>OZ020197.1:25373595-26573595 GCA_963971165.1 Philopedon plagiatum | reverse complement strand
ATATGAATTGTAAATTTGATCCTAAGCGAAGATTTTTCATGCAAGTAATAATAAAATATTAATTTGTTGTGTGAGGTCCATGTAACTGAGACAATGTAAGGTTAGAAGGTGATTTAACACTTGCATTTCTCTGTTTAAAAAGTCAGGACGAAAGCATTCGCTACAGCATAATCATCGAATGTCAAAAAAATTGATCATAGCAATCTTCAACGGTCTTTCATTTATCGGGCTGTTGTTTTCCTACATTTACTAACTTTCAGTATACCCTCAGCGATAAACCAAATACCGACGGTTTTATTCACCTGAAGATCGCTTTACACATGGTGTTTTGGATGGTTTACGTGCTGGAAGTTGTTATTTTAAATCATGCACAAACCTAATGACTATAGTATAGACCATATAGTAGTATATATAGTATATTTTTAAATTTTCAGACTGTGTTTGGTAATAAATTGAAAAAATAGAATAGAAAAAATTACCAATACAACCAACTATATATTATTTTTAATTTATTTTTTCCAAATTACTTGGGTTATTTTTGAGTATAATATAAAAATTTAAATTCACGTTGAAGATTTGATGTTAAGAAGTAGCTCTAAACCATTTTATGCGCTAGTCTTATTACTGCAGAACTTTCCCACTTCATAATAACAATGGCTTTTAATATTTATTCTAAAAACATTAACTCGGAAAAGCATTTCCGGCTTAGGGATATACGAGCTTTAAATATTTAATGAAGGAACCTGTGTTGTGCAGAATATAGCCAAGAATATAAAACAGAAGTTACAAAGGTTAGGGTGGTTCAGTGTATATTATTATAAGAGACAGTTTTTTTTATAAATTGTGTTTATAAAAAATTATTTTAAATATATTTAAGGTACAAAATAAAGGTCAATGTGCTCATGTATAATAAACAGTAAGCATATGCCTAAAATACAAGAGTTGTAATGGCGCGTACCTGTGGCATTCGGCCGCATAGGTAACCGTGATTTTAAACAAACTTAGCTTTTGGTGTAATACGCGTATTTAATGACCAAAAACTGAGCTACCTAAAACCAACTCTACCTGTTTTAGTATTAGTACTTATATCCAGGTATTTTTAATTAACATCAGATTATCAAACACTTTTAAAGCATTTATGTTATAAGCTACCACACCCTGTCTTTTGATATAACACACATCCTTAACTCCAATAAAAGACTGAATTCAAAAATATTTCTATACTTTTAGAAAACCGGTCTACCTAGTAATTCATACGAATCGCATCATGTTCTGTCTAATCTAATACTAAACCATCAACAAGAAAAATTCCAGTTTTAAGACGTCAAAATATAACATTTTTATTAAAATCCCACTAGTGGGTTACATTTTTATCATTAACAAAAAGGATAATTGCATGTAATAAAAATTAGCTTATAACTCCACAAAATATTCACGTCATAGTGAGTGTATATTTTAATACCTAAATTTTATGTCTATGGTTCTATCTGGAAATTATTAGTACTAGGTGCTCTTACTTACACTGATGAGCATACTGGAAACGCCCATTCTCAAGAGATTAATAAACCTTTCTTCTAGCTCGCATAACTATGGTTCATTTAGGACAACCTCATATGCTTTATTAGCCCCACGCTCTCCTCACTTTTCTCCAAATGAGTACGCGTAAAACAATGAAACAAAATAGGGAGATAACTCAGCAGACTGCAAAATAGGGTGGGTTGATTTTTAAAAGTTTTAGAATTTCGATTTGAAATACTTAAAAAAGTTTCCATTTATAATAATAATAAAAAGTTAATATAAATAATTTTAATTAATTTACATCTTCCATCCTCTATATGTAGCTAAAGCTGGTTGGCGGTCGATTTTTACATTTTCTTGAAAATTTCGAAAATTTGATTTGGAATATCGAATATAGATTTTTCTTTTACTCATATACAAAAACTTCCTATTATCTTTAACAAAAAAAAATTCTCCCACCCGCTACTAGACTTTAAGCAAGAGAACAGCAAACCAACGATAAACGGCAATAACTGTAGGTCACTTTGATATCGACTGGCCCGTTTTAACAGAACGAATATTAGCGATACACCACTAAATACGCAGAAAAAACCTCTCTTTTAAAACATTTATTTTCTTTTTAATTATATCACAACTCATCCAGTCACTTTCTGCTTGTTTTCTACACTGACCGAACTAGCTTGGAAAATATATTAAATTACTGTTATAGTGCACGTGCAAATGTTATAACGTGATTTAATTGTGATAATATTAAAACTTTTTTAAGAAAAGTGTTTAGATTGTGAATTTGTTTGCTTGGGTTTGATGGGTCTTGGGAATTAACAGTATTATTCAAGTAGAAAATACGATATATTAAAAAAATATTAAAGCTTTTTAATTTCTAGCGCGTTATACAGATTTGCTTGATTTTCGTTCCATTCATGGGTAAAAATATAATCAGAATATATATATAGCATATTATAGAATACTATTAGGTACTTAAAATGATAACGTGACAAAGTACGCTGATATCGGGCAAAAGTTGCGATAGATATCGAAGTTTTGAAATTTCAGTAGTTCGTTAAACAATTTTTTGCACTTTGAAAACTAAAGTGCCCTTTTTCAATCATTTTTGACAAAGTGTCATATTTACTTCCCCAGGGATTATACAAAAATGTAGTTCCTCGGGGATTAAGAAAAAGTTAATCCACCCTGAAATATCTTTTGTTGACTAAATAAATAAAAGCCCTTGTAAAAAAACAAAAATTTTTATTCGGCGAAAAAAAGATGTGTCTAAACTATTCAGTTACGTTTTAGCCCAGAAATATTGGGTTTTAGTGAAGAACATTGTTTTTTATAAAGGAATGCGATAATCTTCTTTATAAGAATTGTAAGAAATAAAATAACGCTTTTGGTTTACTATAATACACAGTGTGTGCGTGGATTCCCTTGCCAAAGGGAAATCTTTTTTATTTCGAGCTTGATCGAAAAGACTTATTTTACATAAAAATTTTTGCCCAATCTAGGAATGAAGCAAAACTTTTTATATAGGATACGTTTTTTCGATAAAGTCTAAAAAAATATTCCTAATTGTTGCGAGATTTACTACTTACTCTTACACTCACAAATCCTCAATCAGTGATCTCCTGTTTCCAGGCTATGAACTTCTGTCATCTTTTCGTCTTCATGGTGGGTTATGCGCCTACGTTCACAGCAGCCTTTCTTGCACCAGACTTCCGAACTTGGAATCAGACAAGCCCGATATCATCTGGCTAAAACTTACCCTTAAATCTTCTCCTCAATTTACCTATTGCATCTACCAACCCCTACAATGAGATCCTTGACTTTCTCTCGGCAAAAATTGACCATCTGAATTTCCCTCCGCTGAAGTTATCGTCCTAGGTAAGTTACGGTAACAATAAATAAAATACCCGTATTTTATGGTTAAAATCTTGATTTTGACTGGTATAAATGAAATTCTCTAATTAATAACCATAACGCCTAAGAGCATGAATCCTGAACAGCATTTAAACACTTTATTTATTCGTGCCTAAAAGTAATTTTGTCAGTAACCAACGACCAGTCGTTAATAAATTTCACCGTGTAAAATCACAAACCGTTCGTGAAAACAAATTGCTCCAAATAAACAAGGCGTTCAGTAATCTGCAAAAAAAGTATTGGTCGGAAACCAGAGCCACTAAAATCGATAGAGCACAACTTTTGCTTCCACGTAACTTAGGGTTATTTATTTCCTTTGGTAAAGCTCCAGGCGATTAGTCTTTGTGACACAAATTCTGCTCCGTATTTCAGTTTGAAATACGTAGTAAGAATACAAGGCGATCGCTGGTAGAAGTGTTTTTTTTTTTGTGAGGCGATACTAAACATAATTCATTACGAAGTATTGGAAGACTTAGTTTTAAACAATATAAATCAGTCCTATATTAGCTCTTGTCTAAAGAACTTCTTTTAAGGATTTTTTTGTTATACTAAGCATATTAAATGTGAAGCACTTTGATTGTTTTAGTACTAAAATAAAATTTGAAAATTATACAAAAATGTTCTGCTCGAACTAGGCTAGAATTTTTGCTATTAATTACTGCTTTCTCGTTTAATATAACAAGTCATAAGTAAGTTTTAAAAAGAGACATTTTATGAAACGCTTAGCCTTTTCCTTTATCAGTCTAGGCAGATTGTAGAAAGTCAAGGAGAATTTTTATAATGTTACCTAAAGTATTCAGGCGTTTCATCAAAAATTTAGGACTTACCAAACACTCATATTGTAAAATTCTGTTCATTATTTATTTTGCTCTTTTAGAAAATGGCCGGTCAATACTAGCCGTTTCGTAAAACTCTTCTCCAATGGTTAATAGGAAATGATTTCCCAGCTTTCCAGTATTAATCAGTTGAAATAAGCAAGATTAGCATTTAATCCAAGTTAACCTAGCTAACCAAAGATATCCTAAGCTAATCAATACTCGTGTTATTTCCTTATCAATAAGGTATCAAATAGTATATAGTAAGGAATACTGATAACTCAAACTAGTATATGACAGGACCGTAAAACTTTTTTGTTTTCTCAAGGTATGTTCACTGTGAAAATAATGGTCTATCTAATTTGAATTGAAAATGATGACAGAACCCTATTTTACAACTGAGATATAAATTGTCTCTCTCTCTCTCTCTCTCTCTCTCTCTCTCTCTCGCCTTTTTTCTGCCTCATTTTTGTCCTCTCTCGTGTTCTTTCTCTATCATACTTTCAAATTTTGACAACGAATATAAAGTTAGTTTATAATAACATTAAACATATTTCAAGCCTGTTCGATAAGTTGTTTTTGTGGTGTAAAAGATATACATTATACCTGAAAGTTTATTTAAATATATTAATATTACGCAAGGTTCATATTAATTTAATATATATTCTTCACATTATTTGGGTCGGGCGTTATGGGGATGATTAACTAGAAGGAACGCCGACCCGATATAAAGTTGAGAAAAGGTGGAGTCAAAGTAGATTATGTTAGTGATTGAAAAATGAGTGAAAATCTCCCCCTAGAAACATGTTTATTTTCAGAGTAAAACTGAAGTCACAGTGCCATTACAAAGTGTATATATCCTTCTGGAGCTAAGACCTTCAACATTTAAAATTGAAAATTGGGAAACTACTTGTTTTATTCAATTGAACAATTCTTATCGCCTTCTTCGCTATCATAATGTGACTGCTAGCAGGTAGGCTGTGGTATAGACCCATTTTGCATTATATAATACATCGGAGAATAGGGACTATTTTTTTTTAATCACACTATTATAATTGTTTAATTTAGTGAATATATTTACTCATTTTTGCTAACTTTTCTTTTCTTTTTTATAAACTTTATTTTAAATCCTATATAGTGAATTATCTATCTATCAAGGCGGTTTTAAAAAAAAGGTAATCCGCCATCTTGTGGCGTCCGCCATATTGGGTTTAGAATGACGTCACATAGTTTATCGTATTCTACTCGTCAAGCCCTTTCATTTGATGCCCATATTCAGGGGGTTGTAAAGAAAAAGGTAATCCGCCATCTTGGGGCTTCCGCCATATTGGATTTAGAACAATATTTGATATACTATATTACATTGTTACTGGACTTATATACGTGTGCAAAATTTCAAAGCTCAACTACAACTAGTCGAAATTTTGATTGCAATATTTGCCCTAAACATACTAAGATACAAACTAACAGGTGAAGTTGAATAAAAGCTTGTAAAAAAATGTATCCGGCGCACAGTGGTTCTCTGAGCCAACCCGAGAGATCGAAATTATGTAAACCTAAAATATGTAAATTTAGCACAGAAAAAACACCTTTTAGGGTCTATAAGACAAGTAAAATTAATCAAACACAAAATTGAGGGTTATAAAATTTATATAAAAAAAAATAAATTGAAAAAGGACACTGAAAGTCTTCTTCATAGTCTTTAAAATCACCGTTTTGTGTGATAAACTTTAAAAACATCTTCAATTTTTCTAACGGAACTGGTTTGGCCCTTCCACGCTCTGTATAGTTCCTGGCGTAGGATGCCGTCATAAAAAACTGAAACAATTTTTTTATAAGTAGTAGCGCTAAGTAGCACACAATATGGATATCAGTGACAAGCATAACTGCCAACAGTCATGTTGGTTTAGCAACTTTAACGGATAAAGCGTGATCAAGTTTTTTCGGGTCTAACAAACTTCATTGAAACTTTCGTAAATTTAGTGTCATAAATATGTATCTTAAGTAAACATATCGCCCACAATACTTAGCTTAAGTTAGTTTTCTCAAAGATACTTACCTGTTAGCTGTATCCATAGGAAAAAATTATAGAGTTAATTGCACAAACACATTTAATAACCCTTCTAGGTAACGACTGGCTCCTTAGGCCACGACATTCGAATAAAAGTGAGTTTTGACCTGCCCTCGGTCGGTCGGCTATGCGAACTTCGACTGAACCTTTATTGTTATGTATTACATGATTAATAAGGTCGCTTTTAATGCATCTTAAAGACGAATAGATCACTTAAGGTTTTCCACATTTCGATCTCCCAGAATGGCTCTGGGAACCACTGTGCGGCGCCGCGGTTATCTTCTTTAATACACACGGACGAAAACTGCGAAAACGTTTTTCCTTTTAAAGATGACCTGATTTTATTTCTGTCGATTTTTGCCTTTGCGGCCCAATCTAAATAGGTTTTAAAAAAATTAAAACTATACTATAGGTCGCGGAAGGTGCCCTTCTTTCATACATATTATGGGAGAAAAGTGCGAAACAACTTTTTGGTTTTTGAGAAGACCTTATTGTTTTGCCTATGTGAACATGAAGAAATCGCGAAAAAATATTTATTTTTGGGGATAACCTGCTTTTTGTTTCCTTTTAAGACTGCCTCGAGGCAAACTTCACCTACATAATTGATGATTTATAGTATTTTACTTCTAGTTTTGAAAACCGGTATTAGAATTAAAATAGGACCATTTTTAACGCAAGCAGGCTCCCGGCAAAAAAATGCATCAAAAAATTGAAATTTCAATTGCGCAAGAACTAATGGTCCGACAGCACCTGCCTTGCGCACACTTAAAGTTAATATAATTATCTACTTCTGTGCCAAATTTCAGCTCTTAATCTTCATAAATGGAAAAGTTATGAATTTTGGAAAATAAAGCTGAATTTTCCGATTTTTCCGGATTTTCTTCGGTTCTAATCAAACGATCGGATTGCTCGACCTCTCATTTTCTTCGTAATTTAATTCTTTACAAGTTTTCCATTTAAGGAATTGAAATTCTTCGAGTAGTTTTCGTTTTATATGCAAAAAACCAAAAAAAAAACGCGATTTTTGCACTAAAATGTTAATTGAGAGTTGCGAGTCGAAAACACATCAGAATACATCCACGGACTATCTTTTAAATGATGGCACAGGTGGTTTTCTACTCGTCTTTTTGACAAGATATTACTTTTGTTTTGCTCTATTGACTGGCCTAAGTACCTTTTGTGTTTCTTCTGCAAAGTTATAAAATATGGAATACAAAGTTATACTTTAATAACCTGTATCTTTGTGTTGCAAATTTGTTTGCATATTTAGTTGAGAATATTTACGTTTTATTCGTATATAACAAGGAAACAGTAGACAATTTCAACAAAGCGCACATATAATTTTAGATGAAAATGCAAGAAATTGAGGCGAGAAATGTTTGCCACAATTTCGTGTTTCCACGCAATATGTCGAGAAATATATTTTTATTTCATAACACACTTTACTTTTTTATTTTAGTATGATCAACAAAAATATACATATTTTTTACAGTATTATATTGTTCTGCTCGATTTTTAATAGATTTTATGAATGATTACTTAACAACAGGGCCGGTCCTAGACCAAATGGCGTCTTGGACTGGATCCGAATTTGGCGCCCCCCTCTCCCAGGGAAACTCAGAGAACCCCAATAGACATTTACGTTCAGATTCACTAAAAAGGTTTAAGATTTAGTACTGGTTTAAATTAAGACCTTCTAGCTGAATAGTTGGGTTTTTGTTCTGTCACTGTTAATAAGTCGGCATAAAAAACTTATGAGTTATTCTAATATTTCAGCGATTTGCTTGCTTTCCCAATGAATTTCATCCTGGTCGTGTTGCCAGAGTAAATTTAGTTCTATTATTGTGGAAAGTATGTATTAAACATGGATTTATTAAGAATGGATACGGGGCGATTTAACATTCTTTGAAGCCAAAACAAACCATTCTAAGCGACACTGTAAACACAATTTGTAAACATTGGCCACATCTTATTTTACCTTGTATTTTAGTACAAAAACTACGTTAGAAGCACCACAAGATTTACTAAAAGTAATAAACGGCCTCAAATATTTTATTTTTCTGCTAAATAATAATAAATTTAAGTTAAAAAGGTTTTATTATTTACAGGTTATATTATTTCTAAAGGTTTATTTAAAGTCGCTCCGAGTCATTTATAAATCTATAAGTCGCACTTTTTCTTTTCTAGTTTAGTAGACAAAGACGTACGTGTAACCGAGTGTTGGCAGACGTTTTTCCTAAGCAACCAGCAGAGACAGCAACACTTCTGAGCTCCAACACTCCAATGCTATTTTATCTCTTTCTACTATCATTCTTGATTCAATTACGTATTTCCTTAAAGTTCGTAAACTGTACCTCTAGAGGAAGATGTTTTCATAACAAACAACAAATATAAGGGCTTCACGTTCGATACGCTCACAGTATACGGAACATCGAATCCTTTCTTAATAAATCCATGGTATTAAAACTGCCTTTTTATTTAAAAACTAATACCTAGAATTTACAAAGGCTGTACTTATTAAAATCTAAAGGCAACAATAAAAAAATATTCCAGGACCAACGAGGGTAGGTAGTCGCCAGTGACTTTATTGCCGGTCTTGAAAATTACGAGTTCAAACTTAGCACGTCACGTCGGCGTCGGCGTCGGCGTCGGCAAGTATTCATGGTTTTCCAAAAGCTGGACTTTATCCAAAAGTTAAAGTATGTAGGTACCAATTAATATTAAAAAACTGTTCCGCATAAGAAAGTTTGAAAAATAAGTAAATCACCAAAACAAAGCCATCAATCATTTTTATGATAAAATTTTTATCTGGCCCACCATAAGGTGAATACGGCCCTGAAATATTTCTTTTATTATTTTCTTTAGATTTTAAGTACATCCTTTGTAAGTTCCAGCTAATAGTTTTAATAAAAACGACAGTTTGGGATACTAAAACCCCATTAATTTTAATTGACATATGTATATTTAATAACGTCACAAGTCCGAACAATTAATTGTCAATTTGCGATACTATAAAAAACAAAATTAGTTAGTATTATTTGTCAAAACAATAATCCCTTAATACTATGTTTTAGATAAAACTAGTATTTCTAGACCACTTACTTTTCTTATAAATAATAGTTTTAAAACAAGTATATATCCAGAAGCTTTCAAAATTGGTGTAATAAAACCTATCTAGTGGAGATTCATGTAAAATTACTAATTATAGACCGATATCATTAATATCTTCATTAGCTAGAGTTTTTGAAAAAATTTTAAAAATAAGAATTGATAAATTATTTTTTAAAAAAAGTAAATTTTATTTCTGAAAAACAATTTGGTTTTCAAAAAAATAAGTCAACGCAATATGCTATTTGCCATTTAACCGAAACAATATATGATACATTAGAAAATAAAAAACCTTGTATTTGTATTTTTATGGATTTAGCAAAAGCTTTCGATACTGTTAGCCGTAATTTGCTTATTAAAAAATTAGAAAATATTGGATTTAGAGGAATGCCATTAGAGTTGATAAAAAACTATCTAAAAGATAGGCCAAATCATGTTATGATAGATAAAGAAGAAAGTTATTCAAAAGTATTTAAGTAAATACGGTGTTCCCCAAGGAACAATTTCAGGACCTTTATTTTTTAATATTTACATTAATGATTTATTTAGTATAAATTGTGATGGAGAAATTATTAGTTTTGCAGACGATACTGTTATTTTTTATAGTGATGCAAGTTGGA
Organism: Philopedon plagiatum; assembly: GCA_963971165.1. Lineage (NCBI taxonomy): Eukaryota > Metazoa > Arthropoda > Insecta > Coleoptera > Curculionidae > Philopedon > Philopedon plagiatum. Next base: position 26,563,546 of record OZ020197.1, on the reverse strand, counting down.
ACAACATACGTAACAAAATTACAAATGATTTTAAAATAGTTAAAAATTGGTTTGATAATAACTTATTAACAATTAATTTTGACAAAACAAATTACATATCTTACTTTTAGTCTAAATCAAAATAATAACACCTCAAATGTGGATAATATTAAAATAGACGATGATATTCAGATTTTAAAAGCTAACAGTGTTAAATACATGGGAATAATTTTTGACACTAAATTAAATTGGGATTTACATGAAGATTTGAAGAACTTTGCTATCATTATTCAAAAATGTTAAACCCTTTTTGGAATAAAACACTTAGAAACATTGTATTATGCATTAGTTAAAACTCATTTGAATTACGGGATTTTAGATTGGGGAGGAATAAGTAGAATTTTAATGAAAAAAATAGAAGTATTACGAAAAAGGTTTCTAAAAATTATATTTATTTTTATCCTTCAAAGGAATTATATTCAGAGACAAAAAGAAATGGACGTTAGGCAAATATGTATTTATAATATTTTAATATGTATGTTTTTAAAAATAAAAATCTAATACAATTTAAAAAACATAACAATGACACGCGTCATAAAAATGAAATTTCCATTAAACCAAAAATACATAAGTTTCTGGCACAAAAGAATTATAAATATCTATGATTTTATTTACACGATTATTTACCAGTAAATATTAAAAGAATATTATCATCAAAAAACTACAAAATTGAAATAAAAGCTTGGATATTAACAACAAACGATTTATAGAAATTTTTGGAATTGCTTTGATATTATTTTATATAATATAAAAATTATGTATTTATTTTTCTCTAAGGATCTCTCTTGTCATAAAAAAGAAATTGTATGTATGTATTTGAATATATTATTTCTTTTTAAATGAATAATTTATATAATTAAATAATGTAATATTAAATATAAGATTTGCCACCAACAAGTACGTGTTCGGGGGTTTTATCAAGTTTATTTATAATATACATATATATAATCATATTTAAATTGTAATTAATTTAAATAAAATGTATTATTATTATTATTATTATAGATAGGCTAACAATATTCTAACTGTGGATGAGATTGGTAGTTGAAGAGAGCAGGCTATTAATGTTAAGAGGAAATAGGGCTGGTGCCAGGACTGAAACTTACGGTACGCCAGCACTGATAGGATGAAAGTTAGATGAATGACCGTCAACCACGACAAATATTCGCCGATTAGAGCAAAAGCTACCGATCCATGTACATAGTTTGGGAGGAAGACCTTAAGAGGGTAGTTTGTTGAGAAGTGTATTATTCCATACTTTATCAAAAGCCTGGAAAATATCAAGGGCTACAATCTGGGACTCGCCAAGAAATTCGAGAGACTTGTTCCAGTAGTGTGTAACGAAGTTAGGGAGATCAGCTGTGGATCTTTGCTGAAGAAAACATACTGTCTGTCGTGAATAAGTTGGTAGTGTTCTAGATATTTTAGAATTTGAACGTTTTTTGACTTTCTTTATCACTTTGCTGAACATAAAGAGGAGATAGATTGGATGAAAGTGACTTAGAACCTTTCTTGGAGACAGGCTGCACACGAGCAGTCTGAGAAGATATCCTTGTGACAGGACATCTAAAAAAGACGAGTAAAGATGGATGTAAGTTCTGAAGTGCATTTTTTTCGAACAGTTGATATTGATAACGATATTAATATTTTTTTATTGCAAAAAAAGCAAAATCGGTTCATTTCGAAAAATGGAGTTTTTCGTAAAACTCCTGTCATTTGCTTAAAAATAATTTTACCAGATCCTTTGTCCAGGCCCTTCTCGTTGCAATATACTAACGTGATATTTTTTTATTTTGATTTCATATAAGCGGTTCTTGTAATATCTTGCTGGCCGCAAGTGATGTGAGAAATAAACGCTTTCGACATTATGTAATAATTTTTCATACAAAAATTAGTACCAGTACCTCGAAATACATAATAATAATATACTTTTTGATATTCTTTTAACCATTATAATAGAAACCAACAAAAGAATTATTGAAAAGCACGTCATTTCCACAAAGCCAAGTAGATGTAACCCCTTAAAAAAATGGTCACCATGGTTATATTTTGTATTCGAAAAAAAAAGTAAATTGCCTCAAAAATAAAAATTCATGTATTCAGAGCAATTCTACTTTTAATTTATTATTTAGTCTTAGACGCTGTTAGCAGCACAGTTTAGTTTAAGTTGATTAAATATTTCCTGCTAAATTGCGCGCACTTCAAAAAGTTAAAAAGCATTGTTAACTAAAAGTACAGAAAATAAGAGGCAGGCTGAAATAGCCCGCTCTTTTTTATTCGCAAAGTCAAAAGAACAAAGGTAAGGTGCATTAAATGAATGTGCTTTGAAGTTTTAATTGAAAAACCAAATATATGTAAAACAGTTTAAATTAGTTTGCTAAATACTGCGAGGCGCGGTGTACCTAATTAGTTTCTTTATAAAGTCGCTTATATTTCCGTACCTTATATCTTTTTGTTGTTTATTTTTGATGTAAAAGTTGCACTTATTTATTTTATTTTGTTAATTTAGGAATCATTGTTTTATTGTCGAAAAATTATAATCTATTTTCAACATTTAGATACCTACTTTTGTATATTTTTCTTCTGGTCGCTGTCGACTCGGACACGATGCACTTCCAGTCCTACTAAATCTAGACGCGATTTATTTGCATATGGCCCGATCTCGGTCTACTCCGCTTTAATTAAATCTTCGTTAATCCAAGGTGAGTGGGTGAGCTGCTCATAACATGTCCCCAATAATTCCATTCTACTTTTTTACAAAGGATCCCAGTTAGTAATTTCTGAACAGTTTAATCTTAAATTTTTCTATTTTTCAAATAGCATCTAGAAGGTGTTCAATTGTATCATGCAGGGTTACACAACTAAAGAGAGTGGTAAACCTATGAATATCTTTTACACGATTACACGCGTTCTGTTTTAAGAACTATCCGCCAAATTGGTCCCAGTTTTGGACGTAATAATTTACCAGCTCACAACGTAATTCAGAGTTTCATCAAGAAGTTTGAGAATTCCAGTTCAAATAGTGATGTAAAAACCTCAGTGCGTGTTCGCAGTGTCCAATCCAATGAATATATCGCCGGAGTAAAAAAAAGCAGGTTGTCGTTAATCCAGAAACATCGATTTGTCCAACTGCATCATACCAGACTATAAAGAATATATACAAATTCTCGAATCCACCGATAAGCGGATCTCGTTTGAGACATTTGGTGGATTTAGTGGTTTATGGTTTAAGTGTTTGGTTGTCCACCATTGTATATAATATATATCGACTCGTATATATACACTCCTGGACAAAAAAAGGACAAATTAAATGTTGTTCAAGTTTAATCCTAAATAACATTAAGCTTGCATTGATTTTAATAAATTTTTTGGTATATCGCAGACGCTTTCATCTTGATTATTATCAGCTTTTTAGTGTATAAGGGTTCTAATGGATTTGGCGTTATTGAACCAAAAATTTCTTTTTTGTCCTAAATTTCTGAACACTCTGAGGGGAAATTAAGCGGTTCAATGTTGTTTCTTTGTGTTCTGGTTTTAAGCCTCATCTTTTTTAAACATTTCTTTTTTGATTCATTTCAATATCTTTATTCTAAAATGAAACACAAATTTTAAAAGAGAACTATACAGTTTACAATCTTGCCAAAAATTAAAAAAAAACTACAATAAATTATTACAGATTACACAAATAAATCAAACACTAATAGAGTGTGTTGTAGTGATGTAAGGATACGTATCCAAAAATCCGTTGGATCCGAATATTAAAAGAATCCGGATTATCCGTAACCGGCCGAGAACTTGATGCGGAATCAAAATAAATTCGCATCGGCTGGTTACTAATGCAAAGTGCAAAGAGAAAACGGAATCGGAATCGACTGTAAGCGAACAACACGGTCTGCGATGTGGCATATTTGATCTTATGCTTTCTCTTTCTAATGACCTTTCATAAAAAAAGATACCATAGTTATCGGGGTAACGGGTATCATATGGGATGAGACCCATTGGTTAAACTAGTCCCGCCTCACCCGAACCGAATTCAAACGAGAACGGCGCGACGGTGCCTTCCTATCCCTAACCTTCGACTTCGAATGATATGATACCGCATCGACCTACCTAGCCGTGTATCCAGATAGAAAATGTTTTAGTGTTGCATGCATACGTATACATGATCTGTAACCGCTTTCGCGCGGGTCAAGAAATGGATACGTATTCGGATAATGGATACGGATATTAGCCGATTCCGATTCCGTATGATTCGGATATCTAAAGAATACGGATATTTACAACACTAGTGTGTTGCCTCTCGTGCTCTTATAACTTCTGTCATGCGACGTGTTAAGCTCTGAATGCAATTATCAGTTGCATGTTGCGGAATGTTTTGCAACTCCTCTAGAATAGCCATTCGGAGATCTGTAATAGTTTCTGGTTGTCGGTTGCAAATAAATCCTTCCTAGCACGTCCCACACGAGCTCGATCGGATTTAGATCTGGGCTACGTGAGGGCCAGTTTAATCGTTAAATGCCCATATGATTCAGATAATCAGTAACAACTCATGCGACAATAGGTCAGGCATCATCGTGAATTATTAAACAAGTCTGACTAACAAATGCGGCGAAAGGAATGACGTGGTCCGCTAAACATTTCTGGAGACAACGATCTGCAGTTAAAGCAACATTTCATAATAAAACTAGGTCTGTACAAGCATGTACCGCTATAAAAAGGTGTTCTTGGAGATATGCAACACTTAGAAAATCGTTCTCCTCGCCTTCTCCAGACACGCTTTCTTTAGAAATTCTTGTGCCACGTACATTTTCAAGTCGACGAGTAATAATGGTAGATGTTACTCCGGGTTAGAGTAACTAAATGATCATCACGTTGGTTTGTGACTCGTAGTCTCCCTGATGCTGAAGGGCGTGTACTCAGCAGTCTAACAAAGGCGACTGATCGCATCTTGTGTCTTGTAACTACTGGCTTTCCCCCGTGCAACACCTTCTCGCCGCATGTTAAGAAAAAAGCTTTAAATTCTATAATGGTAGTGCGCTGATACTTGATAAACAATGGAAACAACAATAACAATACCCTCGACATTACACATACATACATTACATGCCACACGTTAAGAGACACAATGGCTTTATTGCGTATATATTTCTCGAAATCGTAACATCGGCTGGTCCGCAGGATCCAATTTTTTCCAATTTTTAAGGCTGTCTTAAGGACACAGTCGTGAATAGCCCACAGATGATTAACGAACTGAAAGATAACATCTGCCAGATGTTAGAGATCATGGTTAATGGACCATCAATGTTCCCAAACGTATTTTTACAATTTGAAAAAAATGACCATTTGCAGAAGCAGAGGACAACTAGTGAATACATGGATTTATTAGGACTGGATACGGGATGATTTCACATTCCTTGAAGCCAAAACACACCATTCTAAACGACACTGTACACACAATTTGTAAACATTGGCCACATCTTATTTCACCTTGTATTTTTGTACAAAAAATACGTTAGAAGCATCACAAGATTTACTAAAAGTAATAAAAGCCCTAAAATATTTTATTTTTCTGCTAAATAATAATAAATTTAAGTTAAAAAGGTTTTATTATTTATAGGTTATGTCATTTCTAACGGTGCTTATTTAAAGTCGCTCCGAGTCATTTATAAATCTATATAAATCTATACGTCGCACTTTTTCTTTTCTAGTTCATTAGACAAAGACGTACGTGTAACCGAGTGTTCAGACCGAGGTTCAGCCGTTTCCCTAAACAACCATAACAGACAGCAACACTTCTGAGCTCCAACACTCCAATGCTATTTTATCTCTTTCTGCTACCATTCTTGATTCAATTACGTAGTAATTCGTAGTTCTATGTTCGTAGTTCGTAAACTGCTCCCCCAAGAGAATATCAAAAACAACAACAAACAACAAAATATAAATATGCAAAAATTGAGAATAAATTCTCTAACCACCTGAAAATTCCTTATTCCTTATTCCCTATAACAAAATATAAGGCTTCACGTTCGATACGCTCACAGTATACGGACATCGAATCCTTATTATAATAAATCCATGAGTGAATACTTTATTTAAAACTCAGTTCTCATGTTTCTACTTTAATTGAAGGTGAATAAAGTGGTTATGTTCCAAACATTAGAAATTTTATTCCGAAAACAAAGCCCTAAGTTCTTTTGGGGACATCCACTAAATATTAAAGAGAGTTTGGAACCCTCATTTTAGCCTGTGTTTATGGTTATAGTTATTCCGAACACGCGTAGTATTAAGACGTCGCGCCGTAATAATTCCTTTATTAACAAAAATGAGTTTCGTTTTTAAAGAATTTTGAACCTCTATTTTAAACTGTGTCGTTGCTAGAGAGATTTTTAAACCCTTATTTTCGTCTGTCTGTAGAAACCTGAACAGACCTGTGTTAATTACGAACATGTACAGCATTACAATAAGCTATTTTAGATAATTAGATATTTAAGGTTATCATTATTCTAAGCGTGCGTGCATCGTATTGAAATATGGTAATTATTCATTTATTAACGATAACAAGCTTCAGTATTTACGGTAGAATACGAAGGGATATAGTATAAACCGAGAAGAACAAATCGATCAAAAAATGCCTTAACAAGTGTGTTGAAATTGGCACTTCTGGAAACGGCAAAATCCCTTAAAAACCGAAAATATACGCTGTAGATGAAATATGAGGTTTTGCGGCTACCACCGTATCACTGTCAGTTCAACGCAATAGAACTGATATGGGCGGGACAAAATTATATTACGAAAAAAATGTGAAAGTTGGATCATATTATAGAGGAGTATTGTAGGAAATCAATGGCGCATACAGAAAAATTAATAATGGACTAGTGGGATCGAGAACTAGTACTGGATGTCAAAGTAGCACCAATTGCGTCATTTGAGCACGACGCTGAAGATGACGATTTTTCTGATTTTATAAGTGACACTGAGAGTTTTTAAGTTTGTTTGTTATGTTAAAATAAATTTAACTAAAGGTTGTTATTATTGTTATATTTAATGAATTCAGTTCTTCTTGATAATTTTCATTAGTAAAATTATCGAAATATTAAATGATATATTATGTATTTTGCTTTTATTTACTATCTGCGCCATCTGCACATATTGCAATATAAACCTAGAGACTCAATTTTGCAGCAACATGTGTACACAAATTTTAGAAGCAATAAGCTCACATTGGATGCATAGCAGAAATAATTTTTACGACCATTTTTTCTCTCCTCTATTTGTAAACAATTATTACAAACCATTTGGATAAACTCTGGGTTTTTCCAATTAACTTACGAGTATATGATAGGTCACCTTTGGGCCCGCATGATAAGACTGATTTTGACTATATCGCTATATTTACTGCTATTTATCTTAATTATCATGTTACCCAAAGCTATATTATTTAATAGTAGGTCTGCCGTACGAAAGCAGAACCTAGTAACTCTGAATTGACCACTTTTCAGGAGAGCGGTTTGTCTAAAGTTCTCTAGCCGTTTGAAGAGATAAAGAAATAACTATAGTTCTTGGGGTCTAGCGGCATAGTTCTTGACGAGGATTTACATGCCCTATATAAAACTCACGAATTCTAAGTAATTTGCCGTGAAAACTGTGTTATTAGGTTTTGCCCAAGGAATATACTGCTAGTAAAGTAATGTGTGGACGGTAAGAAAACCTAGCAGCATTAGTAGGAATTCTACAGCATAATTCTTAGAGATTAGTAAACTTATAGTAGCTTTTCGTGTGTTCATCACTCATATAAACATTGTAGTACTCTTCCGGTGTGGTTCCACAATTCTCCAATGTTCAGTTCCTAATGGTACTATGTTAATACGAGTGTGCAGAATCATAATACTACTTGCAGTAACTTTAGTTCCTACTTGTACTGTAGGTACATTTACGTGTTTAAAACATAGTAACTGGAGTTACTATGTTCTCCTAAACGCACATATGTATAAGATCCTACTACTACTACTGGTCGTAACTGTAGTTACTGTCTGTTGCCGAAGCAGATATACAGGAATTGTGAAGTTACTAGAAAACGAAAGAGCTCTATTGGAGCAACCGTAATCTAGAAAAATATAAAAAAAATATGTGCAGATGTAGGTTGACGAGCTGACTTTAAAACACTACTTTTTTAAAACCTAGTAACTCGAGTTACTAGGTTCTGCTTTCGTACGGCAGAGGTATCCTCCTTCCAAAAACAAAATCTAAAAATTTGTTAGAAACTCTATGCAATCAAGCAGTAAGAATTAACGTTCAAATTTACTAAAAAGGTTTAATATTTAGTACTGGCCTAAATTAAGATATTCTAGTTGATCAGTAAGGTTTTGGCCTATCATTGTAATAAGCGGTTATTAAAAACTTCTTAAACTAAAACGATTTGTTTGATTTCCAAATGATTTTCAATTTGAAACTTATTACTAAAATAAATTTAGTTCTATTATTATGGAAGTTAGGATGGCATCGTCAGTACATATTAAAAATTTATTAAAATCGGTTGTGAAACCAAACAGTTATTAAACCTTAAAAAAAGGGCTACTTTAATTTGGTCCACTTGTATAATCCAAATAGGGCAGGAAAACTCATTCTGAAATTGGGGTTATCAGCCGCAGCCTAATGAACAAAACTTATATTAGTCCTCCGGTAGTTCAGGTCAGCTGAAATTACGGCTGCAGTAAGAGAATTGCAGCCGAAGCAGAAGTTTAGGCCATAAGGGGTTAATTATTATTGATCTTTTAAGCCGTTCGGACAATAATGATTTGTTCTTTTTAAGAGAATTACTTTAAGAAAAGTGTTCGGAACTCATTTCTGAAACTGAATCCATTTTAAAATGTATTAACATTTTTTTCAGGTTTTAACGACTGAATTCTAAGCTAGGTACATGCTAAGGCTTATCAGTGCATAAAAAAAGGTTAGATTATGCCTTTGGGTGACAGAAGATTTTAATTCATCGAACTTAAAAATTTTATTACAAATTTAGGGAAGAATGATGCGATACGAATCCCATCACTACAAGCTTGATGGTAAAAATAAAACTCAAACATCAAGAAAATATTCCTTACTATTACTTCGTCAGTAGGTACATTGATAAGTGATTGGCATGAGGCATTAATGATATAAAAATTAGTAATATTGCCCCGTAACATAGGAGCTAGCCGATGGCTTGTTGTCAAACATCATAGCCCTTTACAATGACAACTAGTAATTTGATGACAACAATTCTCGTTATAAGGTGTTGAATAAGAAATAAGCTACTATTCGGAAGACGAAAATGTACCAACGTCATTTGATCATTGTTTTTTGTAACCTTACTGTTTATATTGAATGGAGGTCATTAAGAGCAAGAGATCAAGATTTAAACTGAACGGCGTTTCGGCATATACTTGCAGTCCATGCACAGGACAAATTATAATGAATAACAAAAAAGATCGCCGCAGTATTCTCCTGAGGATAGGGAAAACTATGAAATTACTTATCAAACTTTCATTAAATATTAATTTGTAACAATAGAAACGTAGTGCACATATAGCGACACAGTTAAAATGAAGGACCACTTGTACTTGTATCCTCAGGAGAAGAAAATTGCGAACTGAAATATAAACAATTAACCGCCGTGTTTTGGTTATTTGCGTTTTGTTTTACTTGTCGCATATATAAATACATATTTTTACCTGCTGGAGCAAGAGCTAATGGAGTGGCGATATGTGCAACTGTTTTCTATGTTAAACTGGAAGTTCTAGAATTCAATTGAAACCAAATGCGAAACACTACCTTGATTTAACGCGTTGCTAACCATAACACGCTTCCTTCATGGAATTCAAGTTAGATTCGAGTGTTTTTTCTCTAAATTATAATAATAAATTATTTTACCTTTTTAGAATAAAAAACATTTTCATACAAATTGAAAAGAAAGCCTTATACATACCTAGTTTTATTACCTTTTTCTGTGTAAAAATTTGATTTTCCGATATTTCGACTATATGAACGAGTAGTATTTCAATTAAAACGGATTTTGAAACTACTGATACTTATTTATTAAGCCTCGCAACTCGTTTTTGGTGCCATTTCGTCTTTATCTATCGCTGGTTCAAGCACACCGTGCTCTATACCCAATCATTTATTAACATCTACCTTACCAGAATAATTGCGAAAGTTGATTGTAGTTAATACAGAGAATTAGAAATTTTTATATTAGGTGTCTTCTGACCACTTTCCGAGCTGGAAGAAAACTTCAGTTAAAACTAATCCAGTACTATAGAAATGTTTGCTGTTGTACATAGCAATAAAAGGAGACTTTGTGCCAAATAAGTCTTAATATCTTGTAACAATTATTGTTACTTACCATTTAGTATGTGCACGTATGTACTAGCCGGCTGAGCATTACTAGGCACACACGAATAGTTTCCCGAATGCCGCGTCGCAGCATTGGTAATTGTTAGTGTACTACTTTTTTCACTTAGTTCCGTTGTTACGTTGATCCCTCGATCTACATCGTAGTTTATCATTCTGTTGTTATGATACCTGAAACCAAGTAAAATATTGCAGTTTATTTATAATTAGATAGTATTACCAGAGTAGAGAAATGGGGGAGTAGCGACACTCAGCAAAAATCGTTTGAAGTTTCTGCATCAAAGCAAAACGCCGATGCACACTGCGTTCTCCGGGCAGCGTATTACGGGGACGTTCGATAAGTATTAGTCGAAAAAATATTTGGGTCGGTTATTTGATACATACAAATTTAAAAGGCGGTACGTAACTCTTTAGTATTTCGATTCATTAGTATCAATGGCTTTATTAGACACTTATTCCGAGGGCATGAAACGAGGACTAAACCACTGCGAGATATCCATGGATATTCTCGTTCATACACTTCCCAAGGACATCTCATGGATACTTCAGGTTATTAGTAGGAAGTCTTGACGATATCTTGGAGACCTCTGTATTCTTGAAGGATCAGTGGTTTGCTCCCTCGGCATGAAACTGCCTTATAAAGATATAATAAATAATAAGAGATATTTTTCTAGGCAGTTAACGAAGCCTTGCGTTGTTTCCTAAACATGCTAAATAAAGCACATAATAGTCTGAATGAAAACATATTTACTTCGCATCTGTTTAAGTGGTTTGAACACAACAGTCTGAGCTAAAAATATATTTTTGACAGTTGTTTAAATTTTGGGTTTAAGGGCAATCGTACGCTACACCACCTTTTTAGCATGCTCCGGCGCGTCGCAGTGCCTTTAAAGGGCTCTAGCTTCTTTATTTTAAAAGATTAGTCTAACAGTAGTCGACAGAAAATGTAGCATAATAAATTCGGCAATTTTTACCAGTAATTCGACAGAACGGAGGTTGCTGCCATTAACTTAAACAGATTTAAGTTTCTGGTATAACATAGCTAAAGAACCACCATACTAGCAATATTTAAAAATTTTATGTTTTGAACTAAAATATCTGTTGAATTATGGAAGCTGCACTTAAAACCACCCCTGCCTCTTTTCGACACGGATATATCTACAATATCAAATAAATACGACTTACAACATAAGCGAGTAAATTTACCCCCTTTTTAACCCCCCTGCCCCTAGCCTACATGAAATAAAACTAATATTTAAAATGGTTGAATATAAAAGCTAGGTACACCTATCAACTTAAAGAGTACAAAGACTGAATAAGTGTAGCCCCCTTTACCACAATCCTTTATTTATTTATTGAGGGAAAATACACAGGGACATACAAGGATATCAAAATAAAATCTTGCCAGATTTTGGTTAAACCAAAATGAAAATATAAATATATACACACACTGACGCTTATTTTAAGGTGTTGTAGAAATAAAATAGCAAATATCTGTATCCAGTTATTTTAATACTTCCGTTTTCGCCTTGTTGTAAGCAGAATATGTATATCAAATACGTATTCTTATACATTATTTCTATAAATCCCATTCTCTAAATTTCGTTTCTTTAGCACAAATAGTTTTAAGATACTGCCATTATGCTCATATATACTAAAAATCGACGAGACACGACTGAAATATCTACTTTAAATTTTAATTCTATGTATCAATCTGTATACATTTCCAAAATTTATTTAATCCCGAGGTATGGACAATTTTCTACGTGGCAATAACACACCATTGCGATCTCGACTGTATTCAATCAGACTAATTTTCTGACTGTCTCCGTAAAGACGCCACGAGTTGCCAGCAACCGGATAAAACTAGTCTAGCGAAGAGTCGGCAAACACAGGAATAAGTGGCGAGTGTCGCTACCGTCTAATAATTCTACAGTGGTATTACCTTTAAATTTTAATAAGTTGAATAATTCATTTTCTAGTGTTAAACAGGAAGTCTTACCAACATAGTATCATTCAATCAAAGAACCTGTATACCTGCCAAAACCTACATGTTACGGGAATTCGAAGTATAAGCCTTAACGCCTTACGCCCATTCTTCATATAATTCGGGACAACGATTGCGTTTAGTAACTGCATGATATATCATTATTGTAATCGCCATTTTATTAAAACCACCAAAAGTAGGGTGCCATATATGTCTTAGAGAATATATAGGCCCTGGGAAGAGACCCCCTGCAGACAAAAAAAACGTGGTGTTGGAATGAAGAACTGCAAGTCCCAGAGAGCAGCAGACTTGAGGTATCGACATGTCTAGGGTCATGAGAGGGAAGAGATATCCTATGGGATCTGATGCAAAAATTTATATGCAGGAAAATATATATATAAGGTCAATGGAGAAACATTACTGTTGCACCTACGTATAAAGACATCAGGGTCTATTAAAAATATAAAGGTACCTAGCTGATGTCACACACGATGACGATTTGAAAAAATTGGATTCACAGAACTGGCACTTAAAGACATCAAGAGAAGGTCAGGTAGGAGTTTAATGGACGCAATTTTTGTACTTTAAGAGGGTATGAAAAAGCATTAGAAAAAGCACATGAAATTTTATTTCAAGAGATCTGTTTCACCTGTAAGTTTCACGAAATTAATTTCTGTAGTGGGTCACCCGCCTAAGAATAACAAAACTAAGTTTTACACTAGGAATTTATTTATTTATAAAGAAAATAACACTTTAACTATGTATTCTCCACAGTTATCGAACTAAATTTGTTTCAGCGATATGTCCCAGTCTAAAAACCATTTGAAAACAAAGGAAACTGTGAAATATTAAAATAACTCACAGGTTTTTAATGACCACGTATTAACAATCATACGGCAAAAACTTAACTGATTAAGTAGAAGATCTTAAGTTAAATTTTTTTACTGGTTTAAATAATTTTGGTGAATCTGTCGGATAGATTAAGTCCTCTGATACATGATTTGTGCGAAAAATAATGTCATAAAAGAATCAAGAAAGAGAAAAGTTAAAGAAGATTTTTAGAAGATGGCTTAGGTGTAGGTGCAATACTAAGTACAGGAGCTCAATGGAGAAGGAACGGTAAAAAAACAGATAAACCAAGCTGGATTTAGGATTAGCAAACAGAGTTCAAGCTGGATAAAAATTGGAAAAAATACTCCTATGTGCTGTGTGACCGCAGCTGCAATGAGAGAAAAAGGGGTCTGATTTTTATGAAAATGTGATGACCTGCAGTGATCTACGTATATGAAGCGAAAACATGATATAATTAATATGGATTTGTGGGTAACAAGGGGAGGGGGTTAAAAATGAAAGAATAGGGAGACCAACCAAGGATATGCAAATATCTACGAAAATTCGGGAATGGAGACTACTGTGACACGCTTGCCCAATGAAGAGAAACAGTGATGATATCAGCAGATGTTCTATAGAGGTGTATGTGAGTAGAAGTGGAGAAACACCAATGCAAAGATATACGAAGTCAAATACGGTTTGGGAATAAAATTTTATTAGAAAAACAAGCTAAGGTTTTAGCATTGCAGAGATGATTTACCAGAAACCTCGAGTCCATGTCAATTGACCGACCAAACAATTACTTAACATTTGAAATAAATTTTTCTTTATGAAAGATTGGCGAGTTTTTTAGTAATTCCTGGAAGTTTGGCCATCCGCTTTATTTGGAAGAGGACTTTGGAAACTACTTATATGTAATGTAACAAGTTACAAACTAATAATGGTTTAAGAAGGCCTAATGTTTTTAAATCAGAAAACATATTTTTAATTCTGCTACAAAATACTCACCAAAATACATACGCTGGAGGCTCTGTACTTTGTAGGACAGTGCACTGTAACCGAAGTCCACTGCCAGGTTTCAGGTACTTTTCTGAAGGGCCCTGTATATCAGCTCTGGCTTCTAAAAATTAAAGAACAAGATTCGGTAGTACGTCCTATCTAGATATTTGAATCAATTTTAGTTTAAAAGCATCCGCAGTAATGTTAACCCAGATATGCCTGAAACTAAAATTGTTGATTTATTTTGTTGAAAATTTGTGATTATGTTCTTAAGGTCCTTTAAAGAACTTTTTATAGAGGATATTTTGATTTTCAATTAATCGGTTTTGAGATAATAATAATAATATGTTCGGACGGTAGTAATTCTAGTATAAAGAATCAAGGGAATGGATAAACAAACTACATTATTAAAGTGAATTAGTCTTTAATGTGATAATTTAAAAAACACACTTTTGGGTGAAGAGCAACATCATGTTTTTGGCATCTGAATGCTGCTTGTTGTATGGCAAATGGTAAATCACGAGATGATCTAGTCTGTCATATCTTGACTACAAATGAAGATTTTTATTTTTTTAGAAGGACTTTGTTCCGTTGTTTTTTTATAGGTTTCCAGTAACCCCTGGGCAATGCACCGTCGAAATGCCATATGATCCATTTTTCCACCATTATAGTTATGTAACTATCAAGAATTCTGCTCTGCCATGTCAGGACAATGAGAAACCAAACAGAAGTACCATTTTCCCTCTAACTGAGACCCGATACAAACCGATGTTTTGGTCTGCCCGATCAACGCCTCCCATATTTTCATTGTAACTTTTAACTAGATAAGGTTGTGAAACATTTATCGTCTTTTTTTCTTTTTGAGAAAATCTTTTAACCTGAAGAGTGGGAAATGGTGAACTTACATTTGATGCTACTGTTACTATATTATTATCATTCCATTTTCAAACCATGATATTTTCTTTTTCTATGATAGAATAATCGTACCTCTCGGCTCCTTTTTTAGAATACTGGAATATTTGACTGGACAATTAGAAACTCTGTTGGCACGAAAAGTTCCTGTGTATTTCACTCCTCTTGTAGCAAGCTGATTCATTAAAGACAGAGAGATGAAAAAGTTATCAAAATATATATGGAAAGGCGTGTCATAGTGTACTGATTATAGGATATCTGCAAACTGAAGGACAACACTAGCTCCTTAGCCGAGAATACGGTATTTTTCTGGCAATGGCTTGGTAGGGTTTAAGCCATTCAATATAATATATTTTGTAGTTCCTGCCCATATTTTATATCCCCATCAAATGGGTTTGCCCCGAATAAATTGCTTTGAACCATGTCCTTCATAATAGGGGGCCAATACATTGCTCTCCTCGGGCTAAATTTAGTGAATTTTTTAAGGATACGTATGGACATAACTACAATGAATAGCAGAGTACTTTAGTCCACTTAAGTAGTAGGCTAGTGTGCCCTACCGTTAGCTCTGCCAATGTAAACTAGGCTTAATATTTAGTTACTTTTAGCCAAACTTATCTTCTTATTAGTAAATAGATTTTCCTCTTCACGAAAACTGTCTTTTAAAATATCTGGGAGGAATGGGGCTAATAGTATTTTTGTATAATAGAAAATTTTCCGTTATCCCTTGACGGCTACGGTACAAGATACCGCTAAACGTTTTTTTACTATTTCTTTGTTAATTTGAAAAACTTTAAATATTTGGAAAAATTTATAAAACTAAAGATATTTGAACATTTCAACACAAAACAAAAGTTTAAAATTCTCAAAAGCTAAATAATTAGTCAAAAAGAAATACCAATATTTTTTTTACTGTTTAAGGCATGGGTTGCAAATTTTTTTGATATGTTCCAAGCACATTCTCGGCACAAATAAAAAGTTTTCCTTTTTAATCTGGAATGACACTGGAAGACTTTGGTGTAGGTAAATAGTATATTTAGCTTTGTTTGTTTTCTGATGGCCGTAGTAGTAGTCCCTCCTCTTTCCTTCTTGAATCAAAACTACTTTATCATTGTGCTGTTGCACAGCTTGCTTCAAAGTTTTATTATAGTTTCCTTTGTCTCTAGATAACTCAGATTCGGTATCGTGATCATCTTCCATTGAAGATGTCATTGCATAATCAGAATCTTCATCATTGTTGTTATCTTCATCCAAAATGTTCAAGCGCCATTCTTCAAATCCCGGTTGGGTTTCACCAGAGTAAATTTTGGATGGATCAGGTCTTGTTGATATCTTTATACCCAGTTGTTAATTAAAAACCGCTCAGAACATAAAAACCAATCCAATGACCTTTATTTGGTAAGTTTTAGTATTTTCCTTGTTGATACTTTGTTTGCACTGCATATAAATGTAATGAAAAACTTCAAAAAGTTGGGGTTAAGATCTCAATGACAGAGGATTTTATCTAACGACTGTCAGTTTTTAAAATTTTGTTGTGATTAGCCCAGTTGTTACTAAAAAAAATTTAAATAAACTAAAAAACCTCAAAACAGGTCACCACAACATTATGACGAAAATATGATATAACGTTCAGCCTTGCTCCAGTTAGCGTTATTTTCCTTTATTGTACATTTTCCATTTTCTCTTTGGATCTCGACATAAGAGTTCCTGCATATTTTACACCATAATAAATATGTAAATCCTAGGTATGTCAGATATGTGAGTCAAGCGTCAAAAATAATTTAGAATATCATTTGCAGTCACAACGCTTGGTGCTGCCGCTTTGATAAATTATCTCCTTATAACTTAATATACAGGGGATTCCGGAATGGATTTCCCTTTTGAACGATTTTAGTCAAGTTAGCGGCATTCGACAGTAGAAAGAATCAAGCATGCATTGTGCGTTCATTATTGAAGAATACTTCAAGAGTGATGATTTTTACTCAGTTGCAAGACGAAAATTTTGTTCTCACTTCAATATAAGCATGTGGAGGACGACTCAAATAAAAATTTGATGAAATCGTGGTTGCGGAGGTTTAGAGAATCGCGTCGTCAGCAGTAAATGTGAAACCAGTAGTCGTCCAACGACTATAACTGCTGCTGAGAATGTTGAGGGTTTGCGTGCCGCGATTACTGGAAATCCAAGTGGATCAATTCGTAAAACATCACAAGCTTTGCTAATTCAGAAATCATGTGTACATGCAATTTTAAGGCGAGATCATCCATACAAGATCCAAATATAATAATAAAAATAAACCGACGTTCTTTTGTTGAAAAAATGAAAAACCATTTTCTTGCAAATAACCGAATTAACAATATTCTGTTTAATGGCAAGCAAGCAAAATTGGCGCTACTGGATACCAGACAATCCAAGACAAAAACAAGAGAGATGCTTCGGGATTTTTTGGTACCTCAGCCACAAGAATTTGATTGGTTTATATAGGATACATGGTTTGAGCAGGATGGGGCCCCCGCACAGCCCTAACGTCTACGAAAGTCGTTAGAAAATTATTCCCAGGAAAAGTCATGTCCCAGAGATCTAAACTAGCCGGCTACGTCTCCCGACCTCACCCTGTATGTATAGATCAAATTTTGAAATGGCAATGCTATTTTCTCACAAAGCAGAACTTTTTAAAAAGAGGCACTTTTTTGTCGTAAAATCAATAATAAAAACTTTTCCATTTCGAAGACATGCCGTAAATTTTTTTAATGAAAAAAACATGTTATTGTATTGTCACCGGAATTGCATAAGTTTTAAATCGATGCGACAATTAGAAGTGGGTGAAAAGTGAGCTATAAGATTCCATTACAATGTGAGAAGTCAAGCTAATAGAAACGCCTTAAAAAAATTATGAATTGCTTAAAGTTGCTCTGCTATGCCAAACAATCTTGTTTATTTTGTTATTATGTTAAACATTTTGTGTATATTTTTTTCTAAGTTTAAAATTTTTTTCCTCACTTACTGAATTCCAATTAATTATTATTAGTAAAAATAAACTCCATGCCCCTTAAAGACTATCCCCATTCAATTATTTATAATGTGAAGGCGCTCACAACAAAAGCTGAACACAGGCCTGTATTCTATTGGTTACACCACTGAATCTACCAATAAATATTTATAAATTATTTCCTTAGCTCTCTTGACTTTATTCTAAATTAAAATAATGAAAATATTCAAATTAGAGAACTTGATAATGCAAATGTTTTGTGACATCTGCTGATATTTGAATATTTTCTGTTGCAGTGCTTGACTATCAAATAGACAAATCGAATATTTTTGTGTTTATTACCGTATTATTTATAAAGGCAGAGATCCAGAAAATAGGACGCATTGAAATGGTGAAATCATTTAAGAATTTTGGGACCAATTTGTTGGAAAACATAAATTTTTGTCTGTTACATAAGTCACGTGGCAACATCAAATAAATGTATGTAGTATTGTGTTTTTACCCCGGATAACCCAGGCAAGATCCAAGTCTTAGTACTAATGTGACGTGGGCGCCTGAAGAGAAGAGAGAAGCAATCTATTGACACGGGCTTTAAAGGATTGGGAGGGAAGGGAAAATATCCGCAGGCGAATAATTTGTTTCATAGTCTGAGCCTGAATGAGCGAGAAAGGTGGGATGTATGCTTTACATTAATAACAAAGCCTAAACTTGAGTAAAATTTGCTATCAAACCCAAGCAAATAATCATAATGTATGTAGCCACTTTTAAAAGATATTTTCTGGTGATCGTTTGAAAATTTAAACGTTTCTAAAAAGATGTATTGTAATTAATATTACAATACATCTAATTGAAAAATAACTGGCAGGAAATATTGATTTCCGTACTGTTTGGAAATAATATTTCCTTACAGTTGTTAGTGTACTGCAAAATTATTAAAAACACTATTTTTAGAAGATTTATAGGTAAACACAGCTCTTAAAAGTACGCAATTACAACGTTTTTGGAATAAGAACTCGTAGTTTTATATACAGGGTGATTCACGGTGGATGGTACGTTAGACGTATCTGGCGAACCAGTCAATGAATCGTTCTGAAAATTTGGTCATTTACATAAACGAACATGCTCTACCTGCCTAAAATGTTTTTGAGCATGCAGTAGTGCAGCTTCTACTAAAAAGTAGTAGCAATTTTGATATTTTAAACGAAACACCCTGTATATTATTTCATTTTCAAAACCCCATATTAATTTCTTAACAACTTCCCTTAACATTGTTTTAAACTTATCTCTTACCGTTCCTGAAATAATAATTACTTTCCAATTTTTTTTGGCGGAAAACGTTACCTTAAAAAATGCTTATATTTTTGAACTCCGAAATATTAAGACCCTAAAATTTGGTGGAGAGTTAAATAATACCGGGGGGCTTTTTACCCTATGCCCAAATATTAGTTGCAGTATACAGGGTGGTTTAAAAATATACTTATTTTGGTTATTTGAAAAAGTGACCATAAGTATATTTTTAAATGTAACACCCTGTATATTATTACTGATTTGAAAAGCTATTCAAATTTACTCTCTATTTTCGTCTATCGTACCTATACCTAACTAGTCCAGTTTCTGACTTATAGGCCATTATTAGGAAAGTTTCCTCGAAAATTTAATTTCCATTCGGATTTTAGTAAGTATGCCATGACAAACGATTGTTTAATATAAAAGTCATGTCACTTGCGTTATGGTTTTGATATTTTATTAAGTATTATTGATGAAAGTGGTAAATACATTTAAAAATCATAAAAGAAAATTTTAAGTTTTTGCATGATGTCTGTTTCGCTGCGTCTATGCTGCATCAAATTGCCGGTATTACAACAAACCAATTAAATAAATAACTATTTCAAATATATTTCCTAACAGTGTAGAGCAGATAAATATTTTATAAATTATAAAGAACCAACGAATAAAATAAAAAAGAAAAAAATTTCAGTTGTTAAATGGAAATATTGCCCAAGAAATTACTTTTAAAAATATAACATAAAAAGCTAATCTGTTTTACATTATACAGTTTATAGCACAATATGGCTTCACAACCTTCAATAATGGATCCCGCAAAAAATAAATGCTATCCCCATTAATTTAATGGACCGTAAAAAAATGTAAATTAATACTATACTATCCCATTTTTGTGCTTTTTAAAGCATAAAGCATAATAATTATACCATATAAAAGTTTCTGTTTGATTTAAAATTGCATCTGGGACCGACACACCGATATACCGACTCTAACAATAAATATTCTTGAGTTTTCCTGGGTTTATCGGTCAATTGGTTTAGAATTAAAAAACTATTCTGTTTACGTTTTGGTTTATTTAATTTTTTTTATCTAAGATATCCCACGTAGACTTCAAGCCAAAGTACTAACGTACCGTGGGTGTCTGAATCTTCAGAACTGTAAAATATTTTTATACATATTATAGTTAATTGTCAGTTTAGTAGTAAAGAGTAAAAACATATCTTATTTTATAGATGAGCACTACACTAATGTTCTCCATAGCTGCTCTGTGGGCGCTTATTTCTAAACTAAATTTTAAAATTCCCTTTATTTACATTTAAGGTGCACCTACTGTGGGAAAAACCAAGTTATATAATTTTATTGTAGGTTTTAGAGGCTTTTAAAAAGGGATGTAAATTTTTTTATATTTATTGCGTTATTAGGGTAAAGTTCGTAGATTATCTGTATCAGTTCTGAAATTGTGTTTAGTTTTTTTAATGTGAATCAGCTCCTTGATATTTCTTTTTCTATCTCGTGGTCTAAGATTTGAACTTTGTTAAAATTAAAGTTGTGCAGGTTATCTATTGCATGTTTGGATGGAGCGGTGTGTGCTGGATTTGTGTTTCTAATACTGTTTTTGTGTTCATTTACTCTGATTTTAGGTATTGTTTGGTTTGTCCTATATATGTTTTTGGACAGTCTGCAAAGTCTATTTTATAAATTACATGTGTTTGATTTAATTGTGGTATTTTTTGTTTTATTTTTGTAAATAGTGCTTTTGTGTTGTTTGTTGGTTTTTCTGCGATATTTATTTTGTACGGTTCGAGAACTTTTTTAGGCTTATTGTTAATCTCTGAAACATACGTTAGTGAAATGTACTTATTGTTAATAGCGTTATTTGGTTTTGTACTGTTTGAGTTATATATTTTATTGATTCTATTTTGAATAATTGGGTTGTAGAAATTTCTAGAGAGTTGTTTTCGTGGATAACTCTTTTTATTTTATTTATGTTTTGTGGTCTATAGTCGGTATTGGTTAGTATTACTGCTCTATCGACAAGTGAACAACACTTTTTTATATTTATTAGGATTAAATATCTGCCAGACCGTACGGGTTTTGTGTACCAGTCTGTTTTGATGTCGCCTGTCGCCTGATGAAAATCTGGGCCTGCCCCAGATGCAGCCAGTTTCACTTTGAGTAAAGGTTTTTATTGGAACTATTTTTTTCTAATTATGAAAATCTGTTGAGTTTAGTAAAAAGTTTATTTTAATACAGTGCCTTGGTCTCAATCATATTTAGGAATTTTTAAATTCACGAAATGTTGGTAAAATTTATTATTGAATTAAATTAATTTTTATAATGGCTTAGTAGAAACTCAATCTTATTGGAGTATAATTTTAAGGAATAAATTATTGTATTAGTTGGTATTATTATTATTATGACAAAATGTAAGCATGACAGTGTCAATAGATAAAATCATATTTACTGCAATAATGTGGGTTATATTTTTTATAAATAAAAATCCGCGTAGTGAAGACGATGTAAAAGAATTTAAGGGTATTTTTTCTTTGAGTGCACATCTATAGAAGGATTTACTTTAACAAATTATAATTATCCAGAACACAATGGCCACCAAATGTTTCACATAAACGAAAAAAGATATAAAAAATGAAAAATAAGCACAGTGTTTAAGTACTTTTTCAACAGCGGATTGAAAATATCAATTTAAAAGTATTTTTTGCCTGTTGTCATATGAACATTATAATATAACTGAAATGCTTTTAGGAATGTAAAATATCAAATTTACACTGTTACTAACCTACTACATTAAGCTGTATAAAAATGCTGGTTGGGGGATGTGACGATACTTGACATTCATATAATCCTCCATCTCTTTGTTGCACAAATTTTATTTGTAACGTCCAATCCTAGAAAAATGAAACAGTATTTTTTAAACATCTTCGTGTAGATTGCATATCACGAAAAGCGGGTCTCCCTTGAGACATTTGGCGGGTTTACTGGTTTATGGTTTAAATGTTTGTTTGTCTAACATTATATAAATATGTATATTATGTATCTACATGTATATGTAATGGTGGACCAATAAACTTTTAAACCATAAACCTGTAAACCCACCAAATGTCTCAAAGGGGACCAGCTTTTCCGTGAATTCGAGTGTCTGTCTATACTCTCTATAGTCTCTGATACTATTTAATAATAATATTGACTATTTCCCTTACATATAAAAAAGTGGAAGAAAATAGTCAGAATGTCAGCGACTATTTGCCCGCCTGCCAGGCGAATGTTCGCGAACATTTCCCTGTAGGTGGCCATCTTATTTGCATATATTTCGATTTTCTGCTTGTCATAGTAAGCTTATTAATCAAAATTTTTTTGGTTGCCAAGAGTCACAATACATTTTAAACAAAAAGTTTGGCGTAATTTTTTGCCGTCAATTTTAAATTTATCAAAAATGGAGCGTTTTGGAACCTATTCATTGGAAAATATAAGAGAGAATCCATCAAATATTTTTCGGGTACACGAACATGTAGATCATTGTGCATTTAGATTTGTTGCCTTAGAGAATAAGCTTCATTCATTCATTCATTTTTATTGGTATTTGACTAAAAAAGTGCCCTCAACTTCGTTTCGGACACTTTTTGTCAAATCAAACCCAAACAATAAAAATTAATTCAAGCTGGTTCTGTCAACAAACCTTCAGGCAAAATGTTCGACAAGCAATACATGCCCTTAACATATTACTACAGAATATTCTCGATAAATTGCTTATTGATACAAATATAAGAAAATCAAATTGACGAACATTTTTTTGGTAAGAATTTCCTTCTCTGTCTTTGTTTAAAGTAAGAAATTCCCCAAAATAAAAATATTTGAATTCTTTGTTTTCCAAACTATTCATATTATACCATAAATTTAATTACCAAATAAAAATACTAACCGGACTTCATTTAAATTCCTAAATTGTTGATGATGGAAAAGGGACTTGATATTGTTTCTTCTCCGTTATATGCCGTACTCGTTACCGAGCGTTGGCGACCTCTCTCAGATGTCACGTGCTGCGCACACATATTTTGAGTTTTTACACGGGCATCTGGGACATTTAGTTTTTGAAGTGTATTTTTGTATAAGCAATAAAGCTCACCAGCTTATTTAAACGTAGATTCACATGGGCGAAGATTTTATATTGTTCAGCTTCTAAATGTTAAAATTCTTAAACTGAACACTGCAATTAATAGGCAAAAATAAATGCAAGCCATTTCAAGAACATTGATGTAGCCCTAATAGTAGCTTCCGTTCCCGAATGACTATATTCATTTTGCAGTTTCTTATCAATGTCAAAGAAAATGTAAAAATTACTCAAAGCAAATTTCACGTACTGTTTTTAATGAAAATGCATTAAGTATTATCGTATTTCATTCTAGATGGCATTCATACTCCAACAGCCGATTTCTAGACATAGAAAGTTTTGGAAAGAATGCTTACAATTAAAAATCAGTTAAAAAACTGAAACTTTTTTGACAATAATGAACTTTTATCAGCGTGGGACGAAGCGTGCGCTAATGTTCTAGAATAATAGAATAAAATAGAACCAGAAAAGGGGCATTTCATCACTGTCCGAATTCGGAGAGCGGTTTCTTAAGCCTAAATTAGTACAATAACAATAAGGCTATCAACAAGGATTAAGTATCGTTCAAATAGTAATACGATTGGTAATATTCTCTATGCATTTGTGCCTAATACTTTGATTACTGATTTTCCTGGACAGACAGCAGAACCTACTTTTTGCTCAGGTTTGTTGATGCAAATTTTAGTCTAATCCAATTATTTTTTACAAATTTATGCCCTTAAGATAAACCAGTAAGAAGCATAGTTTGCTCTTAAAAGTTTTACACCGACGGAAATATTGTACTTTGTAATCTGGACACCCCAAGAAGTGAACATCTAAAAACAATTGGGAGGCGATTTCCATGATTACAATACTTCTGTAATGTAGATAAAGCAAAACATGATTCTAATGAAACATATAGAAACAGAATGACATTAAAAGTTTTATATAAATCAAATAGAATAAGCTCATTTTACTATCCGCATAAAGCCAAGATACTCGCATACAGATAAAGGATATTTCCGGTTAATGAATTATGCATATCTAACGTCAAATTCGATCTTTTCATTATTAATGATCCTCTTGGCCATTAATTAGACTGGCCTTTCTAAAGGACTGGCATAAATCAGTCTGATCCGCCTTTGTGCTTTTCTTCGTCGAGTGTGCGTGCTCGATTTCAAAACCAATGGGAAAGATAAGAGAGACGGTCGTTGTGGCAAGGACAGAAGCAGAAATAATAGCTTTTTGTAGAGTACCTTTACAGGCGAATAAAGAAATATTATAGTTGTTTCTGGTTACCACTCAACAATTTTAACTCTTGTTTCCTGTTTTATATCTTGTACAAATTATATTTAAAAACCTTGGGATTTAGAATAATAAAACTAAGAAATTGGCAGCATGGCAGCAAAGCATGATATTTCTTTACCTCAAATACAACACACTGCAAAATGGAAGGACTCATATTTCATTTAACGAGAGCAGTTTATAGAGACAACCAAAAATGTAACAATATAGTCTTTCCTGCTCTGTCGATGTGTTATAAAATTGTGATTATTATTTAATTACTTCATTTAATTAGGTTCTAATTACATTTTTCTTACTGGTAAATAGGTAAGTTTTTCCTCCTTTTCCTACATTATTTTCTAGTTGAAATGAAACAATATATTTTTATTATTTTATATATTTACCACTATAAATGTTTTTATGTGATTTTTTCGCGCATCGTTTAAGACAATCTTTACGGACTGGTTAATGCTCAAGCAAAATATAGTACTCTACTCTAAATGGTGCACTTTTTAAAGGTACATTTAGGGTTCTACATAATAGGCCCTGTTCTGTTAGAAGCATACAGATAGAAGTTGCCTTAAATAAATGTTAAATAGATTATTCTAATATGCAATGATACCGAAATGCTCCAAGAACCACCTAAAACGAGCATTAATTTTTTAAATAACATTAGTTGTAATTGTTATTATTGTTTTTATCTGTGCATACCAGTTAAAGATGACGCATACTTTCTGACTTTTAAAACTTTGTTTCAAAAAATGTTCATTTATGCTGTTCATCACCGAATTGAAAGTTTCAAACTGTATAAATGAAATGTTTTATTAAGAAGATGCCGATAACTTTGCAGTAACTTATTCCGATCCTCCATTATCTAGAAAATGACAGTATTACAACTGCTCGAAAAATCTATAGCTACGGGTTGGGATGTCAGTTCATAAATAAAGCGAAACGAAGCCCAGCAGTTAACACATGGGCGGACACTTAGACAATATGAAGGTTACCCAAAGCGCCATCTATTTTTTGACCAGAATTTGGCATATTGGCAAAAGAAAAACACAACTTAATTATTCTGCAGTCAAAAAAACTTATTTTTTTCAAAAACAAATAGTGTCCGCAGTTTCAGTCGTGTCCCTATATAGATATTTTTTTCTATTTATAGGGATGCAAAGACTGCATTTACAGACACAACACATTATCTAAAACAAAAACTATCAACTGTTATGTTTTTGAAAAGAATGAAACCTACAAATGAAAGTTATCAAAACAGTTTCATCTTATCCTTTCAAGATATTATGATTGTATCCAGAGATTTCTTTTGGTTTGGTTTTTATTTGTCCCTACGAATTTTTGACTTGTACCAATTGAGGGTGGAACTTAATCGTAATACATAAAACTTCATAATTATTTTTCCATTTGGAAATGTATATTTTTCCTTTGCGCAGCCATTTATGTTCCCATCTTTTAAGCTTCTTTGTAGTAACCTCTTTTGGATTTTCTTTACCAGCAGTAACTACGATTATGTAGGGATCAGAGTAACTTTTTAGAGTTAAAAAATATAAAACAAATCCAATCTTTCTTGAGGAACACAAAATAACTTTAGTAATGCAATCCGACTGTCTGCAACTGCAGTCGTGACAGTTTTAGGACACCTGTTAACTGCGCAGCCTCATTGTGTTTAACGAATTCTTTTAAATTCTTAAGCGACAATTCTCTGCTAAAGGATTAAGTATATAGGGACACAAAATTCGAACGCATATAGGAATTCAATAGAAGACGTGTTTATTTCAGTGGGTCAAAAAGTGTCTGCTATTGCAGACGTGTCCCTGTACATCAGTCGGCTTTTGCAGATATGTAAGAATGATTAATGTGTTAGTTTTTGTCAGCAATAGTTGCTACAAAGCGCTAAAGCAAGAAAAATACAAGTCGAATAAAGCCTTGCAGCATGACTATTTCGAAAGGATGTGATTGTAAGTACTGGGCAAATAGAAAAATATAATTAATAACACTTAATGGACCACGCAGTATATTACTGTTGATATTATTGTTACTGTCAAAAACTAAATAATACAAATGGGTGTTATCTTCGCCTGGATAAATGTAAAAAAACAATCATCACGAGGGATGTAAAAATTAATACCTTTAAAAATAAATGAATTTTTTTCTACGAGCATGCGGAAAGTAACTACTTTCCGCACTTATATGCGTGCTAGAAGTTGCACTTTTCTCCACTGGTGCTGAAAATATTTTAAGCACACAGTTTCTACCATGTTGTCTGTTATCCAAATTGTAAAATTAAAATATCGATACCAACAGGTTTCGCTAAAAGTGCGGGTTGCATATCACTACCCGTTCACCAAAATCATCATGCGACCTCTCTGAGTGATCATGCCAACTCAACCGGCTACTCAGTTTTTAAACTACAGAGAACACTACTTCCAACGGAAGGCAACAAGTGCACTTGGTCATAGGAACCAAAGGTGGCACAACCTATTCTACGGTACTATTAAAAATACAATTCCGAATGACCAAAATTAACCATAATAATAAATAAAAGAAGAAACTGACTGACTGACTGATTGACTGACTTACTGACTGACATATTCACGCACAGCCCACACCTCTGAGTCTAGAAACTGGAAAAATTGTATAGAGGTTTCTTCCATAACGTAGGCAGCTACTAAGGACGGGTTTTTGAAAATTCAGCCCCTAAGGGGATGAAACAGGGTTTCAAACTTTGCATGAAGAAAAAATATTAGATTGTCCTATTAACTTGAAACTTCATAGAAATACTCTAAAAAATTAATGTTCAAACAGTTCTTAATAAATCAACTCCTAGGAGTAGGGTTTCCAATCCGGGATCCCGGGATCCCTAAATCCCGGGACCCCGTGTATGTCTGTCCCGAAAATCCCGGGATTAATTTTTCCGGGATTCCGGAAATCTCGAAAAATTTAAATGCTCAAATTTAAAATTTAAATCTGCTCAAAATCCTAGCACAATTCACGAAACTGATTTTTTTGAGCAACCCAATTCTGAAGCAATTGCTCAGTTTGTCAAAAATGTGTCGGATATATTAGAAAAAAATATTGTAGACTCCGAAGCTGATCAAGATAATATGATGCCCCTATCTGAAATAGCAAAGAAACCGACCGAAACTTTAACCTTTAAGGAGAAACTTCAAGAGGCCATAGGTTCTCTGACTACTAAACCTATGTTGTCAAAACCAGAAAATTAAAAAAATCGTCTTAATGTGATAAAGAAGGAAATGTCACTTTATGAAAATGGTGGATTGAGAGGTTTATATCTTCAACGGTGCTACAAATATTTAATGACAGTCTCACCCACAAGCGTAGAATCAGAAAGAGACAGTCACATTTGCTACCAAACTTAGATCGCGCTTAGATGATAAAACTCTAGATACTTTGGTGTTTTTAAGATCATATTTTATTTACACTAAGCAGAACCTAAATATTTAAATTTATAAATTTTGCTTTAGGGTTTTTCTATAGTTTCTTTATTTTGCTTCAAGCAATGTTTCTTTTTTACTTACTAAACATGAATGCTTACTATATTTTTTATTTTCTTTGTATTTTTTTTATAAAACACTTTTTTAATTTGCTTTTGCTGTAGCTGCATTTTTATTATTTTTGTAGATTAAATTTCTCATTCTCAAAGTTAATCCCGGGATCCCGGGATTATGAGTTCTAATCCCGGGATTTCGAAACGGGATCCCGATCCCGAAAATTGGAAACCCTACCTAGGAGGTCAAACGGGGTTTCAAAGTTTGTAATGGTGTAAAATTATTGTTACGGCGGACGAAGTCGTGGGCGAAAGCTAGTTAAAATAAACGGGGAAAAGCAAAATCTCTACTTCCTAAAACTATTTGTTTTACCCTGGACTATAAACTGTAAAATAAATGTCAATGCCCTATATTATGTAAATAATTTATTATTAAAATAACTGGAATATCAGAGTTAATAGTTCATTTATATTATAATAACCTAGTCTTCATATTAATTGGTGAATACTCAATTCGGAAACTAGTGATTTTGATAAATGGTTGGCCCAAATTTAACCTGAGGAAGCCTTTATATACATACCTTTATTAACTTTTGGTGTATGTTTGATTTGAAAATCAAATGAACAGATTAACTACGATAATATGATGTTATTGGTAAAGAATACAGATCGGCAGAAAAATTGATCTGATAAAAATAACTGATACCTTTTAACTAACTTTTACTATCCTTACCAGCAAGGAAGTATTGTAATGTATTAAAATAAACTATACTGCATCATTTAATAGTATATGACATACCGATAATCGGTCTTGTCATAATTTCTTACTAAATGATTAGCAAATTTGAAACAGCTAATGTGGATTTTAATTTCTTTTAAAGTAGCCTGCACCATAAAAGCTTTTCTTGCTCTACCGCTCGACTGAAGAGACTAAGAAAATCGAAAAGTTTTTTATGTAAACTAAAATATTTATTGGTTAAATTAAGGATTTCAGTGTCGGCATCAGCGATCCATCAATAAAATTTAATATTTTATCGATCGACATTATCTATCAAACGTTATGCTGAATTTTTTTTCTAGCTTCATCTATGAATTAATCATGGTCCGCTTCGCCCCCACTCACAAACTGTAAGGACAAGAATAAAGGCATGAAAAGAGCAAAGCTTTTATCAGTTTTAAAAATCTTAAACAAGTTTTTAAGTAAATATAATTTTGCTATGGTTTTCATCCAGTTCTTAAGCAATAAGATGATATTAGATTATATAATATTTGCATGGTAATAAATACCCGTTGTGACAAAAACTATTAAGTTTTTGCTGCTAAATATAGATACGGGGATTTATAGATTTGATTTTAGGAAATTTTATTATTAGTTATGGTATTTTTCTGTTAATTAGAAATCCTTTATGTATATTCCTTTATTAATTGTTGGTTGGGTGGATTAATTAGGATATGATCTTGTTGTTGAAGAATACAAATCGGCAGAAAAATTGATCTGATAAAAATAACTGATAACTTTTAACTAATTTTTATTATCCTTACTAGAAAGAAAGTATTATAGCTTATCAACATCATATCGTAGTGTATGACATACCAATATTCGCGCTCGTCATAATTTATTAACAATCGATTAGCACATTTTGAACAGCAAATGTGGACTTTCATTTCTTTTATAGTAGCCTGTACCATAAAAGCTTTTCTTGCTCTCACTGATGACACTTTAAGGAAGTCAAAAAGTTTTTATATGTAAACTAAAACATTTACTGTTTAAGTTTAGGACTTCAGTTTCGGTATCAGCCGTCAACCAATAAAATTTAATATTTTATCGATGTATGTTGACATTATCTTTCTAACTTTATGCTGACTTTTTTTCTAGCTTCATCTATGAATTCATTATTGTCCGCTTCGTACCCACTCAAAAACTATAGGAATAAGAATGAATACATGGAAAGAGCAAAACTCTTTATCATTTTTTGAAGAACTCTAAAGAACAAGTTTTTAAGTAAACAAAATTTTGCTAAGGTTTTCATCCATTTCTTAACCAATAAGATGATAATAGATTATATAATATTTGCATGGTAATGGTGACAAAAACTATTAACTTTTTCTTGTTAAATATAGATACTAAGGGGAATTTATAGATTTGATTTTAGGTATGTTTGTTACTAGTTATGCTATTTTTCTATTACATCTACATCCCTTTATTAATAGTAGGTGTATGCTTGATTGGGAAGTAAAATGAACAGATTAATTAGGTTGGGATCTTGCTGGTGAAGAATACAAATCGGCAGAAAAATTGATCTGATGAAAATAACTGACACCTTTAATTAACCTTTATTATCTTTATTAAAACGAAAGTGTTATAATGTTTTAAATTAAAGTGTTCTTCACCATTGAATAATATATTGTCGCGCTAGGGGTCGTCGGGGTTGATAAATTAGGCTGCGGTTTACCAAAACACTTGTATAATTCACTCAGGTACACAATTCACTTACGTTGCTAGGTTGGGTAGCGTAAGGGGCAGCTTCTATCGGAGTACTCGGTCAGCCTAAAGGGCTGGCGCTATTCGTATTATTCGTGCGGCACCACAGTGACGCCTCCCCCGTCGGGACATGACGCCCTCCTTTGCATCTCGCTGGTACGCTTTTTATATGAACCCCTCAAGAACAGTTTATACAAACAGTACAACTGGTCAGGGTTCATAAAATAAAGGCGAGGCCAGCGATATGCAATCGCAGCACGTAGAGTGGTTTCCGAAATGTTAAATAAATAATATGAAAAATGTATAGAAATTTGGAAAAAATGATGAATATCTGGGGAAATATGACAATATGACTTACCAATTTTCGGGCTAGTCATAATTTATTAACAGACGATTAGCACACAGCTAATCGGGACTTTAATCTCTTTTATAGTATCCTGTACCATAAAAGGTTTTTGTTGCTCTACGGTCTCACTAATGAGACTGTAAGGAATTCGAGAAGTTTTTATATACGTAAACAAAAAAATTTACTGTTTAGGTTTAAGATTTCAGTCTCGGTATTAGCCATCCATCAATAAAATTTAATATATTATCGATGTATGTTGACGTTGTCTTTCTAGCTTTATGTTGACGTTTGTTCCTTTTTAGCTTTTTCTATGAATTCATTCAGACAGCAAAGCCCTTTATCAGTATTAAAGAACTTAAACAAGTTTTTAAGTAAACAAAATTTTGTTAAGGTTTTCATCCATTGCTTGAACAAGATGATAATAGATTATGTTATATTTGCATGGTAATAGATCCCCGTTGACGAAAACAATTAAGTTTTTGACGCTTAATATAGATACTAATAGGGATTCATAGATTTAATTTTAGGAATTTTTTATTATTAGTTAAGCTATTTTTCTATTAATTATTATTAATTTTCTATAACTGAAATAACTTTACACTCTATTGTATCGTATTACCTTAAATATTACGCTGAGTCAAATGTTTTGGCAATTAAAATTAATTTTAAAATATGTATGTGTATTATTTTTACATGGATTCGTTAAGACTAATGAAATAGGTTGTGATAAAAATAAATCAAGTTGTAATTTCCGAAATTTCAGAATATATCGCTACTATAAGAATAAGTTTAACGAATTTTTGTTTTTAAGCCCTATAAACAATGTTTGCCCGAAAAAGCTTTTAACAGGTGATTAGATACACTTGGGGTTTTGCTAAATATCAAAGTACAGAATGTTAACCTCTGATTAACTCGATCTAATAGGTAATTACACAGTACAATCTATCGGATTTGGTTTTTAAATATTTCTACTTGAAACTTAAAATAATATATTTTGTGTTTGTGAGAATATCGAAATAAATTAATTAACATCCGACATATTCTTCTCCAACTGGGTCCAGTTGTCCTGCGTTGTTTAAACTAAAGTTTTGCAAGGTGGTCCATGTAAACCTCGTTGTTAAACACACAAACGCTAACTTCATTATATGTAAATTTGACAATATTTTTTTCATTTTAGGCATACCCTTATCAAAGTTGGTATTTTAATTAACTGTAATTTAAGTACTTTTTTCGTGCTAATTTAAAAAAAGTCAATTTCCTCCAGTTATGGGTAAGCGGTTAATATGGATGCTACTAAAGTTAAAATAGTACAGATAAATAACACTAGCTCCTAACATCTTGCTTAGATATATTAACTTAGTAATAAAGTAGAAAAGTAATGCTATGATAAAAGAAGAGGCTTTTAGGAAGACTTTCAGATAATTTCATAAAATATTTCAGATATAAAGATAACAATTGATGAAACGTTAAGGCGCTTAAAGGAAAATGGGAGTATCTAATGAAAAATGGTAAAAGAAGTGCTGCTAAAAATATCAGCTCTATGAAATTGGTAAATGAAAAGGAAAAAATGTAGGTTGACGATGCAGTTAAAATTATTGAAAATATATTATACAACAGGGATAGTTCTAATTTCAAAACCAACACTGGGAATTGAGAATGAAGAGGGTAAACTAGAGCTAATAAAACGTCAAATGGAATGCTTAATAAATGAAAGAAAAGTATCTGGAGATAAATATTTACCGAAGATGAGTATTAGCGAGAAGATGGAGTGTAACTGCATTAAAAAGAAGATTGTACACAGTTACACTTAAAGTTTACACAATTTTATCTAATACACATTTCAAGTAAATTTTTTAGTTTGTGTCCATGATATACAACGTTTTAATATTGATTTCGTTAAAATCATTGAAAATATGATATATGAAAGGGATACCGCTAATTTTAAAATCAACACTGGGAATTTAGAATGGAGAAGGTAAACTAGAGCTAATAAAACGTCAAATGGAATGCTTGATAAAAGAAAGAAAAATAACTGGAGATAAGTATTTACTGAAGATAAGTATTTACAAGAAGATGTAGCATAACTGCATTAAAAAGAAAATGGTAAATAGTTACACTTAAACTTTACACAATTTTATCTAATACACATTTCAAGCAAATTTTTTAGTCTGTGTCCATGGTATATAACGTTTTAATATTAATTCCTTAGAAAATGTTATAGGTTATTAAAAGATAATGTTAGTTAAAGGGCTAATGGCATTTATTCATGTGATGAGCAAAGTAAGTAATCCTACCTTCTAAGGGTTTTTTTAAGTTTTTCTAAAATTACTGAGTATGCAAATGTAAAATTTAGACGAAATAAGTCATTTTTATTTTCTTTTATGGTTGTTCTAAAATACACTTGCTAGCTTTAAAAAGTCTAAAACGTTTAGTAAACTCTTAATCAGTCTGTTGGTAAATTATTCATCCTTGCTTTTGAAATTCGATTTTGCCTTGATTTCTGAACATTTGTGACGCATATTATCATTGAAAACAAGCTCGTCCAAATTTTTAGTTATACTCATTGTCCTTTTTTAATTATCCTGATTTAATTATTAATCGCAGCTACACTCGAAGACAAGACAGTGTTTTTATAATAAAAATACATCTGAATTTAAAATACCAATATTTAAAACAGGCTTTCATACGTGTAGGTATATTACACAGATAAAATCACATTTGTTGATATGCTTTAATACAGAAAAATTAATATGCTGGCTTTTACTGTCCAAATTAATCCATAAATTTCAAAATTTTATCTTAAACGCCCTAAATTTCATTTTGGTAAAGACCTAATTGATTTTGATCGTATCCCTTTATTAGGTATTAAACTGTTAAGAATGAATGGCCTGCTTAATTAATAGCTGGTGGGGAATATTAGTCGGAAGTCTCTGTCAGATCTGCATTATTCATGAAACTAGAAATTGTTTTTGGTAATATATGGATAAATGATACCCTAATATCTAGTAGAGTAGACAATAGAGAATTTGTGTTAAGATTGATCGCATACAGCATTTGCGAAAAAATCAAAGAGAAACACGAAAATTCTTTATTAGGATAAAATTAAGTGAGTGGTATTTTAATATCGTTTCATTCTATACAAGCAATTTAAAGGAATGCAAGATATATCCGAGACAGTATTACGCTTAACGATACTTTACTTAGAGTAAGAAAGAATGATTATAAGGTAAATTAAGGAAAGCTGGCATTAGGTGGGATGATGCTGTTAACCTTCGGTAACTCCAATGTAATAAATTATGTCATACTGTACAATAGTTCTTGCGCTACCATTTGCAGTTAGTTGCAGTTTATTTTAAAGAATTCTAGTATTTAGACAACATTTCCAACATTAATTGACAACGTTTTTCAACCAACTAGTTAAAATTTCATGTTGTCTCATAAGGTAAGTTGAGTGGACGCAAATGTTAATTAAAATTTTTATTAAATAACGTATTCTTTTGTAGTTATTTCGACAAAATGGAAAAATTTAGCTATTTTAGGATACTTTTACCTTTAAATAATGACTTTTATTGAAACATTTCTTTTTCGCTTTAGAATGTATATATTTTTTGGCAAATATAACTTTAATTAAAATTATCTTTGTGCTTATTTAAGTTAATACAGTTTGTTAACTACATTAAAATTACCTTAATTGAGTGTGCTTAAGGCGAGAGCAAGGTTCTTTATAAATTTTCAAAAAAAAAAAAAATAGAAAAAACTCATGGTAAGTATAAAAGTTAGTTCTCCTATTCTTATTTTGTCAGTTTAAAACTTTTGGTTGTAAAATTAGACCGGTTTAGCGTGGGAGAATCTGGCCGTTAGATTCCTATATCTTATTTGATGTATTAGTAAGTATAGTATATTGACTTTCAACGGTATATGTTTGGTTCCAGTTTTCTTATACTACAATCTTCAAAATTAATCTCAAAAAATGTGCACCATCTCATCTTGATTTACCTATATTTATTTATTTTATATATATTTTATTTAATTCGGCTTCCATTGGCCATTATTATTATGGTCTCTCATTAGATGCCACTTAATCCTAAACAACAAACATGTAGGCAGAGGTGACTGTAATGTTCATTTTTTGTTTGATAAAAGCGACCTATTTTGTTTCCTCATTTTATATTATTTAAATATTTGTTTTACCAAGTTTTGGTAATTTTTGTTTCGTTTTATTGAAGTTTTATTTAGCATTGTAGAATACTCCAACAACGAGTTTCTTCTAATACGGCCCTCCCTGTTTAGCTTCATTAAAAGTTTTTGTTGATTCTTTAGATATTTATTTAATTACAAAGAAGTGTGAATATCTTGACTGATTTTTTTTATATAGTGAAGGTCTTTCAAAAAATTCTGGAAGTACAAATCATGTGATCTGTTAAATTTTTATATGTGCTTTTAAATTGAGACATAGGAGGGGGCAATTTGTTTACTGTGCACCTGGGTATTGACCGAGGGAGCGAACGTGGTCTACGTGACGTGCATGCACATACCTCAAAAAGATAATTTAAAATACAGAATACCAGTATCTTTCTAATAACAAAGTAAAAATTAAATTAAAATTGGCCTTACAACATTCTTGAGCTCTAAATTCAAACTGGTATACTAGAGAAAATCTTAGTCTTTAAAATAAAGCTTATCTTGCCCTTCAGATAACCTATTCGTAGTCGTTCCGCGAATAAAATACAACTTCTCTCCAAACTTCTCCCAATATTTTAAAATATCGATAAGATAATACGATTTACAATATTTCACTGCAGAAGACATTTCATTATAAATTTTATCTTACAATCTTGCCCGAAGCGTTCCAATTTTTAAATCGCAATCAATATCGATAGTCGTAGTATCTTATGAATTTTTATGCTAATGGAACAAAGCTCTTAGACGTTTTTAGATATACAGATAATATACACAAGTACATTTAAGATAAATCGTAACTTTTTAGCCACCATGCTTTAATTTTTCCACATCATCATTTCAGGACCTAATGTGTCACCACTATCTCCGTTTAATATAGATTTTACTTGATTTATGTACATTATGTATGGTTAATATAAAAGAAAACGTCCTTCTATATGCCATAACGATAATTATCAAATAACTAGTTCTTATTGTAAAGAGCTATGCTGTTTGACAACAAGCCATTGGCTAGCTCTAATGTTACGGGGAAAAATATCTAAGAGGGTTTATTAATTTTTAGTTCATTGATGCCACATGCTAATGACATCAATGTACTTACCAAAAATAACTGTACACTCTTTAACATTGTTGGTATGGGACACTAAACAGATCTAATTTGTCTTCACTTACAGTAGTATAATCGTATCAAATAGCCCACTGTCTAATAATTAAAGTTCCGGTAAGTGAACTCAAAAGGCATAGGTCGTAATGAAACAAAGATTAAAACTAATTTAAAAGTTTAATTAAAAGAAGGGGGGAAAGGCATCTTAAAATATGATTGGGGTGTATGTCATACAAAGGAAAATAATCCTCTAACTAGCCCTGGGAAGTTGCTTTCTTGCTTTCTTGTGATGCTCATCATAGCTCGAACTCTGGAACATCTAGAGTCGATCTCAAAACAAATAATGTTCTTAGTGACCTACTTCAAAAGGCTTATAACAGGGACACATGTCCACGTCCCTTCAAACTGCCAATCATCCAATCACGGCCAAAAAACATCAAAGATACAGTTTGTAAATTCGTTAAAGCCCTTAAAGAAACATCGTGTAAGGATGCATTGAAATAATTAATTATGTAAATAATCAAGTAGGTAATTAGGCTGGCTAAATAATTCAGCCGGTCAAACGATTAAACCATTAGGTCTATGGCCGGTCAAGTAAATAATTAGACTGGGTTTAGGCCCTAAGATAAAACCAACATGATAAAAGTATAGGTTATAATCTACGCCCACACAAATTATATAGGACCAATAAGAAAAATCGTTCCTATTTGCCCTTTAGAGTCCCTAACAAAGATTCATCTGTGTAAACAGATAGGGACGAAACCAGATTTTATTTGATATTCCTAAAAAAGCAGCCCACGTCAACCGCAGCTACATGACAACGGACCTACTCCAAAATCACAAACATCAGACAAGACGGTGTGTTTGATATTACTACCTGGAGTACTCTCGCGAATCCAATTTACTCACCTCGAACAATCCGAAAATAACACAGCAACGTACGTTCCAATCGAAACCAGTAAGTTGAGTTCATGGTCTCACGAATCCAAGCGATTAATTTGAGCTGCCTGAAAAATAATTGTTGATTTTTCTTAATCTCATATTTGTATGTCTTTTTAAGATCCTTATATTCCAAGTGCACAGCAATATCATTAATATTTCGTTGCAGCCAGTACAGCTGATCAAGTTTAGACTTCATACGAGATAAATCACTGCTTTACCGCCCACTTACAGGATTTTTGTATTATTTTTTTGTGTTTATATGGACAACAGCAATTTAGGCAAATAGTGTCGATAAGACGTGTCCATAATTCATCAGTATTTCAAGAGAAATCCGGTATATTCGACCAATTGCGACATTATCATATAAGAGAAAAGTGGAATATTATCTTCTGAGAAATCCCTTCAGAAAAGCTCACACACACCGTCAACAGAATCGCCAACATCCACCGGCAGATCAAAAACAAACTTATGGGCCAAATGATGGCTAATATGGGGATTAAAGATATTACATAGCGATAATCGGTTGGGTACGTTGGTAACAACATAATCCACAACCGTTGAGCTCGTGCGTCCATTGCAGTTTGTAAAAACCCTTGTCGGTGCAGACATGGTCAAGTTCAAAGCAAACGAATCAAACAAGGCAAAAAGCTGCCTCCTACGGTCACTAATTATGCAATAGTCAATGTTCAAATCGCCATAGAGAATCAGGTATTTACTCCCTCTTTATAGGCAGCAGAGAGAGCTGAGCTAATCGAATTCCTGAACACATTGAAATCCGGAGGGGGGGCGGTAACAACAAATGACAGTCTTTAAAGCTTACACATAATTCACTATGGACTTAGACCAATTTGGATTCAACCAGGAGCAAATGTATAAAGACATACTTAGTTTTATTTTTTACTGGTATTAGTGAGTCGCCATGTCTGGATTTGGTTCGAGGAAAGGACGATAAGACACAGTAACCCTCAATCTGCAAGTCGGCTGACGTGCTAATAGGCAGAATTACCCAGGCTGTTTATTCAATATCCCAGAAAGAAATCAGAAATTCCTTCAGATATTTAAGGAAGCAATTGGAAAAATGTGTTGAATATGGGGGTGGAGTTTTTGAATTTTGATATCTCTATTATATTGTTTAGCTTATATCATACTCTTTTAAGTTTAATTAAATGTTCGTATTATTTAAAAACTGCACTTGAATAAGAAGTATTTAAAATTAAACAATAGCATTATTTATTAAAGGCATTGACAAACATGTCCATAGATTTCATTATTGTTTAATATGTAGAAACTAGTACTCTGGTTAAGGGTGTGAGAGAGAATAATTGGGACTTAAAAATAATGTAATAAACTCGTTACTTTTAATATTTAACTTTTAACATTCCATATAATGAAATCTTGTACCTCTGCTTAGGGTTTAATTTAAAAAATATGTCATTTTTGTTCTTTTTGTAGAAAATGATAAACAACGTATGTTTACTCTTACGAAAAATAACTTTTTCGTATTTTCTATGCTCCCTGTATAAAAAATTAAATTCTTCATAACGTTCAAAAACTTTTATTAGGAGTCACATGACCCATCCGCGAGCATACACGAACTTTTCCCGCTCTGTGGAATATAGGTACTTATGGCAAATGTGAGTCAAGATATATAAGTAAGATTCTTTCTGTCTTTGTCAAAGTTAAATTATAACTAATTAAGTTGGAAACATTACGTATTAGTTCTATTTTAATTATGTTGGAAATACTTTTGTGTTTGAGTATCTGACAAAATATGCATGTTTATAATATTGTCAGATTTTGTCGCAACTGAAAGTTTCTTTGCCCTTGTCATACATAAAAACATGAGATAGCTACATTGTTGCGGATCAGGTAATCAGACTAATCTGAGAACTTAACTACTATAAATCAACTAAAAAGTTACCAATTAGCAAAATTATAACACAGATAACAAATGAAAAGGCATTTTTAAATAAAAAAAAACAAATTGTACCATCTGTAAAGCTCTTGATAAGTAAGTTATAAAGAAAAATGAATATTGATGTTTTCATAAACAAAATACGGTTGCATAAAGCAATTAATACAATAAGTAACTATTTGGACACTTCACACATAATAATTTCGTTACCAAAGTTAACTCTAAATATCAAATATATTTCTTACTTGATTAAATGCTTTATGCAGCCGAGCGAAAATAAGAGATATTATGCTTCAAAATACTTGCAGGTAAAATACGCTTGCCCTCTAACACTCGGTTTCTCAAATCATTTAGTGGAGTAATAAACTGAATTGGCATGTTAGCTAATTGAAAATCGACCATATGAATTTGTTCCTCAAAAACATTCTCATGCCCTATATCGAAGATATAGAGTTTGATTGACCTCTATGCACTTTAAAATTTTCATTTCGTTTACAAACAGAAGCAGTAAGTGCAAATGCGGAGTTATCCAAATACTCGACGATAGGAATGATACAATGGATAAAATTCCATTAGTAAATAAATGGAAACCTATTGTAACACACCGATGCGCATTCATTTTTACACAGTGAATCAGTGAGTTATGTAGATTGGTAATCGAATTTGAAATAGGGTAGACAGAAGGATCATTACTATGATTAGTCGATAGAGTGGGCTGGGAGCAATTATAATGATAACGAATTTTTGATTTAAGTGACAGTTCGTAATCTATTTTATTTTTTTCTATAAAATATGTGAGTACCTTAAATTTATGTAGATAGTGATTATATTTCTAATTTTAACCCCTATTTACACTATTTAAACTAGTTCAGCCTTAACTGTTCTGGGTCTTAATTACTGAAACCATTCCATACAATGAAAATGCTTCCATTTATTTCGGCTAATTCTGAGGGTTTTTCTGTAACAGAAGTTTAATTATTCTGTGCGCTGGTGAATAGAAGGAAACGTTTTTTTTTTAGAACTAGCCATTCATATTCCGAACTAGCAAATTCACAGCGACGCGATAGAAAAATCGGATCAACAAGTGGCAAAACTAAACTGAATTGCTGCTGCGGCCGATTTCTCCGCGATGTAATGCTACTGGGGTGCCACTCACGGTGGGCAACCTTGGTGATTCAGTATGACATTCCTCTGAAATTCGTAGAGGAAGCCATATATCGATCCAGTGCGAAGTACAGTAAAAGGGTGTTAGTGCATCCTAACGCGGTACCCAGCCAGTTTACTTACTGAAGCAATACTGTGTCATCATTTTCTGGTCATAACAAACGCTTAGTGCCCATTATTCAGATTGGTGTACACACTAAGAGTTTAAAAAAGGATAAAACATGAAAATTCTAAATTCTTTACGTAAAACATCATTTTACAAACATTATAAATGAGCTTCTAGTATGCGATTTAGCTAAACTAACTCTTGTGTAAAAAATATAAAATGGTTAGGGCGTTGTAATAAATTATATAAATTTTAACCAATACCAACAATGCCTGTATTTTTCTGAACAAATGGCAATCAGCATTTTTTAATCAGAGACACATACCATTAATTTAAAATAAATAATCCTCAATTTTGAAAACAAACAAAATTTTTATTTTGTCCAAACAAATCTTATTCTATGACGACCTAATAAATATATAAATGTATCTATAAAAACTAGTGGGTTTATTCCCATGTTTAGGCGTAGCGAGAGAGTATTCACTGATATGTATGTTTACATTTCTAAAAATATGTTAACAATAAAAGAGCAAATCAATCGGTTTTGGGGTAAAACTAATGCATGCAATTTGAGAATATTGACATCGTCAACGGATACTGTTTCTTTGAAAAAATACAAACTGTTTTTTTACACCATGAATTGTGTTGATTAAATAAACATGTTTGCGAATAAAAAATATTGATTGCTATTTGTTTAGAACAATACAGCCAAAATGGCGAACGTGCAACAGTTTTTTCGTTGAATTTTGTTAAAATTTATTTATTAGCTATAAAGTCCTATTTAATTTTATTTTAACAAGAATTATCGTTTTTGCTAAATGACCTAATAAAAGCCCATTTATAATTATTATTAATACGAACTGTTGTGACTGAAATATCATGTTTCAGTATAAGTTTTGGTTATAAAGAACTTTTTCTAGTAGGTAACACTTTTTGAATTTCAAAAAATAAAAAATTACTTTACTCTTACTCAAAATTTAAGTTTTTGATCCTAAACCATATACGGTAGCATTTTTAAGGTGTCTTGATGCTAGGACATTTAGAGGCTATCTCAGATATTTTAATTCCTCTTAAACCCTTAAGGGGTTATATACAGTTAGAATTTTCAAAAAATCGATTTTTTTAATTTCATTTTCGTAATGTACATATATTCCAGTACACACAGAAAATTTCAAGGCAATCCGGCGATTATTTTCGATGTTACACGCATATTTGCAAAGACGTGTCAGAGCGATTGTACGCTATGTAAAGTGCTTTTGAAACTTTAAACGCGTTTTTCTCAAAACTGTGTTTTTAAAGTCTGTGACGGAGATTTCTCGGAAACGGCTGAACCGATCAGTCTCAAATTTTAACACAAGCTTCTTAAGTATATTTTTTACTAATTAGTCGAAGGTTTTTTATCACCGATAAATATATTTTTTATATTAACAATTGAGGCCAAAATTTTGGTCAAAAATCGATTTTTTTTGAGAAGCCGCCATTTTGTCAAAAAAATTTATTTCGCTTATTCCTTCGACTAATTAGAAGATTATACATTACTTTAATGAAATCCGTTTGGTTTTTTCATTTTCGATGATCCAGTCCAGAGATATCGCTGTCAACGCAAGATGCCTTTTTTGAGAGGAACTCCTGGAGATCAGCTATAGCAGCTTTCAAAATTATTATTTTTACAAATACAAGAATCTTAAAATTCAGTTAAAAATTGCTATAATATCTGTGCAAATTTTCACATTAATAAATTTAAAAGTCTTCTCAGGAAAAATTCTTGAAAAATCGCTTTTTTAGGCCCCCTGACTGTATATAACCCCTTAATAAAAAGTTTTCTGTATGATGCAACATTTCTGTCGATCACTGTATTCATATATTGTGACTTATAGGCATAAAAGCACTGTTTGCTTCAAGATAAAACTCAATTAATTTTTAAAAACCTCTTACCTCTGAATGTTGCAAGTGTATGGCTTGAAATCTGTCATCACTACTGTATGTCGCTAAGCCAACCGTCAGCAGATGATAATCCTTCCGTCTGATCCATGAAACCTGAAAATAAGACTGATTAAAAAATATAGAAATATAGAATAGAAATATAGAATAGAATATAAAGCGGACCAAAAATAAGACGCATATAATAATAAACTCATAATTAATGAACAACTGGAATATTGGAGACTAAAATAGAAAAATTTATTGAAATAAATTTCTGCTGGTTAATTATCTGGAAATTATCTTTTAAACTTTGCAGTGTTCAAAATATTCAATGTATTATATTTAAAATTAATAAAATGGGGGTTTTGAAGCGTAGACATAAAAATTTAATACGTCGAACAGTTTTAAAATTATCGCTGAATTTCAAAAATAAGGTATCACATTCAACATCCTGTATCTCACTAACTAGCGACATTTCCCGGAGCATACCTACAGGGTGTTAATAATGCATATGGCCAAACTTCGGGGTATTATTCCCTACTCAATTTTAATCTAAAAAGTTCATATAAATATAGGTCCTAAACGACTTTGTTTTTAATACACAGAGTGTTTTTTCAAAAAAGGTTTTTCCTAAATAACTAGAAGTCGCAAATTGGTATCAAGTGGAAACTTGGGGACAATATTTATGGTTTAGAAAGGAGTCTTTTAAGCAAACAACTGTTTTTCTCATTTTACCAGTACCGTGCACAGGGGTAACGCCCGAGGTTTCATTTTAAAAGAATGTACGCCACTCCTTTTCCTCAATCTGACAGGATTTATGATTCAGCAAATAAAACTACACAAAAGACATATCTTGAATTTTCACTCAGATTAGCCTTTTGCGACAAAAACGAAAAAATCTTATATTGTCACGGGATCTTTATGAAAACACTGGTTTCATCATTAATTGCTGCAGCATTTACTAAATTAAAATGCATATTTTTATTTTATACAATTTATACAAAGTACCCAAAAGAATCCTACTTCTTAACTAATAAATCACCGCCGGCGAGGAAAGTGTTTCTGGCTTCGCAGAGGTCTCGCTTGGCTCGAGAGGTTGACTGACATTTTCTGCTGGTCTCCCCTCCCAAGTCGACCCCTTCTGCCCGTCACCGGCCCGATATGCCGACGCGCGTCGAATCGACGCTTATGAAAGCAGGAAGGGCGACTAGGCAGTG
The DNA here is from genome assembly GCA_963971165.1 of Philopedon plagiatum. Lineage (NCBI taxonomy): Eukaryota > Metazoa > Arthropoda > Insecta > Coleoptera > Curculionidae > Philopedon > Philopedon plagiatum. The sequence continues at coordinate 26,519,833 of OZ020197.1, read as the reverse complement.
ATGAGAAAAAATGATTTGCTGACAATATTATGCATAAAATTATGTTTTACTGTAATTTGTTCAAAATAACGAATAAGTAATAAAGTCATGGAAGCAAAAACACATAAAATAAAATTCACAACTATCACTTTAAACAGTGCGTACAATTTAATGCTTTAGATCGTAATTTGAAGTCTTTTAAAGAGTTTTAAGCTGTAAAATTCGTTTCTAATATTAAAAAATTCGGTCAATTGTACAATTATCCGCGCTACCCTCCGCCATTGAGACCAACGCCGTATCGCAAAGTTGTTCCTTACACCCTGAGAAATATTTTTTGTCAAACATCTTTTTCTCTAAATCCCATGGTTCACCAGTTACAAGGAAATAAACAATTAAATTGTTTATAACAATAAAACTGATTGCGCTAGAATTTTCTAATCCTGATAATTTTGGTTCAATCTACACCTAACTGTCAATGTTCATGATTTTTTTCAGATTTTTCTTAGCGATCCTTTTGGTGATAAGGGTGGAGGACAGCAGTTTTTAAGCGTTTTTCCCGAAAAATGATTTTAAAATGTACGAAAAAATACATCATATATATTGTTGAATTCGTGCTTCAATAAGCTTTCATTTGATACCCTACACGATGCTCTTAAAAACATTTTTTATACTTGTTTATAATTGGGCCACCACACTCTATCCTTGTGCCAAATTGCAAATTTTTACATCCAATAGTTTCAGAGAAAATCGCCTGTGACAGACGGACGGACGGATGGACGGACGGATACCTAAGTGAGTCCATAAGTGTTCCGTTTTCACGGAACACTAAAACTGGTTCAATTTCCAAACACAGAATCGGCCGATATGCATTTTATTTATGGAATGACCCAAGGCAATTCAAAAGCGGCAAGGTGCATTTACATATCAAGAGCGATATATATCATCATCGCCGTGTACGAAATAGACAAACATTGTAAGAACACAATTAAAAGATCTGCTGTGTTATTGGGAGACCTGCAACGGTAAAAGCAGTGAAGCTGGAGGAAGCAGTTGTACATGAAATTGAGCGTAGCCGCAACCCAACTTACACGCAAAATTGCAGACCAATTAATTAAACATTACTGACGTTACTGCATGGAAGATTTTAAAGGATTATCCTTAATATATATATCGTGTTCAAGCGCTATTACCTGCCGATTTTTCCTAGCGAGTAATTTATTATATTTTCTATCCCGAATTTTGTGTACCGATAATAATAATAATAATAATAATAATAATAAAGAAGTTTATTTATGCCAATAAAAACAATTTAAAATATAAATATAAAATTGATAAAAATAAAAAGAAAACCAAAAAATGACAGTAGTATACTAGTTGGGCATAAATAGGTAGAATTTTGATTTATAAAAAATCATTCTTCCAATCCTACCCCTACTAAATAATTTTTTATATTATTTTTAAAAGTTATGTAGCTTAAGCCCTTTAGACTAGAAGGAATATTATTAAAAATTACAGAAGATGTATATTTAAACGAAGACTTATATTTTTCAGTATGATGTTTAGGTATTTCTATTGCTTTCTGATTTCTAGTATTAACATTATGAATATTATTCCTGAATTCTATTTTTTCAAATAAATATCTAGGTTTCTGAGTTAAAATTATTTTATATATAAAACAGGATAAGTGGATTTCGCGTCTTTTTTCTAATTTAATTAAATTATGTTTGTCAAAGGTAGGTGATACGTGATCATATTTTTTTAGTCCTGTTGAAAAACGAACACAGCTTTTTTGAAGAATTTGTAATTTCTGTTTATCTTCGTTACTGATATTTTTGTGATAAATTATATCACAGTAATCTAGTCCACTTAGAATAATTGAATCAACCAGCCTAAGTTTAGTATCGGTATTTAAGTAGTCCTTAAATTTATATAAAATTCTTAGTTTGTAGTATGCTTTTTTAATTATATTTTTTATATGTTCATTAAAATTTAGATACTGATCAAAAATTACTCCAAGATTTTTACCACATTCGATTGAAGTTATCTTAAAATTATTGTTAAGAACAATTTTGAAATCAGAATTATTTTTTATTTTAGTGATTAGTGTTTTAGGACCAGTTACAATTAAGTTAGTTTTATTTTCATTTATTTTTAATCCATGATCAGGTATAGTTTTTGAAATATTTAAAAGATCCTTATTGATTAAAGAAATACTATTTTTCAAATCTGTGTATTTGATTGAGTGGTATATTTGAGTATCATCTGCAAAAGCTAAAAGATTACCGTGTTTAATTGATAAATGAAAATCAAAAGTGTATATAATAAACAATAAAGGGCCTAATACTGATCCTTGTGGAACACCTCTAGAAATGGGCAGTGAATTTGAAATGTCACAAATGTATTCGTTTGCAATTTTTGTCACTTGTTTTCTATCAGATAAATAATGTTTGAACCACTGACAAGATTTTTGACTAAAACCTATATATTTAAGCTTTGCTAATAACATTTCATGATTTAGAGAATCGAAGGCTTTAGCCAAATCGAGAAAGACTATATTAGTAGCAAAACCTGAATCCCAATTTTCTAAAATATCATCTTTAAGTTTACAGAGTAAAGTAGAAGTACTAAAATTTTCTCTAAAACCTGATTGGTTGTCTGGTAAAATATCATATTTTTTTAAATACTCTATTACTTGGTTAAAAACTATACGTTCTAAAATTTTAGATATTATAGAAAGTAGAGAAATGGGTCTAAAATCATCTACATTTTCTGCGTTGTGAATTTTAGGAATCGGTATAACTAAACTAGTTTTCCAGGTAGAACAATTTATTATATGTTTAATAGTATTTAAAAAATTATTACTTATACACAGATTTAACATGCGTAAAGTAATACCATCTGTTCCACATGATTCTGTTTTAATTTTTGATAATATTTTAACAATATCATAATTCGTAATTGGTTTTAAATTTAGAAACACATCTTTATCAATTTTAGAAAACTTATTATTCAAATAAAAAGATAGTAAATTTTGATTTGGTGATCCATTTTTTACATAATTTATAAAATGATTATTTAGTACTTGTGCACAAGGATATTCATTTACTGATTTAGATTCTTTTAAATTAATATTAAATTTTTTCAGGAAATTCAGTTCTGAACTTTCATATTAATCATATGTGGACTGACGAAAATTCCCATGCGGTTATAGAGAATAATTCTCAACAACGGTTTTCCGTAAATGTTTGGGTTGGTATTGTAGTTGTTTTCCTTATCGGACCTCCTTTTTTGCCTCCGAGATTAAATGGTCAATAGTATAGTCATTTTTTGTAATTTGAGTTACCTGAACTATTATAAAATGCAGGTGCGGCCCGTGAAATTTTAAAGTTGTATATCTCTGTTGCTACTTATAGGACCCTTACCAAGTTCAAGTTTTTTAATGGTGAGCCTACTAGGAATTTTTTGATAAAGAAAACAAATATTTTGTAATTTGCGAAAAAAATTTGAATTTTTGAACTGACCCACCAGGGAAAAAAACTAACCCGCTTAGGTATTTATTTATTATTTTTTCTTAACAAATTTTACATTATTTTGTTGACAATTCTGAAATTTTAAGAGAAAAAAATGTATTAGTAGAAAGTTATAGTCATTTGAATTTTTTTAAAATTATATTTTAGGTTTACTCATCGCTACCGAACCGCCGGGGTATAGTAATCAGTAACCTTGGCCACTTTTAGTCTGTCACTAGAGGCGTGGAAACGTAAATAAGTACGGAGGCGGAAATAAGTACGTTAGTAGACCCAAATTCAATCGTGTAAAGTACAATGACGTTGGTGCCGGCGGAAAGATTGTTGCGTCGCCGTCTCTCTCGAGCCTCGTGTGACTTCATTAACAACCAGTGGTTAACTAAAAGTTTTCCCTCCGCCGACACCAACGTCATTGTCCTTTACAGGATTGAATTTGGGTCTAAGTATACAGTATTTGACAAAAACAATTTAATTCGTGGGCGTTGCCGTGCCACATACAATATTGTGAATTTCTCACAGAATGCAAAAGTCTCAATACCTAACTGTGGTAAGGCTAACCCTTGAATAAATAACCAGAGGCAACGATGGCGGAAATAAGTAAGCGCGTATAGGTTACATAACTCATAACTAATATAATAGTGTGAAATGCTTATCCGGACTACTAGAAATCCGGATTGGCTCGGCTAAACACTTGCAGCATGGCGTATGTTTTTAAAGTCACCCCGTGAGTGCTGCGCGGACGACATTGGAAAAAATACCCGTCTGGGGCGCGGACGACCTTCGGAGCAATACGCGCCTAGAGAGCGGGCGACCTTGAAAAAAGTTTGATGATCTGACGATCTTGGGAGTACTAAATCTTAGCCCTATGTGATGAATTCGAAGGTAAAACTTTTGATATGTTTTTAATAACACGCAAAATAAAAACACGTAGATGACATCTAATTAAGTCGATATTTAGTAGTAACAACGCTCTTTGGTTATTTATTTATAATACTATTAAATAGAAAAACTAAATTACTGGCGCCATTTTGAAAACACCGCCATAACCTGAATAATCAGAACAAGTCTGACTACGATCGTTAGTCGCTCGTCTTCGTCAAAGTTCGAAAATAGACGTCACGTTCTGGCAGCTTTTGCCGTCTTCACGCACATTTTGTATTTAACAGATTGAATTAAATATGCCTTTTTGACAAAATTTCCTCCTGTAATTAAAGAGTTTTTAAATTTTATTTTAAGATATTTAGGTAATTACTAATAATAATAATTGTAACTGTGCCTATAAAACATTAAAACCTGCAGTAATTACGACTTTGAAAATAACTTGGCAACGTAGCACTGGACTCATTAATATTTCAGAATTGTATACGTGCTGCTGCCAAGCTCTTCTTCATTGTTCATCATTATTAGTTGCCGGACTCACCCACATTTGTTAAGTTGAAGAAGTGTTTCCTCTTTCGACCTAATTTTAATGTGTTGTGTTTGGACATTATTTGATATTTGTGTTGTGACCTTTGTGTAGTAGTGTAGTACTAGTACGTGAGTCCTTATATTAACAATGGCTTGAACGGTACAAGAAAGACTGCAGGGTAAATTAAGTAGTGCATTAACATCTGAAAAACGTTTAGAAATTAAAGAAAAAATTAAGCATTGAAAAACCTTTTATTAGAAGTATTTATAATTTAAATGAGCTAGTGATGAACATTGAACATTTCTCCCAACACAAGGATAGAAGGATCGATTTGATATTCAAACAGATTTAACTACATAAAAGGTGAGTACATTATAAAACAATAATATTAAAAAGGTTTGTGTACCTAATTGAAAAAAGCCACAGCAAAAATGCAATTTTAATATTTTATGTTTTTGCGGTGTTATTTGTAAGTAAATAATTTATTGTCAGAACTGGACACATTATTAAAAAATCCTTTATTATTTAAAAAAGTATATTTTTCTCGTTACTTGATATCACTAGTTGTAAAAAAAACTCACGGGCCGCGCCTGTATAAGATACGTAGTTTCTTCTGCGCCAGGTCTCTCTGAGGAGACTTTACATTTCTCGAGTATATTACTTGAAACTGACGAGTTACCCTATAAGAAATTGGTTCAGGAATAACATAAAATCTTGATAGGAAATAAAATATCCAAATGATTTGTAGTCATTATACTAAATATTATATTGAAACAACGTTAGACATGACAATAAATAATATACATACTAAATCACAAGCAGATACTAAAATTTATGGCATCGTAATATTACGGCCCTTAACCACGTTTCTAATTTATTGGAATATAATAGAATTTATATCCTAGCATAAATAAAGATTTATTAGATTTTTGATGACCCTATAATACAATCCAACGGAAAGCTAAATTGGCTTTTGAGCTGGATAATATTTTACAACTTTATAAAACATGCACGAAACTAGATAATACACTCAGACATTACCTTTAATAATATAAATCGAAGAAACGCAAGAAAGTTTAACGCAAAAAAACAGTTAGCAAGTTCCTTTTTCGAAATACTCCTTATAAACTGTTCTGACAGCCCACGAAGGTCGAAGTCCAAGTACTATGTACCGTGGGTGTACTGGGGAAATCCGTCTCACACATCCAGAGCTGAAAACATCCGTAGGGATTTCACCAGACCTTTAAGAGGATGTGTGGGGTGGTACCACCTCGGTCGAGGAAGAATTCCTCTACCACCTTCCAACAATAAACAATCACAAAATATCCATGGTCGAAGCGGGATTCGAACCCACGACCCCTCGGTTGCAAAGCTGGCGCCGTATCAACTCGGCCACGGAAGACCCCATTGATACTACTGGGTATGCGTTTTCACAAGCCTAGTAAATCTGACACTTTAATGGTTCAGAATTCAAAGAAGAGTCTGAAGCTGGTTATTGGAATTAAAACCGGAACAATATATTTTTCCACTGGCCAGATCGCTCGCCATGTTCCAACCAGAAATATATGCTATTTTAAGACGCATATACAAGCAATTTTCTAACATAATCTAATAAACGGACAGCATTTAGGTATGTGTACAAAGTAACATCAAGACTGTTTTTTTTTTATCTTCTGACAGCCCACGAAGACCGAAGTCTAAGTACTATGTACCGAGGGTGTACTGGGGAATCGACTCAAACATCCAGAGCTGGAAACATCCCTAGGGATTTCGCCAGCCCTTTAAGAGGCTATGTGGGGCGGTACCACCTCGGTCGAGGAAGAATTCCTCTACCACCTTCCATTCCTCTACCACCTTCCGTTTGGGTAGGCAATAGCAACCCATTGCCTTTGCAAAGAAGAACATAGTCAAGCTGAAATGGGAATCAGGGTACACATGCATAAATATAAATGAAACAGTCAACAAACTTGCAAGGAAAAATCAGAAGAGCAAAACATTGATCCTCAACGGATATCTGAGCTGCTCAAGTGGACGCAAATAAATTTGGATCACTGTTAAGTATGAACCGTGTTCCTGTCATTCATTTGTTTAATATATTATTAACATATAACATATTAGTTTAAAAAAGAGTCAAGTTCGTGTGATTTTTTAACCGTCAGAAGTAGTGAAATCTGTAAGTATCTACACCACCCCTGTTACTTACTACAAACAAAAACAACCATGTATTTATTTTACATTTTTTCTTTACTACCAGGTGTTGTGTGTTGTGTTACATGGCACTTTTTCAAATCAACTGGCCAGATAGAAAGGACATTAAAAATTCCTTGAATATTATTTCGATGTGAATCATAAGTTTTTTTAATACTTAGTATTTATGCACACATCGGCATATCTGCAATAGTTTATTCATATTTTATATAAATATGTGGCTAGAGATGTATCATAATATATATATATGTATATATATATATATATATATATATATATATATATATATATATATATATATATATATATATATATTTATATAATATGTTACAATAAACGAATCTGTACACGACAGCATTACTTAACACTTAGGGTCCTTAGCAAGTTAACTATAGGAAATCAAAACTCTAAACCTATCAGACCACTTAATGGAGAAGGACCACCATTAACATCTTGACAGGGCACACTAGTGGTGAAGAGTTACATATGAAATAATTCTCTATAATAAGACCTAAATAATTGTCGTTACTATCGTTTTCTAGACTTGAAAACCAGTCTTCTTAACAACTCTTTCATATCTAAGATACCGCACACAATCGTTAACTGATTTTTTTGAATTCTCTTGAAAATATAATAAAATCGCAAGGTCCCTTTCTTCATTTCTTTCTCTCCTTCTTTTTCCATTGCAGAATTCCTCTTTCTTCTAGTCTTCTATTTGTTTTATTATGGTGTTTAATGATGGAGTTATTTTTCCCTCTTCAATACTTTCTTCATATTGACTTTGGGCCGCTCTAACATTATTGTTATTTTCTAAATATATATTTTTAATATTTTGTATCTCTCATTAATAGATTAACCCATTTTGCAGAAAATTAAAATTATAAATTCACGGTGACTAAAGGATTATTGTCAACCTTGACATTAATTTTGACTTATCTAAGAAGAAAATTTAAAAAGGTAGCAGGTATTTCGTTCGCAACCTGGATAGTTACTTTTAATGTATATTTATGCGAAAATTACTAATTTAAAATATTACACTGAGAAAAAAGCTAATTATTCCTTATAAGAATTCTTAAATTCTTTATGCAACTGTTTAATACTATATGGGACAGCAACGCCCTTTGCTGCTTCAGTACAACAAAAATTGCTAGACCGTCTTACTGTGGTAGCAATATGGTGACGTAGTCAGTAAAAAATTGAAAGCATAACTAAAATACAGCTTTTTAATAGGCATTAATCCCCTAGACTTTTATAGTAACCAACCAGTAATATTGGGACTATAATGTAGTTTTATAACTATAATAATTTAACTTACAGTTGTAATAAAACTGGACAACAATCATAATAACCCTTTTTTCGTACCGTTATTAACCAGTGCAATAGCCACTAAAATTCCGTTGTATAGTCGTTATAATACGAAATAGCAGCTTGTATAATCCAATTTTTTTGGGCTAACGTAACTGTGTCGTATGCTCTATGCATCTATCTTATTGTCTGTAAAATTTGAGACTGTTACCCTTAACATTCAGTTGTATTAGGACCGCTGGTCTTATTGCTGGGGTTATTTAATATTTCGAATTGCAGTTATAGAACTGTTTCATTAGAGTAGCAACATTTTCTCATAGGTATACAGGGTGTTATTAGTGGGTTTCTGTTAGGTGCAAATTATTGGAAAAAACTTTTTATGCAAGAAGTTCTTATAATTATTATAAATATAGCATATTTCAGAAATACTCTTAACTATAGGATCTATTAAAAAAGCGTGATAATAAAAAAATCATTTATACAGGGTGTTTCATAATTGAATGCTGATCCTTAAGGGTGATAATCCTTGGATGATTTTAAGAAAAATTCTTTATATGAACATAGGTCCGCAACAGCTTTATTTCTGAGATACAGGGTGTTGAAATTTAAGAATAAAATCTGTTTTTCTTCAATATCCCTAAAACCGCTTTGTATTTTTGTTTTAAATTTTGGTAGGTGCAAAGTACGCTTAAAAATACATTTTCTTCAGGATAAAGGTTTTTTTAATTTTCATCAGTGGCCTCCCTGTTAACATGCCCTGCAATATTTTTAATCAAAAAAATGATACGCCACTGTTTTTTTTTAAATAAATGTTATTTTTATAATTGCCTTCTATCTTCTCATAAAAATGGTCTCTTGACTTTTTTTTATCCGGCGTACGGTTTTCGAAATAAAGTTCATTCATTTGCTTGTCCCTATGTGATTTTTTTCTTGTAGTCTCAATTTCGCAATTTGTGGTAACCAAAGCATCTAGGCTAGATTTTTATATTTTGTAGTAACTAACTATTATTTAGTTCTAATAATAAGCACGCATAAAAATACATTTTTTATTTGTAAAAACTTAACCATTTTGGACAAAATATACCAAAATTAAATTAACTGTTTGCGTTTATAAAACAACGAAATGTGTTGTTAGCATACTAGATGTTTCTAGCCTACAAAATAATCCCACTCTTTAACGGCTTTAATTACTAGAACTAAATAATAGTTACTATAAAATATAAAAATCTAGCCTAGATGCTTAGGTTACCACAAATTGTGAAATTGAGACTACTAGATAAAATCACATAGGGACAAGCAAATGAATGAACTTTATTTCGAAAACCGTACGCCGGATAAAAAAAAGTCAAGAGACCATTTTTATGAGAAGATAGAAGGCAATTATAAAAATAACATTTATTTAAAAAAAAACAGTGGCGTATCATTTTTTTGATTAAAAATATTGCAGGGCATGTTAACAGGGACGCCACTGATGAAAATTAAAAAAACCTTTATCCTGAAGACAATGTATTTTTAAGCGTACTTTGCACCTACCAAAATTTAAAACAAAAATACAAAGCGGTTTTAGAGATATTGACGAAAAACAGATTTTTTTCTTAAACTTCAACACCCTGTATCTCAGAAATAAAGCTGTTGCGGACCTATGTTCATATAAAGAATTTTTCTTAAAATCATCCAAGGATTATCACCCTTAAGGATCAGCATTCAATTATGAAACACCCTGTATTATTAAATTTTTGGTTTCCTCTTAATATTTCAAATTAATTTTGTGAAGTGTCCAATACTTATGTAAGTTCACTTGTTTTCAAAATTTAGTCAGTTGACAATTAGTCTGTTTAAGCTTTGAAGTTTCGAAAACGGTTTGAGATATCAGAAGGTAAATTACTTCCCTGTCAGTTTCAATACTGTAATTTGGTACTGTATTGTCTTAGTACTGACTACATAGTACCAGTAGTATTACAAATAGAAAAAAACTTGATACTAGTGGTACTAAGATGTGAAACTTCAAGTCATTTTCCGATAACCGACTCCGTTTTCAGATCTCGAGCTATAGGATATCAAATTTAATTTAAATTTAAGACATTATTCACAAAATTAATTCGGATTTTTTTATATAGGTACCTCGTATAATTAAGAGTATTTTTAAAATATGGAACACTGATAATTAAGATTTTGGTATAAAAAGATTTCTCTTGTTCCACTGATTTGCACAAACAACTAAGACAACAACAACAACACAAACCCACTAAGAACATCACATCACGACTTCTCCAATCTGTCGAAATGGCTTCCATTTTGAAAAGATGAAACAGGGACACACCGAAACGCAAAAAGCTCATACTTCGTCTTCTCCTAGAACCATACTAAAACGATAAACCGTCGATGGGCAATGATATTGTGCGGAAATGGTAATCCCGCCCTCTTTTGGGATTTTAAATAATAACAGATACAAAAAGATTTTTTACAGTTGCATGACAATTTTGCGAAGGTAATAAAGCGTTGTATTATAGTTATTAACGTGTGGTAGTAAGAAATTAAATTTTTACCCTTATATGAAAGTTGTATTAGGACTGGACGGTATAAGACAAAATTGTATTGGTAATGTTATTAATTCATACTGTTTATAAATGACGTTCTAACAATTTAGGGATTGCTGCAGTTATTAACCTGTGTTACTACACCAATAGTTTAAATAATACTGGTTAATAAAAAAAGTGTTATCCGTACAAAATAATTCTTAGCAGTACTGTTTTATTAGATCATTTTCCTCAGTGTATAAAAACGACTCAAAAACCGCATATGGTCTGTTTTACAAAATATGTTTAGAATTTCTCCTAGAATCCAAAAATATCATGAAAATCATTCCATCCAATTTAAAATAAGCGAGAAAGTCGTGTTTTATCCTATATTTTTTTTACTCGATGCTAAATTGTTTCGATTATAAGATACATGAATGATCCATAAAAATTCTCAAAACTTTCATATTTAACATTTTTTCCCATCTTTAAAAATAAAAAAGTTATAGCGCCTGTTCACTTTTATTTGGATATCCCTGTACATATCACCAATACGAGTACCTGCTATAAAAAAATGTATAACATTATTACAACTAGTGTCTTTGCATAATTAGTGTTCTTTATAAGGAAGTATTGGCGTCCCAATGGACAAAAAATTAAAATAATTTAAGGGGTTATATACAGTTAGGAGGCCTAAAAAAAGCGATTTTTCAAGAAGTTTTCCTGAGAAGACTTTTAAATTTATTAATGTGAAACTTTGTACACATATTATGGTAACTTTTAACTGTATTTTAGGATTTTTGTATTTGTAAAAATAATAATTTTGAAAGCTGCTATAGCTGATCTCCAGGAGTTCCTCTCAAAAATGGCATCTTGCGGTGACAACGATATCTCTGGACTGAATCATCGAAAATGAAAAAAACCAAACGGATTTCGTTAAAGTAATGTATAGTCTTCAAAATAAAAATTTTTGACACAATGGCGGCTTCTCAAAAAAACATCGATTTTTGACCAAAATTTTGGCCTTAAATTGTTTATATAAAAAAAATATTTGTCGGTGAGAAAAAACCTTCGATTAGTTAGTACAAAATATACTTAAGAAGCTTGTGTTAACATTTGAGACTGATCGGTTCAGCCGTTTCCGAGAAATCTCCGTTACCGACATTAAAAACACAGTTTTGAGAAAAACGCGTTTACAGTTTCAAAAGCACTTTACATAGCGTACAATCGCTCTGACACGTCTTTACAAATATGCGTGTAACTTCGAACATAATCGCCGGATTGCCTTGAAATTTTCTATGTGTGTACTGGAATATAGGTATGTAGGTACATTACGAAAATGAAACTAAAAAAAAAAATATATATTTTTTGAAAATTCTAACTCTACATATATAACCCCTTAAGAAATTAGCTATACCTAATCAGCTATCGGATGTGTGTACATAAAAAAAGAGTATATTATGTTTTAGTGTGCTCATTGAATGCATTATTTTTTATTATTTTCACATTTTTACCGCGGACAAAAATAGCGTCAAAACGACTCACTGTCAAGGCAATCGCCTAAGTACTCTGGTCGTCACTATTTATTCAGTTTGTGTTCCAAAGCCAAATGAATACACACTTGGAAACTACTGCTTCAACTTAAATGAGTTTTTGTAATTAACGGGCAACTGCCCAAACGATAGCTCTGCCCTTTGTTTATTCTAAACAATTGGTGTGTATTACATTGGCCCAGTGTGTTGCCTTAGTTCAGCTATCCCACATTTAACTAAATGTGTTTACGCTACTTTGGTAAATATTGTTGTTTAGAAAAGGTTATTTGTAAAGCTCATTGTAAATTAAACGAAATAAACTGGTGGTAAATTACCTATTTTGTGACGTCAACTATATTAAAGCTCGTGTTTTAACAAAAAATAGAAAATAACTCCTTTTAAAATGACATTTGCGCCGGTCTACCATGTTTGGTAGACTAGACACATCTACCTCTATGTATTTTAAGCTGCTAAACACGAATTTGACACGAGAATTAATCAGAGTTACTCCATCAGGTCAGGATTTTTTTATAACCTCAAAAAATAGATCAATGGTGCTTCATTCTAACGCAAATGTAACAAAGCTCCCTGACATTACGTGAAATACTGCGCCAGTGATAAATTGGTAAAAATCAATACTTAAGTATGTAATTTTCAGCGAATATAGGTTAGAATTCCAACTTAACCTTGAAAAATTTGTGCGAATGCATTCAAAACGTATAAATTGTATGAAATTTAGGAAATGGAAAGTTTCTGGTAGGTACGTTTATAAAAGGAATTCAAAGGAATGACCAGGTTGTAACCTCAAAAAAATCACAGTATGTAGTCGAAATTATGTGTACATTATGTGTCTGAATGTTCGATGACTAGGTGAAATGAGAGGAAACGCAATAAAATAAACACCAATGAATTTAAATGCTGAACAATACAAATGGCCAAGCTGGTCGTACTTAATATTTATTTACGATAATAATTATGCGTAGAAAATTGCTTCCAAAGGTTTAAAAAATATATAGGTATACGTTTTCCTATTACGTGGAAAATGTATACACAAATAGGTTTGCTCAGGTTTAAATATTTACTATGTTCTTTGTGTGTTTGGCTTAAATGACGCAAAAATACTGGCTTTAACTGACAATTTTTAAATAAATAACCATAACCCAGTTAAAATTTAGGAGAGATATCTACTCATTTTCAAGATAACGCCAAATATTTTATAACAATTTTACACTTTGGGTATTCAAAAACATCCCTTAAATTTTTATTGGGCGAACGATGATATCAAAATGGGAACCTAAAAGTTTAACGGTCGTTAAAATTAAATGGAAGTAATATAAAAGAGATAATGTAAATGGTGGATAAAGCTATTCAATAATTACAATCCAGTGCACAAGTTAATTTGAATATTTTGCTACTTAAATTTAATTTAAACTTTACTTACAGAGGAGAAGTTTTAAGGCACGGGAATATATCACTCTAAAATGATGTCATTTGTCGTACATACAAAATTACAAAATACTTTTAAACGTATAGTATATATACAACAGAAAGCACAAGATAAAGATCTTTTAACTGAAACAAACAGAGTGGTTCAGGGTTCTAATTGCAACTTATGTACTTTATATAAATAAGGTGTATTGCTGTACCGCCTCAAAACAAAAATCGTCACAAGAAGGTAATAAAAAGGAATTACAAATGATAATTAATATTATAAAGACGCCGAGCTTAATATTTTGTGCTATGTATTAAATTATCCACACCTACAAGACCAATGCAGAAAGCTAAAACCAAATAAGCAGTAAAATAAATTTAATTAGACGAGTGTGGAAAATACACAATTGAAGACACCGGTGCAAAAACGAGGTAGCTCCATTTTTTTATGATTTTTAGTTTTACAGCGTAACACAGTAACAAAAGGATGCTCCATCGTTTGGTGCAACAACGAGGTAGATTCTTTCATTTGTACCAGGGTTATATGGAATATTCCTATACCTCCTACTTTAATTCGGTGCAAAAAGGAGGCAGCTCCGGAGCTACCTCATTTTTGCACCGAGTTAGATCATATTTCTGCCGCTTCGATGCGGCACTTGTAGTATTAACACATTGTTGGATTTGCAAACAATAAAGAAGTAGTGCCGTCATTATTGTGTTAGGCTGTTGGCATATTTTGAGCATTCTTTACTATCAGTTGTGGACCGTTTTTTACCATCAGTTGAGCAAAAGTAAATTCCAATCATTTTCCTCTTTCTTTTTATAAATCAGTAAAATGTCTCGCAGTAGGTCATGTGAACAGTTTGATGATTCGGACAACGATCCTGATTTTTGTCCCGACCTAGTGGTGGGCGATTTTCTCTGTTTAATTCGTGAGTCGGGCTTCCCCAGTACACCCCTGTACATGGTACTTAGGCGTCGGTCTTCGTGGGCTGTCAGAAGACAAAAGTGCTGAGATTTCTACCCTAACCGAGAATGACTGACAGTGATGAAAGAATAAAAGTAAAAAAGTTAGCAAAAAATGAGTTAGAGATGAAAGGTCGTGGAAAAAAAATGTGGCGAAAAAAACGGAAGCTGAAGGAAATTCTTATGTTGTGGTTAAAATCGAGAATAACTGTGTGAAAGAAGAAAGAAAAACTGGAAAGAAGAAAAAAGAGAAAGAATAGTGTTACCAGAAGAATGGGTACCCCTGGAAAAAAATACGTGTCGCAACTTTGAAGGAGTTCCGTTTATTCAAGATAAACTTTTAAGTGACCATTTTGTGGGCTTTTTAAGAAAACTATTTTCATCCAAAAAAAAACGAAAGTTTGCTGTCCCTTCTTACCGTGTAATGGAATACACATACAAAAAGTTGCATACAGTAGCTCCAGTGCCATTTTTAAAGATGAATTTATTATTCAACAACCTAGAATGAATCTGACTTTACCGAATCCTGATTTACATCTTTACTCCCGGTCCTTTAGCACTAAAGCGCCACAAATACATATCTTCATGTAAACGGGCACTAAATACGTATCCGCTGGTTGTATGTAGTTAGTTTTAGGCGCTGACAGATTTTATATCGCTGTCCGGTGCAAAAAGGAGGCAGCTCCTTGATATATTTTTTTAAATTATGCTTAAACCAAAATATTTAGAAAACGTAAAACTTTAAGACATTATGCATCTTCCATCAAACTGTAAAATAGCTTTTACAAAAAGTACGTTAGAATTTGTCTTTTTAAGAAAATAAGTTTTTTCTGTCTCCTGAAAATTTTATAAAAATGGAGCTACCTCCTTTTTGCACCGGTGTCTTCAATTGCTCTTTTGTTCAAAAACTTGCGAGAAAACGTAAAAAAAAAATCATAGTACTTACACAACTTTTTTTTTATTTTTACACTTATCAATTTAAATACTTAATTGTTAAAAGTTAAATAGCATGCTGTTTTAAATATCACACACTAATAAACTTGATGGGAAGCAACGACCCGTAGCGAAAATCAAACAGCAAACAAAATGGCGATTCTTCGGTACTTTCGTCTTCTCCTTCGTCAAAAATTTGAAAACCACCGCTCTTGATACTTGCGGTGCCATCTTTTACTTAATATGGGAAGGGAAAGTAAAATTTTATTCGAGGTAGCGATAGGCGAGTTCCACGGTTAGCGCCCCCTGATGTCGGTATTCCTAAGCTAACAGTTCTGCGCGAGAACGGCGAACTCTTTACTATAAATACCGTGTACTGTGGCTAGAGCTTTGAAATTTGGAAGATAAATAGTGGTTTGAGGTGATAATTACCAGAAAAATCAAAAATTAATATAAATCCAAGATGACGGATTCCGACACGAAATAGGTAGTGACTTCTGCTTTAGGAAATTACGTGTGTACGTAGTGTAGTGATTATCATATCCGCCTAACACGCGAAAGGTCTCCGGTTCGATCCCGGGCGGAAACAGAACTTTTTCTTAAATTTCTGATTTATTTTCGAGTACGGGCAGTCGGTGAATACACTATACACATATACTAATAAATAAATATCATTTGGTATCTGAACAAAAAATTATGAAATCCCACCAAAATCATATATATGTAAAAAAACAAGCCAACCTCTCGTCAGAACTGTGTGTTTTGTTATCTGAAAAAAAATAACTGAAATGCAAAAATTATGCCAAGTGCCTTTACGTTATTTGTAGTGTTTTGTTAGCACAGGAAAATATTGTGCGAATTGATAAATTTACAGACCAAACTTGGCAAGTTTTCAAGGGTCTCAATATTGCTCAGTTCTTTAATGGAAACTTGCCAAGTATGGTCTGTAAATTTATCAATTCACACAACCGTTTTCTGTGCTTATCAAAACACTTCTAATAACATGTAGGCAAGGAACTTGGCATACTTTTTACAATTTAGTTTTTTTTTTTCAGATAACAAAACACAGTCCTGACGGGAACTTGGCCTATTTTTTTACATGTATGTTTTAGTAAGATCATCTATTCATTTGTTCCATTATGTTATAACAATTTAATATTAAATTATTACAGTAGATATAAAGTGAAGCCCTATTAATCTTCAAATCCGTATTATAAACAATTTTCCTATTCTAAAGCTTTGTCTATTAAATTACCATATTAATTTAAATGTAAATTAGTGGCCAATATATCTGGCTAAAGCACTGGTATAAAATGCTTGTTTATCTAGTGGAAAATATGGGCATTAATTGTATAAAGTCTTATTATGCAGATTCTGGAATTATGCTCGACGATTTACTATCACTAAGATCGGTCCAACTTGACAGGTTTTAAACTAGCAAGTGTAAAAACAAGGTAGGGTACACTATATAGTTATTGGACACCATAATATAGTTATTATATATTCTAGGTTTAAACTATAAAAATAAAATTTCTAATAGGAATAACTGAATCGGCGATGGCTAGATGGCGACAGCGGTGAATTAAATTTTTAAGGCGATATAACCTTGTAAAGTGCATATAATCTTTATTGCTGTGTTTGATGTTACATGGAGCGAAACATCAAAAAGCCTCTCAAGGCTAGTACGTGTCCTGATGTGAGCTTCGTTATATAATTACTCAGTTCGGTTTCTTGAGTTAAAAACTGGAGTTAATACATGACAATATAACAAAATATCCATTATCCCCTAAAATAAAACTAAGTTTACATTTCTGAAGCCTACACAATAAAAAAGGTAATCAGAGCCCAATGGGCTAGGTGATTGTGGCATATAGCAATAATGTCGCCGGAAAGATGGTTGACAAGAGTATTACCAGGTGAAGAAGGAGCAGCAAGAAGACGAGGTCGACAAAAAAAAAGATGACCGGAAGCAGTGAAAAAGGACCTGCGAGAAATTGGCGCAAATAACTGGCGAAAAGAAGCACATGGCAGAGAAAAATTGGAACAGAAGAGTAAAAGAACTCGAAGCCTAGGGCCACCAGGGCATGTAGTGCTGCTTTATATGAAGATAGTACTTTTTGTCCGTTACAGATTTTAATAAGTGAATCTAATCTAATAATGTTGTTAATAACTATTACATGGGTACTTGTATAATCACGCCCGCATCAATCAGCATCTATAACGCGTTGTGGTATTTTCTCATTATCAGAACGCATGCTGGTCGATTTACCAAAAGAACGTTAAAATGGATTTCGGTTTGTGATCTTTTGAAATATGCCAAACACATTATGAGCTTTTTAAAAGTACCAAGACAAGAATATTGCTGATTTTGAGAAGTTGGAACGCGGTGTGGCCGATTTCTTCACTTTTTTTGGTCTTTGGAATTAACATACATATATATATACATAAAAATTAAGTTTTTTCGTTCATTTCACGACTAAAACTAATTTAATCGGCAACACAAATGTGTAATTGTTGTTCAAATGATGTGTTAGGTATGTCCTTAAAATTGTAGATGGGTACAACATAAAAGTTTAAGACAGGTATAAGGCACGATTACTTTAAATTTGATATACTAACTCAATTTGCAGACACAAGACGATGTCAGCTGCTTTAATAATAAAATTTTATCTCTTCGTTTCGATACCATTTACTAAATTTCATCTCAAAAGCACTTAATCTCATTTCTTATAAATCGTAAATCATTATAGGATGAAAAGTCAGCTCCAGTTTTATATCATTTAAGGCAATTTTTGGTCCGGTCTGTCAGCAACATTGATAAAAAAAATTTAGATTTTATTGTTATATAGTACACTTCAATACATAAATACCTTTATACTCTCTTACCGGTTAGACAAAACAATAATAAATATATTTTGTTATCGTCAAAAAGGTACAACAATAATATATATATATATATATATATATATATATATATATATATATATATATATATATAACAAATGCTAGAAACTAGCGCGGATCGATACATAAAAAGAGAGGAGAATTATTGTGGGCATGTCCGCTAGCAATGAACAGTAAAATGAACTCTAACTTTTCATTTTACTGTTCATTGCTAGCGGACATGCCCACAATAATTCTCCTCTCTTTTATATATATATATATATATATATATATATATATATATATATATATATATATATATATATACCTATTTATTTATTTATTGACTTGAATAATGAGATTTATTGAAGACTGATACCAGTTAATTCACTAAATTTATTTTGTCATGTTATTACGCTGGTAACAAATTTTCTAGTTCGCCAATTCGATTTAGCCTCAAAGATTATTATTTATGCGTCATTAAACTTACCATTAAATATTATTATTATTGGTGGTATCTTTGATTTATCAGCGTTTTTTTTATATTTTTGCACGATGATAACTAAATAATAATGAGATTTGTTCTAAAGTTGCTTATAAAGTTATTTTGCTATAAAATTTAATTCTTGTATTCTAGTTAGTTTGAACCCATGGTTGTTAATTTAGACCTATAATTGTCAACTATTTCACTACACTGAGAATTAACTCACTTTTAACATGCACCTGATCGCTACTAACTGCGGTACCTACTAGTAACTCACTAGCCGCAATCTTTTTATAATGGCAGTAGTTAGATTCAGTGGCGGCTGGTGAAATTTTAAAGTTGTATATCTCTGTTGCTACTTACGGGACCCATGCCTAATTCAGGGGGTTAGATAGTGAGACTACTAGAAATGTTTTGGTAAAGAAAAAATATTTTGTAACTTGCGAAAAAAAAATTGAATTTTGCCCTGGCACACCCTGGGAAAAAAATGAACACGTTTAGGTATTTTATTTATTATTTTCCTAAACGAATTTTACATCATTTTGTCGAAAATTTTTAAAGTTTAAGAGAAAAAATGTGTTAGTGGAAAGTTATAGTCATTTGAATTTTTTTAAACCTAAAATATAATTAAAAAAAATTCAAATGACTATAACTTTCTAACACAGTTTTTTCTCTTGAAATTTAAAAAATTTTAACAAAGTGATATAAAATTTGTCTAGAAAAAACAATAAATACAATACCTAAACGTGTTCGTTCTTTTCCCAGGGTGTGCCATGGCAAAATTCAACTTTTTTCGCAAATTTGAAAATATTTTTTTTCTTTACCACAACATTCCTGGTAGGCTCACTATCAAAACCCCTGAACTTGGCATGGGTCCCGTAAGCAGCAACAGAGATATACAACTTTAAAATTTCACGGGCCTCGCCTGTTTATATTTAATATCCAAACTT
The DNA here is from genome assembly GCA_963971165.1 of Philopedon plagiatum. Lineage (NCBI taxonomy): Eukaryota > Metazoa > Arthropoda > Insecta > Coleoptera > Curculionidae > Philopedon > Philopedon plagiatum. Next base: position 26,499,711 of record OZ020197.1, on the reverse strand, counting down.
ATTTGACTACGAAAAGTTGTAATCACAGACGTCGAAAAACTATAGGCACACCATTTCTCTTATAAAATCGTTTCGCGCCAAATCAATCATCCATTTAAAAAATGCGATGGATGCGACTAGGGGAGGTAGACACAGCGGGAAAAAGGCAACATGTTAAAAAATTCAACCCAACTACACCAATGGATTCGATACAAGAGAATATAATCTCAGTTACTTGTCAAAAGACATTTGTGGGTTTAAGTAGTTCAACTTTTTGCAAACTTGACACTGCCGCATTATATTTAAATGTTTTTTCGCAATATAATACCAGCTTCTTAAAAGAAAAACACTTAAACGCTTCTCGCAAACACAAAAAACACAGTTCCACTATCGAATAGCGTCGCAATCGTCAGCGAATTATATGAATGGCCGCTTGCGTCACTTCTCGATTTGTAGTAAAACTGGTAGTAATTGATACAACAGCGTTGCCACTTTTACTTAATAATTTATCCCAGTGAGAAGGGAATAAGAGTTTATTCGGCTATGATACATAAAGTAGAACAAAATGTATTATTTTTTTATTACTTAATACTTATGTATGCTAATTTTATTAGATGAAGATATAGTCAAATAAATGTCGTGTAATACTGTATTCCTTGGATGGCATCAATCAGGACATTTTGTACCTACACTTTGGCAACCATCTGCAGTTGACCAGTCAACACAACTGACCAGTTTTTAGTGCAAATCCAATGATTGATGGCTTTGATAGTACATAACTTTGTCTATAGTTTTTTAGACGTTTACGGCTGTGATCAACCTGAAGGAGCGAATTTCACGTAATGGTTTTGTATAAATTTTATAATAATGAATCATTACTGTTTATAAATAATTAACATAAATTTAATTTAGAAACATTCATAAAAGTTATATTAATATAACGCATATAAGATAAAATTATTTGACGTTCATTTTAGGTAACAATTTTGATTACGAGGAAATTTTGAAAAAATTATTTACAGACGTTAGCGATTTTCAGATTTAAGTGAAATACCCTTGCAAAGACCGGTCCAATTCGAAGACGTCTGTCCTATTTTTAACTAAAATGTAACCTTTAAATGCAATGCAAAAAGGCGATATGCCCATTTACCTTGAATTTCATTATTAAGTCATTTGCAAGCGCTAGCGGTGTCAGCGTGCTCGACAATAAAGTTTTATGTCTTTTCTTAGATACGCGACACCATTTACTTACCACTCTCTTCTCGATGGGACGTCGAGCTCTTGGCTCTTTTTTGTAGGAGTTGCAAATTGTATTAGAGAAATAAATTTTATTATTTCTTTTCGTACAATTATGAACACTGCGAGCTAAGTTATTTTTTATCTTATACAGTTAATATAGGCTTCAAGTCTAAGTGTGCGTAAAAAAATTAGATAGAAACAACTTCTCTAAGCAAAAGCATTAATTTTTATTGGAATTTATTTTGGAACTTTAGGTATAAAGAAGCGGAAAGCATGGCTTTGAGCTTCCGCAGCTATGAAGTAAGTGGATGCATACGTTACGCACAGCTGCCCTTAACTTTAAATGAGCCTGAAACCACCCGCCATTTTTTTGGTGGATATGATAGAGGGGCCCCCAGGAATACGTTCCGACAGAAATTAAAATTTTTTACGCAACCTTTTTTCAACTCGTTGTAAACAATGAAAAACGGTATTTTTATATTTTTCTTGATGATGTAAACATGAATACATTTTTTAACTTGTGTTTTTCGTCCATGTGTTATTCATTTAGTGATTTTATGATAAAAAAAATATCGTGTATGAAACATATCTTATCCCTAAATAAAATGATCAATCCGATTAATTTGTTTATATATTATAACTAGGTAAAGAGGCAATAATAGTCAATAGGCAATATTAGCTTTTAGGAACAGCTTAGTGTTCGTATCTTTTTATTTATTTTTTCTTCTCTTTATTTACGTCTTTATTTATAAGTATATACTGGCAAAACCCTTCAGTACAATATATTTTTTTAACACATATATTTGTTACATTGTGCCTTTTGCGCAAAGAATAATAATACTATCTTCTGGTTGCTCATCATGCCTGAAACTTGATATACCTCTCATAAATAGATCTGGCTTATCGCTGTCATTAGGCCTCATTGCCTGCGCATTACAAAAGTAATGAATGCACCCTTAAAAATTATTGATACCTTAGTTCTAAAACGCTATCCAGGGAAAAGGTATTCAGGTATGACGAGCAAATAGTAGACAGTATCATCCTTTGCGCAAACGGCACAATGCAACAAATATATATGTGTTATAAAAAATGTATTGTGCAAAAGGGTTTGCCAGTATATATTTATAAATAAATAGAATAAAAAATAAATAAAAAGATACGAACACTATTCCCTTCCTCAAATTTTATATAAATAGAGTATTATTAGGTACTATTGCCCCTTTAACTAGTTATATGAACAAATTAGTTAAATGGATAATTTTATTTAGGGATGAAATACACTCAGGTGCACAAAAAACGAGCATCCTAAAATTATTGGCTTTATTATGTTTATTCACCTTTTCAATAAAATCAATAATTATCATGTTATACATCGATAATCGGGATGTTGTTTTTGTCACCTAACTTTAAAACACCCTGTGTAATAATTGAGCAGCGGAAGGATTTCATAATGTCACTTGGGGTAAAATCTATCCCTTAAACTTTTTTTTTGGGTTTATGTCAACATCTGCACTTTTTAATAATCAGGTGTAAATTAAACTGGCCACCAAATTTCGTCACGTTGGTTCTAATACGAATGAAATTTTTAACGTTTCACAATAAAAATACGGTCAGGGTACAAAAAAGATAACATATGAAAGTAACCAGTTTCTATAACCTGGTTAATAATGTTTTGCAGTGAAACAGTAAAATCACATTCGTATTATAACGTCATTTAATTTTTGAAAAGAAACTGATAACCAGTATATTTTGCACCTGGATGTTGAAACGCAGAAATGCAGATATTGACATGACTCCAAAGATAAAGTTTAGGGAATATGTCAAATGTCAAAACTCATGCTGACAGAAAAGCACGAAACGATGATCAGTGAAATATTTTCGAAAGATCCGAAGAATTCTATCAAAAAACTCTTGTATCCTTTTTTAATTATTTTTTATAATTACTTAGTTCATTTTTAATTTAGTTAGTTTGAATTTATTAGGTTCTTTGATAACGAGACTAGATAGTAGGTCTCGAAACGTCAGAAAAATTATTTCATTCAGATTAGGTTTTAGACTGAATATATACTAAACTAGAAATAGATTAGGGTCAGGCATACTTTTTATAATTAAAAGTCACTGACAATGTACAGAACATTTCTTGTTTCAGGATTTGTTTTTTGTATTAAACGCAGTGACTTTTATTAGTTTTTTTTTAAATATTAATTTTCCAAAACAGTAGAGTGGCGTAACATCCAAACAATTAATATTTTTAATTATTTACGAGTTAAAAAACAAGGTTATGGAAAAAAAGTTAATTATGGTCATAAATTGTTCTTCGTGGGTCCCTCTATCATATCCAGCAACAAAATGGCGGGTGATTTTTAGGCTCATTTAAAGTTTGTTAAGGGCAGCCGTATACGCACTTCTTGTTGTTCTATTTGGAATAGCGGTTAGTTCTCCTGATAAGAAGAGCGAGAGAGAGATGGATCATCCACAGTAAGTGGATATATGAGAAAAGGCAGTTGTCTGGGAAGAAAATTATAAATCAAATCATCATACGCAACTTTATAATGTAGTGAACAGGGATAGCTTTACTGAATTGAACTATCACATTTAATTCATTAAGAAGATTAAAACTTAAGAAAGAAGTAGACATTTTTAAAAGTAAATTGCGAAATACCAAAATATGAAAACCTGGATAAACTTACCGTCCCGTCTCCAATATTGTTGATGACACACGGAACTAGAGCAGTTGACCCCGTTTGTGCAGTCACGACCGTGTTATTTTCAGTGGCAAAGTGAACTGGAGGACTCTCCAAGGGCGGAAACGAGGCCCCAAGCTCGTTTAGATTGTCTCCGCTGTCTGCCAGATCCAGGTCGACAGAATCTAAAAAGAATTGAAGTGATAAATTTTATGTGAAGACAAGTTATTATAGATATGACAGTTTAGTATAGAGATGGTAAAATATACAAGTTGGTACATTTTAAACTAAATTAAAAATAATCATGTCTGTCAGTTTGCTTTTCAGAGATAATGTATCACAGAGATATGAACAAATAATAATTTCAGCCCCCCCCCCTCTTCCTTAAAAATTCTGGCCACTGCCTTGTATAAACCTAATTTTATAAATATTTCAAATCGTTTTAAAATTATATGCTACATCAGTTTAATAATATAATTAACTTCTAACAACCTTAATTCAAGGAAACTCTATGCATATCAATAATGATGCTAATGCATTTGAATTTATATAATATATATCATTTTTAGCAAGTGTAAATAGATTTGTAGTAAATACAATTTAATTTACTTTGATATTCATTATGCCCCAAGCAATTTATGAAAATTTATTATCATTTTCAATCACGGAACATGAAAGCCATTAAATGAAAATAGAGCAGAAGTACAATACATGTTATTGATTTATCAGAATTTTTAATAATTTTATTCTTTTATTATATTTTGTTTTTCTGCCACATCAAATATAACTTTATTTTCCCCAACCTAACTATTTTTTTCATTAATTGGCTAGTCATTGTAGGTAGAATCTAAATATACTCTTTGTTTATATAATTAATATTTATTTGTTTATATAATTAACATTTATTAAAGTACTTTTGAAATAAATTTGTTTTTAGCATAATATTGCCAATTTCCTGTTTTCCTTCCGATAAACAAAAAACATATACTGATACCTCAGCTACATCAGTGTAGTGTAATGTTACTAGTGCAAAAAGTGCAAAAAGATGTAGTTAAGTGTACCAACATAACATAACCAATGTACAAGTACTAAATCTTTAAAATTCCAGCTAGATCAAAACAGTCTCGTATTTGTATCAGCTTTTTTTTTTCGCTTTAACACATTTTCTTTTTTTTTTGTCCATTTAGCGGTCAGTATAGTATACTATTTTTCCTCCTTTTGCCTTTAAGGTTGGGTTGTTTTTTACCTTTGAAATAAGACCCTAGCCACTATCAACTTAATTAATTAATTCCTTACCAACAGGTTTTCTGCAATAAATAAGACGTAAATAGTTAATGGCACTTTTCTATTACACTCATTGTCAAGTCACTAACTAGATGTTGGTGTGCACTTTTTAGTCCTACATCGATGTAACAAAAGCTCATATTTAAGATCAAGGGCGCCAAGCAGCAAATAAGGAGAAAGTGGAGTCTAACAAACCTGAACGAAACGTTGATATTAAATTTCTTGATCTACAGTGACACACTATAGTGCGTTATATAAATAAAAAATACTTAGTTTTAAATTTTTGCGGTGGTGAAACCTTATAAAAGGCATATTTTAGCTTACTCTCACCGCGAAAATTGGGTAAATATTCAACCCTACCCAACCTTTTTTGCTTCGTGAAGCAGATTTCTAAAAATATGAACGCATTAATGTGCAAACATATATCGCAAATCAACGCGAACAGATGACGACGCTGTAAAAAAAACTTCAAATACATTCACTAGACAGTTGACAATATCTACGAAATTCTGGGATTGCTGTTAAACGTTTGATATATTTAAATTCTATTGTGTGATTATAAAACGGAAAATTCAATTCATTACAATTATTTCATTTGTAAGGAACTTGATTGCCTTTGAAACCCAACTCACGACGTTAATATGGAATGCCACGAGTTCATTCTTAGCAGTTTATTTTTTCATTGTTCATTCTTGTTTCATTTGGTTTCTGTTATTTATATTTAATGTTTGCATTACCTTAATAAAATGGTTTAATTTTGCTGATACTACATTTTTTTATTTCTTGTTTATTCTGTGCATCGCCGAATTTAAATGCATTTTTCTTAAAAACAGTTGTTTTCAGCGACATTAATAAAGTATACCTTATTTAAGTGAAAAAGGTAAGGTAATAAGAATTTCTGTTCAGAAGTTGTGTACACTGACTCACAAACAAATTTTAAAATGGCACTTAAGTAGGGATAGATAGAGAGTTCTGCACCCTCCGCCCCCCGGGGGAATCTTTTCTTGTGATATATGACGTCATATCTCAGCCACCATTGCGCATGAGTCAATTTCAAGTACGTCATCGAAGTCTACGTCAGTGGGGCTTACTCATGCGCAATGGTGGCAGAGATATGACGTCATATATCACAAGATAATATTCCCCCGGGGGACGGAGGGTGCAAAACTCTCTATCTATTCCTACTCACTTAATGTCATGTGTGGCGCCCTCTAGAAAGTACAGCAAGTTTGAGAACGGATTTGCTTTACCCATCCCAAATAGCTCCTTGCCCTTGAAAGAAAAAACTAGCATGGATATCGTCACTTTCCTAACAAGTGCGCAAAGTGATATTTTTTCGCACGCGAGTGTCGTTGCACGAATGAAGCGAAGCGGAGTTCGGGCAAGCAGTTAAGTGCGGGAAAAGCACTTTGCGCATGCGCTAGGAACAATATTTTTCCTACGAGCTCCAGATCACAGCGAAAATAAAAACAATGATAATTTTTTGAAAAATCTTTAATGAAACTTGAAAGAACTACAGCAACAATTTACATCAACAATTAATGGGAGGCTTGGGAAAAGTATAACTTTGCGCACTAAAATGCATGTGAAAAGTACCTACTTTGCGCACGCTCGTAGAAAAGATATATTTTAGACGCTCAATACACCAAACGGTCGAAGCAGGAGGAGACCAACGCCTAAAATTCTGACTTCCTCACTATACGAAGTTTTAATTCACAAGAAGGTAGTTAGTCGAATGCTATAAAAATGACGAACGAACTACGAATGCAGTCATTAGAACTAGATATTGCTTTAAAAAAAAACAGCAAAATTTAATGTGTACCGATAATCATAAAGATCGTTCGTTGGACTGCACTATGTTTTAACTACTTTAGTTATTAAAGGTTTGTCTTGCTTTCCTGGAAATGAAGTCAAAAACTATCGCAGTTAAAAGTTTCCATATTTTGTGTAATAGATAATTAATTATATCACCTTTGTATGTTAATGTAAAACTGGCCAAGTCCTGTCTTTTTTTACATACCTTTAAAACTTTTTTTTATAAATATTGGTTGTATTCTACATATTGTGCTGATTTCCTCGTACCACGTTTTGTTGTGTCAAGTTAGGGTAGCGTTATATTATCCGAGTGTTTTAAATATGTTTGATATATTTCCTTATAAGCCATTATTCAAGACATGTCCTCATGTTTTTTAAAATGTATTTTGTTGTATTGTCTTTATTATTTAAATTATATTCCCAAAGGCTATAGCAAACAAAGGGTTTATTTAAGTCCGAGTTCTATATAAGACATTAGTAGTAAACATGTTGTTGTTTTGATAGTTAATAACAGTTACAACGGGTGTTGTTTATTATGCAAATATGTAAATATGCATTTTATTGTGAATAAAGTTTAGAGAAACATACAGGACATTTTTACTTACCAGCACTTACCGAAAATCTTGTAAATCTGAAAATTGTTAGTAATAAATATACATATTAACTCACTGTAGGGGGTCGGTCATGTTTTTCTATATGTATCAGAATTATACCTGTTGTACTGTTATTATGAATATTTTGAAAAACTGGGTATAGGATAATTGTTTGTACAAAAGATTTATGTTTCATATCACATTATATGTAGATGTAATTCAAAAGAATTAATGGCAAAGCCGGAAAATGACAATTAACACTTTTTTGCATTTTACAGTTTTTTTTTAATGGGAATAACTTTTTAAATTATCTATATTATTTTCCGGCTTCTCCATTAAAATATCTGTAATGCGATGTGAAACACATTTTGTGTAAAAAATAAAAACCATCTAGAAAGTTTCTGAAAATATTATTAATAACAGCACCACAGGCATAAATCTGATAGGTAGGTACATGTAAAAATTTGGCCAATACCCTTAACTCAACTCACAAGTTAGGTAACTTATTCTTAACTTAAAGCTTTTTTAAAGAGACTCTTAAATTTTTATATTGGGTAGTTGTGCAAGTGCAGCCAAGGGATGGCAGGGCAGCAGTGAAAGTAAGAAACTGCCAAAAAACAATAAACTTTATTAGACACAATGGCCCAAAAAGCTAACGACCGAGGTCTTTTTGCCATTTACAATTCAATTTATTATAACGTGCAAACTATAACTTAATCAACAAAAAAGACAAACAAATAAATAATATATCCTATATACAAAAGTCTGCCGATTTCATAACTCTAGGCTAGGCTAGGCATTGAAAAAAAATGTATTTTCGAAGGTTAGAAAAACAATTAATAACTTCCATTTTAAATTCCCCGAGGAAATCTATTTTCCACTAGGTCCAAAATGTCCCAGTCTTCATCCTCATCAAGCGTTTCCATTACGAAAAAGAATAAAAACACCGCACACAAACAAAAGCCTAAATCGAAATTATTTTTAAAAAACAATAAAAGCAAGGTTAAATTGAAAATAATTAAATACGCATGCGTTTCCCTTTGCAGATAACGATTAGGTGGAGAAATTTCACTCCCTAAAGTTAGGAAGCTCTAACCTACTTTAGGAAAGGAATAAACGTTTGTGGAAACAAAAATCGCATCTTTGCCTAATTTATTCTTTCCCTAGCGTTAGGGAGTCCCTAAACATGTTGGTGGAAATGGGCATTAATATCCGCGCACTAGGTGACCATATCGTAACGGTCAAGCTATCACAACTACAAAGCAATGTAGCAAATGGTAGGTAGTAATGCCTTTAGCCACACGCGTATTAAGTTATACAGGGTGAACAATGAAAAATAAATTCTGCATGCGAGGATCCTTTCAAGTTTGATTTTTTAAAATACCTAGTTTATAAATTGTACATCGTAAATTTAATAGTTATGTATAAAGTAGGCGGTTACAAGATAGTTATATAACTTTATAGATGGCGAATTTACTTTTAGTATCACTATTTTTCTTCCGGTCACAGTATTATTAAATTCACGGCAGAACAGTTTTTCTTTATTAAATTTTGCGTCATAAATTTAGTCATTATGAGAACAGCATCTAGAGGGAATATTTTATTCCAGTGATCCCTTTATCTACATTGGACCAACAACCAAAAAATTATATTTTATCCACGCAACATAAATTTTTAGGGCTAAGAACATTCTTAAGGTGGGATGGGACGAGACAACTAACATACAAGAAGAGACGAAAAGGAGATAAAAAGGCCCGTTTCTTGAATGAAATATGCTAAACTTCTAAAACATTGCTAGCATTAAATATATAAAGAAAATGCAATAAATTACTTTTATGTGAGTAATAAAAGCCAGTGTGATTCGAATAGAACATAAAGCTGAAAAACGGCACAGTGCTCTACTGTCTATGCCAGTTTTAAAACAGAAATTATTGGGCGACCACAAGACAACAGTCGCAGCTTTGAAAGCAAATATTTTTGCATGTGTGTATGGAGGCTATTTTATGGAATCGATAAACATTTTTGCAACATGCAGTTTTAGCGTTTATTTATAGCTAAATAATTTATCTTACCATTAAAGCAAACCAAATACATTTTGCAAACTTTTAATTTAACCAGTTTTGTTTAAAATTATCTCCGCATTAGTTTGTGTGATAGTTGACCTTACAAACATATGACCTTATAATACATAATGTAATAAAATTCACTGCATATATTCAAACCGGTAGATCCTGATACAAATTCAGATTGGGAAAAAATAGTCATAAATGGCGCTTCGCGATAATAAGCTTGGTATCGCCCCTCAAAAAAAAAACTTTCAACACTGCACACCACTGACAATAAAACACATGGCCATAAATATAAAGAACAAAAGAACAGTGAGCTGGGTTGTTGTGTTGCCAGGTTTTCTATGTAACAAGTTTGAAGAAATAATATTTTTATTAGTACCTTTAAGCTTTAAGGGAATTAATCCTCCTAACTCTTTCAAAACTCTCAATAATTATTTCAAAAAGTTAAAATACTTCCTATGTAGGTAAATACAACAATCCAGAGAACAACCAACAAATACATACCTCAGCTTCAACTGAACACCCAGGCATTCGTGTTTAATTAATTTATAGTGCACATCACTAAGCGCTACGATATTTTGTTAATATTAAAAGGTCTTAAAACTTTTTCTTCGCAAATTAAACTCGTCAATATGCATCCATATTAGCATCACACTGAACAGCTGACCCACAATGCACGTGTTCGGCGGACCAAACAGGGAGGTCGGAGGTACGGTGGCGGACTAATCAGCAAGGGGCCTAAGATACAATAGCGAAATGGAAAGGTCAACAACCCTTCGGCTTGTCATAGTATTATTTATTTAAACAGAATAGAGTTTTTTAAACAATATTTCCTGCTGTAAAAAAGAATATTGGTTATAATAATTTTATAATACTGTGTAGTTGTGCTCAGTTAGTGTGATAGTAAAGTATATTATTTTGATGAGACCACGTTACTGGAAAATTTTTGCAGTGGTGCCAGCGTTTAAGATATTTCCTAAATTTGGGTCGCCTATCGTGGGACTACGTCACCAGTCGTCATCGTCGCCATTTTTGGGGATGAACTTTTCAAATGGAGCACTTTTGTATTATGAAATAAAAAAAAATTGCTGGATAAGCTTATTCCAAGCCGCTAGTTCTTTTTCGTTTAGTTTTTCCTTAAAAAGAGGATTATTTATGTTTCTTTATTTGAGGTCCAACAAAGACACTTTTTTTAGTTTTGCGTCACTTACTTGCCGAAAAACTTCTTTTAGGTACTTGTTGAAGCCATCGCATTCTTTGTCTATAGCTTTCACAAAGTGTTTTAGTTAATAAGCAAAATAGGGCCTTTAAACAATGACGCGGGGTGAAAACAGATACTACAACCACGGTAGAATTATTAGACGGTAGCGACACTCGCCACTTATTCCTGTTTTTGCCGACTCTTCGCTAAACTAGTTTTATCCGGTTGCTGGCAACTCGTGGCGTCTTTACGGAGACAGTCAGAAAATTAGTCTGATTGTATGTATGTATGATGTATGAATTTCTGTTAAAAATGTTCCCTTTTGAAGTCAAGATATCTTCCAGCAAATTAGCACAAAACGCGTGATTTTACAACCAGGGAAATTCTTGTTAACCCTGTCTTAACTCGCTCACGAAACAAGATAATATCATATTTTTTCTTTCACAGAAAATTGCCGAATTTATTATGCTACATTTTCTGTCGACTACTGTTAGACAAATCTTTTAAAATAAAGAAGCTAGAGCCCTTTAAAGGCACTGCGACGCGCCGGAGCATGCTAAAAAGGTGGTGTAGCGTACGATTGCCCTTAAACCCAAAATTTAAACAGCTGTCAAAAATATATTTTTAGCTCAGACTCTTGTGCTCAAACCACTTAAACAGATGCAAAGTAAATATGTTTCATTCAGACTGTTATGTGCTTTATTTAGCATGTTTAGGAAACAACGCGAGGCTTCGTTAACTGCCTAGAAAAATATCTCTTATTATTTATTATAACTTTATAAGGCAGTTTCATGCCAAGGGAGCAAACCACTGATCCTTCAAGAATACAGATGTCTCCAAGATATCGTCAAGACTTCCTACTAATATCCTGAAGTATCCATGAGATGTCCTTGGGAAGTCTATGAACGAGAATATCCATGGATATCTCGCCGTGGTTTAGCCCTTGTTTCATGCCCTCGGAATAAGTGTCTAATAAAGCCATTAATACTAATGAATCGAAATACTAAACAGTTACGTACCGCCTTTTAAATTTGTATGTATCAAATAACCGACCAAATATTTTTTCGACAAATACTTATCGAACGTCCCCGTAATACGCTGCCCGGAGAACGCAGTGTGCATCGGCGTTTTGCTTTGATGCAGAAACTTCAAACAATTTTTGCTGTGTCGCTACTCCCCCATTTCTCTACTCTGCTACAACTGCTAAAGTGAATTACTAAAATATCATTTTCGTTAATGTTACCAAAACCATGTCGATGAGTTTTATTTCGGGATATTTGAAATGCAAATTTTAGTACACTGTCAATATATAGAACAATGTAATTTTAAATATAAATGACGTTCGACGATTTTTCAAAAAAAATTGCTATGTGCTATTTTTTAATTTAATTAAAGCCGCTGTTTAATTTGCTAGGTCTCGACAACTAACATTTAAAAATTCATCAGTCAGCGGTAATGTTGGGGACGATATCAATGAAAAATGCGTAGTTTTAAATTTGGGTATTGAAAATCTAATTAAATTGGTTGAAAACCGTAATAAAAATTTACATTTGGCCATGGTTGTTACGTGTTGAGTGAGCTTTACCGGCGCATGAAATCTGATTGCATCAATTTGCATTTTTTATCAGATATAAAGAAATGAAAAGTAGTCTGACGCCAGTTAAAATAATATTATAGAAATTTTGGAACCCCTATTATTTTGTATAATGTTATCCCTATTTTGAAGACGCAGAGTATTACAATATGGTAACGATTCGTTTATTGACGGCAGCCGAGCAATTTTTAAATATCTGTGACCCTATTTCCTCTTAATAAAAGAACACTGTAGTAAAAGAGCAGTGTACTTGAAATAAAACCATTCTAATTTGATATTTTAATTAACTGTACTGTCTGTAAACTGTGGATCGATTTACAAAAATAGTTTGGGTTTGGAGCCAAAAAATTCTTCTACCCTTCCAAATTACATACTTTCTATGTTTCCCAAATAAGATCTAACCTAGAGCACTGTTCCCATATCTGGGGAGTGGCGTCACCTGAGACATTTAACATCTTTGCTTCTATCGAAAAGAGAGGCATTCGACTCAGCAATGGCCCAGCCCTTACAGGAAAATTTACTTCTCTCGCTCATCGCCGCGCTGTTGGGGATTTATCTCTTTTCTACCGATACTATCACGAATTTTGCTCTGAGGAACTAGCTGGTATAATTCCCTCTTGACTGTTCCTAACAGAATAACAAGAGGCGCGTTACGTATGAATCTATAAAACAGATGTAATGGGAGATTTTTTTAACGTTATTTTTATAAGTAATTGGGGAATTTATAAATTAAAAAACAATGATCTTTTCTTTTGATATCGTTTCGATTCGAGGTCTTGTTGTTATAGTAAACGCTTGTCCAGATCATTGTTCAGTTCTTTCTTTGGCATTCTTTATTTTTCTTTGTTATACTTTTATTTACGTCATTTGTTATATTTTTTTGTACACTATGTTTTCTTTTTACTTGTTTATATATATAGTGTTGTACAAAAATAAGTGGTTTCACTGAATAGCAATTAAAGGCATATTAAATATAAGTTCGAACTAAGTTGGTCCGTGAACGATGTTCGCTAAACATCGTGCAGTTGATGCAGAATTCCAAGATTCTAGACCTTCGATCTTCAATTGGCGACAACTACGATCTTCTAGATTGGCTTCAAGATTGAGGTTTGGGTAATTGTAGAGAATGAATAACCGTTGTAACTCCATTATATTATTTCCTTCCTTTTCGTCTTGAGCAGTACGAGAGTCGCAGGAGGCGACCACCAATCTCTGTCTGATTAATTAAGATCTAGATAAATTTATAAGAACCCACGTGTCGTATTATTGTTGCAGATTCAGTCTGTGACCTGCATTTTTTTTAATTGCATTTCTAATAATTTTAAAATACGTATATTCTTACGTTTTTACCAAACAATATTATTATTTTCAATCCAAAATCCTGACTTCTTAAACAGAAGACAAAATTTAATAATCTATAAAGATGTTTAGAAAAAGATCCTCATTTATTCATACGCTGTGCCTCACCTTGGTAAAATATGGAAATTACACCGTCAAGGGTTATAATGTAGACGTAAGACATTTCAAAAGCTTTTGTATTTAATGGGGAAATACTTAAATGGAAATCCCAAAAGTTGTGGAAAGTTATTAAATATTAAGCTGAAAGCCTTTTGCAAAAATTTAGTGTAACCGTCTTAATATTATTGCAGACAATCTCAAGTGTCCGTGTTTTGATTTGGATATAGCCACATTTTGAATAATGAAATTGTTCTTTTTGAAAATGAGTAAAACGTAAAATGCTAGCGCCTATTAAACCAGAATTTTAATTTTGCGTAAATAAACCTACACAATTACAAATGTTAGTGGGCAACTAAATGTAGAATGTTTGTTTAGTGAAAATAAATGAAAACTTGACTTTGTAGACTAAATAATTCCAATGTGTTCTTTTTTGCATTAAGGCGTGTACTCACTTGAGCACGAGTCATGATCAGTGTGGACTAGATTTTAGGACATTTCGAAAACATTCGACTAGACTGGCTGCACTTCTAGATCGTTTGGATCTGGGCGGGCGCATAATAGTAACTGGAGATTTCAATGTACATTTCGATTTGAATTCTGTGGAAGCTCATATGGTTTGCAACCTTTTTGAGTCTTATGGCTTGTCAAGAGTACTGTCTGTATCTACTAGAATGCAGCTTGCTTTGATAATATTTTTATTAACATAGATAATAATTTTCATTATTAAATAATCAATCCAAATATATCAGATCACTCGGCAGTCTCCTTTAGATGAAATTTAAGGGTTTTTTCTTCGAGTGCCAAGATTAGAGTGAACTATACGCCGATAACTGATGTGATGCTGTTTAATCTTTATAACACTGTTAGTGATATCCAGTGGTCATTTCTTGACAATTTGTCAACTTCTCCAGATAAACTATTTGAGATTTTCATGAACTTAATAAGGGCTGCCTGTAAGGCATCATTTCCAGAACCATCAAAGTTAGTTGATAAGAACAGGTCGCAGGGTAGCTATCGGATACATCGGTTTAGTGATGAGGTTAGGCAAATGAGAGAAACTCTGAAGTTTTTGACAAATTTAAATAAATTTAATCCAATTTTGGTAAATCGTCATATACTTAAATCTTTTCCCAAGGAATATAAAGATAAAATTGAGACAAGTAAGAAAATAGATAATAATAAACATATCAATTCAGTCAAAAACAAAAATAAAGCAGTTTGGGATGTCATCAAAAACGAGAACCCTATCAATAATTATAAATCTAGTGAAAATCTAAATGCAGATGATTTCAATAATTTCTTTTCCTAGATTGCTGATAGCATATTACAAAACCTTCCAAATCAAAACACTAATGGTTTAAGTTACCTTGATGGAACAATTATTCAGATTTGGCGAAATTACTTTTGACAATTTAAGATGGATAATCGCCAATCTTAATAATAGCCAAAGTAGAGATTATTTTGGCCTCAATGTTAGAAATCTTAAAACACTTAAAAATATAGTAATTTATCCCCTTACTAAAATTATTAATAATTATTGTAGTAAAATGGGTATTTTTCCGAACTGTTTGAAAATGGCACGCGTGGTCCTAGTATTTAAGAAGGGGGACTGCAAGTATGTTTCTAATTATAGACCAATATCAATTCGTGTCCTTATTTAGCAAGCTTTTGAGGGTGTCTTGAAGAGGCAAATGTGTGAGTACCTCGAGAACCATCACATGTTTAACCCAGGTCAGTTTTGTTTCCGTTGCAATAAGCTACCTTGCCTCATAGATACAAGAGTGCTTTGAGGTGATAATATACGCCCGGACATCCTTTTTTGACCTGACAAAGGCTTTTGATTGTATGTCGCATGAGCTGTTTGTCCGAAAACTAGCTAAATATTGAATATAGCACAGCAGTAGTTTCTGTGTACATTAATAGCACACACAAAAGCCGTGTTTGCAAATCCCCGAAACGTATTAGGAAATTTAATCGGCAGGGCCTTGGCATTCCATAACATCCACCATTACATGCTGGAGAACATGGTTAGAAGCAGCTTTTTATTATTTGAAACATTTTCAGATAATCCAAACCGTAAATTTAAACTTCGATGCTACAGAATTCGCTGCCATTCGTAAGGGTCAAATAAACTTTCAAGACGGTCTAGTTGAAGCAGATTTACAAACGATTTATACTAATTTTGGAGCACTAGCAGATGCCGTACGTACAAAAGTTACAAAGGACTACTGTATCGTTAGAGGAATCGTTGCAGATCATAGATGGCGTACAAACAGCGTTACAGCCTCTAACTGACGAGAAAGTATGCGTGTTAAAGACAAGATTAACAGCGTGTTAACGAAAAATCCCGATTTCGCTAGGTTACTACAGATTTATAGTCAGAGGGCTTCTATCGATTCATTACGTAATTTCAGAGACCAGTTTAACTACGCCCCTATTACGTCATTAGATTTGGACCAGTCCTTGTTGTTGTATGTCCCCTACGTACATCGCTTTCGGAAATTACTGTGGAGACATTTTCAATGCTGCAGATGTTTAGGCGAGCACATCCAAATTTCTAATACATACCGGGTGCGTATTTCACAATATTATATCTCTTATCAGTTATATAAAGTATACGCACTTACTTATTTCTACCATCGGCGCCTCTGGTTATTTATTCAAGGGTTAGCCTTACCATAGTTATTCAGAATTTTGCATTCGGTGAGAAATTTGCAATATTGTTTGTGGTATGTGTACCTATTTTATGCGCGAGTCGAACTCGCACTCGACCGTTTTTTTATTTCACAGCATCAAGGCAACGGCCATGGATTAAATTATTTTAGTCAAATCCCGTATAAGCACGTACTTATTTCCGGGATCGACTATTGCCAACCTCTTCCGCTGATGAAAAACAGGAAGCACCATTTTTCGATCTCTAAAGTATTCAGAAGAGGCGCAGGCACCGCTTGGACAACACTCCAACCAGCAAGGGGGTTTGGAATTTAATATCGAAAATTTGGTGTAAACTGTTTCAAATACATAAAAATATATCATGTACAAATGTGGTCTATGTACTATGTAAGGATAAGGCTCTAGTTTAAACCCTACCTCCACTTACTGTAATATTTTTCTATAGGTTGCTGGGTTCAGC
Source organism: Philopedon plagiatum (assembly GCA_963971165.1). Classification (NCBI taxonomy): domain Eukaryota; kingdom Metazoa; phylum Arthropoda; class Insecta; order Coleoptera; family Curculionidae; genus Philopedon; species Philopedon plagiatum. The sequence continues at coordinate 26,482,662 of OZ020197.1, read as the reverse complement.
TGTCATCCAAATGCGCGATCTTCTGCAGCCGCGACTCGTTTCATTAAAATACTTTAACTTCACTAAACAATTTTGTATATTTATTACTTTTAAATATGGGTATTTTATACACTATGGGTTTTGACAGGTAACTGATATAAATTAGTCATAATCTGGTGTTACGAGATGTTATTGATTTATAGGACCATGCCTAATACAAAAGGGGACTTCTTCCCGAACTGAAATACTTTTAAAGGACCATGCCTTGAGAAAGCGGGACTTCTTCCCGAACTGGTACACGTAATTTGTGTCACTTATTGAAGTTTATAGGACTATGCCTCAGAGAAACAAAGGGACTGTTCTTTTCCCGCACTTGAAGTTTATAGGACTATGCCTCAGAGAAACAGGGAGAATTTTCTTTTCCCGCACTACTTAGTCCGCTAGATCTTTTGTCTACAAGACCTTCGCAACTCGGACCGTCTTTCTTTTTGTCAGTAGGTGAAATGCTCTAGTTTCTTCGCCGGGAGCTAAGTTAAACTGAAATGGACCACATTTCGGAGACTGGGTGTGACCGGACTCGGCCAATTAGCGTCGTTCTCGTTATGACGTTTACGAATCACATTTAGGCTGATGTTGCCCTACCGGTGAAGGGGTTAAACTGATAGTTCGTTACAGCGAAGTGAAGCGCTAGAGGGGTTGACATGCTGCATTTGCTAGTAATATATTTTTAGAACGTTACGGTAATAAACTAGGAAATAAGGGAACTTCAAAGGAAACTAAACCTTTGAAGTTTAGCCGACAACGTGCCGGTGTTTTAGAAAAACTAAATTAAAGCAAAGATTTATTTGATATTTTAGCTGAAATAGTCTTTGTATTGTGCCGATGACTGCGTATTTTAAGCGAATTCAATTTCCAAGAAAGACAAGTTTGAGCTTATGTATTTTGTGGGGGATTTTATACCTGCTTGATTATTGATATTTATTTGGAAATAAAAATAGAATTATAGAAATTGAATAAACGGTTGGGTTTCCCCAACATACAATGTACAAACAATGAACTGAGATTTTTTAAAAGATATATTGAAATAAAATAGTCGTAAATATTAAAATATTAATCACAGCGTTGGAAAATCTGATAACTCAGGAATATCTATTGTTCAGTGTTGGTCGTAGTAAATAGGGTGAATTAATATAAAGCACGTTCCATAATTTATTTAATTTTGTTTGCCTAAATTATAGACTACCAATACGTAGTTGTACAATTTGCACATACCATGAAATGAAATATTTGTTGAGTATTGGTTTGGTTATTTAATAGGAAAATACGGCCCAAAACCGAATCACCCCTACTGTTTTAACTAACTGTTTCGGTTAGTTTTCATAAAGATTTACAGTGCAACATTAAATTGTTTGTAGGAATACAACATACAACGTACAATTTTGCCATATAAACAGGACATTAATTAAACTCTGATGTTGCCGCAATATGTCTTTATTTGTGTTGCTGCTTGTTATATGGCGTATCAATTATTAGCTTGGCTATGAAACCGTGTATTTAAAAAAACGTGTCAGAGATAAATTTTTGCTGCTGATGCAGGCAGGACGATTAAAAAAACCTTACCTAAGAGCAGTGTCGCACTAATACCGTTGGAGCCCACCGCCACTAGGTGTCTGTCACATCTAAAAAAACACCTTACCAAACCTAAGCAAACCCATTAGTACTGCCTAAAAAAACGCGGAAAGTTTTGTAAAAAGGGTGCAGCATTATTTATTTTAAAATAAACCGGCAGCAACAAAGTACGTACCAAAATTGGTACAATACCTCGCTAAGATCGAGATTTCAGCACTTTGTTCATAAATATTACTTGGGTGAATATACCAGTTAACTCTTCCCTTAATCGTCAATATTTCAGTGATTTTTGTTTGGGCCCCCAAGCCAGGTGGGAACAACCAAACAGCAAACCCAACCAAATAAGGTTTAGGTCGCTGCCATGTGCGCCCATGGTAGCGACAAATTATTTAAAGGACAATTTTATTTGTAGCAATACATCAAAAATTACAGGCAGGATAACTCACTGATTATATTATTAAAAATAAATCTTAAAGTATTCTAGATAGGTTGGATAAGGCAAGTTATGGATTAACAATCGAAATAGTTTATGTTTTTTATACAGGGTAACGTGACGTTTTACACGATTTCAGTAGCCCAGAGCATAGGTAATTGGTATAAAATGCACTATACATTATTATCCCATTTTTTTTAATGGATTAGGTGTGTTTTGGAATGAAACCCCTCATTTCCAGTGATATTATTTCAGCTAAGAACTCACGAATAGAGTCTGTTTACTCTTGAATAATCTGTGGCTTTCAAATACCTCCACAGAAAGAAGTCTGGCACCGTAAGATCAGGAGACTCGGCGGTCAGTCATCCTCACGAAATCCTAAAATTAATTTTTCCGGAGAAACGGTTCCTAAAAATTCTATCGTAGTCCGTGCTGTGTGCGACGTAATGCCATGTGCGCCTGTGGGGTAATCTAAAAGAACAAAATCGGTCATCAGTGCAAGCTATACTTGCGCAATTAGTGTTCCGTGCCTTCGGCTTCCCAATTATATTAAGTCGACGGCACCAACGCCGTATCACTTCGCGTTTGCGCGGAGCTGAGTGGGCTAAATTAAAAATTTTGAAAAACGTGTAAAGACAGGAGTTGTTTCTTATACCATTAGAAATATTTTTTAATAAAAAACTTTTTCTCTAAAACCAGTCGTTCAGCAGTTACAAGGAAATTAACTCTTAAATTGATTATAACAATTGATCACGCTAGAATTTTTTAATCCTGATAATTTTTGCTAACTCCATACCTAATTCTTAATGCTCATGATTTTTTTCAAATTTTTCTGAGCGATCCTTTTGGTGATAAGGGTGAGGGACAGCCATTTTTCAGCGTTTTTCACGAAAAATGTTTTAAAAAATGCATAAAAACCACCATCATATATATCGTTGAATTCGTGCTTCAATAAGCTTTCATTTGGAAAATTTGACACCCTACACGATGCACTTGATTTGTTTTCCATTGTTCAATTTACCCCCCGAAATTAACCCCCAGAATTAAATTTTAACTTTTTATATTTGACGTCTATAGTTGGGCCACCACACTCTATCTCTGTACTAAATTTCAAATTTTTACCTTGAATAGTTTCAGAAAGAATCACCTGTGACAGACGGACGGATGGAAGGACTGACGGACGGCCATCGAAGTGCTTGCATAAGTGTTCCGTTTCACGGAACACCATTCAGTCAGGAACTACTCAATAGTTATAAGACAATATTTGTAATACTACAGGTAATATACCACTAGAAATTTGCCAAATAGGGATAACGAGAAACAAAGAATACGCACTTGTTACGCAAATATATTCAATATGTAACTCACATTTTTTCTTAATCCGAACATAATAAATTTACTACGTATTATTTAACTTAATAAATATTTAAGTTTTTGCCCACCCTATATTACTAGAGAAAATCATAAACTTATTCTAACTTATCCTAAATTTAATAAACGACCTTTAGGGATCTTTTAACCTACCGTCTTTATAAATAATATTGTTGGCCAGTGCATAAAGAGGCATATCTATCAAAGTTTTAGAACATACTTACAATACTTAATAACCCCTCAGAGAATAAACTCTTGTAGCAAAAATATACCCTCAAAGACATTTTATGCAGTTACTGAATCCTGCTATTTATACAAATGTACTTCGCAGATTCTGTTTCCCGCAAAATGTTTCGCTTAATATACCCAAGCGACCACGTTCGTACAGTGCACTGGGAGTATAATATCGTTAGAGTATGCCATAATTGCACTCCTGTCGCGGTGAAGTTGTATCTTATCTATAACAAAGCCAAAAGCTAGAAATGGAAACTGTTGAAAAGCCTGACATATCCTTTATGTTTCGGGTTTAAATAAAAATGAATTTTGTCACAGGAATAGTAACAAAGATAGGCCAAGCAATAGAGCGATTTGTCGTGACATTAATCTTATTAGAAAACCGCCTGTGCCATCATCTGAAAGACGATCCGTAGATGATTCCTGTTATATTTCCAACTCTGAGATTTTTTCCTTTAATTTGTTATAAACATTTTTAAGTAGAAAAACGCGATTCTTTTTAGTTTTTTGCTTGTAAAATGGAAAGTAATGAAGCAATCTTAATGGTGTAAATAGACGATTTGTAGGGAATAATAATACGAACAAAATGAGAGGTCGAACGTCCCGATAGGATAAGTAGCAACGGAGAAAATCCGAAAAAACCGGAAAATTAAGGGTAAAGGGAAAAGTAGAGGGCTCAAACTTTGGGAAAAAGTAATAATTTATTGCTACTTTATGTGTGCAAAACCCCGACGCTGTCCGACGATTAGTTTTACCACAATCGTGATTTTAATTTTTCAACAGACTATTTTGCAACAGGTCTGGATGCTCTATGGGTCGTCCGATTTTAATTATTGAAACGGATTTGAAAAGTACAAGTTTAATTGAACAATAAGTATATTTTAATTTTTCGATAAAATGCGACGAAACCGTTTGAAAATGCACGTAAAGATGCGTGAAAATGGCCGAGCGCGCCAATATTCGCTCCGCTGCTCTCCCGCTAAGCGACATCTTTCGCGCGGTCGTCCATTTTCACGCATCTTTACGTGCATTTTCAACCGGTTTCATAGCATTTTATGGAAAAATTAAAATGTACATATTGTTCAATTAAACTTGTACTTTTCAAATCCAGTTCAATAATTAAAATCGGACGATCCACAGAGCATCCAGATTTGTTGCAAAATAGTGTGTTGAAAAATTAAAATGACGATTGTGGCAAAACGAATCGTCGGACAGCGTCGGGGGTTTGCACACATAAAGTAGCTATAAATTATTACTTTTTCCCAAAGTTTGAGCCCTCTAAGTTTAAAAATGGCCGATTTATGAATTTTAAAAAACCCTTAATTTTCCGGTTGTTTTCGGATTTTCTCCGTTGTTACTTATGCTATCGGGTCGTTCGACCTCTCATTTTGTTCGTATTTGTATTCTCTACAAATCGTCCATTTACGCCATTAATATTGCTTCATTACTTTCCATTTTATAAGCGAAAAATTAAAAATTCGCGTTTTTTTGCTTAAAAATGTTTATAACAAATTAAAGGAAAAAATTTCAGAGTTGGAAATATAACAGGAATCATCTACGGATCGTCTTTCAGATGATGGCACAGGCGGTTTTCTAATAAGATTAATGTCAAAAAATCGGTAATATTTTGCTCTGTTGCTTGGCCTAAGAAAGAATTTATGGATACGAAATAAAATTCTTTTATATTATTTATTACCCTAAAATTGTTATTTGTTGATATACATAGAGTTAGTCAAAATGAAACTCAAACGCCTCCATAACATTTATTTATTTCTACCGATACAAGTAAACATAAAAAGGAACCTTAAATCTAAACTGTCCTAGTAACAACTAATGACCTAAAAAATTTAAGAGAAATTAAAATTTCCAAAGTGTTACCTTGTGCAAATTACCAAAAATTAAATTTATACGTCAAACTGAAACTCATACTCCTATACAAAAATATCATCAAAACCTTTCTTAATCTGTTTGGCATCGACCAGACTAATTTTTCACAATAATCCACTCATATTGTTTCATTCTGTTTGTAATACTGCTTTAAGTTGATCTCTATTAACGATTTCGTGTTGCCTTAACAGCTACCTTTAATTCTCTCCATAGTTTTTTTTATTACGTTAAGATCAGAACTTTGCAGTAGTGTTTCGATAACCTCTGGGACATCCAGTGGTTAACTTTCTCAGGTTTATGCCTCATCGTTATCTTAATAAAATTTAAACGTATTCTTTAGTCCAAATTTTTCAGCGTTTTGTTGCAGATTTTGCTTAAGGTTATTCAAATACATGTTGTGATCCATAATTCCTTCTATAAAATTCAGGTTTCAGGTCCTTTGGGCGTCATAGAATACCAGACCATTATAGAACCTCCCCCATGCTTCACAGTATCTCGCAAATTCGTTTTCTTTAGGGATTCGTTGGGTCTTCTTCACACGCGATGGTGTCCACCCGACCCGAAAATGTTAAATTTGCTTTCATCACTATAAATTGCACCTATTCGGCTCGGATGGACTGCATCGCGTGACCCAACGAATCCTCACAAGGAAAAAAACTTGCGCGCTACTGCTAAGCATGGCGGAAGTTCTATACGGTCTGGAGGTGTATGTCTGCTAAAGGACCTGGAAACCTTCATTTTATATACGAAATTATGGATCAGAACATGTATTTGGACTTACGAATATGTTTAAATTTTATTAAGATAACGATCCGGAACATAAGGCTTAGAGGATGAGAAAGTTAAGCACTGGATAATCTATAATGTCCCAAAAGTTATCGAAACACCACTATTTAAGGTAATAGAAAATCTATGGTGAGGATTCAAGGTAGCTGTAAGGCAACATGAAATCTCTAATAAAGATCAACTTAAAGCAATATTACAAGGAGAATGGAAAAAAATATTGGTGAACTATTGCGAAAAATTATTTTGGTCGATGTGGAAAAATAATGGACTGTCAACAAAATATTAACCATACTGTATAACTGGCATGTTTTTGTATAGGTGTACGAGTTTCATTTTGACTTAAAAATTTTGTTTTTGGTAATTTGGTAGATAACACTTTGTAAACTTTAATTTTTTAGGTAATTAGTTGTTGCTAGGACAGCGTTAACTTTTAAGTTTATTTTTGTACGTTTACTTTTTATATTATTTAGATAGAAATAAATTAATTTTTAGGGAGGTATGACTTTTATTTTGACTGTATATATTTAAAGCATCCCCTTCTAAGACCTACATTGGCCTATGGTTACTTCAGAACTAGGTAGGTAAATTGTATTTAAACAAAATCAAATCCAAAATCCCACTCAAAAAACAGTTAATAAGTTTTCAGCTTTTAACAAATCTATCATACGAGTCATTTCGATAACAATATAATATTTACTATTTTTTAAACCTTGATAAACATACACCTTTTTATATATTATTATGTACCTGTGGATCAAAAATATGTATGTATATTCCCGATGTAACAAAATAGTTGCTCGCCCTTACACCTTTTCTTAGACAAGGTATAAAAATAAAATTTTAAGTAGTCAAATGGATAATGGTTTTACAATTTTTGATTATGACAGTGATGTCAAATATTTTTTAATTCCGAAATTTTTGATATTATCAAGATTTTTGAATGGGACGCCCTTTAATTCATACTCTTTTTGGAGGATGGCTCATTGGTTACTTTATGACATCCTAATTTTTCTTAACCTAGAGCGCTGTGGATTATTAAATGGTTTATTTTTTAATTCACAAGCTTAGGAAAAATACTCTTTTACTTTTGGTTCTACTACTTTTTCTCTTATTATCGAAATTAAAAAAACTGTATTATTCCTATTTTTTTTCAAATAGAAACAGTTTGGTTCGTTTGGATAAACAAACAAGCTAACTTTTTTGCGAGTAGTTGAGTAGTATGATACCGTATAACTAAATATTTCTTTTTAAATTTTCCTCTAAGACAATATAAAAGCACTGTATGTAATAATATTTGAAGAAAAAACCGTAGCCAATCGTATTCATAAGTTGGCTGCAAAAGTTCTTGAAACTTCTAAAGAGAAGTTTTAAAAGACCCCATCAACGTTATATTTCTTTAATCGCATTTTAAGCAATACACTGATTAAGAAAGAAAAATTCCAAAAAAGATACTTTGGTGTCAAAAAGTGACACATGAGGCCCGTTTGTGTTTAAAATTTCCAGCTAAACTAAAAATGAGTCCAAGGAAAAACATGATATCAAAAACGCGAGAATTAGACAAGATACGGCAACCCTGTAACAATCAAAAGGTAAACAACTAGGCCACATTTGACTACCTAAATTTCTGATCTTAAACATGGCAATTGTGAATTTTAATTAAATTATTAAATACGTAATATCTTTTATTTTTAATATTTCTCGCGTTTCTTTTAGGTAATTTTATGATCAAAAGTATTTTCAATATGGTTAGCTTGGTCCGCAGTAAGCAACCAAAATTTTGATATTTTATTCGCATAACTCATGTTATATAATAGTTTTCAATATGTATGTAAAATATAGCAATTATAAAGCCGTTGAAGGCATTATTCAAAATAAATTTTTTATTTTTTTACCTAATTTTTACCTAAAATTTGGTCCTCAAATTTATAAGCACCAAAAAATAGTAAAAATAAACATTTCTTATGAAAAACAGGACGCAAAGCAAAAATCATTTTTCAGTTCAAATATTTAATCTAATACTGATCTCTAATATCTATTTATTTGACAACATCGTTTGGTCAGTGGTCTTGTTTACTACGAAGTTAACAAAGCCCTAACATGTTTAAAGTGAACGCAAACAACTGTTGGGCTAAAAGCTTTCGAGAGCTTTTTGATGGCAAAGTTTATAATCATTATTTGGCTTGTGGCACACGTAATAGCTCCTCGTAAGAGCTGTAAGTACCTTGATGAATGTGATTCTTCGATATCTACTAATTGTATATAGCTTGTTAATGTATGAATATTCCCCAAATTAAGAATTCTTAGAGGAAAAAACATTTTTTCTAAAAATTCACAAATCATCACACAGATTTAGCAGGAAATTTGCGCGAATGTCATGTCAGTAACTGAAATGTGAGATTGATTAAAGTTGCTGTACGTACAAGTTTCCCGAACGATACCTTAACACAAATATTGGTTGTAATTTTATTTAAAATTTATTAATGCCAATTCTTATGAAAAACTTATTTTTTTCGCTTACCCATGTGCTGTGGGTGATTTATCTTCCTTTGTCTGTTCTACAAATATTTTGTTGAAAGAACATTAAATGCGTTATTTCAGCACTTGTCAGATCAGTATGGATGAACAACCATCTACAAGTACTGGAAGAGCAAAGCGACCAAGGTTCGCTTCAAGCTATTGGAAGAAACCATTAACTGGGGAAGAAATGCGTTCAGAAGCTGAAAATTCGGATAAGGCGTGGAAAGATTTTGAAGAGTCGCCTTCCGAATAAATTTGTTCAGGATCAGAGAGCAGCAGTGAAATCGAAAGCAGTATCTATAGAAATAGAGACAACTTGGAAGTATCAGACCAAAATAATGTTCCATTAGAGTTTCACAACATTGAAACTAGTACTTGCATTAATTGCATTAGTTAGTATTATTTTTAGGCATGATCACCCGTGATACACATGGCCTATAAGTGAAGCTCACTTTCTCATATGCCATGTGTAGCACTAGTGCACACGGACTTTTTTGGAAAAAAAATGTTTTTTTTATCTTCTTATATTATCTTAAACGCACTAAAATTGTTCTGGATTAATCTTAACTCTTATTTTACTTTGGCCCCACAGATAACACTAGCATACTATTATGGTGGCAGCCAGCGTGTTAATTCGCACAGTCCCATATTAACAGATTACATAAGTTTTAATAGCTCTTGAAAAGTTTCAGAAGTTCTTCGGTCTGAACCTCTGACGGTCAGTTTAGTAATAATTTGCTGCTTCTCGGCTCTGCTACCCGGTTTCTGTTGAATTTATCAAGTAAAACAATTACGATATTCCGAATACAGATGCAGGACCCAGAAACATGTTTGACATCTGGCTAAGCTTATCTTAGAGTTGTTGTTAGCTCCGAAAGCACTAAGGGTAGTTCTAGACCAGTTTTAGTCTGACCAGCAACATGTTAGGGTTTTTGTAGCTGCTCGACTGTCTACGTGGATAAAAATGTCCTGCGGTTGTATTCTCGAATCTCGATTGCCGATTACATTATTTAGTTTCCAGTTAAATCCCTTATAAATTTTGTTCTTGTTTAAGCTCTGTAACTGCGTATTCGTATCTCTTATGCAACAGTAATAACTATGGTAGTGTTTTTGGGTTGCCTATCTTTTGTTATGTCGGGGGTAAACGTATTTGAAACAATCAGATAATAATATGTCAAATAACTTGGCGGAGACAAAAAATATTAAAAATATTTTTGACAAGAACATGAGGTCCAAAAATCTAATTTTGCCTAAGAGATGGTAAAAAAATTAACGGGGGCGAGGGGTAAGAAGGGAGCGACTGGCAATTTCTTCCAAAAATGTAAACTAATATGCCAGTTTCGAGGTTATTAACGTCAGAAAATCTAATTTTGTGTAATATGCAGGCTGTTTTCTAATTGAATGTCAATATTTAAGGGAGCGATTTTTGGGTCCATTTTAAAAAGAAATCTTCATATGGGCGTATGTCCTAAACGTCTTAACTTTTGAGATACAGGTGAAATTCCGTACGAACGCCACTGGTGGAAATGAAAAAAAAATTGTGGTACACTAAATAATGCCTCTTGATACATAGTACATGTATGCCTAATTTAATTAAAATATCTAAAGTGGTATTACAGATATTAATAAAAAACTATTTATTTTTGAAAACTTTACCACCCTGTATCTCAATAGTAAAGACGTTTAGTACATACGTTCATATGAAGTTTTCTTTTTAAAATGGACCCAAAAATCGCTCCCTTAAATATTTACATTCAATTAGAAAACATCCTGTATGTTGAGAAAATTAACGGGTGTGTGGAAGGGGGTAAAAAGAAGCGGCTGGAAACTTTTCCAAGATGTTAAGTTTTCGGGGTTTTTGAGCACCGAAACTATAATTTTATCTAACTAAAAATATACCAGAGGGGGTAAAAGAGGCTGCTGGGAATTTCTCCGAAAACGTTAGATGTGTAATTTTTAGGGTTATTTAGGTCCGAACGGGTGGTATACAAGTTAACGGGGATGGGGGATACAAAGGGAGCGATTCTTCCAAAAATGTGAACTAACTTATTAAGGTCAAAAAATCTAATTTTGTGTAATAGTTGTTAAGAAAATTAACGTGGGGGAGGGGAAAAAGCGACTGGAAATTTCATCAAAAATATTAACTAATGTGTCATTTTCGGGGTAACTGAGGTCAGAAAATCTAATTTGGTTTAATAGATGTTAAAAAAGTTATCGGGGAGGGGGGATAAAAGACAACGGCTGAAAATTTGTCCAAACATGATAACGATATGTCAGTTTCGGGGTTATTAATGTCTGAAAAGGGACGCGTGGGAATTTCTTCAAAAATATTAACTACTATGTCATTTTTGGGGTTACTGAGGTCAGCAGATCTAATATAACATGTCCATTACAAATTTAAAGAGGGGAGATAAGGTAAGGGCACTAGAAAGAAAAAAAAACTTTCTCATAAAAGTGAACAAAATTAAGTTGACCCGCAGTAATAAATACGTAACAATGTTATTTCATACTTTTCTGTGCTTTTGCTTTTGTGAACTTGGTTCATTTTTTTGAAAACAAATTAAATATTTATTAGTTGCAACAATTCCTAAAAACGACCCGACAAATTCTAATATTTGATTTCATTTACTTTTTCTATCACTTACCTGAGTCCGAGTCCGATTTTTGCGGAATACTGAAATCCGGTCTATAGATATAATTAACCTAACCTAACATAACCAATGTTTCATGTATTTCACAATCATTACAATGACAACAAAACTACACTAAGCTTTATAGAAGTACTCTAAAAACTACATGCTTAAACACTGGTTTTGCAGTTTTTCATAAATCAGCACCTTAGGGGGTGAAATGGGGATTTAAAGTTTGTAATGGAGTAAAATTCTTATACGGTTATGTTTTCTTGAAGCCTCGTGAAAGTACTTTAAAAAATAACCACATGTTTTATAGCTTTTTAGAAATCAACCGCCAAGGGGGTGAAATGGGTTTCGAAGTTTGTAATTTCTACACTATTATCACCTATCCCAACCGGAAGCTAGTAATTGATATTTTGATCGGCATACATTTTTTTTAAGGTTTTTGATTGCAGTTGTTCCAAGGAACTGCCAAACCAAATTATAGCAACGGATAGTTGAATTAGCACAGATTTTTCCTGAATGATTTTGATCTATTTTTTTTTTGTTTTTGTTTCACGAGTTACTTTTATTAAAGAGGTTATTATTACCAAATAAGATTCCAGCAACGAACTAAACTAGCTCAGTACCTAATTGAAGTTTAACTAAAGACTATTGTATATTTCCTATTGATTACACACCATTCTTACAAAATAAGATTTTAGCAAAATTCTAGTAATTATATAGAAACTCTAAAACCTCCTTTATTTAATTTTAATTTGCATTCTGGCACTTTTAAGTGACTCTTTTGATCGCCATATTTTCTTGGCTAAGGGTTTTTCATTATTTTTGTGCCTTTTAAAGCCTCTTGTCGCAGCTCTACTCTAATGAACTTATTACCAAACCAAATTCTAGGAACGAGTTGGGGTTAAAAGGAAGATTAATAAGGACCGCTAATTGCGGTCTGCATAGAAATTTGTGGTAATTATATGCAGTTGCTCTACAATATTTACATTGGCAATGTGCCTTATATATTGGAGAAGTTCCCTGGAATAATCCTTAGAAGTTTTAACAAGCGTTTGGTGTAACCGACAATGGGAGAATTGTAATTGTTCCAGATAATGTTGTTCCTCTAATAGCCATGATTACATAGTAAGCTAAGAATGAATTCGTGTACGGTAGCACAAAGGAATTTAGAACAAGACAAACTTTCTAATTAAGAATAAAATGTTACATACAGGATTTTGTAAAAGGATGTACACCCCTGGACAAACAAAAGTACTCTAAGAATGGACTGTGAATGAGATATACAATTTTTTTATCACGACTTATATTATATAGATCTCATTAAAAGTGAGACATGTGCACGGAGAAATTTTCGAGTTTATTTCCAAAATATTACCTATCCCTTTCATAATTATTTTTAAAACTCTAAAAAATAATACATATCCGTAGCTAAACAAGAAATAGAAAAAAAAAATTGCTATGCCTGATTTCCAAAACAACGTTCGAAACCTTAATGTAGAGAAACCTAATTCTATTTAAAATGTGAAGACTACCAAATCATAAATAAGTATTATTTAATAACGTCATAAATCTATTATTATCCGCATTTTCATTTTATTATTTGAAGTATTAGTGGCAAAATAAAAGGTTGTAAAGCATTGTGGGTATACAAGGTGTCCCAAAATTATCGTGCAATATTTCTAGGACGTAAAGTGCATCTAACAATAGGACAAAAATTTCCTATAAACATACACCGAAAAATGCTTCAGTAATGGGCTAGAACTCCCCAAAGGGGGTCGGAGGAAAAAGGTTTTTTCGTAATAGCGTGGAAACCGTTCAAGATAATGGGATGAAAATTGATACATGTCTTACAACTGATAAGTTGAAAATTATAGTGGATTTAAAGTGGAAATATTTTATCCAGTAGCGTCGCACGGAGTGGAGCTAGAGGTAAATATTATCCTATATTTTTTATTTCCAATATTTTTTATTTTAAACCAACTTTTGGAAATCTGGAGTTTATTAATAAAAAAAAGGTTCTCTTGTTTTATTTCGATAGGAAGCACCGTTTTCGAGCAAAATTAATTTTAAAAATTTGGCTACGTCTACAAGGTCTCACAATAAGATAAAAAGTTTCTATAAACGTACTCCGAGAAATGCTTCATTAGGGGGCTAGAACCTCCCAAAGGGGGTCGAAGAAAAAGGGTTTCTTCGTAATTGCATGGAAACCGTTTAAGATAATGGCATGAAAATTGGTACATGTTTTACAACTGATAATTTGTAAATTACAGTGGATATAAAGTAAAAATATGTTTTCCAATGGCGTCGCACGTAGTGGGGTTAAGGTAAATACTATCCTATATTTTTTATTTCTAAGATTTTTTTCTTTTAAATTCAATTTTTAAGAAAACTGGAGTTTCCGTTTATTCAAAAAGATACTCTTGTTTTATTTCTATAGGATAAACCGTTTTTGAGTAAAACAAATTTTAAAATGACTTATTTTTTAAAAGGGATGTTACTCCATATAAGAAGTTCAGGTAATTCTGAAAGTTAACAATTTAGCTAGGTACCTCTAAATGATCTCAAAATAAGACAAAAGTTCCTTTAAACAGTGTTTTGAGTGTTATAAATTGCTTAATAACATTTTTGTAATAGAAATAAATCTAGGAAAAGATCGTGTCAAGTGCCGCAAAAGGAAAATTTTAATTTTTTTCGTATTAGCAGGCCATGGATACAAAAGTAATTTTATTGTATTGTCAGTTTTATTATTGTTGGCATTTTACATCATTCAATAGTTCAGTAGCTGTTTGTTATTTTTCGTAACAAAAATGTCACATTATTCCAATAGATGGCAGATTTTCATTTTGTGTAGATATAGATTTTGTAATGGAAGTTCTACTGCCGCTGTAGTGGAGTACCGGAGGCGATTTTCGCATAGAAGAATACCTAGTCGTAGAACATTTGCTACGGTCCATCGAAATTTAATAGAACATGGATAATTTCAAAGAGTCCGCGGACAAGGCCAGCCAATGGGAGAGTATAACTGGGAAAATGCACTAAATCTACTAGAGGAAAATCCGCAGATTGCTATCAGACCACTAGCTTGGGGCGCAAACATACCAAAATCAACTATAATAATTAATAACATAAGTGAGCAACTATTGTACGGAAATTAGTCTAAATTTATTTTATTTTAGATAGGAAGAATAGCACAGATGCAAGGGCTTCACCCATTTCAATATCGAAGGGTTTAAGACTTAAGGCCTGAAGACATCCCAGCTATAGAAGAATTTTTATACCAACTCGTTTTTTGAAAGATGACAGAAGGCTGAGTGACACTGATCACGTGATATAGTAACTTTAAAATTCCCCCAGTTTTAAAAGTCAATTTGTTTACCTTCTGATATTGCTATTTTTAACGTGTTTTGCAGTTCATTTCTGAGTAGTATTTTATTAAAATAAATAATCTTTGGATTGTATAATTTTGGCTCGGATAATGATTGATGTGTATATGCTGCTATATACGTTACAAAGTATTTAAAATTCCCGCCAACCTTCAAAAAGTGAAACAAACCAGAATTAGATTGATCTGATGTTAATGACATATGATCTGTCAACAATGCCACGAGGTCATTCGTAAATTTTACAATAGATTACCTAAGATTTTGTGGTTCGATTAAGTCACTTCTACGAGGGACAAGGCATTCAATATTCATAATAACCATTTTTTTTTATCTTCTGACAGCCCACGAAGACCGAAGTCTAAATACTATGTACCGTGGGTGTACTGGGGGATCGACTCACACATCCAAAGCTGGAAACATCCGTAGGGATTTCACCAACCCTTTTAAGAGGATGTGTGGGGTGGTACCACCTCGGTCGAGGAAGAATTCTTCTACCACGTTCCTTGTTTAGTGCGAGACACGGCATTCCCTGGCGGTCACCCATCCAAGTAATAACCGTGCCGAGCGTAGCTTAACTTCGGTAATCGGACGCAGTACTTACTTTACTTTAAAATATTTTTATTATTTCTAAGTGGAAACATGGTGCGCTGGTGTACAAAAATAGGTATATAAATAAAGATGTATATAACTAAAACTAAAGATCACGCACCAAAAATAAGTGTAAAAGACACCCTATTGGTGGGTGGGGAACCGGCAAGCCGGGAGCTGGTGTAAGCTCTAAGGACACCATGCGCATCGTAGTTTACATTATTTGTTGGCTTGTGTCCGGGTGGACCCTTGCAAAGCGTTATTGTGGGGAATTGCAAATTAAATTTGCTTTAAGGAGAGTAGTACTTGTGAAGTTAATTGTTAGGATTTTAAAAGTATATGCAGTTTTACAGTGGAAAAATTTTCACAAAAACCACTTGGATATTAATAAGGAACAAATTTACTTAAACATAGGATTAAAGTCGGTGCGCCATTATGGCCAAGGGGTAGGCGGAGATCGCGCAGGCGTGTGTGTAATTGTGATTTGTTCAAGCAGCAGGCAATGATTGTTGCTTTTTTTTGTTGTAGTCATTAATGGCGGGCGCCAATGTTATGTTTATGCATTATTTACAACTTAACCTACCTTAATCTAACTATGTACATATTTACAGGTTTATTTACAAATATTTACAAGTATGTACAATGTACTTGTACATGA
This sequence comes from Philopedon plagiatum, assembly GCA_963971165.1. NCBI lineage: Eukaryota > Metazoa > Arthropoda > Insecta > Coleoptera > Curculionidae > Philopedon > Philopedon plagiatum. Next base: position 26,466,558 of record OZ020197.1, on the reverse strand, counting down.
GTATGTACATTAGATTAATATCAGTGGTTTTGAAAATTATCTGATTTGTAATGCGAATTATTATGGGTGTGTTGTGTTTATTGTAGGTCTTCAAAAAATATAGGGAGTTTTTTGTATAGTGGTCCGTGTTTGCTTGTTGTTTCTGGGTCGTAACGTATGTCTGTCAAGTTTGCTGTTAGTCTGGAGTCGAACGCAGTGGCTCGACCACCAAAGTTAAACGTCGCCGGGCGAATGAAAATCCAAGGGTGGCCAGAAAGGAGGAAGTACTAATACAGAATTTCAATAAATTTGTGGGCTGGTATTATTGGTAATTAATTAATTCGTCCAATCGAAATTCCACAAAATTTAAATTCAGAAAATTATTTAAATTTTCTGGAAAATTTCACACCTGTCATTCTAAGCCAATCTCACACTTTCATTTCGACAGTTACCTATGACAACCTTCAAATTTTTCGGAAATTTTTCTCCTCCTGTCAAGCTAGGCGAACAAAATTAATAAGTGGAAATTTTTTCTTGACAGCTATCATATGATCCGAAAATCAGTATTCAGGATCAAATTTTGGTATTTAATGTTTTTATTCATTTTATAATACTAAATAAATACAAATGTTTATTTACCAAATATTTCTTTAATTAAGGCTAAATATTTTTGGAATTCTGGTTGGAACTCTTCTCTTCGTAATGGAGAATAACAAGGATAATGGTTATCTTCCCTTTCGACTTCTATCAGATGTCTGTGTTTAATATAATAGATGTAATATTTGGATGCAATTTTGTTCTGCTGAATTCTGGCTTTTCTTAAAAAGGATGGGATATCTTCCTCCAAAATCTTCTGGATAGCTGAGAAAAGGTTTTCTTGATGGGGATTTAATTCAGTTGTTTCCATTAAACATTGCAAATACTTAAAATTTTTATGAGACATATTAATGTCCCCTATTTCAGAGCAAGATTTACAAATACCGTAGGGCTTAAAATTAGTTTCTTGATTGTTTACTGCCATGATTTAATTATTGTAAACTAAAGAGGCTCGTTTAAGAAATAACTGTCGACGTGACGTATAGCAGAGACGATTTTGACATCACAAGCCTAAGCCTACTTGACTGTGGTATCTACTATCTACCTAGATTTTAAAAATTGATTTATCTGGCATAACTAGCCTAAACTAGACTATACTATGCTTTCCCTTTGTTTTAGTAAATGAAATGTAGTAAAAATAAATAAAAAGGATAATTTTCACTTATATTTTTTGCATTTCGTTTAACTAAACGGTGAGGAAACTTTTTTTTGAAAAAACTTTTTCTAGAAAATTTTCCCTCGTCTGCGACTCGGGAAAATTTTCAAAAAATGCGTTCCTTCGGAAAAATTTCCGGAAATAATTCGAGCACTAGGGAGATTATAAGTGAAAATCAGCTTGGTGACTTGTTGGATGATGTCCCATTAGAAATAAGATTGGATCATTACTTCCAACATGATGGGGCCCCTGCTCATTTCGGGAGAAAAGTTAGGAATTGGTTAAACAATACTTATCCAAATCGATGGAGTGGCAGAGGATAATAGCCTGACCGGCACGTTCGCCAGATTTAAATTAACCGGATTTTTGGGGGCATATGACTGCTATTGTATATGCGACAGAAATAGATTCTCAAGAAAAATTAGCACAAAGAATAAATCGTACCGGAAACGAGCTTAGAGTAAATCGTTTTCAGATTCTTCGTGCTTCCCAACATATTAGACGTAGGGCTAGATTGTGTATCCAGCAAAATGGAAATTATTTTGAAAACCTGATTAAAGTTCAGCTAATGCCTTTTTTTAATAACATGCTTAAATTTTTTTAATTAATTTTTGTAACATTTCTTTTATGTATTGATTTTAATAATATTGATTGTTAGTTCTTTTATACTGTTGATAATAAATTCCTAAACAAGTTTGCCAAACATCCCACTGATTATTATTATATTTTAAGTAAATAGATATTTCAAATAATTGCATTTAAAGTAAAAAGTCTTGCAATAAAACATTAGGACAATATTTACTTTAAGTCTCACTCCGTACGCCGCCACTCAAAAAACTATTTTCACTTTAAATCTACAGAACTTATCAGTTGTAAGACATGTACCAATTTTCATGCCATTATCTTAAACGGTTGCCATGCTATTATGAAGAAATTCTTTTCCTCCGACCCCATTTGGGGGGCTCTAGCCCCCTAATGAAGCATTTCTCGGGGTATGTTTATAAAAACGTTTTGTCTTATTATGAGACCTTTTAGACGTAGCTAAATTGTTAAGAGTAACTTCCAGAATTACTTGAACTCCTCATATGGAGTATCATCCCTTTTGAAAAATATGTTAATTTTAAAATTGATTTTATTCGAAAACCGTGCATCCGATCGAAATAAAACAAGCGTACCTTCCAGCAACTAGAGTAGCTCCAGGTTTCCAAAAAATGGCATTTAAAATTTAAAAATTTTAGAAATAAAAAATATAGAATAATATTTATCAAGCCCCACTCCATGCAACGCCACTGAAAAAAATATTTTGACTTTAAATCCACTGAGATTTACAACTTATCAGTAAGTTGTACCAGACATTAATCCATCCAACAATATTTTCGGAAGTACTCAGAATTTATAAAGTTTCTCGACGGCATAATATTTAGCATTTAATTATTCAACTACACCACAACCTTACCTTTGCCGTATCTCTCGCCGTTTACGAGATTCCAATGGTAAACATTGAATTTTTAACACCCTGTAAAATTTTGTTTACCTTTTTCTAGGAGTATCTAGTTTAAGGTACCAAGAATATATTTTAGATGATGCATTGGATTTAATTTATATTTAAAGTTTGCTTCACGAATGTCACATTCCCTCGGTCGTGTATTCCTCATACTCTGTTGTTACGAGATGTTATTTCTTTCATGATACTAAGTAGTTTAAGGACTAAAACTGGATGGACCTTGCTCAAGTGATCAAAAGTAGACGGCCACAGTTGGCTGAGGAACGGGGGGTTCTTATGAACTGAGAAACAGGACCATGTCTGAAGAAAACGGGAGTTTTTATGAACTGACGAACAGGACCATGCCTGAAGAAAACGGGAATTCTTCTGAACTGAAGAACAAGACCATGCCTGAAGAAAATGGGGGATTTTTTCCCGCACTTAGCTTATACCGACTTTGTGTGAACTACTGGTCACGCACTTGACCGAGTTTTTTTGTTGTTCCCGGGGAACAACAGGCTTTCCTTCTGTTGTCTGGTTAACTGACTTATCTTCCCGACGGGAACCAAGTCGAAATGAAATGTACCACCCTTCGGACACTATCCTCCATTAGTTCGGCCAATTAACGTCGCTTTCGGGATGACGTACATCTTTTCTGAGCATTAAACATTAGGAAGAGGCCGAGCTTGATACGCGGTACGATTAAGAGACGTAAGGGGGTTGATATTTGTTGCCATGGTTACTGGGCTTTTTTATGCATTCACCAGAAATATATTTTTAGGACGCTACAGTAATAAAACTAAGAGATAAGAAATTTGCTAAGGAAACTAAGGCCTTTGAAGTTCGCCGACAGAGTGCCGGTTTTAGAAGAACTAAATTAAAGGAAAGATTTTCTTTAGATATTCTAGCCGAATGGTCTTTGTGTTTTACCGATAACTGCGTATTTTTAAGCAAGTTAAATAAACAAGAGATAGGAGTTTGAGTTTGATTATTTAAAAGGGATTTTATACCTGCTTGATTATTAATATTTATTTGAAGATAAAAATAGAAATATATAAATTGAACGAACGGTTGGGTGTCCCCAACAATAACTATACCCCAATATTTGACACTTAAATAAAAGATTAAAACAAATAAAATTATCATTAAAATTGACATGTATTTGTATGAACCTCATAGGTCCAAATGAATACATAATAGCGAAAATATCCCTGATAATCTACATTTTGATTGTATATTGTACAATATTAGTAAAAGCTATTAAATGGATTAAACGGTGCATACAGCCGATTATGTTATTAGCTGTTACATGACTCTTGAAAGCTTTGTAATATCGTTTCAGCGAACATCAACAATAAATTAGCATTCCCACATGCCTAAAAGAGATAGAATGTGTTTGTAATAGTGTTCATGATTTTTCTTTTACAATGAAGCAACAAGCTTGAATTCAATTTTTTAAATTTTTTCAAAAGTATTTCATACTTATTATTATTGCTAAACCAAGCCCAACATGAGTAATTTTTATTTTAAAATCGGTATGATTTAATCGACCACACCGAAGAATCAATTTTTTATTTCGAAATAATAGATTTGTCACCAAACTATTTGAATACGATTTTTTGTTGATTTACGTACAGTTACCAGAAAATATAATTAGTAACTAAATAAGCATGTTTGTTTTCAAAATAACAGATTTATCACTAAATTGTGATTACCAAACTATTTAAATATGATGCTTTTCAACCATGATCTACTTCAAATGCCAAATGCATATTTGAGCGTATACCCGTGGTGGGTGCCATTTTACAGGTTTTTGAAGATTGGACCTACAGATTATCCCTGGATCCGAACGGCACTATCTGAGAGGTTGTACTAGGTAGTACTTTGTGGTAAGCATAAAACTAATAAAAAAACAAATAAAATAATTTTTTGATATTATAGGATAGTAGATTTAGTATAATATACTCCTCTAATAAATTATCAGGTTTTAATTTCTAAAAATTAATAATTGATAAATGACTCATATATGGAGAACACCAGGCTGCAGAAAGATGCCCTAATTCAAACAGCTTTTAAGTAAAATCTATGAACTGTATAAATAAAAAATTTCAAAAGGTATTTTAGCAAACCGCATTTTTAAATCAGTACCAAATATTAAAAATAAACAATTGTATATTAATTCTGTATGTGGATTAATTATTTTTGTTTTATTTTTAATGGGATATACAAAGATAAAAAAAAATTAAAAAACAAACGTTTTTACGTATTTAAAGAAAATAAATGGTTTGCCGTTTCAAAAACAAATTAAATACTAAAAAACAAAGAGGAATAAAAACAACAACAAATTAATTAATTTATTTGCAACGAATGAGATAATTGGTAAAATACTTTTTCCAGATTTTAATAGAAGCAAACCTTTTATTTTGTTACTCTAATTAAACCAATAAAAGCAAAAAAGCATAACCACCAAAGGGAATTTATTTTAATGGACAAGTTGAATGAGATGACAAAATTATACAGGCAAAATTTAATTCCTATTTTTTAGACAATATTGATGCGATAACAAAAACCATATCAGAAACTGAAACACAACATATACCAAGAAATATAGATAATAAACAAATAAACAAATTTGAAAAGTTTAAAAATCTAGAGTTGAGTGACCTAAGAAAATCAGTACTACAATTAAAAAAAAGGAGCATAGATGGTATCAGCATGTGGAAGAAAATAACTTGCTTGCATCTTGTCAAGATGGTTTGTGAAAGTGCACTGCAGACTGTCAGTTCTAGGTGGAAGACTGCTTTGACTGAAAAGAAATTTGTTGGCATTATTTTTCTCGACTTCAAAAGAGCATTCGAAACCATAAATCGAAAACTATTAATTAGAAAGTTTTGAAAATATGGCTTTAAGGGCAGGTGTTAAAATGATTTAAATAATACCTAGAATCAAGATCACAACAGACTAAATAAAATGGACATAATATTATGTCATCGGTTCAAATGAACAAACAAAGCAGGCGCGGTCCGTGAAATTTTAAAGTTGTATATCTCTGTTGCTACTTATGGGACCCATGCCAAGTTCAGGTTTTTTAATAGTGGGCCTACTAGGAATGTTTTGGCGAAGAATATTTTGTAATTTACGAAAACTGGTGTGATATTTGCGAGACCTCGCTTCACTCGTCTCGCAAATATCACACCAGTTACACAAAATAAGGCGTTTTCCAATTTGTTACAGAAATAACCATTTCAGAAATTGCGTTTTGAAAACGACCTTCTTAATAACAGTTTTTCTCGTATCTGATATGTTTTTATTAGTTTTAAATAACACAATAGCAAAAGATACATAGCCTTATTAATAACCAGAACAGTAAAAGCAGCAAAACAGAAAGTCATATTATTTTTATTTTTAAATTTAGGGGCAACAAAACTGATTTTTGTAATCTCATTTAGTGAACGTGTGTTGTATATTTTTTGCGTTACCAGATGCCTTTATATTTTACAAAAAAATATTATTTTATAGCCTTGTTTATAACAATAATTAACTTAAACTACCAGTTTAGCGCATACTTCATAATATTGCGTTTTGTACTTTATGCTTTTACCGTTAGAATACTCCCTACCTACAGGCAATAAATTATTTTATATTTTCTGGTGCACTTTCTAGCGGTATAATACAATATAAACTTTAATGAAGGAAAAATATACTGCAAATGAAGCTACCTTACAAACGTGAATAAAATATGACTTCAATATTGTGTTGTCAAAGAACGACTACTACGTCTAGAACAAGTTATTCCAATATTTTTTACAACACGTTTATGAGGGGATTATAATAATTTTTATTAAAACGTCAATCATATAAGCTAAGTATGGTGGAAAATCCTAAATTTGACCAGCGAAGCAACCGAAAATCAGCGCGGTCAAGTTGCAGTGGAAAAAAGTAAAAATAATAAGATAGCTTAATTGCCATGGATGAATTAGAAAGGATTCGGTGTTCCGTATGTGAGCGTATCGAACGTGAAGCCTGTTTATTTGTTGTTTGTTATGAAAGCATTTACCTTAGAGGGCTAGTTTACGAACGAAATACGTAATTGAATCAAGAATGGTAGTAGAAAGAGATAAAATAGCATTGGAGTGTTGGAGCTCAGAAGTGTTGCTGTATCTGCTGGTTGCTTAGGAAATACGTCTGAACACTCGGTTACACGTACGTCTTTGAATAATGAACTAGAAAAGAAAAAGTGCGACTTATAGATTTATAAATGACTCGGAGCGACTTTAAATAATCCTTTAGAAATAATATAACTGATAAATAATAAAACCTTTTTAACTAAATTTATTATTATTTAGCAGAAAAATAAAATATTTTAGGCCTTTTATTACTTTTAGTAAATCTTGTGATGCTTCTAACGTATTTTTGTACAAAAATACAAGGTAAAATAATATGTGGCCAATGTTTACAAATTGTGTTTACAGTGTCGCTTAGAATGGTTTGTTTTAGCTTCAAAGAATGTTAAATCATCCCGTATCCATTCCTAATAAATCCATGGTAATTGCCGATTTATACACTTTTTAGTTTTTAGTCATAATTTTCAGTTTATTGCTTTTTAATAAGCATGTCCCAATATTTAGTTAAGTTAAGCTATGCTTTTAGCTTATTGACACGTAAATGGTATTTTATAATTACATGTCTTAGTATTTTCAAAACCCAAAAATAGTAAGCGAAGTGACTGACAACAGTTCGAACGATAATGGTTTAATATTCACAACACAGTAGTTTAATTCTGTAAAGCTATCCTTGTTTTAAGTTGCATTGTTTGCTAGTTAAAAGTTTTTCTCTCTTTTTTTTCGAATTACTGAAAATCGTAGGTTTCGATTATAATCGGAATTATGATTTTCGTAATCGATTATTTAAAAAACATGTTTATTAATTATTTTTAATTAAAATTATTTCATCGTTATTTTAGACTGTTTCAACATATTACGTGATTTTAGTTTTATTCGTAGTATTCGGCTAATACTCGATTAACATACAGATGAATTGGATAGCTGACGAAAAAAAAAATTCAAATTTTTTCGAGCTGCTTCTAGCCTCTTATGTCAAAATATGACAGATGAAACTTATCCCCTTTTATAAAACACACCTTGAAAAATTTGGAATAATAGGTTTAAAGAAGCGTGTACACGAAAAGATAATCTATATGCAGTATATGGCCAGCGATATTAAAATTTTATCCCTTTCAGTTTTGAATTAGCAAAAATTAAAATTAGTTAAAAATCGTGAAGAGAAACTCCTGCGTTCCTTAACTTCACAACTTATATCACTTGTGAATAATGATATCTTAATTTTTTTAACTGATGTTTCTTACTGCGTAAATTTTTTTTTCCTAAAACTCCCATGTATATGCATAAATTAAATAGTGAAACAAAACGTGAATGATTTTCCCATTTCCAAATAGAGAGTAAAAAAGGAAAATACAGCCGTATATTCGATTTCCTAAATTGCATTTTGCCTGACACATAAACGACATTCTGTCCTATTTTTTCCCCTTTATGATCCCCTGTCTGATAAAATCGAGGACAACTTTAAGCAATTCTCACAATTCCTGTTTGTCAAGTATTCCCAGTGCTTTCCATCCGGCTAAAAGGCAAGTAGTAAACACTTTTTAGGAAATGACTTCCGTCCGCTGCTGCCGAGATTTTGGGTTGTGTGTGCCGTTTCTTTTATAGTGCCCTTTCTACCGAATTGTAATTTGGTTAAAATGACATATGAGGAAAAGGAAATAAAATGATAGTAAATAGTTTTATACGACAATAAAATTTTCTTCGTTACGAAATATGTTATATTATTAAGACCATTCTAAGTTTAGCAAATCACATCAAACAGAGCAAAACTTAAGCTTAAGTTATACCTAGGTATTTTCCTGCTCAAGTTGATTACGTCAATATGATTGTTTCAAACTGTCTCCATTTATTTTTATTAATAAATCTATGTAGCTACACTCCTCGTCCGACATATTGGAAATGACCTTTTCCAGTAGGATAATATATCGCTCGTGTAACTGTGGAAATAGCGTAATGTTAATGTGCTTCCTTGACCCCCCAGCTCTCCCAATTTTTCTCCAATAGAATACGTAGGTGGTAGGGAGATGACTCAGCAGATTGCCTAACCCACTATATACTTCAGCAGAGTTGAAGGATGATGAAAAATGCAAGTTGCCTGAGATACACTGCCTCAAGACGATATCGGTCATTTGTTCAAAAGCATACCCAGAGTGTGTAACTTGCTAAAGTGGTTATACTTATTATTAGGATTTCAAGGATTTCACGTATCGCTTGGCATAAATAGGTCCTTCAATTTTTATAATATAATTAGGTATAAGTAGGTATTCTATACTATTCTAAAAATTCATGAAAATTATTACATTACTTATTGTATGAAAATTGTATACACAACAAGGGTAATTTTTCATGGTAGTTTTATTAACCAGAACCCTCGTTGTGGCAGGTTCAATCTGTATTTGAACTTTCCCAATTCTCCTAAGGTTCCTGCGGCAGTTACACGTGTCCTTACTTCTCAGCCCATTAGGTCTCAGACCTGTTCTATAAGATTTAAGTCGGGACTGCGGGGTGGCCATTCCATTTTCTCAATACTGACGTCGGTAATATACAATTTACTACCCTGGCGACATGTGGTCGACCATTATCATGCATGAGAAGGAAATAATTGCTAATTAGGGGTGCAACTGGAACAACGCGATTTCTCTTATGTACCGATCTGCATTCAACAATCCGCCTTCAACCACGACAAGTTCCGTGCGGTAATTCGCAGTGATGCCTCCCCAAACCATTATCGATCCACCATTAAAACTAACCGTTGGAACAATATTGCACTGCGCATGCCTTTCTCCAGCTGCTCTCCATACTCTTTGCCTATTGTCAGGTGATCATAGGCAGAATCTGGATTCGTCAGAAAAGAGCTCGCTCCACCGATCCAAATTCCAAGGAAGGTGCTCTCGAGCAAATTGAAAACGAGTTACTCTATGTGTGGGAGAAGTTTTGGACCATTTTAAGGCCTTCGGGCAATTAGACCAACTTCGTTTGGACGTCTTCTTACTGTTCTCTCACTCACATATGTTCATTTGCCGTACTTCTTTAAATCATTTTCTGGCTTGAACTGCGTCGGCATCCCGATGTCGAAGAATAAAAAGTTTTAAAAAACGATCGTCTCGAGGTAATGTGGATCTTGTCCCAGCCAGAACCAGGTCTTCGAGAGCAATTTCCAGTTTCAATAAAGCGCCTGTATGTTCTGTCGATATTCGCCAGCGACACTCCAAGAGGTTTAGCTACATAACGCTGACTACTACTGTCCTCGATAAGAGCTACTGCTCGCGCAGCATGTAACTGAAAGTACCATTGTTTCAATTAACTTACGGTAATGTAGAAAATTTGTTGAAAAAAGCTAACGCCGAAATTTGCAAGTCGAACAACAAATTCAAACTAACTGATAAAACCACTTTAACCGACATAAAAAATGACAAAACAAATAAAAGTACCAATTTAAAAAATATATAGAAATAATATGCCAAATTTAAATGACAATAAAATACGTATTTATAAGTAACGAGAATTAATATTTTAAAAATTATTACTTACTCGCGTTTTATGCCGGTCAGTGTATAAATATTTACAATTTCGTTCAAAAGCTCTTTTATCAATTCTAAATCCAGCATCCACTGAATATAATTCTTTAGTCATAGAGATATGATGCAAAAAACTCAATACCATCTCGTGTCCAATTTGCTTGAATTTCGGAGAGAGAGAGATTTTATCTAGTCTACACTAAAGCCATATTTAAACCAAATCCTTGCTTAATGCCATTTTACTAGCTGAAATAAAAAACGACTTAAAATGAATTTACTGGCTTGGATATAAAAGGATTAATTAAATCCTTATAGCAACACAAAAATAATATATTTTAGTGTATTAATCTTATAAAAGAATACCATTTTAATCACATTTCACAGGAAGTTAATTAACAAATTGCATTCATAAAAGATACTTTTTTAAAATTGCTGTTTTGAGAAGCTTTATCTTCTTACTGAATTTTTATTGTTTATGCTTGCTTGGCTTCTAGAGAAAAACTAGTTTAATGTAACTGTCCTAAATAATAGAAGTCTTTAGAAAAATGTACTTACCACATTCGGTTAAACAAGATCACATATCTATTTGTTAATATGTATTTACCTGAAACAGAAGAAATACACTGGGTAACTAGAAAGGTTAATAAAGATATCAACTGAAAGTAAACAACAAATAAACATATACTGGGTTTTCATAAAGGCGGCCATTTTGAAGTTTTAACGGTCCCAGTCGATGAGACAATGCAGTTGCGAACTTTTCCTCGAGCATAACATTCAACTTAAGTTCCAATCTCTTACACTGAAAAAATCGTTTGGACTGTTTTTCACACAAAATTGTAGCAAAGTCTTTGTAGAGCAATTTACTCTAATTGGATTATTAGTTACGACAGTTTTTATACATTTTCATACAATTGTAGCAAATTTTGCTACAAATTGGTCTTGTGCGTTTTTGAGAACAAATTGTTGGAAAAAGGTACACAATTGTAGTGAAATGTCCCACAATGTTTTTTCAGTGTAGTGCTAGATTCAAAGTGGTTACCTTTCTGTATAAAAAGATGAACCGACAATGACCTTCTTATTTTATTATGTCTATATACATATATCATATATCTATATGTAGAAATCAAACCCAATTTGAATTAAAACCCTCACCGCTCGTCTAGTCATTTTTAAGAAATTGGTACCAAAAGTTGGTCCGTAATATTCTAAAAGCGTTAAATCCTTGTCAATAAAATTATAAGATCAAACGAACTTACCCTAAGTGATGTTCGATCTTAATTATATCCAGACCTCGACGAAGTAAATAGTATTATTGTAGTACCTCTGCAAGAGCCTCGACCACACACTGCTAAAACTAAAAATCGATAATCTTACTGGTCCCCCGGGACCCGCTCGCAGCCAGAATCATTCTTTTTAAAGCTAAAATTGTTGTCCTAGGGCATATATAATAATGTATTATATAAAGGGGTTAGGGGGGGAACTATTTACTTCGTCGAGGTCTGGATATAATTAAGATCGAACATCACTTAGGGTAAGTTCGTTTGATCTTATAATTATATTTCAGACCTCGACTCGTAAATAGTATTATTGTAGATGTTTAAAGCAATAACCAACAATTTTTAAGAAAGTAGGATATATGTATCTTCTAGAATTAAACAGATGGGAATACAAATATGGAAGTATAAATCATACGACCTAAATTGTCACTTAGTATATAAAGTAGACAGAAAAGGGACTATTACTAGCTCGTATTTCATTTCTAAACTTAAGTAGCATAATAAACATAAACTAAAGTAATGGCTATCCGCCTAAAATAACATGAACAAAGTTATTGTCTAGAATAGGTCTCTGGTAAAACTGAGCGAACACTTTAGATTTATTGGACCAGCCAGCTGATAGTCTAATCGTGTCAATGCTGACGCCTTTTTTAGCAGCCGCCGACGTTGCGGCATGTCTTGTGCTGTGAGCGGAAAAAATATTTGTGTCTATTCCGCTTCTTTTTAAAATAATCTCAACCCAACGAGCAATGGATTGTGCCGAAGCATTTTTGTGGGGTTTTTTAAAGGTTAATAAGAGTTTATTTGTTTCGGCGTTTCTTAATTGTTCGGATCTGTTCAAATATATATCTATGGTACTGGCTACGCAAAGTTGTTTGTTTTGGTAAAAGTATGGTATTATGATGTTCGGTTGAGTTTTGTTTCGTCCTGACGTCTTCAGTCTCTTCGGTATCTTTATGGACGTTCCTTCGGATGTTCTCTCGATATTGCATATCTCTATATTGGCAATAGTTTGCACGCGTTGACCAGTGGCTAGGAGCAGTAAAATTGTTAATTTAAGAGTTAAGTCTTTTAGACTGATTTTTTCAGTTGCCATTTTTTGAACATAATCTAATACGACAGAGGGATCCCAGGTATTGTCATATTGGGGTTGATCCGGTCTCAGCCCATAAACCCCTTTAAAAAAAAACGTTTTAATCTAAAGTCATTAAGTAGGTGGTTACCCGCTATTTGACCGATTGCCGATCGATAGCTATTTATCGTACCATATGAGGATCCTTTATTGAAATGAAGCGTTAGAAATTTAATAACTTGCTCTACCGAAACCGAAAAGACGTCAACATTTTGTTCAATACAATATTTCCACCACATTCTCAAACCGCTGTTGTACTGATTCATTGTAGAGGTGGTAACCGATGCCATACATATATCAAGAGATTCTTCCGGGACGTTGCCTCTTCTCAGGGCTTGCCGGATAAGAGCCCTGCAACCAGGGTAAGTTGGTTGCAAAGAGGATGCGGTGATCTATCAGAAAAATAAAGCAAGTTCTTACTACGTCTTAAAAAAAAATAGGTTTCTTGATCAACATAGATGTAAAACGTGGGTACCATGGCTGAGTGGTCCAGTTAGGAGCTATAACTATGCCCTCTGCTTTATCATCCTCAATTTTTTGCAAAACTTTTAGAAGCAAGGAAAAAGGGGGGAACGCATAAAATTTTCGATTGGTCCAGTTTAGGGTAAAAGCATCCACAGCAAAGCATTCTGGATCCCTCAGCCATGATACGAATAATTCACATTTCTTATTATCACGACTAGCAAATAAATCAATGTTTGGTTTTCCAAACTCATTGATGACTCTAGCAAAAATTTTGTGATTTAACTCAAATTCGTGTTCGTTTTTTAAGGATCGGGACTCCTTATCGGCCTCTGTATTGTCTGATAATTTTATATATGAAGCGAAGACAAAAATGTTTCTGCCCTCGCACCATTGCCACAATTTTCTGGTAACCGCATTTAGTTTGGAAAATTGCGTGCTCCCCATTCGATCTATACAGGCTATGGCAGTAATGTTATCAATTCTGCATAAAATTGAGCAATTAGCGATATTGTTTGCAAAACATTGCAAGCCAAAAAAGGGCTGCCAGGATCTCTAAATAATTTATATGAAAGTTCTTTTCGGACTTTGTCCAAAAACCATGGCTCCTTTCACCATTACAAAATACTCCCCAGCCTGTACGCGACGCATCTGAAAAAATTTCCAGTTTAAAACAAAGGGGGGCGTAGAGATGTTTCGCTAGTAATATTACTACTCCACCACAGAAAATCAGTGGACAATTTAGATTGTAGGGCCATTTTTGAATTATAATCGCCTCCCGACCTTAATAACGCTTTATATTTTTCTCTTTCAAATATTTTGGTATAAAGCCATAAGGAATAGCGGGGCAACTAGAAACTAAAGAACCTATAAATTCTGCGAAACACCTTATTTTGCAGGAGGTCCTAAGCTGAAAACCGTTTATTAATTTTAAAATCCGAGACCTTTTTATTTCAGGTAGAGAGATTGTATATTTTGTTGTGGAGTGAGACAACTCTTCTCCAGGTTTATTAAAAAACCTAAATTTTCCAAAAGTGTTTTTGTTCTAACTACATTAGTTTGACAATCAAGAAAACTGTTTCCAACTAGCAGAAAATCATCTAAGTATAAATTTGAGACCAACCCATTAGCTCTTAAAGTAGCCAACACGGGCTTCAATATTTTTGTAAAGATGCGAGGGGCACAACTTAAACCGAAAGGTAGGCAGTTAAATTCGTACAAAATATTTGAAATCTAAACTTTAGATATTTTCTGTGTGATTTATTTACCGAACCAAAAAATACGCATCCTTAAGGTCAATAGTAGCCATAAAGCAGGCTTTTTTAAGCAGTTTACAAACCGTCTTGTGGTCTTCTAATTTAAAATGCTTATTCAATACAAATTTATTCAGAGCTTTTAGGTTGAGAATTAGCCTCTGGGTCCCGTCCTTCTTTGGTGTCAGAAAAATATTAGAAATATACTGGCCCCTGCAGGGGGCAACCCTAGAAATAGCTCCCATAGTTAACAGTTTAGTTAACGATCTTTTAATCTCTATACTTTCTTTATGAGACCACTTAGGTTCTGTGGGGAAAGTCTTTTGAAAGGTTTTGACTGAAAAGGTATTCTAAAATCCTTTATGTAGGACAAAATAATTTTGTCAGAAGTTAATTTTAACCATTCTTTATAAAAATGACTTAATCTGCCGGCTGGGCTACTAACCTCACAGTTTATCTTCTGATGTCCCGCCTGTTCATGGTAGCTATTGGTTTCTTCTGCTGTCGACGATGGTAAAATGACCTGTTGTGTTGACTGTGAAACAAATCCACCAACAACGGTCCGGCATCACTTAAATGCTTTATTGAGTCCCTTTCTCCAATAAAGATGTTAAAACCACACCAAGTGCTGTGGCTGCTGTCGCTATTTGAGTTTGCAGAAGGGACAGCCGCATGCCCCTTCGCGAAGCTGATTCGTTTATCGCCGCCGCGACGACGGCATTTACTCTTGGGGGGTTAAGAGATTGACAATTTTGGGGAATAGAGTACTCGCCAATAATCGTATTGCGTTCATCAGCACTTAGGCCCTGTAATAAAAGGGATTCCCATCTGTCAGCTAGATCTTTATGTAACAGTGGGCCCTGAACTGACGTTTGTGTGACGTTGGACCCCAACAATGCCAGGAGTTCTTGATTCAGGGGTTGGCTACACGGCTCGGAGCGAAGAGGAGGAACCACCTGCTCTCTTCTCTCTGTATAGACAAAGAAAAATGGCATTAATCTTATTGTCTTAACCGTTCGCCTTCAAAGACAAGATAACTTGTCCTCTATTTATATTAAATAGGATAACCATCTAAAATGGAAAAGGTAGAAATTTCTACCCTTTGCCTATTAAATTTAATAGACAAGATCTCTGGCAACAAGGTGAAATTCACCCTCTGTCCTTAAAAGAGAACAGGTATTTGAACGTACCAACTGCACTACTACAGCTGGAATCATCGCTGGATGAAATAATTCTTCGCCGCTTGGAGACATGCGGCACAGGGGAACCTCCCCTTGATAGCGATGAATCTGAAGATGATGAGGGAGAACTCCTTCGGCGTCGACGACGTGCTCTCCTCTTATTCTTGAGAGCTGCGATCTTTCGCTTTAATTTCGCTATGTCACTATCACTATCACTATCACTATCATCATATTTTGCGTTTTGCCTCCGTTTTTTTTTGGCATTTTCGATAATAAAATTGTCACAGAAAATAATACGTAAAACGTCACTACCGAGACAAGGCGTACAATGCAGTACGGCCGACACACTGCAAAGGAATGATTCTGGCTGCGAGCGGGTCCCGGGGGACCAGTAAGATTATCGATTTTTAGTTTTAGCAGTGTGTGGTCGAGGCTCTTGCAGAGGTACTACAATAATACTATTTACGAGTCGAGGTCTGAAATATAATTTACACTTTGTGCGTGCTTATGCTGTTTCTAAAATTTTAGTCCCTGTCATTTCATAACGTTGGAGTTTCTGATAATTATCGTGATCCACAGTGACAGTGAAGTAGTTTTACTAACTTCTATGGTTCTGATGTAAGATATG
The DNA here is from genome assembly GCA_963971165.1 of Philopedon plagiatum. Taxonomy (NCBI): domain Eukaryota; kingdom Metazoa; phylum Arthropoda; class Insecta; order Coleoptera; family Curculionidae; genus Philopedon; species Philopedon plagiatum. The sequence continues at coordinate 26,450,272 of OZ020197.1, read as the reverse complement.
GCTCAAATCATTTAATCTTAAGGCATAAGTGTAAAGTGCTGTAGGTTGTTGAGGGTCAAAGTAAATTAACATAAGGTTCGATTAAGTAGCAGACAATATAACTGACATGAATTTACTACTAACTTAATTAAGTTAACTTGTTTCTTAACATATATACTAAGCTTTATTAATATAAGGTATAACAAATAATAACACTGGAAATAGGTAGCGTTGGTGCTGTGAGAAAATTTAAAATAAAATCCAGTCAACGCCAGAGGCTGTACTGAGCCGTCTTAGGTCCAATTTACATTTTTAAATCCGCTTAGCAGGATTTCGCCCGAGCTTAACGAAATAAAATTTCCTCCTTTGAGGTTCTTTGTCATTATTATAAATACATATAAAAAGTATTAAAACGTTTTTACAACAAATAACAGAAATTTTTACATATTATATTATTTTGATTCTGTAGGTACCTACTTGGGAGTAAATGGCTGCCTGACTCTCAGCGTAAATAGTAACAGTGTATTTTATTTTCAAATTCACTATCAAACAGATCCTATCGGTGCGAATTTCTGTTTAAAATACGGTAGTGCACCTGCCCAAAGACGCGCGAAAATTGTAACTGGGATAAATAAAGGTAGGTAGCCTTAGATCCACTTATTCTACTCGTTTGGCAACTACTGGTCCAGTTAAGCTGGGTTTTATTGGGTGTTTGATGTAAGATTATGGGGATAAAGTCCCACTACCCATTTTATTAAATAATGGGCTTATTACAACGCTTGTTATTCTCACGTGTATGAGGGCAAATTTGAAATGCCAGACTTTGTTGCACGTTAGTCTTGTTGCTCTTATTCTCTTGTAGCGCCACATTATATTACATAACTTGCGATAAACGTATAGTAACCATACGTATACAAAATACAATGGCATGCACTAGATATGCAATATATGCCGCCAACCACCAGGGTGCGATACAAGATAGCATGACACAACAATATAATTTCTTATAATATAATTTCGGTTTCATTTAAACTTTTCTTTTAAAAGCTTTCAAACTGTATTTTTCATTCTCTTACTGCCCCGCTACCAGTGAGATATTAATAAAATCATTAACCATTGATAAAAATATGCTTTTAAATATTTCTATATAAGTTCTGTATTTCTCTTTATGTTTAAATTTGTAATTTCCGGTAAAAATAATTTACTGATCTAACTGAAGTGCAACCGTATTTTTCCTGGTAAATAATTTTAATATTCTCGGATATTTGCATTCGCATTCGCTTTGTGGTTAAATTGTAGTTTATTGGGTAAAGAATATTTAAAGAGAATCCAATTTAGTTTATTTTCAAATCTGCTTAGCAGAATTTCGTTAGAGCTTGTATATTCCAGCTTTATAACGCTCAGTGCCTTTCAATTTTCATTCTCCTTTGGCTGCTCTCCTGTTAATTGTAGGCTTTTAAGGGTTCTTTTTCTGGTCCTCGCATTACTTTACCTTCACAATTTATTGCTAGAGAAAAGGTTTAAGAACTTAATTTAAAATTTTTAAGTTGCAGAGCTTGCGTATTAAACTGAATATATTAGCTTTTAAAACAAAACAGGTTTTAGCATCTATTTTAGTAGATCTATGGACCAATACATTTTTACGAGAAAAGGGAAGTATCCATGGCTGTCGTTAGGTAAAATTTGGTATTAAAGCAAAAACGGATATAACCATATCGCCAAATAACTATGTGACTGAGTCGTTCGTGGTTTGATATAATAGTTTGTTATATGGCAAGACTTTGAAAATCGCGTTTTATTTTGCAATTGGGTCACAAGACAAAAGCAAGGAAATAATAGGTTTCTAGTGAATGTAATTTTTTTCTGACGAAGCTACTTTCCATATAGGATTTTAGGTTATACATTATCAGTAGAAATTTAATATCTTTTTGTTTTGTTGTTTTCTTTAGGTAACTACATATACACAAAACGCACTATTGGTCGTCAGAACATCCCCAATGAATGAGAACTCTGCCAAATCAACATCTCTGGTCAATTAATGTCTGGTGTGGTATAATCGGAGATTGAGATATTGGTCCGCATTTCTATGAAGGACATTTAAATGGAAAAATGTACACAGATTTTTTAAGAAACCAATTACTCTAATTAGTAAACCAAAACATAAATCCTGATATGTAGTCTTAACAGGGCGGAGCTCCACCAGATTATCCAATACAGGCCCGTAATCATTTAAATGAAATATTTGAAAACGGGTGGACTGGACGAGCTGCTCCGATCAATTGGCCTGCTAGGTCCCCGGATTTCACTCGCCTTCACTTTTTCTTGTGGGGTTTTATAAAGAACAAAGTGATAGCGACCGCACCACAACTTTAGATGATATGAAAGAACGAATCCACTTTGCCTGCTTATCAGCGATACCTGAAATGTAACAGCAGGTACGAAATTAATTTAGAAAAAGAGTGAGAAAGTGTTTGGAAGTTGAAGGGGGACATTTCGAACAACTTCTCAAGCATGACAGATAACAAATAAGTTAAAATTAAATGGCAACTATTTTATTTTTATTTTATAGCCTAATAAATCATAATTCAGTAACCGAAAGAGCAAATCAGTTTTTTTATACATAAGTAGTTTATACGTAGATTGGAAATTTATTAACAAAAGTACATCATCTCGTTTAAAATTCAAAAGTTAACCCGACCCCTCGAAATAGAGTGAGAAGGTAAAGGTAAAGGTGATTATCCCCCATACCTAATTCTTGTTGTACTGTCAAACTTCTGCACGGTTACCCCGATTGTTATTTATAACGGCTTTTTTCGGTAAATCGAATAAAATTATTACTTATATTGGAAATGGAAACACCGCCACCGCGTTTATAAAAATAAAATTAGAATTCTTTAAAAACGGCAAACAAATTTTGACCAAAAATATTCACCTGGTCTAATTTATATTGCCAGAACAGAAAAGTATTGCTCAGGTTTGATGTCACTTTCACAAAAAAAAGTATTGTGCCTCTATTCTTTCCACTGTTTTAAATTAGTGTGTCAGTGTGTACATACGTAATTGGGAAAAATCTATTTTTCCAAATTTGGGAATCTTTATTAGCTACCTCTAAATATTAAGCTCAAAAAAGAACAATTATTTGTTTCAAATTATTAATCTCGTTGTATAAGGTTTCTGTTTTATCTTTAACAAGTATTAATTTTAATTTGCATTTGAACGGCTGACCATCTGAACATATTTTGTCTGTTTACGAGTACTCTTTACAAGCGTTCTTGTTTAGTAATTAACACGAATAAATTAATTAATACTGTCAAGACCTCAGTAAAAAGCGGATGGGATGAACATGAAATTTTAACATGTCGGCATATATTCTTTGAATGCCGTGTCTTTACATCGGTCTGCAATGTTCGTTACATGTTTATGTCATTCGTCTGCTTTAAGTTTTGGTTATTTTCAAGCATGATCAAATGAGATGTGTTTTCGCATGTGCATGAACGTGGATCAGAGCATACAAGTGTGTTGGTCGGAACATACCATCTAGGTTGACGTTTGTTATTTTTAAGCTGTCATTTTCTAACACATTTGATCACTAGGCAACAAATACCCCTTATCTAGCATTAACTTTAAAATCTTGTTTCATCACTTCTGTTTCTCTGATGAATCTTTGTTAGTGGATAGCTCAGATTTTTTTGGATCCATAGTCCTTTGATAACATATTACGATCTGTTGTGAAGACAGCTTTTTGATGTTTTTTGGTAGTTCTTAAGAATCATTTTTAGACGGTTTTTCCCAATCTGTAGCGTGCGTCCCTGTTGCCATTGAGGTTGATATAGTGATCAAGTGTAAATACAAGGACCAAGTCTGAATCAATTGACTGTTTCGTTTTCATCGAAATTTTTTTATTCATAGATTAAGTTATGCTTTCCTGTATATCGTTTTTTTTTGTGCGGGTTTCTCAAACCTTTATCATTGAATTTTTAAATGTTTAAATTAGATGGACACTCACGAACACTACTCTTTGTTGTTATTCCACTCATACCGTGTAGTGGATGTTCATTGTCGCCACTATCATGACTATCATCATTGGTATTGGTACTAACAAGAGTCTCAGCTGGTATTTTAACACTTGGATTTCCTCCTTCGAGGTGTCTTTTCATGTTTGCAACAGAAGATTTGTAAGAAAGTTGTTATTTACATATTTTGCATTTTGCGTTTGTCTCATCAACAGCAGTAGAAAAAAGTCCAAAATTGACTGCACTTCTGTTGCGTCGATAAACTTTTAATTAGGGAACCGGAACTCATCAGAACGTACTAACGTAATGTAAAACACCTGGTTCGCAACAAACTGCTTAACCGTTGCTGTATTGTAATGGGCTCTTTATGAGTCTACGTGCAGGAATTTTGATTTATTGGAAAGTGGTCTGTTTTATACATTTATGATTCTGTCAGTTACGCCAAATTAGATCTGTTTTGTGTCTCACATCCATGATTTTAAAGAGTGTCTATTTTTGCTGCATTGATACGTGATTAGCATAATACATACCGCATTAATGAATAATTAGCAACCCCCTTCAAGAAAACCGCCCCGCTATTTAAAGGTAGCCGATGGCTTGTTGTCACACATTGGCCTTTATTTTAACAACTATCATTTGACAGCAATGAGGTTATAGGTCTAACCGACGAAAGGGGAATCAAAGATAATAATAAAAAATTGTGGTAGTGACACTGTAAGATCGCAATGTGATTCCAGCTATTGAAAGTGCTGTCGTAGTCGTAGCAGCCTTCGTAGCACTCGAAAGATTATAATTTAATTCGATTTTCAGGTCATATTCAGCTTCAAACAAATTCAAAAAAATGTAATCAAGAAAATCGTTGCCATTGATATCAAACAGGCCCATTTATTTTTTCCATACTATTTGCCCAAAGTATCGTCTTGCCTCGTAAACTTTCTGGCTATGTTCAATATAATATTCTTTTTATTGTCCCATAACTTCCGCAATAACTACTCGGTCATCAGTGAGGAGTATAAATTGTTTTGACCAAAATCGGAATTTTTCTCATATAATCTTTGTCAGTGTTCAAGGACTTGGGATTGCTTATAGACTGGTCGGCGTTCTTTATTAACTATAAAGGCTTTTTAAATGTTTTCTTGGCCCTAATTCTTTTAATGGATGTACAGAAAATTTTTCTTTTTGTAAATCTCTAGATCATTTACTGCATTATGAGGCATTAAATAGGGTGACAATAACAAAACAAGTTTAATACAATTTAAAAGGCCGCTATTATTGAGCAATTTTTTGCGTTGGCCATGCAGGTCTTCAGATTGATTAAAGATTGATCAAGCTATGGTCATGGTATGTTATGTTTTTCTTATATTGTTTTCAAAAACAATAATTTACTTAAAATAGATCTAAAATGTTGTAAAATATGACTCATAGAAGCCTTAAAATTGTTAATGGTAATAGGTGAAACAAAGACTGCTCAGGTTTGTTAAAGATATTTCACAATACTCCCACATAATGAGAATTGGTTCCGGTCAGCCAACGGTTTGCATAATAACTTGTCAACATAGGCGTTTCTAGGTGGGGGCTTGGGGGGGCTAAGGCCCCCAAATCTCGAATTAGCCTCCCAAATCCAGCTGCCTATATACACGCCTAAATACGCCTATATATAAGCCAGGGACTTAAGCCCCCCCATATATATAAACCGGGGGCTTAAGCCCTACAAAAAATAAAGAGAACCGCCTATGCTAGTCAATAGTCAATGTAAGATATTAATACCTCTGTTAAACATATTGACGATTGTAGCAGGCATTTTACAGATTGCCTAAAGTGCCTAAGTCATTTTTCAAATTATCTGAAGATCTCGTCAATTTGCATAATGCCTGGTAAGTTGGTCGGCTTGCAGAGTGGCTAGGCATTTCACAGATTGTCGGATTTCGCAAGTTGCCGGTAACATATATATTTTGTAACTATAACCCATGCATCAAGTCTTGATTTATATAATATATCTTAAATCACACTACAAGTTTTGGAAAAGTTTTCTCGAAAACTTAAAATGTGCGAAACTTTCTTCATCAAATTTAATCGTATACTTTTTTAGATAACTCCGTAGTGATAAAACTCAAGACGTTCGTATTACCGAGAAATTCGCCGCGGAATAGGGCACACGGATAATCCTGGATATATAGGGCTAAGTCCGCTTAAAATGAAACACATGAAATTACTTGCCTTTAAGCGATGCCCTTTCTGTCACCACGGTGGAGAAACAAGTACAAAAATATAAGACGAACGAAGCAAAAATAATTTTCAGCATTTACTTGAGGTACCAAGAAATAACTTTTAAGTAGATTTAAGAAGCCAGTTTTAATAATTTGGAAATATTACATTTCCGCATTTTTTCGCAAAATCATAGTTTAATTAAAATTATAGAAGTAAACTTGTTAATCAAAGAAATAAAAATTACTAAGAACTAAATAGCTGGGAGTATTAACTCAAAATTTAGTTAGGTAGTCACTTAGTCGTAAGGCATTTATGCGCCGATAATAATCGCAGCGTATATCCGACCCATTGCGCTTACCACTAATTATATTGACCTAAAATGGATCAATGCTCCATGCAAAGGATAGAGACTCTTTAATGCTATCAGGTCTGGTTTTTGAAAGCCTGCGCTTAGATATCTATGCAGTTTTAATGCAAGGCAGAGACAGTGGCAAAAGACTAGAAGAGAATCATTGTCATGATTATTGAATAATCGGAATCTTTTAGTAGCACTGATTCTCCTAAACGTTTTCATTGACTAATTGTAAGATGTATTTGTGTGCAATGCTTTTTAAAAAAACCTTACTGTCTTGTTGGGCCACTCTCCAAGGGACCGTTGTTTAATCCAGACTTTAAATTTATTAAGCAACTACTCTTAATGGACATGGAGTCAAACGAGAAAATCTTGGCAGGGCACATATTGACTGTTAAAACTGACCTATGTATAAGACTGTTTAATCTAGACTTAAACTTCAAGCTCTGTGGTTAGAGGAGGAAGGCAGAAAGTGTAAAAAGTCTTCGAAGATAGAAAACTAGGACCAGAAGAAATTTTTAACAACTACTAAGCTGATCTGAACAAACAGGTGGTTCCAATGTAACAATACTAGCTACACTGCACCCAGCTTTAAAGGAAAATGTAGAAAAAACTAACATGTTTCACACATTTACATAAATTAATAATTTATCCATGGGGTTAAAGATGCATCAAATTACTCTTTGTTTTGTTCTATATTTGTAATTTATTCTTGGAAAAATAAATTGAAGAAGGCCAAACGATATTAAGTGTTTCATTAAGGCAGGCTTAGACTTTTTTTCAGGATTATCTTCGTACGCCCTTCGTAGCAAAAAATTAAGGAAACGTTCCACGCTTTACCACTACGTATTACTTTAAAAAGATCCTGCAATATTTAAGACAAACATGGACTCTCATTGTATCACATTTTTCGTTTGTCATGGGTAATGCTCTCAGTACTAAATTTTAAAATTTTACGAATTAGTTAACAATACTTATATTGTGTTAAAAGGTTGATCAGGATCAATCAAAATAATATTTTTTCATTAAATTACTAGTACAGTGATACCCGGCACCTCCGCCAAATGTCACATAGGGCCTACCCGGTGCCTCCACCAAATGTCACATAGGGTCTGCTTGTCGCCTCCACCAAATATTACATTGGGCTTACCCGGCATCTCCACCAAATGTCACGTAGTAATATTTTAGTTTGGGATTATGCAAAAGATTTCCCAAAAAAAAAGGTTTACCAGGTCTAATAATAAAAAAAATCCCATATGGGAAGAACTTTATGGGACACGCTGTATTATTATGCATCTGTATTTTATAATGTATATCGTGAACTTTTCTAAAACTCAGATATAACGTATAATTGTAGAATTATGGCGAAACATCTTTGAAATCATATGTTTTACTAACATATAATTACAAAATAAAATCAGATAGAAGCCTGCTTTTATTAACTACTTTACTATCTCTTTAGAAAATACTTGAAAAAGCATCCCTTGGTAAAAAAAAACTTTCCTCTCCAGAAATTAGTTAAATTAGTTAATATTTTGATCTTATTTATCTTGGCAATCAATTTCCATAAGGTTGCATATTCTCAAGAATTTTAATAAAAGAAAAGTACTGGACCCTTAAATATTTCTTTATGTTTCAGATTGTATGTTTTATACTGCTTTTATAATATATGCGTAAATTTAAGCCTCCTATGAAATTTTACGTCCTGCCCTTTTATAAAAATTTTGTCTCCATAAAAAGGAATAAATATTCTTTTATTCTGTTCCACTTCCCTTTACCAGCTTTAAGGGCAATAAAAAAGGCATTAGGTAAGGATTTTGTGGAGATCAGCTTAAAGTAGAGCAGACGACTTCTCACTAAGCGATTTCAAGGAATTTAATTATACGAGGGTATTGTCACTGGACGATTAAAAACAGTAAGTATTCTATCCATAAGCATTATGCCATATTAAGTATCTTACATTTGTTTACGTTGTGAAGTTAAAAATTTAGTTTGCTGGCTTATTATACTTAATTTTTGAGACTAAATGTCATAAATTATTAAAAACATAGATACTCTAGGGCATTATATATCCAATATCCATGACTTCTAGATATTTACCAACCCAAAAAATCATTAGACACTTTAATTCATTTAATTTTTAACTGTAGCAGTAGTAGATAAGAAATAGAAAAGAAACATAACGAAATTTGACGTCATTCCCGATTATATTATTGACCGTCTTCAGGGCCGGATCCAGGGCCAGGCGACTCAGGTGACTGCCTGGGGCGCCAACATTTAGGGGCGCCAAAGCCACTCAAAAATAAAGTATCTAAAAAAAAAACAAAAATGATACCGTGTAAAGGGCGGCATGGCGCAATATCATTAGGTATTAAAATTAAAGATCTAGTGTTTAGCAATAAACGTCAGATTTTTTTAAAGCTCTATAACAAGAAAATACAAGTTTCCACAGTAAAATCTCTGTAAAATTCACTTCCCTTATTATAAAAAGATGTTTACATTAAACTTGACACAATACACAATACTAACAAAACCATAGGTATTGCCGTTAATGAAAAAAACATCCCACTAACTAATTAAAGACAATGGTTAAAAGAATCCACGGTATCAGCACTATTAAAAACCCACAGAAAAGCAAAGAGTTTGTTATGAAAAAGTCGCCTGCAATCAGCTGGTGTTTAACGGGGGTAGAAATTGACGACAAAATTGACAAAGATGCCATAATGAAGACAAAGACGAAACTAAAACATTCCCCCTAGCCAATCGCCTGAAGAGGACGCCACGCTGTTCTCAGTTTGGATCGCCAAACTGGGAACTACGGCGATGCCAAAATATTTCATAGTGAGGTTTTGCAACTAGCAACGTTAAGCCACAAACGATAAAATTTAAAGTGGTGTTTATAAAAAAAACCTAAAAATTAAAATCTCTGGTAGGCTTATAGATTCATTTAGCAAATGAGGTGAGAACTCTGACTACAAAATACCACTTTAAATTTTATCGTTCATTAATAGCGTATCCGCAATTTCTTCTTACAAATTCTCCCTAATAACGTGGATACGCTCATAGTTAAAAGATATTCTATAGGACACTACGGCCAGCTTCCAACAACAGAAAGAGACGGACAAAGACAGCCAGCAAGAGCGAGATAAAAAATAAGATGCATTTCGTAGTTATTTCGTAGTTGTCCGGTCAAAAACCATGTGTGCCGAAGAAGTTGTCTGATAATTTTTCACATTTTAAATAAGACCGAGAGCAGTACCCTACCAAAAAAATAAGTAATAAGTGGGTGTTTTTTGTGATGCAGTGAAATTTTGAAGCATCGCAGACAGAACTTTCACGAAGTATGTTTTAAACTCGGTTATGAACAATTTATTGTTTGATTTTTAACATTTTTTGAAAGGCAAAAGGTTTAGGCTAGTAGTATGCTCATCCCATTAATAAATATCGTAATAGGTAAGTGACTATTCTTTGTGTTAATGAAACATCATAATAAAATGTAAATAAGAAAATAAATAAGAAAATGGTGCATCAGTTTCAGCGTTTGAAAAATTTAGTTCTTTCCATCCGAAAATGACATTGCTCGGTTAGATGACATTGCTCGATTAAATGACATTGCTCGGTTAAATGACATTGCTCGGTTAAATACAGACAGTCCGAAAAGCCATAGCGGCAGAGGGCAAAATCGATTGTTTAGCGATCTTTCCCTCTAATGTTTCTTTGTCCTACACACGCGCAATGTATGAAATAAAACAAAATGCTAGTTATAAATGAATGATTTCTTCCCTTTGATTATAAGATATCCATGATAATAGCTCTGTTCGTAGAGAAATCACAAACCGATCAGGGCCAATCAAATTTTAGTTATTTGGTAACGTGACAGTTTGCGGACTGGTTTCCAGTAATTTCATTGGCTCTGACTGGTTTGAGACTGTTCTGCGAACAGGGCTAATAGTACTATAATTTGAGATTTTGACGTCAATTTCATTAGCGTCACGTATGTGATGGTGAAGTTTAGTGCACACAAACGAACATAATATCTCTGATAACTAACGAGTCTTAAAACACTTCAAAATAAAAAACAATGCCATCGACCCACTATTCACTTTTCACACGTAACCGCGCCAACCCGTTTCTGATCCTTGTGACTTACCAACAGCTAAGCGAAATCTTGAGTGCCGTGCCTCCACGACAACGAACTTTAAAAATCTGACTGGCGGTGAATGCATCTAAAGGCACTTTTTCGCCCATAAATTGGACATTTTGAGCTGATGCAGGCAATAAGCTCTGCTTGCCTATAGATATAATAGAGGAGTATGTGACTAACCCTTTTTATAGCAATACACGCCTATGCTACGTCTATCAGACCACAATACAAACAGCAATCAGATGTTCTGAGAGCGTTCTTCAACGTTGATTCAAGTATTCCTCTAATTTTGATTGTAAACCATTACTATGGGCTAGAATAGGACTGACTGCCTCTGTTACTGAAATCTTTTTGATATAGACCTATTCATTCAGCAATTTTTACCACAAATATAAACATAATATGTAAGTAATTCTTGTCACTGAACTTAATAGAGAACCTTCTAAACTCAGAGAATAATATGTAGTACCGGATACTACACTGTTTTGAGGAATTGGTATCAAAAATCAACGTGCAAAATTATTCTTCTGAAGTGAAAAGCTGGCTTGCGTTTACGCAACTAGTAAAAGATTTTGCTTTATCACTTTGCTTTATTTTGCTTCGCTTATTTTGCTTACAATACATTTGTGTTGTGTTTCCTGGACATTCACTGAACAGACTAGGTTTATTTCTGCAGCAGTTTGAAACTAGTCAGAGCCAATCATCATCAAGGAAAATAGTTTGCTGATCGAAACCGAGAAATCTCATTGGCTCAGGTTGGGCTTGCTTGGGTTATTGGGTTGCCGATTGATTTGAAACTGCTGCAGAAACAAACCCATTGTCACCTGAATAGAAAATAATATTTCATTTAATATCCAGCCAACCAACTCGAGGAACTTATGTAATCTTGTAAGTGCATTGGATTATACCAGAGTAGTAAATCCTCCATAAACAGCCAAACATTTGTTTACTCGAGGTCTTTGTAAAGTTTATATCACGAAAAGGTTTTAATTACTTTATATTAGCCAAAATTCGTTTATGCAACACAGCGTGTGCTGGAGCCACTTTACCAGTAGATTTTTATTAAACGTCAGATTAGGGATTTCCATTAAAATTGGGGAAAGGAGTTTTAAAGCCCAAAAGATAGATTCTGTATAAATAGTTTTCTTTCATGAAAATGATGCTCTTTGCGTGAGAGTCATTTGACAACGAATGTAAGACAAGGTACAAAAATATGGCTTAATTTGTTCAAGCAAAATTCAATAGTAAACGGAATTTCATATAGTCGAGGATCAGGCCATAAAATTTCTAATGTTTCAAACACACAAAAAACTTTGTATGTGTGAGTTTATATTCACATAGCCACCCTTTCTATGCTTCTAATTTAGCCAGAATATAGAACTTTGACACCACTTCTGATTGCATTTTTCACTGCCTTGCATCGCACGAATGAAACTGACGTCAAAATGTCGGCCACAAAGAGCACCATCATAATGGAGTACGAGATAACACCCTGCCGGAACAACTTGGCAGCTTTAACAGAGTTAAAAGTAGGGCGGCCAAGGGGTTGCGGTAGGACAAAGTGTGGCAATCCATAATCGTATAATAGAACTCTTTAAGATTGATGCACCTGTCCTTCGTGCGGTCTACGGCAGTGAAAAATGTAACCTAAAGTGTGCTAACTCACACAAACATTGTGTCTGATACATAGGAGTCTGAGTCCCCATCAGACAACTCCTACAATGAGTTATTTCTACAATAAGATATTCTCTCGGCAAAAATTGGCCGTCTTATCTCTAGATTTCCCTCCGCTGAAGTTATTGTCATAGGCGACTTCAATATCCTTAGCAAGAAATGGCTTGGATCCACAAAAACTGACCCTAAAGGCAGAGCGGCAGAAAACTTGGCAATCAGCAACTCGCTCACCAAGTTAATCAGAGAGCCAATATACTTTCCCCGCATTCCTACCCATAATCCAAACCCACTAGATATTTTTCTTACCACCCATCCTGAGCCGCACTTGACATCTGTATGCTACCCTTGGTGGTTCAGATCACGACCTCATTACCGTCTCTTGTCCCATACATCTCAAGTTCGTTGAAATCATGCCAGAATGGACGATCTGGCACTGGAGTTTCGCTTACTGGAATGGTCTCCGAAACTTTCTTTCCGTTTTCATTCCACATACCCACCAAAAATCTAAACTCCACCATCAAAAACCATGGTTCTCCAAGGCCTGTGATAAAGCCAAAACATCCTAGACCCAAAAATCGTCACATTTTCATCGAGGCAAAAAATCAATACAATAAAACTATCTTAGAGACCCAAAATACTTTTAACAACCGCATAAAAGATAAAGTGCTTTCCTGTCAAAACGGCAGGAAATCTTTCTGGTCATTTTCCAAAAACATTAGTCAAAACTTTTGTAGAAGCACGTTTCCTCCTCTGACCTCTGACAAAGAAATTATCTCCACCTCTAAAGGAAAAGCTGAACTATTTGGCAAGCAGTTCGCTGCCAATTCCACTCTAATTCCTTCTGACAATTTCGCTTTTCCAACCGCTATGTCTGTACCCCACAAAATGCCCGACATAACAATTATTAAGGTCAAACAATTTCAAAAAATTCTTTAATCTCTTGGCATCAAAAAGTCCTCCGGTCTGGATGGAGTACCCGCAACTGTCCTAAAAAAATGCGCTCCAGAACTTGCACTCATCTTAAGTCGTCTTTTCAGATCCCCTATGACAAAGGTATTGTCCCAGATAGCTAAGAGACTACTCGTGTACAGCCTGTACCGAAGAAAGTTTCCAAGTCCCTTCCATCTAATTATAGATCTATCTCTCTTCTCTCTGTTGTCAGCATAGTTATGGAGAACGCGATCAACTTGCAAATTCTAGAAATATCTAGAAAAACACAAAATCATCCATGACAGACAGTACGGATTTCATCACCAAAGATCCACAGCTAACCTCCTTAGTGGGAGTGCTGAATATAAGATTTCGATCATGGATATCTCGCATTCAGCGCAAAAATTTCTACGCGTCGTGACCAAGCCACCACGTGATATAAATTACGTGTTTAAACTGGTATTAAACTGTTGTCGTCTTATACTAAGCTAGCTTTTACCCGCGGCTTCGCATTCGTGTAAGTTATTTCCTTTATGTATTATTGAACACAGATATTTGTGGCGTACCCTGTATCTTATCATGAAAAATTAAGCATGGTACAGCATATGGCCGTGACACACCCTGTATATGACTTATACACAATAATAGTGTAAACTGTTACTATTTTCCTACAGTGAACAAACCTTGACAAAACAGAACGTTTTTGCCCCTATGTCGCTCGCATACATAGTCTTTTCTGCGTATTGAGCCAGGCCTTGTATATAAAATACTGTTAAGAAAAAGTTATCACATTTTCAATTTAATGACAGAATTTTGTAATTGCATTTACGGATTGTCCAGTTTTCACTTGGACCTTAAGAGAACGTTATGAAAATTTTCAATTATCTGTAGGTTTAATTTCCAACTGCAACACATATAAAACACTTCGTCCTCGAAAACGAAAATGTCAGTTTGACGAGTTCGACAATGATGCAGTTTTTTGTGCACGAGAAAATTTTCGCGTTAATACTTTTCTCGTTATAATAGATACCATTGTACAGGAGTTAAATAAGAGACTAGGCGCCTGCACCGAGCTCCGCAATAAATTTCAATAATTCCTCTTTGACTTATCAACCGCCAATGCAGACCTAACCAAACTAAGGAAAGATGAAGAAAATTTACAGAGATTTTATCCTGATGATCTTGACAATGATTTAAATCAGTTAAGGATACATCTTACAATCCCCGCTTCTAATGCCAGCGATGAAAGGTTGTTTTCTGTTTTAAAGAGGCAAGAGGGTTAAACATTGTTCCAGAAATAAAATAATAATAAAAAAGTCATATCTATGGTTGATTTAAATTAATTCAGATTTACTAACTTTAAAAATGGATTTTGACGACGTTATCGATAAGTTTGCAAGTTCAAAGGCTAGGAGACCTGCTGTATACATAGACGTTTAGCCTTGTTTTTTTTTTAAATAAAATATTGTTTGTTAACAGTTTTTTTATTTGGCATTTGTTTATTTTTGTAAATTATTCTTTTGTAAATTTATTTTGTAAATATAAAATAAAGTATTTTTTGTTTATTGACATATTTTCTTCGGCAATCGTTTTTTTTTTCAATAAAATGTTGTTCAGTAACATCTCCTTCTCTACTCTTATCACAATATATTCTTATCAAAATCGCCAGTCAACTAGGACAGGCTGGACAGGCCATAAAAGCTTCTGGCCTACAGGCCAGAATCAACTCAAAACGTCACTGCTCTTACAGTCTACCTCCTAACTATGTACCTGGATCGGAAGCTTCCTCTCTAGCCGGCGCATATCTGTCGTAGTGGACGGTCACTATTATTCTCGCATCCCCTCAATACCCTAGGTTCAGACACCAACCCTATTTTTTCTTCACATCAATGACCTACTTTCTTCAACTGCCAATCCTATCCACAGTTATGCTGACGATAGTACTAACTCCAGCATTCATTTTTCCAAACAAGTCTCGAATCAAGAGCTGGATAATAGACGAAGATCAATGGACCTATCCCTTTCCCAAGATCTTCAACTAATCTTAGCTACTGGGGTGCCAAGAACCTTGTTCAGTTCAATGCCTCTAAAACCCAGTCTTGCTTGCTGTCGCGCAAAAAATCCGCAACACTTACCCCATCCACATGAATATCCAAGCCCTGCAGAATAACGAAACGTTTGATCTTGTTGACATCGCTTTCGAACATGATCTCAGCTGGCACAAACACATTACTTCGGTAGCCACATCGGCAGCTAAAAAGTTTGGTTTTCTCTTCCGAGCCAGAAAATACCCTCCCCTTCCTCCACCCTCAATACTTAGCATCCTTAATTCTATCCAAAAGAGAGCCATTCGACTCATCAATGACCCAGCTCTCACAAGAAAGCTCCCTCTGTCGCTCATCGTCGCGCTGTTGGGGATTTTTCCCTTTTTACCGGTACTTCCACGGATTTTGCTTTGAAGAACAAGCCGCTATAATTCTTGACTGTTCCTAACAGAACAACAAGAGTCGCGCTCTTCAGACGCCCATGGAACGTTAGTACTTAGTCTTGACGTCTGCGTGGGCTGTCTCAGATAAAAAAAATTGAAGATCGCTCTCAGACTTATTGCTGCTTATGGGACACAGCATGTAATAAGAGCAATCCAGTAAAAAAGTAATCAATAAAAATAAAGGGTATCCACAAAATTTTAAGGTAATTCTTTGCCCAAAGAGAATAGAAAAGTTCCTATTACCTTAGGTCCTAAAACGATTCGTTCTGGGAGTAAAAAGTTTATTCTTATTTTGGTTTTTCTTATTTATGTTACACGCTTTTCAAAATAGTTTATTCAAATTCCATATACACATACAATATTGCTTAGAGTAATATTCTTATTACAATTTGAAATAATCTACATAATGGTAGTTTTCATGATAAAAAAGAAGATTTTTTGGTCTGCAGCGTTATTAAAAGAACATATTTAGGTCCAATAATGGGAAGAGTACATATATTAATTTGTTTTTTTTTTGCATTTTGCATATAATATTTTCAGTTAAGCCAAAGTTTACACGTAGAATGTGCTTTTCTGAATTTAAATTGATTAACGATATTTATATTAATAAGGTCATAAAGAAAATAATAAAATAATGACTTGAGGAATAAAAAAGTAATTTATGCTTTAACATCCATTACCAAATAATAAAATTTCGCTTTTTCTTTTAAAATGTTATAATTCATGTTACTAATGCATGTTGTCATAATTTATGGTTATATAAATATTATAAATATTATAGAGTACAATTAAAGTATATTAAAAACGATTACGTAGTATGTTCTTTTTCTATATAAATATTGTATCCGTATGGGCAAGAAATAGTTGGTTTCTTGAACAAGAGCAATGATGTTCTCTGAAAAAAGCATAACGTCCTTTTATATCAAAATAAGTTTATTGATGATAGTGGTAGATTCAAAATTACATGCTTCCGGAACAGATTACAATTTCAAAAATATCGCATTTGAACTCACTAAATACGGAAAAAATATCAAGCGGTCCAATGATTTTTCTACGTGTAATTTTGTGTTTTCTTCACAATGCGATGATTTTCTACGTGAATATGGCTACTACCTCCATTCTTTACATTGTCCCAAAGTGATTGTTTATGCGGATCAAGAATTACATATTTTACAAGACACTAGGACAACAGTAACTCTTATTTTTATTCATGATTTATCAAACTTTAAAGACTTCATCTTAAAATTTTGGTCATTAAAAATGTTTTCAAACCAGGGAAAGTACAAAATAATAGTATGCCGTAAATCATTTCGTAATACTGCACTTTTATACAAAATGGCAAAAATAGTTTGGGAGCGTCGTATTCTCAACTTGGTTTTTATATATGTGAACAATACCAATGTTAAAATTGCCCAATATAATCCATTCAAAGATGATCTGTTTGTTGCTAGACTTATTGACATGGATAAAAATTTTAAAGAATATCCTGATAAATTGAAGGATATGTATGGCTGGCCTTTGAAAATGCTTGGTAAGAAGTACTTAACTTTTTTTATTCTATATTTTTTACAATAGCATATTTCACTTATGATGGCAGTGAAGGAACGAACTTTTACGAATTGGTCGCTGTAACTGAATGTCGCTATAACCGAATAGGTGTAATAATTATACGTTAATCTAGATTGATACGTCTTTTTATTAAAGATGCCATATTCACAGCTTATTTAGCGAAACGCTGGTATACGCTACATCCAAAAACGTTGGTATATCCAAAGCTGCTACACTGACCAATAGGATTGACCGAAAAAACCTTTTCTTCGAAATTCAAAAAAGTAAGTGCATACGAAGTTGTCTTTGGGTACACATAACACGTGGTTAAAATTTTAGTCAAATTGATTAACATCTTCATCATCCGCGACGATATTGAATTATTAAAGAACTTGTAAAAACGATCGTTCCTTTAAATTTTAGAATTTTTCAGTTTTTTGAGAATATCAAAAATATACCCTTATTGTATAATGCTGATTGAAAATGCTCTTAATTAGTTAGTTAAAACGCGAATCTGTACGTTAAGGACTTCAGCCTCAGCAAAGACCTTAAAGCTTTGAAAAATTGAGATTAAATCTATCTTTTTGGAAATAAAGAATAAGAATGCCTCTGGATGGGATAATTTATCTGTAAAAATGTTTTCACAGCTTTCGGATTCAGCTTCAAAAGCATTATCTATAGCAATGCATATTTCTTTTGAAAATGGTAAATTTCCAGAATACCTTAAATCTGTTATTGTTATTTCAGTTCATAAAGGAGGTGATTATGAAACTGCTTCTAACTTTCGACCTATTTCTTTTCTTCCAACCCTTTCTAAAATTTTTGAAGAAATTGTTAAATGTAGAATGTTACCATTTTTAAACAAAAATAATATTTTAAATCTTAATCACTTTTCATATCAGAAAAATAAAAATACCAATGATACTATTTTTTCTTTTCTTGGACATCTTTATTTAAAACTTAATGATAAAGATATTGCTGCAGCAGTATTTTGTGATATCTCGAAAGCATTTGACTGCGTCAATCACAAGATTCTGTTGCAAAAACTTGAACAATATGGACTTCGTGGATTATCTTTAAAATGGTTTGAGTCGTATCTGTCTAATAGATCACAGAGAGCATTTTTAAATGGAAAGAAATCAGAAAGTATTAAAAATGGTTGTGGAGTTCCTCAAGGCTCTGTCCTTGGCCCACTGTTATTCTTAATTTATATTAATGATCTTGCGTCTATTAACATTAGTGGAAAATTTACAATTTTTGCAGATAATACTACAATAATTTGGAATAGTAAAAATAGTATTGAATTAAAAAAAAATATAGACATTGACTTGTTTAAAAAGAGTGGTGTGGCTCTAACCTGCTTGCTTTTAATATTAGTAAAACTAATATATTACATTTTAAATGTAAACTTACAGATGATATCTTTGACAATCAAATTATTAATAACCCAAAATTTATAAAGTTTCTAGGAATTCACATAAATCAAAATCTTACCTTTAATGACCATATTGAAGAACTTTGTAAAAAATTATCATCAGGTTGTTATGCACTTAGAATTGTTTCAAAAGAACTTGACTTTAATGTTGTTAAAAATGTTTACCATTCTTTAATTGAATCCTTCTTAAGATACGGAATTTGCTTCTGGGGAAATTCTAGTCAATACCTTATTCACTCTATATTTATTTTACAAAAAAGAGCTATTAGATACATTTGTAAAGCACATTCTAAAGATTCTTGTAGACCGTTATTTATCTCTAACAAAATATTAACTTTACCATCAATTTTTATCCTTGAAACGGTGTGTTTAATTGTTGCATAGAAAACATAAAAATCAATTTAGTAAAATGCATTCAATATAATACAAGACAAAATCATAATTTTTGTCAACCTATACCTTCCTCTAGTCTTGTAAAAAATCAATTGAATCTGATTCTAAAAAGATTTTTAATAAACTTTATGTAAAAAAAATATTTTGGTAGGTATTTAAAAAATTTAGAAAAGTTGTTAAAAAATTATTATTGGAGAAAGCATTTTACTCATTAAATGAGTATTTTGAAGATACTTTGTCATGACCATTTAATTAACTAATTTTGTAATATAATTAGACTTATAGTACCTATTATATTGATTTATATACCTGATTTATATTTTTAGTTTTTAGCTTTGTCTATAAAGATTTTATGTCTTTTTTGACAATAAAGCATATTTTGATTTGATTTGAACAAAAATTAGTATATTTATAAATGTCAAAAAGTCTCTATTTTATATTGATTTAACTCGTTTACATCACCAAGTTATATTATATTACGACTGTAGTAATACCCCCTCCACAAAACTAAGCAGACAAGCGGGGACCTGTCATGCGGCGGTCTGCCTTTTTAGTGATTTCAGTTTGATACAAAGATGTTATGTCCTATTATAATCTCGTAAAACATGATATTAAGAGACGTGATAATGGAAAAGAGCCGTCGGTTCTCGTTATCGCTGATGTTGTTGCCAAAAAGGTAGAAGAAATTTGGAAAGGAACGTCAATACCTACTTTCTCGCGGTTCGCGATAACTTCTAGGATTCAGACTTACAATAAATCGGTTCAGACTATAAAGAAAAGCAGCAAAAGAAATGATAAGGCATATAAAAAGAAACTTGAAGAGTTCCTTCACAAAGCCAACAATCTTTTTAATATAGCTACCTGAAAATGTACTGTTCTAACAAAGTGCACATGCAGTTCTGAAAGAAAAGTACCTCAACAAGAATAAACTTTTCTTGCAGATGAACGAACGAGTAGGGCTATGATTATTACTGGAATTGATATAAAGACTACCAAAAGCTTTCAAAGAAGAATGATTGAGCATGAGCAGGAAATGGTGAAGAAACGTGTCAGGATGTAAATGAATGGTCACAATCTCCCGCTTTCACGTTTGGCACCGACTCAATTACATCATCTGGAACACCTCAAAATTTTTTGAAGTTTAACTTATCAAACTGCAGGAAATGTAACTAAGAATGATATGGCTTCTACGTCTCAGGTTAGGAGAGAACTTCCGCTGGTTCATCTACAAGAAAAGTTTGTTCACAAGAAAAGTTTGTTCTTGTTTAGGTACTTTTCTTTCAGAACTGCATGTACATTTTGTTAGAACAGTACATTTGCAGGCAGCTATATCAAAAAGATTTTCGGTTATCTAAAGACACTCTTCAAGTTTTTTGTTATATGCCTTATCATTTCTTTTGCTGCTTATCTTTGTAGTCTGAACCGATTTATTATAGGTCTGAATTCTAGAAGTTATCGCGAACCGAGAGAAAGTAGGTATGGATGATCTTTTCCAAATTTCCTCTACCTTTTGGGCAACAACATCAGCAATAACGGGAACCGACGGCTCTTTCCCATTATCACGTATCTTAATATCGGGTTTTAAGCGATTATAATAGCACATAACGTCTTTGTATGTATGTAACACCCTATTATTTAAGTCCTGGTAACTGCCGAATACGCCAGAGACTTACCGCTTCCTCCATTTTCCTTAAACATGCACAAATTGAACTTTGATCCGCACTTTATCACTGCTGTGATCAACAGATCAAACTGAAATCACTAAAACGGCAGAGCTGGCGCCGCGTGACATATCCGCGCTTGTCTGCTTAGTTTTGTGGAGGGGGTTACAGTCGCTATTTAATATAATTTAGTCATATACACGATTTAAACCAAAATAAAATAGATACTTTTTAACGTTAATAAAAGAGATTAATTTATGTTTATTTTTCAATACTTTGAGGTCGCTGCGGAAGCTAAAGACCTTAACGTACAGATTCGCGTTTTTACTAACTATGTAATTGAGTGCACTTTCCGTCAGGCATTGCATCGGGATATATTTGTGATATTCTTTAAAAATTTAAAATATGTCGAAAATTTAAAAGAACGCTCGTTTTCACAAGTTCTTTAATATTTCAAGGTCGTTGCAGAGGTTGAATAAGTTAATCGATTTGACTAAAATTGTAGTCACGTTTTATGTATACCCAAAGACAACTTTTTATGCATGAACTTTTTTGAATAATTTCGAAGAAAAGGTTTTTTCGGCCCACCTTACTGATTAATCAGTTTAAAAGTAAATGCAAAAACTAAGAGACCTACAATTTGCATCGCTACAACCTGAACGGCGCGGCGTAACAATCGCGGCCACTATAAATGTATTCCATTGTATTTAGGTATATTTTTTTGTTATTTTACTATTTAAGCAATTAGAAAAACAACCTGGTGTTTTTATGTCTAATCAGGAGCAGCTTAACATATTATATTTTTTCCGACGTTTTGATCAAGAATAGCAACATCATCAGGATTTTCTATCAATACGGACCTGGGATCTTCCATGCTAAGGCACAATTCACAACCTATCGCTATGGCTTGTGGTTTTTGTGGTTGGCAAATGGCGCATTAACTTGAAAGATGCCAGGTCCGTACTGGCAGAATATCCTGATGATAATGTTATCATTCACCAAAACGTTGAAAAACATAATCAAGTGATTCACAGATGTAAAGGGTATGAAGTATTCTTTGAAAAAATGCAGCAAGAAGTCCAGGCCCGTATTTGAAAAAACCAAGTATCAATAACTCAATAAAAACAAATGGAATAAACAAAATAATAACGTTACTTTAGAGAAGGTAAAAAATCTTGTGATTTTTGTTAAAACTAATTTTTTCTAAGTATAATAGTTTTCGAGATATTTAAGAATTAAAAAAGTGTGAGGTCTGGGATATTTGCAGGCCAATGTAACGATCCATACTTACCGATCCATTTGTTATACTGATGATTGAAAAAATTGCGAACCCCAATTATATTATGGGTCCTGTTGCCATAAACACGTCGACGTTTTTCAAGTGGCAATTCGTCAAGAATATCTTCGATTTCATTCTCTAAAAAACTATGATAGCGCTGGCCTGAATGATTCCCGAAAAAACAGTGGTCTTAGAATTTTATTTTGTAATATCCCACGTCAAACGTTGATTGAATTACGCCCCTGAAAAGCAAAATCTTCGACGGTAAAGGGATTTTCATCCGACCAAACATGAGCATTTCGTCTATTAAACATCCGTAGTTGAAAAAGTTGTTTGGTCCGTCCAAACGATAGTATAAAATAAATTAGAATCTTGCCGCTTATATGCGCTTGCCGTTAATATTTGTGACAAAAGTATATCTCCTTTCTTTTTGATCGGCACTACGCTTTTGAACTGGCATAATTTTATATGGTCCATACTTAAAATACTTTAACGTTCTTTGAACCATTCGATAAGTCAAATTTTATCTCTTCTTCCATATCTGAGATACCGCACACAATCGAGAATTGATTTTTTTGGATTTTCTTGAAAATATAATAAAATGGCTAGGTCGATTTCTTCATTTCTTTCTCGTCTTCTTTTTCCAGAATTACTCTTTCTTCTAGTCTTCTATGGTGTTAAATGATGGAGTTCTTTGTCCCTTTTTAATACTTTCTTTATATTCTCTTTGAGCCGCTCTAACGTTATTGCTATTTTTTAAATATAATTTTAATATTTTGTATCTCTCATTAATAGAATAAGTCATTTTACATAAAAATAAAATTATAAATTAACAGTGACAAAAGTATTATTGTAAACCTTGATTTACTTAGACAGAAAATTTAAAAAGGTAGCAGGTATTTCGTTCGCAACCTGGATAGTTACGTTTGAAGTATAATTATGCGAAACAATTTCTAATGTGAAATATTTCAAAAACGATTGAAAACCCGCATAGGGTATGTTATTCAAAATATGTCTAGAACTCCTTCTAGAATCCAAAAATATAATAAAAAACATACCATCCACTGTAAAAAACAAGCGAGAGAATCGATGTTTTACACTATATATTTTTTTATTCCATGCTCAATTATTGTTTTGCTGATAAGCTTTATCCATAAAAATCCCCAAACCTTTCATATTTAACATTTTGTTCTATCTTTAAGAATAAATGGTTATAAGGCATGTTCACTTTTATTTGGATATCCCTGTACAATACGCCCTGCTTTAACACCTTAGTATTTAAATTATGAAGCTCACTTTTAGTAAATGATTCAATTTTATTCATAACGTTCATAAAGGAAGTCAGTTGGAAGTCAAAATTCTAGCGTCTTAGATTAAAATAAGTTGACTATCGTTAATTTCTTAAAGTATAAATAATTTAATTTTTTTTTTCAGCTTATCCCAATTACGTGACAATACAAAATCGATATTTTGACTTTGACTGGAATTTCGAACAAACGTTAAAAGCCACTTTCAACGCATCCCTCATATATAAGGAATTAAGCATGGATAACAGCACTTTAATCGATATTCTACACAAAGTAGCTTATTCTGATGTTGACTTTTGTTATAAAACACAAGCAGTGTCAAATAGAAAAACTCCAGAAATATATAAATCCAAGATAGATTTTACATATCCTCACATGATTAACAATCTGGTTGCTCTCGTGCCCAAACCGAGACTATTAGAATATTGGTTTGAAAAATTGTTTGTTTTTAATATTTCTTTGATTATATGTATGCTTATATCGAGTGCTGTGATGGCATTTATAGAAACATTATTTTCTTTAGACATAAATTTCAAAAAAATAGATTTCCATTCATATCTTGCAATTGCTATGAGAATTTCCATACCAAAAGCCGTAAAAAAAATCTCTTTTATCAAAGCATCATGGCTTATTTTTACATTTGTACATTGGGCATTTTTGGATAATAATTTTCTTATAGCTTTGTTATATCAACAAAACCAAGCTGACCTTAAAACCATAGAAGATCTAAAGAACTCAGGTCTAAAAATTTACTGTGCTGAGGTTAAAGGATATAATTCAACTGATATCAACATGGGCTTTCCCTACACTGTCATAACAAAAACAACTCTAAGAAACATGATTTTTAAGAACGATGGTGAAGCTGCATTTATAGCATCTTACTTAGAAATGGACCAAATTATCAAGTACTTCGCAAATAAAAATGTACCTTTCAGGTATCAGCTTTTAAAAGAAACCGTTTTACCAAAATTGGGTTCTTTCATAATTAAGAAAAAATCACCGTTTATGCACAAAATTGGTTTAATCTCTACCAGAGTGAGAGAATTTGGTGTTCTGGATAGAATACCGAATAGATTTGAACATATTATTATTCCTACCGATAAAAAAATCCAGTTTACAGATATATATATTATTCTGGTTCTTGGTTATATCATAAGCCTTTTAGTTTTTCTTGCCGAGTTGTCACTGTACAAATTACGGGATAAAAAATTAAGAAGGTTTGCTGATATTAAGGACGATACGAATTTGATATTAACAGTAGAAAAGAAAAATTCACTTATGTCTGAAACTATCTGGGTTAAACCGTAAATTGGCTACTTTTGTGTAACTGGCTAAATAGAAAGCTCAGCTTTCTACGGCATAAAAAAGAGCAGGCAGACTATATTAAAAATTTTATTTAGTAAAATTATTATGTTATATTATTGAAAGAAATATAGTACAATATAGTAATGGAATAATGTCATTGATATAGAGTGGGTTCACTGATGAACTGCACTATACTTTTATTTTTAGAAATAAAAGTCTTTTAGTAAGAATTTTTGCTCTTTCTCCAAATGCCAGCAGTAATTATTAGATTCGATTTAAGTCGAATAAAGTGTGTCAGAAATAATGAGGTACTATGTAATACTGTATAATAGAAATACAAACAAATGTGTTTAAAACCTAACTAACTATCTAACCTAAAACTCTTCTTTTTTAAACCTAATATTGAATAGATTTATTATTTGGGTGTTACGCCACTGTACTGTTAAGGAAAATTAATATTTTAATAAAAATAATAAAAGTCACTGCGTGTTAAAATACAAAAAAGAAACCCTGAACAGAAAATGTTCTGTAGACAGTTACTGACTTTTAAATAGAAAAATTTGCTTGACCTTAATGTATCTCTAGTGTCATATACATATAATCTGTCTAAAACATAATCTGATCAAAATAGCTTTTCTGACGTTTCGAGACCAAATCTCTAGTCTAGCTATTAAAGATTCTAATACATTTGAACTAACTAAATAAAAATAAACTAAGTAATTATAAGAAATAATTAAAAAAATTTTAAAAATACTGAAGAACTCAATCAGAAACTTCATATTATCCTTCTCCAAATCCCGCTCCTCACACAGCGTTAATAACTTTACCTTCCTGTCATAGATCCTTTTACCAAAAATATTTAAAGATCTTTATAAAGACTGATTATTGAAAAGCAGTCCTTTTAGTTTTTTGTCTCCACTTAATTTTGCATCGATAATAAATTAATACAATATAAATTTTTTTCTACATCCAAATATTCAGAAAATAAAAATATTTTTTCTCACCGTATTCTGCTGCTGTTGTGTTTTGGTTGTTTGGTTTATAACTTATAATAATTTGACTTTGTCTGTTTCGTCATAAATATTAGAATTTTGCTTAATTGAATGAACATTTTATGTTGTCTATTGACCAAAGTGCGTCTTTCTTATGTCGATTGTGTTCTTGGATCTTTAAGACCTGTAAGTACTTACTCTGAACAATTTCGCTTTATAATTCTGAATTGCATTTGTAATTCTGTAATTTTTTTAGATTGTTTGTATTTTATTACATGTTGTATAACACCTTTCCTTTTGGTTACTTACAAAATGCCCTGATGATGGCCTACTCAAGCCGAAACGCGTAGGCGCTAGAGTAATATAAATTTTATAAGAAGGATGATAGGACTTTAATTGTTCACTCTGTTCAGTCTTTAAATTAATTAATTTAATGAAACCCAATCAAACCCTCGTAACCATTTAAGGGCAGCTTATTTATTGAATTTTAACTTTTTTGACGCTGAGATTCACAAGGCTTATGAAAAATACAAATTACTAGTTCGAATTATTTTATGCAGTGTTTTATAGCCGACACTCGCAATGTAGTTTAATTTTTATCCAGGTATTTGGTGTTTTGCACTGATATATAGTTTTAATATTTTTTCAAAAGAGCTGACAAAATGGTTTAAAAATTTGAGACAACTTTAAAGAGCAGACCAAGCTTAAGATCAAAGACCCATTTATTTTTTGATTATAGCACATATATCCGTTTGCTCAGTGTATTTAGAAAACTACGTAATTAGATAAAAACCGCTTTTATTTTGTATTTTTCTAGTGGCAGAAGGGTATGCAGCTGGCTAATTAGAAATAAAGGGCACTTTTCTATTATATTCTATTACTGTATTTCTTTAAACTGCTAGCAGATTTTTACATAATCTGACTGTTTTTTCTGGTATTGTTTTATTGTAAAACTTTTAAAAAAGCTAATACACTGGCCTTAAACACAAGTGTTATTAAAGCACTCCGATATAATGCGAGCGCCAACAAAATGTCATCATTTTTTTTCATTTAAGCAGAAGTGACAAAATTTAATGAAAATAGCAACCCCAGGGCTGATATTGTCAGCGTAACATCATTCAACATGAAAGTACCACCCAGGAAAGTCACTTTTTTGTCTTAATTCGATATAACAAAAAAACTAAAGAACAGTAAACTAGAAAACATGACCGGTTATGGCATAAATCATAATTACTTTTATTAACCAGAGATACAATACTCTTCCACCTAAAAAAAAAACATAAATATAAACGCCCATGAAACTGACGGAGTACTGCGTTACAGCAAAGAGAATAATATAGTGTTCTTGTAAAATATAAATAAAATGATTTTTATAAGTTGCATGTTCACTTACAGGCAGCAGAAAACAAAATAAATAATATGGAATACGTCTTAACCTGAACGCTACCTTACGGTAACCTTGCGCTTTTATGTTACCCTTTTTTCCGGTGTTTAGATGAACACGAAGCTGATCTTATTTCCCAAATTTTAAAAAACTTGTCCTGTGAACTAAATTTTCGCAAAAGCTCTTTTTTAACTGACATTATACGATTGCTTTGTTTAAAAATGAAGGTTTAAAAAATATATATAACGTTTTTAAGTACACCTTATAAATTTTATTAATCAAACCAATACTGTAAAATTTTTTTTTATAATTTTATTAGTTTAAATAAAAAAAAAGTTGACTAACTTTTGCAGACTCACTTTTTCCTCACCTTGTCGGTAAATAACTCTTACAAATCACTTATTGCACTAGTGATGTAAATAACTATTAAGCAAATGTATCGTTGTAATGTTGACGTTGCTTAGAATAAATCACTGTTTATTAAAAAAATTTGTTTAAAAATATTCAGCTGTAATATTCCAGTGAAGTTTAAGGTACATTTTAAGGACGGCAAATAAAAACTTGAGCAAGAATTATATGATAAATTATTTTGATGGTATTGTAACTTACACGTAGAAGATTGTTGTTTTTTAGATAAAATTTTAGTGTTATTGTAGTTGTGGGTGTGACTTCAGTTTAAACACAAAATAATACATGTCATAAACAAATAAATATATTGATGGGACATTACTAGGCATTTAGTTTGTTTGCTTTTCAACATAACCCATTTTTAGAAGTTTTACAGTTACAAGTAAGTTTAAGAAAATGGGTATCTAACCCACATTATGAAGTACATTTAAAACGTTTTTATGGAATGGAACTCCGATTGTGTGTCATAATTTACCCCGTACAACCAGTGATAAATTTTAAACGTTCAAATATGCATTGCGTTTCCATTTGGGGCTGAGAGTTTGAACTGTCCATAGCTGTACCCACCACCAACATAACAACTTAAAATATTGACATATATCAGATTGGTAACTGATGCATATTAAAGATTATTTTTGATATTAAGTTCTTATTTTTTTTTTAATTTGAAAATTCTTGCATTATTTTTTTTAAAATGTAATTTTTCCAAACTTACAGTCTCCGTAGGAAATTAATTTTTAATATTGATTTTCCACATTTGTAGGAAATACCTTCAGATGTTTAGGTTCTCAAAAACTAAAGCTAAAATGAAGGAGGTTTAACTATGATATCATTCGGAATACTTTAAAAGTAAAAGTTATTTTAAGCGATTCACAAAAATTCAATTTTACTTTTTAATGATAATAATCAGTACCCACATCCTAAAACCATATATCTGCAACAAAAAACTTGACTTTTCTAATGTCCTATTCAGTTTAGTTTTTGTAGCCAATTTTTCTACATAATGCTTCTACACAGTTTTTAAGTAGATATCGGTGTTTCTAGTTAGTGAGTCATGAAATAGTACATTGTTTTACCAGTGACGAAAATAGCATTTTCTGCACGTGAGAGAACATTTTATTATAAAGTCTTTGAACTTCGGAAAATGATGTTTGACGAGTGAAACACTACACTATTTCTACGACCACGTTATATCACATACCAAGATGCTCAAAATTTTAATGTGAAAAAATGTATTATTTCTAACAGAGCTGGGCAGGGCTTGAGGGCTTGTGACTTGAAAAAGGGCTTCAAACCCTTTTAGGGATTTCAACTCCATGACTTGAAGCCCTTTTTAAAAGGAGAGTTTGTGGCTGGGGGCTTGAATTCCTTTACAAAAGAGCTTTGGGATTGTTAATGAAAAAAGAGCTTCAATTCCTTTTGAGGCCTTTCAAAGCTCTGTGGTGGTGGCTTGAAATACTGGAAGGGCTTTCGACACCACCAAAGGGTCAGTAAAGCTCCTTTGACGCTATACAAGCCAACCGTTTAAATTGTTGCAAACCGTTTAAATCCTATTTATACGATTTTTTAACTCTCGGTACGATGTACGATCGCATCAGTGCGATACATCAGGGGCGTCAGATCTCACGAATTGTCATCAGATTTCACGATTTTATCTAGAATCTCACGACCTCACGATATGAGTGCAGGAATTATCGATTCTCAAGGGGTTTCAAGCTTTTTCAAGGGCTTTAAGCTTTTTTAAATGGCTTTGGGTTCTTTTAAAGTGCAAGCTCTTTTGTAGAGCTTACAGTCCATAAAGCGCAAATCCTTTGCAAAAGAGCTTGTGGCTTCCGTCCCAATTCCCTTTTAAAATAATTGCGAATTGAAAAGCCTGTCATTTTTGAAAAGGAACAGTGGCTTTGGGATTTCAAGCCCTTTTTAACAGGGCTTGTGGCTTGGGGCTTCGAGCCCTTTTATCGAGGGATTTGCCCAGCTCTGATTTCTAAGTAACAAAAACAACAATAACTTGATAAGAATTAAACTTAATAATTCAGAATTAATATCTACATCGACTACTACAATATGTTCCTCGCAGGGAATAGGACATTCTTCATTTGTGATTTATATTTTGTTTAATGGTTTATCTGTTATATTAATTAATGTAACTCCAAATGTAGATGAGCTATGAGCGTATGACGTGGTAGGTATTATTGTATTTTGCTAGGACTGTAAAATTTTGGTTTGAATTTGATTCTTACTAGTAGAAATATTAATAAAAAATAAAAATAGTAGTATAAATCAACATAAAATATAACTACTTCCTATAGTCACTAGAGACAAAGTTAAATAATGAAAATGAAATAAATGATTTAATTATATTTCCATAAGAAACTTTTAATTTTTACCCTGGCTCGAACCCAGCTACAGTTTCAGGGTGAACACCTTAAAAAAATAATTTCTACTTTTTTTTTGTTCTGACCCAAAAACGATTCATTTTACAACCATATTTTGTATAGGATAGCTAAAGATTTTATTAAAGAGATATTGGCAACGTTGTCGCTTAAAGTTAGTTTAATAGCTAACGCATGACCGACCTATTTATCTAGGTTGTGGGTTTTTGCATAACTGGACGGCCAAAAACTTATGAAACAGTAAGAATATTTTTATTCTATGCATGCATATCAATTTGTTTAGTGTATACTTGTTTTAACATTGACAATCACCACGAAATTAGTGGACAAAAGACTTATGTTTCCATCAATTTTCTTTCCACAATATAGCAATGTAAAATCAAAATATTGTTTACGTAGGCCATGTTTAAAATCTAATTTTTTGCTTTTTTTAAAACGCCTGTACTAGTATTCAACTACAGCCAATAAAACGAAAAAACAAAGTCATTATCGCCTTGACATAATAGAATAAATATATTAGGATGTTTATTATCCGTTTCCTAATAAGACCTTGTTAACCCTGAACCTTGGGTTTTGCTCCATTCTCTTGATTTTCTCCTTCTTATCTTATATTTATTTAACCATGAAAATAACGAATTTCGATTTGTTCTTATAAACTACTTTTATTTAATAATTTGGTTACCATTACCAAAATGTTTATATCTATATCAGAAAGATCAACAATTAGCTTAATTTGTCAAAAGCGAGGACGTAATAACAACTAATAACAAACCTCCAGTGGCCTTGCGCTTAATCATATATTTTCCTTACGTTCCCTTGCAAATTTCTGTAACATTGGTAAAAATACCTAACAAACGTAGTACATTTTCTAGTTTCTAGTTAACCTTTTTCCTTATTTCTGTATTACCCAATGATTTCTAAAATACTAGAGTCCGGTTGCACAAACAGTTTAACCTCGAATTAAACTAATTGGACACTTATGTATAATGTGACAGCACTCACGTTATTGTCGTTGCCAAAGATGATGCTAAACGTAAATGAAATTTACTACTTGATTAAGAAAGAGTTTTGTGCAACCGGCTGTAAGACAAAAGTAAATTAAATTACAAAAAAGTTTCTTGCGTAAATAGATTTATTTACTGTTCAAAAAAATATACATAATTTTTGATGTGTTCTGATGCAACCGTTATTTAACCAAACAGATTTTAAATACGGTCTATCTTTATTATTGTTCAGTTTTCACGATGTTTTATATATTCTTCACCATTCCTTCTGTATCCTATTATGTTTAATGTAATATGTGATATTTTTGTCATAAATTAATTCACATCTTTAATTTCCTGGGTAAGAAGATTTGTAAAAAATGACATTATTAAATCAAAAAAAAATTAGTCACTGACAATTCGTTTTCATATTTCAAATAGACTTAATGCAATAACCAACAAAACATTAACACACGTTAAAATTTGTTGCCACCAACCACAATTAAAGCAACCATTCTACTTTTCTCTATAAGCGACGTGCGAAGAAAAACTAAAATTTTGTTTCACAATGATGCAACCAAAAAATACGTTTATACTGAAAAATATCCTTTAAAAATATATTTTTTGGCATAATTACAAAATACAGAACATAAACCTTAACAACACAAAGTAAGCATAATTTCACTGCCAGTACGAACATTTAGTATCATTTTCTTTCTGGTAACAGATTTGCAGTTGTTACTTTAGCCACTTCAATTGCTCCAGGGAGCGTATAAATTTGATTAGAGATTGTACACTAACAAAATTCATTTTTATATAGAAACGTATTAAAAATATGCCATATTTTGACTTTTCTATCACATGCCCTAAGGTTTTGTTGTTAGGAATTTACACTCTGATTGCAAACCACCTAAATAATGGGCTCATTACTACACACTTTAATACAATAAAAGTGTTTATTTATCAAACAATGCATTAGTAATGAATGAATAAATAGGATTAATTACGTTAGGGTAAAATTACTAGAGTGCTGGAAAAGATATCAGTAAAATAAATCTTATATCTATCTTGTTCTTAATAATTCTATTTCTAGAGGCATTATTGTCACTTATCTTGCTGGTAACATTGCCAGTATTTGGATAATTTGGATCTTATGGTTGTAATACTTATTAATTTATTCGGTCCATTTTAATATTCTAGAATAAAACTATAAGTAACTAAAAACAAAAAAATCGTTGTAGCCCTTTGCAAAACACGTATTCTTTTGAATAAAGGTATTTAAATATACAAATTTCAATTTTGGTTCCTATGATCAACACAATATAATTGCATACAACAAACACTGATTTCAGTTATTCACAATATGATTGTGTACCATACACATTGGTTTATATGTAATATTTTCTATGTTCATTCCAAAAGTAAAAACTTTTTACATTACTAAATGAAAATTGTTGTTGTGACCCCTTTTTACTTTATAACACTACACGTTGCATTATAAAAACGTATAAAACAAGCTATGTCACAGTAGTCACAGACCAAAATTACTAATAAGAGTTTCATTAAATTACATTCCTTGTACTATTTTAATATTTCTTTTAAAGCAGTCACAGTAGAAAAAATATATTTAACAAGTGAAAACGTGTGCTTCTGACACTTGGCACATTATTCGACTGGGTTTTGCTTTATTGCATTAATTTCATGCCTCCTGCCATAAACACTATCATTTATGTGTAATAGCTTAGTTAAAGATAAATTCAGAAACATCTTTTTTTTTATTTTTTCGCTAGGGTAAACAAACCACTCATTTTGGTCCAGATACCTTCTTATTATCGCGATTTTAGGACGTTTACCAGTGTCGGCAATAAAATTATTGTTTTAAATTTCATTTAATTTAAATTTCAATTTTGGTGACTCTGAGCAACACAATATGATTGCATATGACAAACACTGATTTAAATGTATTCGCAATATAGTTGTATACGATACACATTCATTTAAATATTTTCTATGTTCATGTCAAAAGTAATAACTTTTTACTTTTATACTATGAAAATGGCTATTGCTACAACTTTTTAATTTATAACACTGCATTACATTGTAAAAACTCGCAAAACAGGCTATATCACAGACCAAATTTACTTAATTCAACAGTCTCGTATAGAGTTCCATTAAATTACATTTTTTTGTATAAGTATATAAAACTCAATAATTCTTTTAAAGAACCGCAGTACAAAATTGTATTTAACAAGTGAAAAAGTGTGCTTATAACATCTAGGGCTTTATTCAACTCGGTGTGCTCTCATTTTATAAATTGCACGCCTGCAATAAAGACTATAAGTTGAGTATGACAATTTAGCTAAAGGTAAATACTACTAGATAAATAAAAAAGTGTTTTTTGTTTAGATTTTTCGGGTTATAGTTGCTTTAAAAAATGCAAAGATTAATTTTTTCGCTAGTGCTATCCATCCTGGTTCAGGTGCCCTCCAGTTATCGCTATTTCTAAGCCTTTATGATCCATATATCAGGCAGGCCTACGATTAGAGCGTTTGAATAACATTTTAACCAGCATCAAAATTACACCTTATACATCCATTGGTGAGTTTTAGATAAAAATTCTTTCGATATAATATACACAAACCGCAAGAATTCCCAATTTTCTGTGCAATGACAATGTTTTTTTTTCAATTTTAGGACACTTAAACTTTATTACAATCTTGGGTCGCCTATTGCATACCCAAATAAACCTAAAATATATTTTTGTATTCTCCATAGAAATTATATTATTGCTTTTGTCCATCTATTTTGGTCTTTTATAAGGAATAAAAACATTTTTTCTTACAAATTTTCGCGCGAACTTTCAAACTTCCAAAACGCGATTCTATTGGTTGCGACGTGAAATAATAATAATAATAATATGACAATAAAATAGTTATATAAGCAGTTACTCTGGCTTGTGTAGTTCAACTTTAAAGTGTTAAGGATTTTTTTTGCTGTTATTCAAAGATTAAAAGAGTTTTAAAAGCTTAACGGTATTTGTTTCAGAAATATTAACTGTAGGGTGCTGATAAGCATCGAACATTTTGTTCTTTTTATTTATTTTATGCTAAACTTTGACAGTGGTGAATCGTAACCTTAACATTTTGTCTTTACACTTTTGTTAGGATTTATTACACCATAAAATAAATATATAGCAAAATATACTTACTTGAATTTGGCAAGATACTATCATTAAATGATATTGAAGTGAAACCTCTAATTAACTTTGTAATAACTTTCTTCTGACTTAGGCTATTTTTAGCACTTGACACCTGAAAACAGAGTTCATTTGGGGTACTAACGGATGTATTTTGCATACCGATACAACACAATACTTATATACCAGTTTTAATAAATTTCATAATTAAAAATATATCATAAAATATCATTAAAAATATATCATAGATAAAAATATCTACTCGTAAATTACAATATAATCAATTAACGAACTCTACACAAACAATAAATATACCAATTTTCACCACAGATACACAATTCGGGTTAGGTGTGGTGAGTATAGGCAACTCAATATACACAGTTGACGTAAAATTCTTAAATTCAATCTTTTTGCTCCTAATTTTTGATTCAACACAATTGGTCGCTCTGCCATCAAAATTTCCGAGCAAAAAGATATAATTTAAGAACAGCATGAACCAGCTACGCTCGTTTAAACAAAATTTGATGCCAGAGGCTTTTAAATTTTAATAAATTATACCGGACAGTAAAAAATAATAATTAAATTCTCTTAATAATCTTCACCAAAATAAAATTTTTGGTCTGTGGTTACTTTCTTAAAATTCAGTAAAAAATACATGTATATTCCCTACTGAACCGTACCATTATTAACTAATTTTTAAATTTGATTATTATAATAGGAAATGTACTTACAACTTTTACTTGCGTATAATATAAACCACTTACATAACTTTCTCGTGCTAAATTGCTAAAACTGAAGCGCAAACCGAAAATATTTTAGAAGTTTTTACCGTCCTCATACTTCTCTCGTGTAGACAAGTTGTCGCTTTACAAAGTTAGTTTTTGTGGGCTTTACGTATTACCGGAAAGTTTTAATTGCTTTATATTGACAGGATCAATTTTGGTCTTGCTTAAAAACATATGAATGTTTTTGCACAAAAGGTATTAAAAATTAACTTTATAATATTCGGGCGTTCATTATTCTCTTTTTATAAATTTTAATTTTTTCTTTCTTAAAGTATGATTTAAAATGCAAATTTTTACCGTTTTTGCTTTGTAGTATGACTAACTTTTATAAAGATATAAAATCAAGTCTCGCTTTACATTTATTTTTACTAGCGTCGTAAGAAAATATATTGTAAAACTATATTCCTAAAGAGTACAGCTAAGCTTTCTAGTACTTTCTCTTTTGTCAAACTTTTGTTCAACGCTAGATTGCAGAGTAAGTAATAGTTTTAAAATACCATTTCGATTTACATGTATTACTACTTAACAGAGTTTCCAAGATAGTTATTCGGGACAGTATGTGCTGAGGCTTTATACATATTATACTTTTCATTCATTTAATATAAATATTACCTAATTAATGCATGCGGAAGAAGACAAATGTCAAGAGCTGTTCAGCAGCATTAGATATATTAGTTAGTTAAATTATTTTTAAATTACAAAAATTTGTGTCAGTCACTGTTGCTTGTGAGAAAATAGGAGAAGTGAGTTCCAAAATCGACCTTATTACTGCCAAGAAGTTTATGGTGATTATTTTGAACAATTTTTAAAGTAGTAAGAGAAATAAAGGTATTTAAATTTTTACGATTTTTAATTTTTAAAAACGAATTAAGATACAGACTTCGGGTTTGCGGTAAAAATTTGTTTTTGAAGACCTTTAAAATGATGTACCACACAGCATAGGATTGCATTTAAAATTTTTGTCCGCAACTCCCTAGCGTCGCCCCCCAAGGGGGTTGGAAAAGTTAAGTTACATGAAAAAGTTGATTTATTAGCCAATAAGATACCCTAAAATTTGGTGTCTCTATCTTTACTTACTTAGACTTTTCGGAAAGCCTGTTTATTCATTTTAATTCTAAACTCTATTCATATTTCAAATACGCCAGATATAAACAACAAGCTAGCCTCGTGAGCGGCAATCTAGCCTCGTGATCGGCAATATTTGCAACGCTATTGGACGACAGACCATCAACTTGCCGTGTTTTTGTTTATATCGAGCGTATAGCGCGTATAGCGTGTAGATTATAGGTAAATGACAAAAATATATTTGTTTACATCATCAGTACATACAGTCTACGCTGTTTATGAGCGTCAATGTTACATTTCAAATATACTAAAATACATTAATACAGAAAAAGTTTATTAAAAATAATTTGTTACAAGTGTGATAACACACTTGTAACAATCAACTTGTTTTTCGGTTAAGAATTGTGGAAAAATTAATTTTCCAAATGAATGACTGTTAAAAGAGCGCTACGTTGTTTAAACGGTTTGCTGTTTTCAATTACGCTCCATTGGTTTAAATTAATTTTTGAATTTGTTATGAACTTTTGACGAAAACGAAAATGGAATTATGCCGCTTTAATAACAATGACTGTTCTACGATCTTTACGATGGCCTTGGAAGTATAACACCATTTTCGAAAGACAACTATAGATCACACAGTATTTTATGCAATTTTCGTATTACGATAAATTCTAGATACAAATTATCTCGCGTACTATATGTGCAATTTTTTTTTTAGTTCGGACACCCCACTAGTGTACCGTGGGCTTTTGAAGGAAGGGAAATTAATAAAAATCCGGCAAGAAATTTTATTTCATTAAATAGTTTAGGATGATTCTAAACAGCCCCCAAGTTTTTCCCCTCCAGCAAATCCGGCATTCGCCCCTCTGCAGAGAGGTGAGGCAGAGTATGGGCGATTCAGATTAAGCCACACAACGTTGTCACAGCTGCGAACAACCGATTTCTAGACTAGACGACAAAATTGATAAAGATATCAAATAACAATAATGAAGACAAAGACGAAACGAAAACATTGTCCACTATGGTAGTTCGCAAAATTGGCTAATGAGGGCGCAACTTTCTAAATCTGAATCACCAGCTCATACGCCGAGTTTTCGCCAGATAAGTATTTCTCGAAATAATGATATCTCAAAATTGAAATAAAGTTAGAAGACTCCTACTCTAGTGTTTGTATCCAAAATTTGTTATGTGGTGAACTTTTATTATAAATCTTTAGGACCAAGTTGAATCTCGCGCACCTAAGGTTTCGCTTAATATCTTAATTATCAAGATAACTCTTGTTGTGTACTGTAGTAGAACAGCAATAAAATTAATCATTTTCTTGAATTTTAAGAGTACACTGCAATTAAACTGCTGGCCACTCGAACTTACACATAGAAATTTTTAGGCAAAATTTAAAGTTGAATATTTTCAACAGGAATGCAAATTTTTGAACGCGTCTTGCAGATTTTAAGAGCTAATTTTTTTCGGATTAAGCAGCATGACGTATATTTTATCGTAGGACCATAGGTTTATTATATACGGGGTGATCAATGAAGTTATGCAAAAAATCAAAAAGTTTGTATGAGCGAAATTTCCGCAAAAAAATTTTTTGGTCATTGCAATGTGGTTCGTTACTAAGGTAATATCAATATCTCTAGACGTTTTTGTCACTTTTTGGATTAGGGCCCTTAGGTCTTGTACACACTACTAAACATAAAATTTGGGTAGCAAAATTTTTAAAATGCTATAACTTGACATTGGATTGACGGTTCTTGATGATTTTTACGGATTTGGAATCCTTATTTTACGTAGATTTTCTATAATTTAAGCATTTTATTTGGTGGTTAAAATATACAGGTTGAAATTTACACATTATACCGGGTCGATTATAGACAAAAACGGAGGGTATGACGCGCTCTACGGTTTGGCATTATTTAAGTTCTTGTAAAAATAAATTCTCACCTCAAGTTGTTTTTGTTTAATGTCCTTTTTCTCACTGTTCTGTCCAAAACTTTCACCCCAGTTTATTGTCTCAAAGAGTCATTCAGTTTTATAGAGTTCTTTGTCTATAAATTATTACCAAAGATTAGGTATTTAAAGATAGGACACTTGGCAATTTTCCATTGATATTTGCCGGGTTTTGCAGGAACCTTTAAATTAGGTTTAGAATTAGAATTTTTGTAAGAATTGACTTTTGGCCGTTGTTAACCAATCGTGTATATTGTAGAATATAATGTAATAAACTTGTTCTTGTCGCTACGTTTTTGTCTATTATCGACCCGGTATAATGTGTAAATTTCAACCTGTATATTTCAACCCCCAAATAAAATGCTTAGATTACAGAAAATCTACGTGAAATAAGGATTCCAAATCCGTAAAAATCATCAAGAACCGTCAATCCAAAGTCAAGTTATAGCATTTTAAAAATTTTGCTACCCAAATTTTATGTTTAGTAGTGTGTACAAGACCTAAGGGCCTTAATCCAAAAAGTGACAAAAACGTCTAGAGATATTGACGTTACCTTAGTAACGAACCATATTGCAACGAGCAAAAAAAATTTTTGCGGAAATTTCACTCATAGAAACTTTTTGATTTTTTGCATGACTTCATTGATCACCCCGTATATAATAAACCTATGGTCCTACCATAAATATACGTTATGCTGCTTAATCCGAAAAAAACTAGCTCTTAAAATCTGCAAGACGCGTTCAAAAATTTGCATTCCTGTTGAAAATATTGAACTTTAAATTTTGCCTAAAAATCTCTATGTGTAAGTTCGAGTGGCCAGCAGTTTAGTTGTCAGAAGATAGAAAGTATTTTTATTCTTTGTTATCACAATAAACAGCAAGAATTCCCTTTTCTACCTATGTATTATTCGGAACCCTCAGTGCGCAACTTCTAATTTACAACCGATCAGATTTTTTTTATCACTGAATATAGTTGATAACATTTTTTGAATGTAAATGATTTGGTAAAATTGATAACATAAAGTAAGACAAACACAGACATGCACATTAGACTAGCTGTCAATCAGCTTTATTTATTCGTAGATGGCTATTTCTACGAGAAATATAAATCTAACGTATCTACAAAGCCTGTCTTATTTTTTTAATTTGGCAAATAACTAATTTCGGCACAAAGTAAAAAGATTCTGAGAAACAGGCAAAAACTGATTTTTGGTACATTTTCTCCTCATAAAGAGAGAAACGCCGACATTGTTTAAGGATGTGAACTACGGGATTTGCTGGTAATATCCCATTGAACCAATACATCCAATAAAATTTCTTTGCCGGCTTCTAACGTAAGCGTTAAATGTTTTATCTCTCTCATGAGCAGGATGGCGCTTTACTCTGTCGCATTCCGCAACTTTAATACTACATTATACATCAAAGAAGAGAAATGCTTGATTTTTTCTGAGGTGCAGTTTGCTGACAGAGGGCAAAGCCCGAGAGCTCGAAAGCACTGAAGAAAAAATAGCATTCTCTCCCAAGTTGTATGATATAGGTATAATTTTTTTCATGGTCCATGTATGTAAAACGAAAAACCTAATTTCATTCATTAATACTTTAAAATAATTATTAGTAGCCTTGGATCAGTTGAAAAAAAGTTCTTGGCAACTGTCAAAATGTAAATAAACAACCGTCGAAATTATTTAAATAAACAAAGTTTCGTTTGTGGTAAAATATGGATTTTAAAGTTTTTATGTAGAAGTACTGCAAAAAATTACTGTAGATGCGATGTTGGTATACTTTAGTGAAAAGGCTAGAAAATTTAAACGTTCTACCCCATTGGCTCAGCATTTTATGGTTAAATCTTTTATGATACTTTACGACAATGTTGACATACTGAAATATATAAAATTAGTATCCTTTCTGAAACGAAATTCCAATGGTTACACTGCAAAAAAATCTAAAATTTTCACCAGAGGGCAAGTAAACACTTATCTGTCCCAAGCTGACGATGAGCTTCGGCTAATGAGAAAGGTAAAATTAAATTTAAAGAAAAAAAGCTATACGAAATTTCACATTTCGATTTTTTGTAGATTGTATTAATATTTAGGATAGCCGGAGCCTGTCGTGCTGATGAACTAATCAACTTGAGTATTGATTATATTGAAGACGTGGGGTCTTCTTTAATAGCCAAACTTCCAGATACTAAGAATAAGTCATCCAGGACCTTTGTAGTTTTTATGTTACCGGAAATATGCAGCGGTACAGTCATCGCAAATGAAGTACCGACGCTTTTTACACATTACATAAAAATGTAGCGTTCAGCTGGTGGGTAAAAATTCGATTGGAAAGATACCAAATGCGATTTCAAACTATCTAAAATTACCGAACTCTGAACAATACACTGGACACTGCATGCAAAGGTCTTCGGCAGGTTTCTTGGTAGACGCTGGCGCCAACTCATCCATCATTAAGCGACATGGGGGATGGAAATCTACAGCAGTCGCCGAGAGCTATGTTGAAAATTCAGTGGAGAATGAGAAAGCCATTTCTAGTAAAATACGGAGGGTATAAGTACGTCGGAAACCAATAGAACTTTACATCCCGAAGAAAAAAACGTTGTTCTTAATAATATACCTGGTGCTAATCTTTAGAGTTCTAAACGTAACGCTTAATTATAGTGTAAACAAATAATATAAATGTGTGGTTCAAGTCTGTAATAAATAAATATGTTAAATTTCTTAAATTCTTTAATTTTTGTTTGATTCATAATGAAACATCCCTAGGCATTTTTTTTCAAAAATTATTCAGTTAGGGAATAATTTGTTTTTTTTTTCTGTCATGACTTTGACATCAGATAAATTTCTGCAGCCGGTCGTGAAAAAAGATATTCTGCTTACTGTTTATTGATAACTGCACTTTTAATAAATAATACTTTCGTCTAAAAACGCAAGATCACCGAGATAATTGGGAAAGAAACGCCGTTGTGCGAGTATGTGGGTACTCAGTCGAGTTGTGTTAAAAATCCTTTTTTCTTTATTGTATAAGCAGTGATTTTACGTTCGTTTCTCTGAATATTTTAGTTATATTTACTTTATATGACATTTTACGTCATTAGTCCAACCGCCTTTTCAATTGCATGTTCACTTCGCTTGTCCTTCACAGAATTCCTAATGTTGCTACCACGTGTTGTACATCAGATAAAATTAATCGTTTCCATTAAAGAAAAGAAAATTGCAAGCTTTCAGCTCTCAGAGGATCAAAAAGAGGAACAAAGAAACACTCATTTCCTTAATGAAGTTTTTTGCTAATTAAATGTTCTTAAGAAATCATTTATATAGTATAAATAGATCTAATTTGATGCTGCAATTATGATAATTTATGAGTTTAATTTATATTTTTTATCACTGTAAAATTGTTAAAAATATTTCCCTTGGAAATCGGGCTTGCAAGAGGTACCGGGATCGATGCCCGGCGCCTCCACCAAGATTGTCAAGGGATCTTTATTAAAAAACTGGTTTCATCATTAATTACTGGAGCATTTATTTCTAAGTTAAAATGAATATTTATATTTTACACAATTCATAAGTACACAAATGAGTCCTACCTCTTAACTCCTAATTCACCGCCGAGGAAAGTGGTTCTGGGACGTGCTCTGGCTTCGCAGCGGTCTCGCTTGGCTCGAGAAGTAGACTGACGTTTACTGCTGATCTCCCCTCCCGAGGCGACCCCTTCCGCCCCGCCCCGGCCCAATATGCCGACGCGCGTCGAACGATACTTAATAAGCAGGAATGGTGACCAGGCAGGGGTGATGGAAAAATGATTTGGTGACAGTACAGTCATAAAATATAGTTTAATACCTCTATGAGAACGCGCGCTATAACTACTTGTAACTGAATATGTAAACTGAATCTTTGATATTTACTTAGAAGAACAAGGAAATAATCAAAAATAAAAAGAATGTTGTTTGTGTGAAGAATGTTTTACTTAATAAAGCAGGGTGGGATTCCCGAGCCGATGCGAGTTAAAAAAAATATAAACACATGTATTAAAATTTTGAATTCTTTATATTATCATGAAAATATCAAAACTTCCATCCTATCAATGCTGACGTACCCCAAGGTTCAGTACTGGCACCAACCCTATTTCTTCTCCACATTAATGACCTGCTCTCCAAGGATGTTAGACGTACCAGTTTCTTGGTACACAGACCAGTTTTTAGGGTCTCATATCATGTACTAAGACATTATCCTCTTGGTACAACAAAACACCAATTTTTGGCCACTGACGAATTAAAATCACATAAAACTTATAAGATAAGGATTAGGTTTACTCCTCCCGGACGGGTGCTGGCAGAATCCATGATTTTCAAATGTAATAAATAATAAAGGATAGTGTTACTCCGAGAGCAATAAAGTGCAAACCGCTATTTGTACGCTCTCTTGTACCGAATAAGAAACTAGCATTTGCCGGCTGGTGCTTTAAAACTGAGCAACTGAACACGGTGCATAAAATGGCAACATAATAAATGGATTATTTATGTTGCCTTTTCTCTAATTTTTAATAATTTTTTTAAAATATCTATTATCCTCAAATGCTTTTAACATCAATGTCGTTAAAGTTTGAAACATTTCACGCACATTCAGGGCCGTCGAGAGCCGGAACGGGCCCCGAGGCAGTAAAGTTTTTCTGGCCCCCAAAAGATAAGTCAGTTTTTGATTATTTTGATTAAATTTTGTCTTGCGGGCCCCTCAAAGCAGTGCGGGCCCGGGGTATTTGCTCAGGTTGGGTTGGGTGCCCTCTTCAACTATAAATCCTATCCACAGTTATTCTGACCATAGTGCTCTTCACTACAAAATTTATTTTTCCAGAAAAGTCTCAAATCAAGAGCTGAATAATAGACGCAGATCTATGGCTTTCCCAAGACCTTCAATTAATCTTAGACTGGGATGACAAGAACCTTGTTTAATTCAACTCTTCCAAAACTCAGTCTTGCTCCTTGTCACGCAAAAAAATCCGGCAACATTTATCCCATCCACATAAATGACCAAGCCCTACAGAACAATGAAACGTTCGATCTTGTTGGGAGCGCTTTCGAACATCACCTCAGCTGGCACAGACACTTCAGTAGCCACATCGGCAGCTAAAAATCTTGGCTTTCTCTTTCGAGCCAGAAAATACTTCTCCCCTTCCAACTTACACACTCTCTATGTTTCGCAAATACGACCTAACCCAGAGTACTGTCCCCACATCTGGGGAGCGGCATCATCCTGGACACTTAACAGCTTTGATTCAATCCAAAAGAGAGCCATTCGACTCATCAATGACTCAGTCCTCAAAAGAAAACTCCCTTTTCTCGGTCATCGCCGCGCTGTTGGGGATTTATCCCTTTCCTACCGGTACCTCCACAGATTTTGTTCTGAATAACTAGCCGTTATAATTCCACCTTTGACCAGTGATGGGCGGTGGGTTTGATCAAGGTAGGAAAATAAAATTTGGGTATATACCGACAGGGTCGGGTATTTACCGACGGGAGGTATATACCTATTGAAGAATATTGGATGTAAACCTGG
This sequence comes from Philopedon plagiatum, assembly GCA_963971165.1. Classification (NCBI taxonomy): domain Eukaryota; kingdom Metazoa; phylum Arthropoda; class Insecta; order Coleoptera; family Curculionidae; genus Philopedon; species Philopedon plagiatum. The sequence continues at coordinate 26,406,846 of OZ020197.1, read as the reverse complement.
TCTGTACCCAATATATGCCTGGTTCATTCCCGATATTTATTGTTAGTAGTATTTATTATTACTATTTCTTTACGAAACAGCGCCGCTGCTACAGCGACAAGCCGACAAAAATTTTAACAAATATGTTAATTTTGTTAAAAATTATATATTTATGCAGTTTTGCTTATGGATTTTTGTAATTAAAATTTTTATTTTTGTTCACTTGTCATTTTTATTTCTATTTGTTAATATCTTCTCTGTTCATGGCTTATTTGAAGGCAAATCTTTTGTATATTATTTTTAATCGACCGAATGGAACTGCAATAATTTTTAAAATACATTAAAATTACAATAAATGCAATACCTGGGTATATATCGAGTACATACCTTGTATATTTACCAAAGTTTCAATATACCCGGTATTTGCCCACCACTTCTCTTGACTGATCCTACTAGAACAAGAAGAGGCGCGTTACTTATGCATCCCTTTACTGTCTAGCTACAAAAGCCTAGAACATCCCACTTCATACGCTCATTCATACCTAGGGACTCCGAATTATGGAATAAATTGCCTGCAGATGTTTCCCTCCTCCTCACAACCTTCAATCCATTAAATTCCGTGTCAATAGACTATATTTCCCTTCTCTTCAGACGCCCACGGTACGTTAGTACTTAGACTTGAAGTCTACGTGGACTGTTTCAGATAAAAGAAAAACCTCCGACAATATACAGAATGATATTTTCTTTGAGATCATGCTTTCTTTTACGCGCCTAAACTTTTTATACGACGCTAATGGATATTTTACTTAAATAAATAATACTTCTATTTAGTTTTAAAACTGTATCGCCTGTTGTACTATTCTGATATTTTTCACTGTTTAAAAATTACACCGGCACACAAAAAAAAAGTGGTCTGTACATTTGACCAGACCCAAGCATCTATATGTATTTTGATGCGCTGAATCCAAATCCGAAGTCCACTTGGCCCGTACAACCTCAAAATTTTGAGTAAATTGCGAAAAAACGCTGAAAATGGCTAAAAATTGCAGTTATGAAAATGAAAAAAATTTTAATGAACTAGATCAAGTATGTTTCTTACGTATTTTGATGCGCTGAATCCAAATTCAGAATATTTTAATCTCGATCATTCATATATTTATCAAAAATCGTAAAAAAATAGCAATGAGTAGCAGAAAATAGCAAAAAATTGTATTGCTCTTACGTACCAATGAGGACTTTTAATACGTATGTGCGAGTGATTTCTTGTAATTTTATACTCTACAGAAGCCGTTTGGCGTACACCCTCCAAATTTTGAGTAAATTGCGAAAAACTGCTAAAAATAGCTAGAAATTGCAATTCAACTTCGGAGGACTGATTGCTTGTGCCTGTAACCGGGGCACCTCAACGTGGTGACGGTGGGCAACAGAACCGTCTGGTAGAGTCCCTGGGTTAACGGCGTGGATGCCGTCATGGCAGGCACAAGCGATAAGTGCTTTACGATGCAGGGATTCGGAACCTCGGTATCGGCGTCTGGTCAGGGTGAGAAAGCAGGCCCTCAGGCGTCGTCATCAAGCGACTTCACTCTACATTAGTGATGGGTAACATGGCTTCTGCAGAGTATAATATTACAAGAAATCACTCCCATATACGTAATAAAAGTCCTCATTGGTACGTAAGACCAATACTATTTTTTGCTATTTTCTGCTACTCATTGCTATTTTTTACGATTTTTGATAAATATATGTATGATCGAGATTAAGGAATTCTGAATTTGGATTCAGCGCATCAAAATACATAAGAAACATACTTGATCTAGTTCAATAACACTTTCTTCATTTTCATAACTGCAATTTTTGGCAATTTTTAGCCATTTTCAGCGTTTTTTCTCAATTTACTCAAAATTTTGTGGGTGTACGGGCCAAACTGACTTCGGATTTGGATTCAGCGCACCAAAATTCACATAGATAGATGGGCCTGGTCAAATGTACAGACCACTTTTTTTTGTGTGCTGGTGTTATTTAGCAAAATATCCTTTCGTTCGTAAGGATATTTATCTAAATATAGTATATTTTAAGCTAAGTTAGAGGCATTTCAAAAGATAGTTTAGATTAGTTTAGGATATCCAAATAATTTATTACCCTGTATCTTGAAAACGAAACAGTCTGGCAGGTGTCCATGCAAACCTAAAAATATTCCAGAATGCAGAGCGTTAAAAATATATTATAGGTTTGGGAACACTACGTATACTCTTCTAATTTCAAACATTTTTAAATTATACAGAATATTAAATTCTTTGTCAATAGGAACATTAACTGTTCGACCCACTTTACCTTATCAGAGTTTGGGCCCATTATCTAAGACCAGCGTACGATACTCGATTCAATCGGCGTCGCGTCGACTTGACAGTCTCTTTATTTGCTACATGAGTTAAAAATAGATGGCGGGAGAACCCAATGACCGAGCTTCATACGGCACAGACCCTGGCAGCTGTTTGTCTTTTTAGAGTAAAAATACTGGTTCAAATATTACAGTTCCCTTATCAAAAGAATTTAATAAAATACATTAACTTAGAAGGTTTGTATTTAAGTTTATTATCTTCTTTTCTAAGGAATGTTCAAACCAAATTTTAATTAATTAGCAAACAAACTGCTGCAGAGGAGCTAATTATTTTATAAGAAACAAGTTTCACTCATAACTTTGCGAATATTTTGCAAAGTTTTGTAAATAACTTATAAAATAATTATAAAACGAAGTTAGTTAATAAGGAATGCTTTTTGGATCACAGAAGCGATTTACCTATATTTATTTTGGGGTTATCTATAAATTACATCGCACAAATTTCATCGTTTTCTGACCCCCCCCCCCTCGTCCTTGTCACAAGTAATCACATTCGTGTGACGTCACTCATTTTGCAATTTCAAATTTAGAACTTGATTAAAACAGCTCCTCCAATATTATAATTATTTTTTAATATTTTCAAAGTAACAAATTGTACGTTCTTAAACAATAGATAGGTACTCAAAATCAGTAGAAAAAAAGAACATTTTCTTTCATCGTTTTTGGCTGAAAAAAAATCAAACCCGAGCAAACTTAAACATGAAACGCGGACGCTGATTGGCCGGCGCGGCTAATGTGATTCTTGCGGTCACTCGCGGTTGTCGAAATGCTACCAATTGTCGAAATTACCGTTAAATTATTATTGCCCGTAAAATATTAATAGCTTTATTCATAATGACCAGACAATTTGATAACATAAGCACAAATTTATTAAATTGCCTTATTTCAATGGTCATGATTCATAATGGCAGAACATTATAAATACTGCCCAGATTAATCACTTTCATAACATATACGTATAATGAACTTCTAAATGTGTAAATATAGTGACACTTATAGGTAAGTGAACAATGTACTAAATTGTGTAGGACTAGCTTGTTAAACAAAAACTGATAGGAAAAAATTACATCAGGCGTAAAAAAAAGCTGGTATTAAAGAAATTCGACATTCATATTTCAAGAAGAAAGAATCGTCCATGTAGAAAATTTTCTGAAGGAAATATAAAAAGGAAACAAATTCTGTTTATAGCAGAGGTCGTTTAAGAAAGATTTGGCTCAAAATAGATTTTAAGTACGAAATGTTAAATAGACAACAACATAATATAATGTATGGAAACTACCAAAGATGGGAGAATATAGAGGTTCAATAATTAACCCTGATGAAATTTTTTACGACATCCCTCATGTGGCATTTAATGTGCATGAAAGGAGAGGTAGAGGAAGGCCAGAGCAGAAATGGGTAACTAGAGTCAAAAGTTGTGCAAAGCAGCCCAACAAGAAGGCAAAGAAGTCGCAGCAAATGGCAGCGGTATCGATAGGGATTGCCTTAAATTTTCCACCAAAAATATTTTTAATGTGGATGCGGATTACCTGCCGATACGGATGCGATACAAAAACACTAAAAAAAGGATACTAGTGTATTCTATTAAAACTAATAAATCGCCTAAAGTAAACTGGATTTAGGGGATTTTTCCTTTTAAACTCTTTACTGACACTAGTTAATTAATTCTAATAATTCTCAGGTGCATTATGTGCATAATATAATTTGCCCTCGTAGAAAAAACTATTTTATAGTAAGCATAAGTTGCTTAAATATGCTGCCTTTGTTAAGTTTAATTAAGCTGAACCATAATAAAGAGCAATTCATCACAGAAACTACCGGAACAAATAGGTCCAAAATTCTTCGCGTTATAATAAAATTAACTTTTGCATTAGTTCAAGTTTGAAATATTGCTGGGCAAAAGTTTAGCGGAACTGTAATTTAAAAATAAGATTGATGTTCTAGAGTTCTTTATTAAAATAAATATTTTAAGATTTATTGAGTTTATAATTTTCTTTCCTGTTTTTATTAGGTAGCCAAGAAAATTAACCTAGCATTTATCGTCTCGAGTCACTTATTACAAAATTTTAATTTTATTGACTTGCCCTTACTGACATTTTAACAGTTACTTACAAATATATGATATCAGTGTGATATGAACTGCATATAAAAATGTTTTTCACGTTTCCATAAAAATGTGCCAAAAATCTCATCTGGTGCCAGTTTTCAATAGCTTTTAAATATACTAGGTGGTAAAGGAGCTTTCCGTCGACTGAGGACGTACCATTTCACGTACCCATTTAAACAGCTGGTGAAATCTTATCGGATGATTTCCGCTCTGGGTGCGTGAGTCGATTTTCCTTTCCCTTTCAACTTTGACACTTTCTTTTCTTTCTCTGTCATTATAATCCTATTCTCTTCTAACTATCCACCTCACTAAATTAACAAGATTGAAAGTGATGATGGGGCCTCCAGGGGTACAAAATTCCGGAGGTAAACTACTCCTCCATTAAGATCACAGAGCGAGGGGTCCAAAGGAGCCCATCATCGAAGAATTAGAAAAGTATAATAACATTTGCAAACATCTGCTGGCATAATTCCAATCTTTATTCTGTTCACCACCACCTCCAATCATTCAAGCCCCACATTCTTTGTATTACTAAAACCCAAATCAGTCCCACATCCTCTCAACTAATTATCTCCTATTTCTAGGCTATGAACTTTTCTCACATTTTCGTCTTAATAGTGGGGGTTGTGCCTACGTTCGCACCAGACTCCCAAACCTGGAACCAGACAATTCTGATGTCCTCAAAGTAAAATTTGTCCCTAAGCCTACCACCCAGCCTTTTTTTCAACTTTCAATAAAAAAAATGTTCCCATATGACCAGAACTCTATGGGACATGCTGTATATATCCAAAGTTTATGTTTTAAACTTAGAAATATTATTAGGAAACTATAGACAGTAAGTATAGCAACTAAAAACCTTTTTTTCAAACCTTAATTTTACTCTCGAGAATATTGTGAACTGGAACAATTGAATGAACCAAACAATTAATGAAGATTTATATGCCTTAGTTACATTTGTAACAAGACAAGGTTAATGTAGAATTAAAGTAGACTTCTAGATTTCCATTACATTTACTAAGGCACTGGAATGATTGCGGTTTGCGTAAAGCACAGGGACGGCAAGCTTATGGAGACGAGATATATGAGGAAGCCGATGTCAAGCTTATGGAATCTAATTAAAAAGAGAGCGCGACTTCAGAGAACGAGACTTTTTGATCCAGTAATCTAATCCATTCTGCCGAACGAAGTATTTGCAATTATTTGTCTTATCTGTCTTGTTTTTCCGGTTTCGCCCAAACTGGCTCTTATAGAATTACTGTTGCACGTTCATACGTCACTTCCCTATCTATGTAAGCGACGACGCTGTAGTTAACATTTAACATAGGAGCAGTACCTATTTGTAATAAAGGAAAGTGTCCCAGGTTTTAATTTATTTGGTAGACACTCTAAAACACAAAGAATCCAGCGTTATCTTAATCCAGTCTTAATACCTAAGTACTAAAGTACCGTGGGCGTCTGAAGGGACGGGAAATGTAATCTATTGACACGGGATTTAAAGGATTGGAGGTTATGAGGGGAAGGAAAATCATCTGCAGGCAGTCCGTTTCATAATCTAAAGACCCTAGGTGTGAATAAGTGAGAGAAGTGGGATGTTCTAGGCTTTGATGAGCGAGAGAAGGGAGTTTCTTGTGAGGACTGGGGCATTGATGAATATAATGGCTCTCTTTTGGATGGAATCAAGGGTGCTAAGTGTCGAAGGTGGTGCCGCTCCCCAGATATATTTGGGAAACATAGAGAGTGTGTAAGTTGAAAGGAGAGAAGTATTTTCTGGCTCGAAAGAGAAAACCAAGCTTTTTAGCTGCTGATGTGGTTATTGAAATAATGTGTTTGTACCAGCTGATGGATCATCCAAAAAAGGTAATCTTTCCTTTGCCTATTCGAAAATTGGTTAATTCCGTCAAACCTTTAGTACCCAAGACCCCCTGTGTTAACAATGGCTTTAACTATGCCAGAAACTGTTAGCATGTAAGTTAAAAAAAGTAACAGCAAAAACGCAATTTTACTATTTTGTGTTTTTGCGGTGTTTATGTGTAGGTCAATAATGTCTTGGCAGAACTAGGGACATTAATAAAAACCTTCCTTAAATAAAAATGTGCATTTTGCTTGTTACGTTGATATTACTAGTTGCCCACAAAATTTGCACCAAACCCAACCGGTATAAAGACTCACGGGCCCTGATAGTTAAAATTATGTCCTTTTTTAATAGGCTTGTTCAGGTTTTTTAGATTTTTACAATCGGTTTAAAACCGATTATTTTCAAATTATCTCACAATCAATGGAAATTATGCATGCATAAATTAATCTTATAATAAAGTTACATGCAATGACCTGTGTGATCTCAAACGCTCGGTATAATTGTGCCGGAAACCGAAGAATGGAATCATTGGTTAATAATGTAAAAGTTACGTTTTGTAGTTCATTAGTCACGTTTTGTTTGTTCCTCTATACTTGCTTTTTGCAATATGATAAATATAAATCCTGAGCTGTAGCCGTATCATATAACATATAATGTAAACTATAATATAAGCACGTTCCACTTTAAAAGGTTCTTATATCATATGTACAATAACTAAACATTAATCTGTGAGTTGGAAAATGTCTTTTCTCGTTATCAAATCTACAATAAAATACGCAATAAACAGAAAAATAAATGAGTCGCTTGTTCACATTTACCAGCAATATATTACTTCACGTAGTCGCAATACTTCATCCAGTTGAGAATGAAGGAAAAAGCCAAAGATTGCGTTGTATATGGAATTTACTCAGGAATTTATAATAACTTGGACATGAAAATTTATAGGAATTCATTAAGATAATTTAAAAATTCCTTTTGGCTACTTCACAAAATACCTCATGGATTAAAATTTGCTTTGGTTTTATTAAATTCTATTCATCAGTGGTTTGAAAAAATTGCTTTATTCTTACAGTGCTCAAGTTAAAGTTAAGGTAAAAGTAAAAATTATTTCAATTAAAATTATTATAACCTAAGATCAAAGAGAGTCATGATATTATAGTTGATAAATCGGTATTATTAAGAGTGGCCAATAAGTAGTGATACCCAAAGCATTCGAGCCCGTATTTTGCAACTTTCAAATGATAAGCGAACATGATGTAATGTAATGTAATTTTTCAATTAGGTCGACAAGATTGAAAACAACATTCAAGGTTTTGAAAACATGTACCATGTGGCTATCGTTTTGCAATCTAGAGACATTGACAGCTGAAAACAATTTTTAAATTAAAAGGTACTTGGCAAAGATCGAGAAGTTTAAGATGTCAAAATGTCATTTAAAATCAGAAAAAGCAGCTTAAAATATAAAGTTTATCAGGTGGTAGTCGTATTCAACATGCTAAGCGCATTTTTCAGAACATTAATAACGACTTATCGAAAATAACTGAACTTGACGACAAGCACGTGCTAACCGAGAATTGACCTCATTTGCGCTAAGCTTCTCAAAGTGCTGACCATTTGAAGTTACAAAAAATAGTTTTTGTAGAAATTTTAGCTTCAACGCATTCAGTTCACAATTGGCAGGATTATGACTACCGTGCCTGTAAAATCCCCCGTTATACTAAGTGCTCAAAAAGTTTGGAATATTCTAGGTGCCTTAAAAATGGCGCAACATATTTGAATCAAAGTTACTACATGAAAATAGAAATAATAAACTTCGATTTCAGAATGTACATTTTGTTTGCAGTAGCTAGCTATACAAGGCGAGTCACATAAGTATGGTGAACTTTTTTGTTTAAAAATAGACCTTTTCTGATTTTACCCGTCTTGATAGAGCTCTTTAAGGCTGGGAATACCCATCCGATCTTCCCTTCGATTGTCTGATCCGATTATTTGATCGGAGTCTGTCACAGATTGGAACTTGTTATTTGCCAAAGCGGGCCAAATTAGTCTTCCTTCCGGTATCTGCAACATGAGAACGCGAGTTCTTTTAAATTTAACTACATATTAATTAATGAGACACATACACCACTGATTTCTTCTTGCGGCCATTGCCTAATCCAGATAAAGGAAGCTAAGTTAGTGGATTAGTAAGACTTACTCAAACTCTATGGTTAACCAAACCTTATTCTCCCAGCGTTAGATTGATGCCTCTCGAAAGTCTTTGAGCTATCGCCACTTGAAAATCGAAGATCTCGAAGATCCTGCGGAATTTTAGATGATATTCACGATGCCTATCAACCGTCGCTAACGAACCAAAGTAGATCGAATTGACATGTTAATAAGTCTGCCTCACTAACTATTCTCTTTCTGACAACAATTATTACCATATTAACTTGAAAGAAACTATACTTTACAAAATAATAACATATGAACTAAATGAAGAAGTTTAATAAAATAAAGAAAATAAAGAATAAGAAAAGAAGAGTATTGGACAATGGTCCCCTGATATGCGTCTTATATAAATCCCGATTCAAAAATATACAAAAAGATCATTGTCATGAAATCTGAGAAAACTATTACTGAGGAAAGGTTAAATCTGATAACACCCTCAATTACATAAATGATCCTCTTGAACCATATTAAATTAAGTCACTAGTTAAGAAGTAACCCGATGCGTGACCGGCGTGGCACGGTATCCCGACAAGACGTAACCCATCGCTTGAATATCAGACCGAAAAAGACCTGAAAATTTACAAGAAAGTCGGCATATACTCCACCACTCATTCACCAAAGGGATCAGCCCCTGCCTGGCCGCGTCGCCTTGCTAAGCAATTTTTAATTATATAGCAATGAAACAATGTAAATAGCTATTTCAAATGTGATTGTAGTGGTGACATGTGAAAATATTATTAGGTAAATAAAGATATTTTAAAGTAAAGTAATATCCATTAGAAATGCAGATTGAGAACTGACTACGTCGTTTGAAAACGTCGAAACTAAATTTAAACACGTAAGTACGTTAGTTTCCCTGTGACTCTCGTCTCTAGGGAAATGTTGGTACTGGTTTATGCAATAATAGCTGAATACCCGCGGTTTCGCCCGCGTCGAATCTAGTCAATTCTCGATTTAGTTATCACCTTATTTTAAACTTACCATTGAAGTTATATTTAAAAAACAAATATGAAAAATAAACGTGATTTTTTCATATGTTGACCATATAATGTAACCCAACCGGAGCATATTTCTTCCATATACTTAATTTAGATTGTAAGTACCTACTGAGTACGCAATGTTGGATTCGCCATCTTTAGTTTTTAAAAGTATATTCGTAATGTACCACACCAAAAATCCTAGGATACGAAGGTTCATCAAAACTATACCATGAAATGATTTTCTCCACCGTAATGGTTTCGCCATTTTAATTTTTTCAACCTGACTAAATTCATAATCTACAACTCCGAGAACCTCTTGAACCAATTTAGACCGAAATCGTATAATAAACCCCCTTAAAATGCCATCTTGGGCCCGCCATATTGGATTTGCGCCAATTTTTTTTTAAAATGGACCACGTTAACACAAATCAAATACATATTTGTAACCTACGACTCAAGTAACCCTCGTTAAAGGCATATTCAGGGGGAGGGCTGACCCCCCCCCCCCCAGCCTAAAGTTTATACAACCTTTGTTTTGTATTCAAAAGAGAGAAAGGAAATAAAAGTATTTGTCTTTTTATCGTCAACTCCAACCCCCCCCCCCCCCCCCCAGAGCGTATTCCTCGCTGCGCTACTAACCCTCGTATACTCAGTTGCGTTAAAATTGTATCATATAATGTTTTATCCGCCATATTGGATCCGCCATTTTAATTTTTTTAAAACTGATTTCAAATTTTAAAAAACATTTGTTGTTAAAACAATTTGCATATTAATTTTGAGGCCACTATCAGTTTTCAATATGATATAGGTAAAATTCTTATCCCCTCTATTTCCACCCCCTAAGGACAAAATTTTCGTAAAAGCCTTAACACATGTTTATTTGTTTCAAGCAAACAATTTGACTACCAATTTTATATCTTTTTCTCTAGCCGTTGCATTCGAAACTTACCCCCTCCATTTCCGCCCCCTAAGGGCAAAGTTTCCCAGAACATCAAAACACGTACTTGCTTATTTTAACAGAGTTAGCTTAATATCAATTTTCAGCTCTACAGCTTAAAATTATAGACAGTTATAGGTAACCCACTCAAAATAGGCTACATCCCCTTTTTCAACCCCTAAATAAATTTAAAAAAAATGACGAAATATGTATATTCTTATTTTATTAAAGGAACTTATATACCAATTTTTAGACCTCCACAGTTTTATTTCCTGAGATACAGAAATTCCTACCAAAAATTTCAACCCCCGTTTTTACTCCCTTAGGGTTAGATTTTCGAAAAATCCCTTCTTAGTGGGTACTAATAAGGTACGAAATAAGGAAATACTTTAAGGAAACGAGGAGACTTTTAATAACATACGGATAATCCCGATAAATTTTACACCCAGTATTTTCGTACATTTTTTAATCAAACATGAAACCGCGTCGCACCCTAAGCCCTTACTATATTAAATAATATATATAAAAGTCAAAGTTTTATTAAACATAACTTTATTAAAGTAATGCTTTTGTGAGGCAATACAATTGTTTTCTCAGGATATGCCATTCTAGGTGGATTCTTATTTAATAAAATGGCTGGAAATGGATAAAATAAATCACAACCTTATTTCTGATAACACACAGGCGAGCAATCGAGGCTGAATACGAAATATGGGATCGATCTGGAAATGTGGCTGCCATCCAGTCTTAAGACATAGACGTACGTACCGAGCGAACTTTAATATTTTAAATGTTACTAAACCTTGTTAGAAATAAAATATTTCATATTTGGTAAAACAAAAATTATGGTAGATAGAGCAACAGTAAATTGTTTATATTAAAATATTGCGACATAGTTTGTTGTACCCGGAAGTTTATTTTAACCTCAAATTAAATATTTTTAACGAAGGTGGGTTGCTCCAATACCAAGAACGCAGCAATTAAAATGGATATTGAAGTCTTAGTGACAGAAAAAATCACCTTAGATCTCTTAAAATATTAATTTTCTAAATGAAAACGTTATACACGTTGAACTTTAAATAATGGACTGAAAATTGCTTGCAGGATATGAATCTATACTTAACCCATTAGCGCCGAAATTATCGATTTTGCAGTTTTTAATATTTATCGCTTGTATATCTATTAGTAAATAGTTCATAAGACAGAAAAAAATTATAAAAACATGTTTGCTGCATTAGGGCAGAAGATATTTAGTGTTGCCATATGGCAACGCTAGGCGGTTGTGCTACGTAAAATAAACAAATTATTCTTTTTCAAGAAAAAATAAGTCTAACTAATATTAACAGATTCACAATTTTATTAAACAGTTATTTTTTAATAGTATTTTATTTAAGGATAGTAGATAAAGTATTAGAATTAGTGAAAAGGCATGAAGCAATCTATACAGAGTGCTACATTGAACTTTACAGCATTGTCCTAATTATTGATTTGCATGTTCTGCGGGCACATCTTCTCTTCTTATTAGCCTCTGTATGTTAGACAAAATGGTTCATTTGATCGAATCTGATATTCTGTGATATACGAGAATCTGGGGAGGACTCCATGGATGACGCTGGTCTTCCAGCTCCTTGGAAATAACTTGATACTTTCGTAAGTAGACAAGAGCCACTTCTCTCTTGCACTCAAGTTGTGACAGCTGGGGTTTTCTTGATTTGATATACAACAGCCAACTATTCTGCATAGCTACGTCTAGCATCCATGTGAATAAAGGCCAGTACCATTTCTTACCCCCGATTCCTACACGATAGCAGCCAAGATTCTGATCCATTTTTTTTGGGCTTCGGCTTTCGGCTTCAATTTTTTCTTTTCATTCTTCCTTTCTTTTAGCCTGTTTATTTGTATTTCCGGCAAACTAAATAGAGAAGTAAGTGTCATCTCACTTAACTCCTCAACAGGAATCTGTGGCTCATATTCAACATCTATTCTTTCATTATTTGCCAGCCTGATTTCAGCATTAGCTCGCAGTTGGCGAGAAGTTAGGTGGTCAACTAACCTGCAAAGTAAAATTTACTTGGAAGGAAAGAAATAAAATTAAAAACTTTAACTTACTCGCCATCATCCTCATCCGCTGAATCCTTGTCTGTATCCACATTTGGTTCCGGTGGCTCAATATAAATATTTGCGTCTATATTGTCGTTGTATTGCATTTCCATTGCTTCCGCAAGTGAAACCCCCTTCTAGAATGTAAAAAAGAAATAATAAAATTTGCAGAGTATATGCGCCTAGCGTTGCCACATGGCAACGTCAATATTTACACATGCGTAACACATGCATATACAGTTAAAATATTCTTAAATTTTCTGAAAAGATAGTTTTAAACCTTAAGATCACTGTTGCCAATGGCAGAGTAAAAAAATGTATTTAGAATAAATTAAAAAATACTTACTCGAACTCAATGTCCATATTTTTCCAAAGTTCGCAATTAACCAATATTTAACCACAGTGCAAACTAAGCCTTTTAAGCGTAAACTAATTATGCCGCTAGAAATGCACTGTCTCTAGCCGCAACAAGCAAATAAGGTACCTCCACAAACCCAGAGAGAATCCTGTCCAATCAGAAATCGTTTAAAGGAGCACGGGTTTGGCGTTGCCATATGGCAACGCACGGCTCTAATGGGTTAATATACTCATAATGGTATTGTTAAAAATTTTAAAGCCGAAAAACCCTTGTCAAAATGAAATTCAGTTGGCCACAGTGGACGCGATTGGAAAATGCCACCTTAATTATCGCTAATTAATACACGGAAAAATATGGATAAGTGGTTTAAAAGAAACAAAAAGACATCCGGAAATCCGATTCCATCGAACTCTACTTCAAAATCAGAATGTGTAGTGGGTGAAAATGGAAAAATTCCTTCGAAAATGCGAAAAATTGTAGTAAGAAAATATGATAGCGAGTAGGGGAGACCGGTGATGATTGTAACAGGAGTCAATTGTAACATTCGGTATACCTCCGCCCTCTGCCGGATTATCGCGAACCCAGTTACACATGTTCAACTGTTGTTGGCGGATCTTAATTTAGGGTGATCGTTGCTTTAAGAATTTTAGAAAAGTAAGTATTCATTTTTATTTTCTTTTGTAAATAATTTCTTAACCATATTTTAATATATATTTACATTATTCCATTGAAATACGGATTATATTGACTATAAAGTCGTATAATAAGAACGCTTTGGGTATTAGATTACATAGTTTAATGAGGTAAACAAATCATATGTGTCCCTTGGTGTCAATTGTAGCATGTTACAAGTGAAACCAATCTAAAAAGTGTGTATATTCATAATGTATTTCTTTATAGAACGCTTTACAAGATGAAACCAAACATTTTTGGAGACCTCATATCGTGCATATGGAATAAAAAATACTCGTATATTAACTTAAAATTAATAATCTGTAAATTTTTCCTATAAAAGTCCAAGCCAACCATTATAAAAATCTCAAAAGTTAAAAAGTTTGATATAAAACAGTCTTTTTCCGTATGCACGATATACGTAACTCAGGTAAAAAGTACGGTATTTTAGTAATGTTAACATGCCCACGTGTCTTATCTAACTTTTTCATTTTAAAAGAATATTCTACTTTGCATTTGTATATTTCAAATATTGTTATTTATATTTAATAAGAGTTACTGATACAGATTGTTACGTATTTGTCGTTTTTGTTTTGTTATATCTTTGTCGACTTTAATAATAGACAAAACTACTTTTTTATTTGTGTAACTCTTTATTTGTTTTTTAATGTTATTATTTGTATTCTAATAAAAAATTTAAAATAAAATATACGTTCGGGGACATCCTCAAAAAAAAATTAATAAATTATAACTGACAGTTAAGGTTGTAAAAAATCATATGTGTTTTTTGGTACAATTGTCACCGGTCTCCCCTACCTTAATTTTTGATTCACGTTCACGAAGGTAAACCATAAGTCACTGCCTTAGTGTGTCATCTTGAAATTCTTTTAAACCAAAGCAAGAAACCTTGTTTTTGAAACACTATTTTAATACAAAACATCCTACATTGGAAAGTAAACCTAAAGATTTTTTTGATCAAAAGTTCACTGAGATGAAAGGCACAAGGTCCACGTTGACTTGAAGCGCCCTCCCAGAGGAATATCGGGGAAAGTATTTATTTAAAGGGTTTGTTCTTTTGTGTTGCACGAAACTACATTAATCTGCACTGATTTTTTGCTTATGGGTATCTTCCACGAATAAAAAAAAGTGCAGGTTACTGCAGTTTAGTGCAGCGCAAAAGAACAAACCTAACGTATTAAATGTAACATGAAATATTTGATTCGTGATTAATGAATTATTCATTTGTATTTATGTTAGGTTTGATCGATTTGAAGCTATATTTCTCCAAACAACTGTATTTGGAAAGATTATTGACCTGTAAATATTTATAACCCTTATTCTTTCTGTTGATAATAATAATAATAAAGATGTTTATTTATGCCAATAAAAACAATTTAAAATATAAATATAAAATTGATAAAATTAAAAAAGAAAACCAAAAAATGACAGTAGTATACGAGTTGGCATAAATAGGTAGGATTTTGATTTATAAGAAATCATTCTTCCAATCCTACCCCTACTAAATAATTTTTTATATTATTTTTAAAAGTTATATAGCTTAAGCCCCTTAGACTAGCAGGAATATTATTAAAAATTACAGAAGCTGTATATTTAAACGAATTTAATTATATTATGTTCGTTAATGGTAGGTGATACGTGACCATATTTTTTTAGTCCTATTGAAAAACAAACACAGTTATTGTGAAGAATTTGTAATTTCTGTTTATCTTCGTTATTGATATTTTTGTGATAAATTATATCACAATAATCTAATCCACTTAGAATAATTGAATCAACGAGCCTAAGTTTAGTATCGGTATTTAAGTAGTCCTTAAATTTATATAAAATTCTTAGTTTGTAGTATGCTTTTTTAATTATATTTTATATGTTCATTAAAATTTAGATACTGATCAAAAATTACTCCAAGATTTTTACCATATTCGATTGAAGTTATCTTAAAATTATTGTTAAGAACAATTTTGAAATCAGAATTATTTTTTATTTTAGTGATTAGTGTTTTAGGACCAGTTAAAATTAAGTTAGTTTTATTTTCATTTATTTTTAATCCATGATCAGTTATAGTTGTTGAAATATTTAAAAGATCCTTATTGATTAGAGAAATACTATTTTTTAAATCTGTGTATTTGATTGAGTGGTATTTGAGTATCATCTGCAAAAGCTAAATGAAAATCAAAAGTGTATATAATAAACAATAAACGGCCTAATACTGATCCTTGGGGAACACCTCTAGAAATCGGCAGTGAATTTGAAATGTCACAAATGTATTCGTTTGCAATTTTTGTCACTTGTTTTCTGTCAGATAAATAATGTTTGAACCACTGACAAGATTTTTGACTAAAACCTATATATTTAAGCTTTTCTAATAACATTTCATGACTTAGAGAATCGAAGGCTTTAGCCAAATCGAGAAAGACTATATTAGTAGCAAAACCTGAATCCCAATTTTCTAAAATCATCTTAAAGTAGAAGTACTAAAATTTTCTCTAAAACCTGATTGGTTGTCTGGTAAAATATCATATTTTTTTAGATACTCTATTACTTGGTCAAAAACTATACGTTCTAAAATTTTAGATATTATAGAAAGTAGAGAAATGGGTCTAAAATGGTTATTGTATGTTTCATAGTATTTAAAAAATTATTACTTATACACAGATTTAACATGCGTAAAGTAATACCATCTGTTCCACATGATTCTGTTTTAATTTTTGATAATATTTTAGCAATATCATAATTCGTAATTGGTTTTAAATTTAGAAACACATCTTTATCAATTTTAGAAAACTTATTATTCAAATAAAAAGATAGTAAATTTTGATTTGGTGATCCATTTTTTACATAATTTATAAAATGATTATTTAGTACCTGTGCACAAGGATATTCATTTACTGATTTAGATTCTTTTAAATTAATATTAAATTTTTTCAAATTTTTCCAAAAAAGTGTCGGATTATTTGGATTTATATTATTCTTTATAAATGCTTGCTTTTCTTTCTTTATAAATTTAGATAGAAAGTTTCTTATTTTTACATAATCTTTCTTCATAATTTCTTCTTTGTTGATGGTACATATAGTAAAATATATAATGAGGATACTTTACCTAACAGTTTCTTTTTGTACTTGATGACTTAGACTAAGCTACCGTCGCAGCTTAGACTATAAAGGCATCCTTAGAAAACCCGGACGGCAGTAAACAAACGATGCCACAATTTCCTAAAATAATTTTTTCAGCAATTTTGTCTTGCCGTAAGTCATGCCAATTCAATCATTATTTTATTAAGTTTCTTGTAAACCCTAAGCTTTTGAGATTAATTCTTAATGAACCACAGAGTCATCATGTTGGAATTCGCCGACGGTAATGAATTATTTAGAATTCCTATCTCTTACTCGATCTTTCGTCGCCTCAACCGGCAATTTCTATAGATTAGAATTAATTCTGTACATTAGTATTCATTGTATATTTCAGTATATTAGTTATACGGCGATAAAGAATTATGACAAATAATAAATAAAAGGTACAAGGAACATATCGGATAGACGTGATCAGTAATATAAAGCTTTATTATAGAACTATTATACTTTGATAGGTTTAATACATAGTTAGATTAGAAAACTTACCCTCCAGAACTGAGGACAAAACTTAAGCAACGATTTGCCAAATAACTATTAAACAAAAATTTTCATCGACATTATAATTATTTTCTGTTTTTATTATTTAACTGGCAGTTTAGTACATTCGAATTTTGATTAGAGCTTATCCTTGTTTTCTTACCCCTTTATCTCCTAACATGTTTACACATAAGGTTTTAAGCTAAACATTAAGTTTTAAAAAAAATCCTTTCTTCTAAGTGGTCTTCTACAGCAGTTTCAACTATTATTTTAGAGTAATGTATAGTCGTACGAATAAACATACCGTTTATTACAATAAGATTTCAGTAAGTCGGTAGCTGTTTTACGTCTCATGAGCAATACCTGAACAAAGAATCCGAAAATCCATAAAAAATGTCAAAAAGAATTACTTTGCTCTATATCAGCGGTCCCAGATTTTTTTTCCTCTAGACCACTTGCCGAATTTTTCTATCCGCGGACCTTATATTGAATTTTCCTAAACTTAATAGCGTCAAATGTGTTTGTTACAGCTGACACAGTGCTGCTCACTTTGATAGGTTTTTTTCTTGAGTGGACGGCTGTAAAAAAAGTCACCACACAGTCCTGAGACCACCTTTATGACACCTAAACTCTACCTATATGTTACAACAACTATAGGTACAATAAATGCTTTCAACGAAGTCTCTATACTTTAAAGCACTAGAAGAGTAGTGCCTTATTAGAAAATATATTTTTATACGTGAAATATGTTTTAAACGTTAAAACCTAAAGTATTCCTGATATTAGAATTCCAGTTGCTGAAAAAAAAATTTTTGACTATATAATTTTCAGTAATAACTTAGGATTTTTGCTCTCGCTAGCAGTCTGTGTAAAGTGCTTAAGCTGACTTTGGCCGCTGGCTGCAAAAGTACGATTATAAAGCTAAACTCTAGCATTACAAATATCAAAAAAAGTTTTACGTCTGAAGAAAAACCTACTATAAAATTAAACAATACAGAACTGCGATTCATTCTTGGCTTTGTTGTATTAAATAAGATTTTTCTTTCAAACGAAAAAGAAAGTTAATAGAAAATTGTTTGACCTTTCCAATGCTTTCTTAAAATCATAAAGTTGTTAACCTTTTTGGGCCAAACAGAATACAGTAACTACTACATTACTATATAAACTTTTATAATTTATAACAGAATATCGCACTAAGCGATAACATAAAAGTAAAACTCATTATAGCCGAAAACTTTTTTGATGAAAAATGTAACTCCAGACTGGCACTAAAAGAACCAAACTATAATAAAGCCACATATGTTGGAAAATACTTGTTTTTCTTTTGGATATTTCACGTCGAAAATTTCAAAACCGGATATTTTTATTTAAAAGTTTTCCTTATATTTTATTCCAGCGAAAAATACAAAATCGTTTTACTATGGAGATATAATTAAATTAAAAAATACTTTGAACGAACATATTTTACAAGGATTTTTAAATTCTAACAGAGCGGGTTTTAGCTTAATAACTGTTTACAGCTTTCTTCTAATAAAAATTGGAGTGTTCTGAAAATAAAACTTTTTATTTCAGATCCAAGCATGTAAAATCGGGAAATATCTTGAAAGCTGGAAACTTTAAACTTAGGTGTCTTATTTAATATACAAATTTTTTGACTTCAAATATGGATTTGTCCAAACATATCAATAATCTTGCATTGTTAAGCGAAAGTTAATAAGAATTTTGTTTCACACTTTATGGTTTCGATGACAGAGCACCCAAAAATTGGACCCAGTAAATAAAATAAGCCTTGGCCTGCCATAAGTAGCGTTGGCATAAACAAACATAATAAAGCAGTGACCGATTTATTAGGCGCTTTCGTCATAATAATAGCTTGGATTTGCCTATTAAGTTCAACACTCAAGAAGCAAACATCAACTTAAAATTATTATAAATTATGGGAAAATCTACATAGGACAACAAATATTCGGGCTGTTGTGCTTAATACGTTTTCTATGACTTTTTACAATAACGTAGGTATGTCTTAAAAAATTAGGCACAAATTTCAAAGGCCGTAATATAAACTGCTGGCCACTCGAACTTACACATAGAGATTTTTAGGCAAAATTTAAAGTTCAATATTTTCAACAGGAATGCAAATTTTTGAACGCGTCTTGCAGATTTTAAGAGCTAGTTTTTTTCGGGTTAAGCAGCATAACATATATTTATCGTAGGACCATAGGTTTATTATATACGGGGTGGTCAATGAAGTCATGCAAAAAATCAAAAAGTTTCTATAAGTGAAATTTCCGCAAAAATTTTTTTTGCTCGTTGCAATGTGGTTCGCTACTAAGGTAACGTCAATATCTCTAGACGTTTTTGTCACTTTTTGGATTAAGGCCCTTAGGTCTTGTACACACTACTAAACATAAAATTTGGGTAGCAAAATTTTTAAAATGCTATAACTTGACATTGGATTGACGGTTCTTGATGATTTTTACGGATTTGGAATCCTTACTTCACGTAGATTTTCTGTAATCTAAGCATTTTATTTGGGGGTTGAAATATACAGGTTGAAATTTACACATTATACCGGGTCGATAATAGACAAAAACGTAGCGACAAGAACAAGTTTATTACATTATATTCTACAATATACACGATTGGTTAACAACGGCCAAAAGTCAATTCTTACAAAATTTCTAATTCTAAACCTAATTTAAAGGTTCCTGCAAAACCCGGCAAATATCAATGGAAAATTGCCAAGTGTCCTATCTTTAAATACCTAATCTTTGGTAATA
The DNA here is from genome assembly GCA_963971165.1 of Philopedon plagiatum. Taxonomy (NCBI): domain Eukaryota; kingdom Metazoa; phylum Arthropoda; class Insecta; order Coleoptera; family Curculionidae; genus Philopedon; species Philopedon plagiatum. The sequence goes on along the minus strand of OZ020197.1, from coordinate 26,386,842 downwards.
ATTTATAGACAAAGAACTCTATAAAACTGAATGACTCTTTGAGACAATAAACTGGGGTGAAAGTTTTGGACAGAACAGTGAGAAAGAAGGACATTAAACAAAAACAACTTGAGGTGAGAATTTATTTTTACAAGAACTTAAATAATGCCAAACCGTAGAGCGCGTCATACCCTCCGTTTTTGTCTATAATCGACCCGGTATAATGTGTAAATTTCAACCTGTATATTTTAACCACCAAATAAAATGCTTAAATTATAGAAAATCGACGTGAAATAAGGATTCCAAATCCGTAAAAATCATCAAGAACCGTCAATCCAATGTCAAGATATAGCATTTTAAAAATTTTGCTACCCAAATTTTATGTTTAGTAGTGTGTACAAGACCTAAGGGCCCTAATCCAAAAAGTGACAAAAACGTCTAGAGATATTGATGTTACCTTAGTAACAAACCACATTGCAACGACCAAAAAAGTTTTTTGCGGAAATTTCGCTCATACAAACTTTTTGATTTTTTGCATAACTTCATTGATCACCCCGTATATAATAAACCTATGGTCCTACGATAAAATATACGTCATGCCGCGTAATCCGAAAAAAATTAGCTCTTAAAATCTGCAAGACGCGTTCAAAAATTTGCATTCCTGTTGAAAATATTCAACTTTAAATTTTGCCTAAAAATTTCTATGTGTAAGTTCGACTGGCCAGCAGTTTAGATGGTAGTCATAAAATAGCAAGCTGTCATTCAAAACAAAACTCGTTTGGCACCTTGATTTTATTTTGACAGCTCAATTTCTAAAGTCACTTCTGTTGATGTGGCTTATCAATCCTAAATAGCAGTAGAAAGTAGGTACCAATAAGTTGGTTAGATGGATGCCTAAGGCCGAAATAATACTCATTAAACCAAAATATTTTACGTAGGATAATTGCTGATTGTCAGCGAAATATACAGTGTTATGAATCTCCCAAAAAGCGGCCAGAAATTTTAACAGAGCCAGAGCCGAATGACTGGGTTGGGGTTTCAGCAAGAAAATTAGCATAAGACTATCAAACTTCTAAAGGCACCATATCACAAAAACTGTCACGGAATGGCCGGAAATATATAAAGAGAAGCCCATCCTCCAAATGTAAAGCTAATCAAATAGTCAAAATTCCAAGACCCTGCCGTACATACCCTAAGAAGAGTACATAATTTTTTAAAGAAACTTAACTGGCTTCCTCCTCAGAATAACCCATTTTAGAACTTTCAAATGACTTTTAGTTAGAACAAAAACATTACTTTTGCGTCTAAGGCATTTGTATAGTGATGGCTATCCAGATCGTTTTAAACGATAATTTTTTTAATTTAAAACTTAAATAATTCAGAAACGGCTAATTTGAAGCTCAACAAAATATATGTTTTTTAAATGAGGAAAAAACATCCTATTTACTGACAAGTAATATACAGGGTGTTATTTGAGAAAAATGTAAATTAAGTTAATTTCTCTACCTAGCGTTAAGATATTTTAAAATTTTATATTCGCAAAAAATAACAGACGAAAAATTCCACAAGTTTTGTATTTAAAGTTTTCTATAGTTGACTGTAGGTGGATGCCAAAATATAATGAAAATCCCTGTACTGATATTAAATAAAGATTTTTGCTGGTTTGGTGTCTTGTAGGCTTGGTAGTCATATATATATCTTTTAAGATTGAATGAATTTGTGTGTATAAAAAAATTCAAAAAATTAAAAACCCAACTTAAGAAATAAAAATCTAATTTAAATCCAGAAAATCTGATTTAAATTAAATAAATCTGATCTTTTTGATTTTCTTTAAAATCATATTTTTTCCAACCCTGGTAAAAAGGCAAGTAGCACACAGGGAAATAACAAATATATGAAAATCTTTTAAAAGCTAAAGTACCCTTAATTTAAAAATACGGCAAATTAATGTTATTGGGAAAATTTGTTTAGAATAAAAAATTGCATTCAAATATAACGGCCTTCGACATAAAACAATGTACACTTTACAGACAATTTATTTTTATATTTTTGTCTCCCTTGTATGCTACTTTACGTTTCACAATTCTGATAACGTTTGATTTTGTTTAATAACAAAAATTACACTCGCTGCAAGCTTCTTGGCCCACACTGTAGATGTGCCACGTGGTTAGTCAATCAGAATTTGATGCTAGTGACTGAGAACAAATTTATAACACACGGGGACTCTAAATTTTCACTAAAAAATGATGCAGCTTTTGACATCGCTAGCTCTTGGACTATAACCTTAGATAACAAGAAAATTCATTTCGATGACTAGTAGTCAATAAAAGTAACCTTGCTAAATTAGATTTTCGGCTTAATATAGGCAACAATGTCTTATAATAAATATTGTCCTCAATACTTCATTAAGGACCCTTTATTGAGTATACAATATATTTATAATCCTGTTGCGTATCAAAAGCAAATTATTAGGGCTTCAAGCCATAAACTCTATACATATCTATTATCCAAAGTTTGGAACCCCTGCGGGGTTGTATATAGCAAAAGGACAAAATTTCTTCCTTAGGAACTGGGTTACGATGTATAAAGTTTGCCTTTTAAATGGTATAGTTTGGTTAGGATAAGAAGTTTGTCTTTAGATTTAATTTATCTAATTTAGATAATGTCAAGTATATTTGTTGGCTACTAAAAGAGCTTAGTTTATTAATAACTAAACTTAATACTTTGGTTGGTTGGACAACTTAAAAGAAAATTAGTTTGTAAGCTGCTTTTATATACAGGGTGTCCGAAAAGTCTTAGTATGGGAAAATATTTTTGCTATTAGTGAAGATAGATATACGAAATTTTAGGTTTATCGTATTGGTTAATAAATCTACTGTTTCATGTAATTTAACTTTTAACCCCGTTGAGGGGTGACCCTATGCCATGTGGTACTTCTTTCTAGATGGATTCAAAAATGCAACCTTTAACCGCAAACCCGAGTTTCGTATCTTAATTCGTTTTTAAATGGCAAGCATTAAAAATTAAAAATCGTGAAAAAAATTTAAGAACTTTTGTCTCTCTTAATACTTGGGTTTGATAAAAGTTCTTCAAAATGACCACCATGAACTTCTTGGCAGAAATAAAGTTCATTTTGGAACTCACTTCTTACATTGTCGTGAATGACAGGTCTTACTTCAGAGTTTCATAATCGACTTTATTACTGCCAAGAAGTTCATGGTGGTCGTTTTGAACAACTTTTAAAGTTATAAGATACTTAAATTTTTAATTACTTAATTTACTTTAATTTTACTTTAATTACTTTAATTTACTTTAATTACTTTAATTTACTTTAATTTAATTTATTTAATTAATATCTTTCATTTACTTTAATTTAATTAATTTTAATTAATGTTAATTAATTAATTAATTTTAATTTATTTAATTAATATCTTTAATTTACTTTAATTTAATTTACTTTAATTACTTTAATACTTAAATTTTTAGTTTTAAAGTTATAAGATACTTAAATTTTTAATTTTTTCTTACGATTTTTAATTTTTATAGACTTGCCATTTAAAAATGAATTAAGAGACAGACCTCGGGTAGAATGATTCTTTTTTGAAGACCTTTAAAATGAGGTACCACACGGCATAGGATTGCACGTAAAATTTTTGTTCTCAACTCCCTAGCGTCATCCCTCAAGGGGGTTAAAAAAGTTAAATTATATAAAAAAGTAGATCTATTAACCAATAAGATACACCTAAAATTCGTTGTCTCTATCTTTACTAATAGAAAAGATATTTGCCCATACTAAGACTATTGGGACACGCTGTATATTTCTAATTTTTGGTAACGGTATGACAAGTATGATCCAAATTAATATAAGAAAATTTTGTATTATGATTTAACTATAATATAAAGACGCTAATAAGTTCCTTGAAATTCGGGCAAAATATCGTTCACAAAGGAATCACTTCAATAAATAATTTAGTTTTTAGGGTTTGTTGGTTTAATCACATTTTGCTTTTTTATTTTTGTACATAGTATGTAAATTATAAATAATTATTAATTTTGTATTTTGCTTCTATAAATTATTTAGAAGCAACTACCCGTTCTTATTTTTTTTCTCCTCAGCAGAAATTACGAAGAAATAAAAAATATACCTAAAATTATTTAAAAATTATGAAATTTAGTATTTAACAATTTTAGTATAGGTAATAGTCCAACAATCGTGATTGTTTGTCAATTGTGAATTAAAGGTAATTTTAATATGACCTCTAATAATATTGATGTTATTCCACAGAAGATTGAAGAAGCTACCAAAAGGGAAATTTTGGATTTGTTACCTACCAAATCAAAACAACAATACAAAATATCATACAGATGCTTTGTAGAATAATGCTGTTCTGGGAGGTTTTACTTGTCTCTCAGACATATGAGGGGTGTGCGAACTTGCTTTTGTTGCGCACGAGAATTTACTTTGCGGTTCCAAATAAAAGTCTTGTGCTCCTATTTTATCTTTATTCTAAGCTAAACCACCTCTAATACTTTTACATTAGGAAGAAATGACTTCCAATATATTATTAAAAATAGGTTAGGTACTCTTAACCCACGAAGTCCATTTCATATGCACCACTCGCTTTACACTTCACTATTCCACAATACTTTAGTTAGTTATTGCTCACAAATTACTCATTATACAATCGTTGTGAATGTACACTATATAAATCAGTTTACATTAAATCCAAAAGGTGAAAGTAAACAACCAAAACAGGTGTTACGTAGTAGGTATATAGTTCAGTAATTATAATCCCTCTGACTATAGGGAACTCGGGCTTATCACAACGGGAACCAGTGCAAAAATATGCGTGGAAATATTAGCGGGGATGTTAGTGAGTTCAGTACTTATTTGTTAGGGCACACACGTTAGAAACAATGTAAACCACACCGGGAATTAACAACATACAGCGGATCTTCCGGGCACGAGACAACTGGCGAAACTGCAATCAGCGAGTTTACACACTTCGGGGATTACCGTGGTACTACTGTACACACATACGGGGAAACTTCCTGGGAAACTTCTGGGAACAAGAGAACGGGTACAACTGCTATCAGAGAGTTCACACACTTCGGGGATTACCGTGGTACTACTGTACAAACATACGGGGAAACTTCCGGGGAAACTTCTGGGAACAAGAGAACGGGTACAACTGCTATCAGAGAGTTCACACACTTCGGGGATTACCGTGGTACTACTGTACAAACATACGGGGAAACTTCCGGGGAAACTTCTGGGAACAAGAGAACGGGTACAACTGCTATCAGAGAGTTCACACACTTCGGGGATTATCGTGGTACCACTGTACAAACATACGGGGAAACTTCCGGGAACGATACAACGGGTGAACAATTTGTTCGAGAAAATATGCTTAAACTTCGGGAGCTACCGTGTGACTACTTCTCTATATTTCGCGATCGTCCGGGACATATCATGTTGCGGTTTGCGGGGTACCGAACGGAGCGTTCACTCAAGGTGAGTATTTCACTCAGTCAGCAAAATAATGTGGGAAACAAACAAAACGGTTAGCAATAAGAGAAAACGATACGCGGGGAAAGGCGTAAGGGGTAAGTTAATTATCGCTGGCTCATATTATAGCTGCGGTGGCTCCGGCGTTGAGATAAAGAATTTCTGGGAAAGATTAAATCTGTACTGCGTTTAAACGATGATGTTTGAACAAATGCAATAGTAGGAATGTTGCTGGCATTTACAGCGAAAACGTCTTGCTGGCGTACCTTGAAGAACATTCTAAAACTTGGAAGTTCTCGACACTTTTCTCACAATTTTCAATGATAAAAGCCATGTTAAAAGTCAAGAATAATCAAGATATAAGTAAGTTTTATAAAGTAATTGCCTTCCTAAAGCGCAAGGGAGTAAGATACAATCCAAAAAATCTAAATCAGCCAGATACTGATAAAACCAGATAAAACGTATTTGATGTTTAAAGCAGCTGTTGTTATGGGCTTAATGGGCACGTGTTGCCGCGAAGAACTTTATCAAATAGATTTGAACAATATTGAGGATTTAGGAAATACACTAGTGTTGAAAATTTCCGACAGTAAAACCAGAGTTCCAAGAACATTTATTGTTTCTGATTCTTATGTTAAGTTATAACGTAATTACTTAGCATTGCGTTCAGCTCATGTCAACCGCCAACGTCTTTTTATTAAATATACTGACAATAAATGTACATATGAAAAAAATGACAATCAGTTCTTTAAACCACCTAACCCATGCCTTATACTATAAGGATTTCGACAAATAATGGTAAAACAGCTATTCTCCAGGCTATATGCCTATTATGTCTATTTAAAATAATATTGACAAGCCACTGTTAATTTACTTTTAACATTAGTATTAAAAGTAATTCACTTTTAACATTAAATAGCAAAGATATTTGCCCATACTAAGAATTTTAGGACACCCTGGATACCTCGCGACCCTACACTGATGCTGAAAACTTTTATTAAGGAACGACATCTAACATCTATTTTTTACTCTTTTTTATATTCGACATATTATTTCCTTATTAAAAACTTTCTCTAATAACTATTTTTATTTCGTACTGAATTACTTGCCTTACCAAAGCCATAGAAATACCAGACACTAAGTACTATAAGGCTGCTGTTAAGATAATAGAATAAAAACAATGTTTTAGCGCGTCTGGATTCTGCTGTACTGTCCATTATTTTCATCGGTTTTTAACAGGCGGGTTTTGCTTTTTAAACTATCCCATTATTTCATTAACATACTTTCTGAAAGTTAGGTCGATAATTAGGATAGAAAAACATTGGTTTTATTATATTGAATACAATTATTGCGTTGTTAGCATATCTGGATTGCTATAAAAACAATCTTAAAAACAAATATTTGCTAAGTTCTTCCATATTCTGAGTGAAATGCCATTGTGTTTTTTAATGGTAGACTTGAAATTTAATTTGTAAATTATTTAACTTATTTATTTGTTTAGTGATTTACCAGCTACATAATCTGTACTATCGTCGTGGAGTTTCATTATCATTGCACTATAATGAATGGCTAGTCTGTGGTAAACCAATGAATCCGTTTCAGAGGTGTATAATTGTTTATAGCTCGTAAACAGGCGAGTGTACTGTGTATATTGCAGAATACATTTCCGAGATACAAGTGACTTTATGGTTAAAACTAGACTATTTATATCAATTACACAGAAAAAAAAGCTTGATTGATTAATCTCGAGGGAAGCATGATTTTAATTTTGTGATTAAATTTCTTTCAATAAGTTCTGTGATTTTTATTCTTATTTATACAAAATTCTGATTTTTAACAAAAACAGATTAAGTTTATAAAAATAAGAAAATATTTTTAATCATTTCTTATTTAGTTCAACAAAACAATAAATTAGTGATGTGATTTTAAAATATGTAAAAAATAAAAATAAAGTTTACGTATCCGAGCGATTTTATATAAAATTTGTCATTTTTACAAGCTTTTATTTAACTTCACCTGTTAGTATGTATGTATGTTAGTATGTTTACGTTAAATATTGCAATCAAAATTTCGACTAGTTCTAATTAAGCTAGAGCTTTGAACTTTTGTACACGTGTATAAGTCCGGTGACAATGTAATACAGTATATTTAATATTGTTCTCAATCCAATATGGCGGACGCCACAAAGTGACGAAGTACCTTTTTTTCATAACCCCCTTGACATGGGTATCAAATGAAAGTGTTTGACGAGTGGAATACGATAAGCTATGTGACGTCATTCTAAACTCACTATGGCGGACGCCACAAGATGGCGGATTACCTTTTTCTTCACAATCCCCTTGATATGGGCATCAAATGAATGAGTTTGACGAGTAAAATACGATAATCTATGTGACGTCATTCTAAACACAATATGGCGGACGCCACAAGATGGCGGATTACATTTTCCTTCACAATCCCCTTGATATGGGCATCAAATGAATTAGTTTGACGAGTGAAATACGATAATCTATGTGACGTCATTCTAAACACAATATGGCGGACGCCACAAGATGGCGGATTACCTTTTTCTTCACAATCCCCTTGATATGGGCATCAGATGAATGAGTTTGACGAGTAAAATACGATAATCTATGTGACGTCATTCTAAACACAATATGGCGGGCGCCACAAGATGGCGGATTACCGTTTTTTACCAATCCCTTGAATGGGCATTAAATGAAAGGGTTTGACGAGTATAATACGATAACAGGTCAAATTTCTTGTAATTGTGATGCATTATCAGAAATGCATAGCTGAAGACGTAACTAAATATTTAACAATGAAATCTTGTAAAATATACTTTTTAAAAACAATCTTTTATTATTTAGATGTACTAAAACGAAAAAAAAAATGGTATAGTTTTTTTATTATGGCAATGCTAAATGATATTTATAAGTGGACGTAGGACGCGTGGGTGGATCCTAATAAAAGTAGTATCAAAGTTATCACTGAAACAGATATAATATATTATGTTACATTTATTGTCTTAAAAGCTTGTCGCGTGAATAGAAGAGAAAAAAAATACATACTTAGGTATCTACTTACAATTTCTGCCAAACAAAAATTAATGCCTGTATGAACTTTTCGCGCGCTACAAGCTTCTAAGACAATAAATATAACATAATAATATAATTTATCTGTTTCAGTGATAACTTTGATACTACTGTTATTAGGATCCATCCACGCGAATAACGTCCACTTATAAATAGCATTTAGCATTGCCACAATGAAAAAACTTAGTTATTTTTTTCGTTTTAGTACATCTAAATAATAAAAGCTTGTTTTTAGAAAGTATTTTTTATAATATTTTTTTATATAATTAATTTATTCCATACTTTATGTCCCCACTGTATATATCGTATATTACAATGAGGCAACTGTAAGGATATCGCAGTTTTTTAATTCAAAATGTCTCGTTTTTACGTGCAAGCATTCTTGCTTTTCTTATGTCTTTATGTTCTAAAAATATTTTATAACTCACTCTATTTAATGAGATGCCAATATTTAATAGGTAGGTTTAAGCAATAAACCAATATTGAATGGGAATTCATTAAAAATCTAATCAATATTACTTGTTAATTTTAATTTAGTAAATGTTAAACAAGAAAATGTATTAAAAATTCTCCTGATTTAAGCAAAAGTCAGTGTTAATTTTGTAAATCAAATAAACAGTAAAACAGTAAAACATGATTATATTTAGTATGCATCCAGACATCTTCTTTAAATCTAAAATAGAGCAAGTTATCAATAAAAACTTTATTTAAACTTTAGTAATGCTCAAAAATTATCTATTTTTGTTTCAGCATAAGTAACTGCTATTCTATATAGATAACATATTTTTACATCAATTCAGCTAAAATCATGAGTTCAATTAATTATCATAAAGTTTAGATCTCAGAGGACTTACTTTAATATACAGAGTGTCCAAAAAGTCTTAGTATGGGCAAATATCTTTGCTATTAGTAAAGATACAGAAACCCGATTTTAGGTGTACATATATTATTGGTTAATAAATCTACTTTTGTTGTAGTTTAACTTTTCCAACCCCGTTGAGGGGTTGGAAAAGTTTTATCCGCTTCGTTACAAAATCTGCAGTGTCCATCATTAGCCGTTTCCATCTTTTTGAGGTGATATCCCAAAGGGCCGTGTACAATTAGAAGCCAAGTAACTAGTCTGAGCTTTTTTCGGGAGTTCCAAAAACCTCTTTTTGTAGTCAGGTCAATAACAAAAAATTCTTTTTGCCTTTGTTTATCTTTTAGTGGGTCATTTTCTAATTTTTTACCACTGCCTGAGGTTTTCCATAAGGTCTACCTCTAGTAATACCGCGGAAGGGCTCAGGTCCCTAAAAAGGAGTTAGCGCTTCTTCTTTAACAAGTTAGTCAGCACTTTAATTGCCTTCCACACTTTCGTGACCCGCACCCACATTCAGGTTACACTATTATTCTTTGCCCGTTAATTTAGAGCAATCCTAGGCAACTTTAGAGTTGAAGGCATATGACGCTAGTGCCTGTATAGCTGTCTGGCTGTCCGATAGAATATAGATTTTTGCCAATTAAGGGCCTTTGTTGGCACATTCTGTGGCACAAAATGCTATCGCCTGTATTCCTACGTGAAAGTTAAAGACGGATTTGCCTAGAGACTTTGGAAGTCCACTTGGACCAAAAACCAAGACTCCAACACCCTCTTCCATTTTTAATCCATCTGTGTATCTTACGAATAAATCTTTCTGCGGCAGTTTCTCGCTAATACTTTGGCGGTACTTTATAACCACGTCAAAAGTTGAAAGCCGCACACTTTTGAAATTGAACGAGTTGGTCTCATTATAGATAACGACTTTTAGTATTTTAAGGTGACCAGTCAGATCTCCTGACTTAAATTTGTTGTTTGGGCCACTTTGGAGGCACTTGGTATGGCTTCCCTCCTTGTAAGTATAGTAGAACGAGATCTAGCATTACCTCCAGGGGTTTCGATGGTCAGGTTTTTTTACGCCCGTGAAACCCAGACAGATAAGCCTGTATAATTTTGCCAGCTTCCTTTGCATTGTAATTTTCTTGGTTTTTGTCCACGACACCAGTGAGCCGTATGTGAATTTAGGCTTTACAGCGATTCGGTTTGACCAGTAGATCATTTTGGGTCTTAAGGCTAAAATTTTACCAAAAGCTCCCTGCAAATGACGGCTATAAGGTCATTTTAATCATTTCGATTGTTCTAGTAAGGAGGCTGAAACATACATAATGTGATCGTTTTAAAGGGATTTTAAGGACGCTGAGTAGACTGGCTATTAAAATTTTTTATTATTAGTATTACTTTCACAATCATAAATCTATACGGGTTGTTACAAATAGATGTTAAGAAATTTTAAGGGCAGATTCTACGTCTGAAAATGTGAAAATATGTTTATATAAATAGGTATGTATCCTCAAACGCTTCTTTTTCGAGATACAGGATGTTTAATATTTTCACACCTCAAGTATTCAAGAGTTAGGAGAAATATGCGAATACGATTTAGAGCATGTATTGAAGCACGGAGAAGCCATCATTTCCGACATCTAATATAAACGTAAATCAAAAAGCACTGTTTCCTGAACAAAACATATATGATTAAAAGATTTCATTTTAATTTTTTGATATTACTGTAAGAATTAAATTAATTCTAATCTCGAAAACGGCGCGTCACAACGAGAAAGCTCAAGATACACTTTTCACGCAGAATTAATTGGGCTTTAAGAAAGTGACAGTTTTGCAAAAAATCAGTGGCGTGCCATTTTTTTCGCTAAAACTAAAGACTTACCAGCACGCACGCCACTGATGCAAGTACATTAGAAAATAAATTTTTGCACGTAAAGGTACCCTTTGATCATATACTGGCGTGTATTAAAATTCATGTCAATATCTTAACGCATTTTCGAGAAATTAAAAAGAAACTTTTAAAAATTAAAATATTAAACACCCTCTATCTCGAAACAAGCGTTTGAGGAGCATTGTTTATATAAACTTAGTTTCATATATTTGAATGAAGAATCTGCCCTTAAACTTTCTTAAGATCTTTTTGTAACACTCTGTATAGAGTCAAACGCAGCATATTTATATTCCCACTTTTTTATTCTTCTGCCGCACGAACGAGTTTAAAAATAATAAAACATTCCTATTAAGGAGATTATGAAAATGTTATCCAAATTTATTTATAAAAGTATTTTTTGAAGCTAAGGAAAATGTTAAAATTACATTTTTTTTAATTTCAATATAAAAATTAGAGTCAAACGCAGCATATATTCCCACTTTCTTATTCTTTCTGTCGCAGGAACCAGTTTAAAAATAATAAAACATTCCTCTTAAGGAGATTATGAAAATGTTCTGCAAATTTATTTATATAAGTATTTTTTGAAGCTAAGGAAAATGTTAAATTTAGATTTTTTTTTTAATTTCAATATAAAAATTTTACTTTTCTTTGTATAGAAATACCGTTCGGCAGCACAAATTTTATCATAAATTTAAACAGAAATTTTTATCCAAGTCTAATTTTACGTGATATACGCACTTGACAAATTCTATTATAAGAATATTAAAAAGTTTCTTTATTTTATTAAGTTAAAAGTTAAAGTTATTTTTTACTGTGTTGGCTCTGCAAGCTAGTGTATTGGCCCCGGAAACTACAGATTAACGTGGGCTCCGAACCAGGGTCCTCAGTAACACAACAACCAGAGCATGCTACCCCCACTGGCTCTCAACATTTACTTTTTAGAGACATTTATTTGTTACTAATATTTTTACACTTCATCAGACTACAACAATTTATAAGTACATAATACCTTAATACTATATACTATATAAAAACAATAAGTGCACGATGGACAATAACGTTAAGCGCCGCTCTCAACACTTGGTTTCGTGCTACCCTATGCTGCCTTTTTGTTACCTACCGACTGGGGAGTGTGAAACGGCGCCTTCATCCTACGAGATATCCGATTTCATCCAGACTTGAACCGGCGTGAATAGGACGGTTTAGACATTGAATCATTTTAAACTCCCTACGCTTTTCAACCTACCGCACGTACATTTTTTCAAAAATGTCTCCAAACAAATAATTTTTAAAACAGGTACATTTTTCGAAAATATATTTTTTGAAAACAATATTTGGAAAATTTAAACTATAATGTATAATGTAGCTTGGGTTAATGAAAAAAAGATATTTAAAGAAAAATTAATTTTTTCTTTAAATGAAGTGGACATCCTTTATATCCCCAAGAAAGAAGTATTTTCCAGACATAATTTTGTAAAAAAAAAACTATTTTAATTTATTTTTGTAATATAAAAGCTCTCTGCAGTTTTTTTTAGGAAATTTAAAAAACTTGTGACTATTACAAGGTCTAAGTAGGTATCTGCTATTAGCAGTAGGTATGTACAATGTGCAACATACAATATTGTTTATAAAATTCCGTAAATATCTTTAACAGAGCAAAAAGTCAAAACGAAATCAGATGTAACTGTTTTAGCAATCCCAGTCTAGTTCGAGCGCTAGAAAAATATATAGGATGTTATAAACTGTTATAAATTACTAAGGAAATATCTATTAAAGGGCCACATAAACGTTAGTTTAATATTGAACATATTTTATAATATGCGTTGTAAACGTATCGTAAAAATTCAAATTATATCAAATTTTAAAGTTTCTAAATGTTCCATGAATATTACGCGGAATTCACATTTTCTTGCTAAGTGGGATTGTTGATGGCCGGTGGGTCTATTCAACACGGGACGTCTTTCAGGATTTTCAACGCGTAACGTAGAATTGGCCCAGACACGGTTCCGGTGTATTTCATTAAAAAGAATATTAACAGGGCGCAAATACTGACCCGGTAAAGACAAAGAATTTGTTTCTTTCTTGCACATACGACCTGCCATTAGTGAGAATGTTCTTTTTCAATGATTGTTATCAAATTTTTTCGTGTTGCAATTTACCATACTATTTAATCATTTTTAATATGAAAATTACGTTGATTTCAAACGCCTGCATCTAAAAAAAATTATCTAGAATCGATCAGTCGGGTAAAATAGCCTAGCGTAGTGGAAAAAGTTGACAAATATTTTTAACCCATACCAGCGAAATAAATACACTTTACATTGCGCAGCTGTCACAGTTTAACTTCCCAGCAACGCCACCTGCACCAAAACATATCCAAATTTATGAGTTCAGTAAGTATGTGTATGTGTGTTTAATAGTTCGGGTAGAAAAAAGCAAAAAAAAATTGTCTCAGCTTAGAAAACAAAATGCACACCCAAACCAGTCATTATATGAAAACAAATATAAGATTCCTTTTTTGTTTAAAAGAAAATTGTATGCATTATATCGTGGTTAAACGAAATTCTTCTATCTTCTTCTTTTTAAATACCATGCCCACAGTTAACGTTGTGACTAAAATATCTATTTGTTTTAAATATAAAATTGTAGTTCTATCTTTAGAACCCTTATGGTGCGTTTCCTATGGGTCGGCTGGCGCTCGCGGCTGCCGCACAGCGTCTGACGCCTAGTACTGCTCATGTGACAATTTAATTTATCCGTTTCTTTTCGAGCGTCAGACGCAAGCGTCAACGTCAATGGATATACTGGCGTCAGCAGACGCTGTGCGGCAGCCGCGAGCGTCAGCCGCCCCATAGGAAACGCACCTTAATGCAGTATGCAACCTGCATTGAAAATAAAGGTAATACAGCCTGATTTGTTGTGTCTTGGATGCATTTGTTCAAGCGTGTAGAGATAAAGCTAGTAATTGTGGCTATAAATAAAGCAAATTAAAAGTCACTTGCATTAAAAGCTGTTTACAATTGCGGTACTTTAGAGATTTACCTGCAGTATAATACATTATATTAGTTAAATAGATGAAGTAGATTCCATATAGTTTAGGAAATTTTATGGGTATTTGTACCTAAAATTTTATTCTCCAGAGGCCAACAACAAAAAGGCTTTGTAGACCATTTCATATTTGTGTTCAGATTTATATCGGGTTGCTTCAGTCACAGAGCTAGGGGTAAATTTCTGATAACGGAACACGTTAGGGTCTCCGCTGATTTTAGCTATAAATACCGATAAAATACACTTACTCACTTCCCAAATTTAACTGTTAATTTTGTTTTTTAAAATACTAGTATATGTAGGTTAACTTCCCTTTTTACAATGTAAAATCGTCATTCACTATCTCCCTAACTGCAATGACTGATGTTTAGCCTGTAGCAAAATTTTGTAAATTGCCAATCACTTTGTTTACATTGTATTATTGACTCATGGAGAGAAGGAATGATAAATAAATATTTCGCAATACGTGTCCCTAGGTGTCCTTATACCAATATATTATGTATAATTTTGATTAAAAACTGACGCAACTACACTGTTGGCAGAAAAGGTTGTATTTTTTAATGGTATTCCTTTATTAACTACAGTTTTTTAAGTCACTCTCTCAAATTATTAACATTTTATCCATAAATTAGCGTAAAGCACCTAGTATAGTAAATTCATATCCCGGTCTATTTCTAATCAAATACGAATATCATACCCGCAGAAATATGTCTTTTTCGTCATTCCCTTATAGTCGTTCCCTCGTTCTTGGATAAGTGAGGAAATGACTGCTATAGTTAATTGTTAAGGTAATTTTTCTCATTTATAGTGGTTCTTAATATTGTTCATTTTTTTCCTGTGTGACCTTTTAAAATATATATTTTTGATTTTTGGCAACAAATGGTCTGTTTAAAACAGAAAGATTTATTAGGATTACTTTATTATTTAGTTAGGATATTCAATTGGCTATTTTCTATTAGAATCGCAGCATTTAAATACATTTTTCGCTGTTTTTTTTTCCATAGAAACATCATTCCCCCAAAACAATTTTTTTTTAAATATGTTTGCTGTAGAAAAGTATTAGATAATAATTACCGCCATCTTATGGTAAGTAGTATTACTTATCGAAACATCTTTCACTAAAAGAAATATTAAAATATTTGCACAACTTTTTAAAGTCAGCGTTAAGCTACACTAAAATTGTCAATAAAATTGTCCAAGATTTACCCATAGTTAATATTTTTTTATCATTTCGGCAAGTTCATGGAGATATTAGATTTAAATATTTTTACAATCTGAACTTATTTTCAAATAAAAAATGATGTCTAACGTATAATAGAAATTTACCTAACAAGTGCGGAAAGAAATAATTTTCCGCACGTGACTGCAGTTGATCGAAAGACGCGAAGCGGAGTTCCGGTCCTAATGTCTAGTCCCGTTATCAAAGAATCTAATAAAATCGAACTAACTAAACTGAAAATGAATTAAGTAAGTAATTATAAAAAATAATTAAAAGAGGATATATTTTTAGCTACCTTATTCGATAATAAATTTATTTTTACTAACTTTCTGTCTCTTCATTGATGGTAGCCAAATTCTGATGATACCTACAGTAGCGCTTTCAATTAATTTACGCCTATTAGAGAAAATTTCTCTACATAAAATTTTTGAATTATTCCACTCTATCCTATGACCTATTTCCCTAACGTGTTTACTTAATTTGCTTTTAAAAAATTGGCGACGCCTTATTAATCTTGATGTTCCTTGTACCTATAGCGCACCTTACACGGTCAATAATATTGATATCAATTAATACTGACAATATTTCAACAATCCACTTCAATCTCTGTATCAATATTATTCCTCCTTACACGATAAGTATTATTGTCAATATTTCCTTCAGTATATAACCTACTCACCCTCCGTGCCTGTTAAAAATGGATTCTCAACAAAGAGTATGTATTACGATAGTTTTAAGTTTAGGCATAAAACGTACAGTAAAGCGTAAGCGGTGGATGAGAGATTGGTTAAGAAAGCGTGCTTGCTTCTTCATTTGTTGACAGCAGCTGACGTTGCTGTCAATATTGATAGCGCACCCTAGACGATCAGTAATACTGACAGTATCCCCCTACTCGCGGATATTGATGCCTGATATTCGGAAATTCGAATTCGCGTCAGTTCAATCCATGAATCCGTCAAATATATCCACCTTACACGGTCAATATGTTTGTCAAAATAATAAAATATTGTCAGTATTATTGACAGTGTAAGGTACGTTTAACACTAACTGGCCTAGATGTTTCATCTATATAAAATTTAGCATATTGACATGGTATTTTCTAAATAACATTTTTAGAAGCTTAATCTGTATTAAAAGGTTTAAAGTGAGTTAATGTCACTAAAAATGTGCAGAACATTTTCTTTTCACTATTTGTTTTTGTATTTTAGTGACTTTTATTATTTTTATTAAAATATTAATTTTCCTTAACAGTAGAGTGGCGTAACACCCAGATAATAAATCTTTTTAATAGTTTCTTTTATTGTACGATCCAGCAACTACTATTTTTGGTGATTTTTCTTAAGAAAATGAGTTAGTTATTTTTTTACAGGTTCCCTTTTTCGTAGTGTCGTAATTATTGTAAACTACATTATTTTTTATATAACATTTGTAGCAAATTCTCTTGAGTTTTTTTAATATAATTTTTGTTATTCGTATAACCCCTTTTTGATGGGTAATTATGAAATCATTGGTAGAATTGTAAAAGCCGATATTTTTGCTAAAAGTGAGGCGTTTTATTTCTGTCAAATGGACGAACAAGAAGGGGGCACCAGTAAAACTATTAACAAATAAATATAATGCAAATAAACCAGAAAGGTTTAAAGTTTATTAAACTTTATTGTGTAGATTTTTTTTCTGATTACAAGTGACCCTATAACATGGACCATCATTCAGTTTATTTTTAGAAATATTTCTGAAGAGTAAAGTTCATCTGCATGTACGCGCCTAACCGCATCCCCTGAAACTCACTGCGCAACTCTAGCTGCTCTGCGTCACTAGTTCATGTATTTTTAAATAGTCAAAATAAACAGTATATAAATTATGTTTGCATATGCAGATTGCTTGTAGGTGTATAATTGTTTAAGGTTCGTAAATTACAGGATATTTTGCATAAATATTTCCGAGATGCGGCTGACCTCGCAATTATAGGAGAACGATACAGGCCAAACCGCTTCCATTTAGGGATCTAGCAAGCCCCAGTTAGATGGAGGCAATATTATTGTGGTTATAAACAAGGGTATTTAGCACCAACTTGGTTTAATGCTATTTCCAAATCGTTCCCGACAAGATATTTGTGCGGGGCCTTATAATTTTCCACCAAACTTGTTAACATATTTGCAGAAATTGTTATTATATAGAATACAAGAACTAAAAAAATGTTGCGGAATGTAAAATTTTAAATTATTTAGCCTAACGTAAATTATAATTTTAGAATGGCATTAAGTTTTGAAGAAACAATCAGTAGTATGGATGGAACAGTAGTGTTTGACCAACGTAAGCCTTATACTAAGTACAAGTAGAATAAAACTGTAAGCCAGGCATTCAGTGATTAATGTTGTCACCAAATCACTAACGATGTTGAAAGAAAACAACAAGTTGTGCTCTGTAATTCTGTTTTACTTTTTTTAAGTTAAATATAACTCTGTTTAGTAGAAAATACCAAATATGTTATGTATGGCTATGTTTTTTTTTTAATTTTATATCAATAATTGTGATTGGATGGATACTGTGTCATACTAAAGTAATGTTGTCAGGTTTATTGTCAAAATCGACTTTTCATAAAAAAAAATATATGATTCGCCTGTGAAATAATTGCTTTTTGGTGCAAGTTCTACTTTGATTTATGCACAAAATTTAAATTAAAACACCTTAGAGGAAAAGAGTGTGAAATATTATTTACTTCCTATTACTGAATAATAAGGATAAACAAGAGCATTTGGAAAACTTGCCTTTCCCCTTAGACTACTGTTAACTCAAAAAACTTGTTGATAAAGCTACATGTAGGGTTTAATTAGAATCATCTAAGTATTTTCCTGATCTCATTATATTTTTCACAATGGTTAACTAACCGCCTCTTCGCATCTAAAAGATAACTTACCTCTTTATACAAAAAATGCTCTAAAGAACCCTTCATTGTTATTAAATTTCTTTCTCTGAGTTTAGCTTTTAATATACAATATTTAAAAAAATCAACAAAAAATCTGAACCTCAGAAAATGGTCGAGGTTTGCCTCATTTTAAAGACCTTCTAATATTATTATTATTATTATTTCCTAAGTTTTAAGAAATTTAAGTATTCAAGATTGCCACCACCTAGATTCGCCAATAGAATATATGGTGAAACCAAAGTTAAAGCAACATTTTCATTATTTCGCCAGACAAAATATCGGAATTAGCTAAATAACTAATTTTGAAATTTTGTAATTTTTATCCTCTTCGAGACAGTATTAATATTTGTAGACAAAATAGTGTAAGATGTATCCACGAGCTAAAAATTATTTTACTTTGCTTGTTACACTATCTTTTCCAAATCTTGCCTTCTTATGGAAGAAAATGATTATCTCCACACTCATATCATATTTTACAGGCGCGTAACAGCGATAAACTTTTATTATAAGTTGAACTGCATACCCCTTTCCACTCTGTAACAAGTTACCCTGCAGGACCTGTTACGAAAACTCAAAATTGTAGGTTTTTGTAACATATTTCTTTTCAAATAGCTTTGGAACAAATTGTTGACTATGGGCCAACAGTCAAAGTCAACACATAGGGCAACATGGCAAAGAAGTATAACCAATACGAGGAAAAAATTGATTTAAGGTACCTTTTTTAACTGAGACAGCCCACGTCGACTTCGAGCCTACGGTTGGTCTCACACTGGAACCGACTACGTACGACTGCGACTATAGACGACTAGACGTCGACTTGGTCGTACGACTTGAGCTCTCACATTGGAGCAGACTACTTGTTTAGTTGGTGCCCTTTGTCCTTCACAGGTGGCTGTTGCGTGAAATTTAATTCAGTATTTTCGTCTTCGAATATTTTGAAAAGATGAATGCGTTGTTTTACTTGCTTCAAAGTAGTAGTTTGCTGATGAGGCGAAGAAGACGATATTCAAAAAGAACGAAATGGGTTAACGAGATATTCCTGAAGAGAGAAGAGCATGGCGAGTTTCACCATTTAATGGGTAATTTCAAGCAAGATTGTGAGAAATTCTTTGACTACTTCCGAATGAGTTCAACAAAAAATCAAAAAACCCTGTTACTTCTTCAATATAGATTGCACAGTGTGGCACGAAAATCCAAGCCCGCCTAGAATTGAGTCGCAGGTCTAAACTAAATTCACTTATACGCACGATGAAGTCGCTTCCAATGTGATAGCGCTAATTACATTCCCAGGGTTCGGGATGATTCGTGTGTAGTCGTGCGACTATGTACGACCAAAAGTCGCACGTAGACGGTTCCAGTGTGAGACCACCCTAAGTACTAACTTACCGTTCACGCCTGAAGAGAAGGGAAATGTAGTTTATTGCCCTGGCATGTTTTATCCAACTCGGCTCTATTTTGTACTCTGCACAATGCAATATTAACTTTTTGCAAATGATATATTATTATATTAAAATTAAACGCTTAACGGAGCACCAAATTTTACACGGCTGCCAAAATTATTTTTTATATTTTATTCTATGATGATGTTGCATACAATACATAGTTATAGTCTGCCCAAGATATCTGCAACCGGCAAAAGAATTTAAAGAATGCAAGGGAAGGCTTAAACAATGTTGCCTATTGTTTGTATACCAGTTTTGAAACCCTGTTTAATTTTTCGTTAAACTTTCTTACCACATCTGGTTTACAAACAAATTTTCAACGTTGTTTAAGTCTTCCCTTGCATTCTTCACATTCTTTTGCCGGTTGCAGATACCTTGGGCAGACAATAGTAAGTAAAGAATAAAATTATCTACGCTTTTATCTTTAACACTTCAATATACTTTTTGGTCAATTTTGTCCCGTTTTCCTGCTTTAATTATTTCAGCATTGTTTTTACATTTTGAACTTAGCGATAAATTGGTGTTAAGACCTAAAGCACACAAAGGTAATACAGAGTAATAAACAAACATTACGGCGTGCAGTGTTGCGTGTATATACATCACCATGTGTGTAGGGTTTAAGTACAAAGCCATGTGAGTAAATACTATGGCAGCGGTTACGCTATAAAGTATTTAAACAAATGGATGTAAATAAGCATATCATCCAGATTTTAGCTCACTGGCGTAACCAAAACTAATAATAACTATATTAATAAACGAAAATAATAGATAGATATAAAAATAAAATAAGATACAATAATATATTACAATGTTATTAACAATATAATATGATTAATGTATGTCGTGTATATTTCTGTGCTTTAAATTTTATTTTCACCTGTTAAAAAAGACCAATTAACAATATAACGGTACGCTCGACTGAATTACCTTATGGGGACATACATATATTGGCTGTGTAAAGATTTACAACCTCTATCGTATACAATAGCTATTTGTGTATTAAGAGCGCAAAGTGATATATTGCCGCTCTGAGCGAGAGCGGCAAAAGTAAAGTAACTTTGTCGCTCGGCGAGCGACAAAGTAAAACAAACGCTTGTTCCTCGAAAATGTCCAACTTTGCGCTTTCTTTTGAAAGCGCAAATTTGTACTTTTCGCTCGGTTGTAGAAAAAATATTTTGCTGCAATAAAATCACGCGTCTATTTATTATTCGTTTAAACTTTTTTTGTTAACTCTTAGTCTTTACGTACGAGTTAGCTAATTGTGGGTAACTAGGTACTAGCTGCGCAGCGTTGCCAACTTTTTAACCCGAATATTCGTAGTTAAGTATCGCAAAACCAGTAGAAGTCCGTTGATTCCAAATAAAAGAAAAATCTGCAGTATGTGGCACGGCACGATTTTCGAACTAATAAAATTTGCATTGCTTATAAAGAGATGACGCTATTATAAAATTGCTTAACTTTTGATAATAATATAGTACTATGAAATAAACTGTTTAAATCAAAGCTTTTAATGCAGACAAAAAGTGTTTATTTATTAAAAAACATATCCCACATATAAAAATAACAAAACAAAACACAAATAACGAAACATTAGAAATTAAAATAAAAGAACTTCCAACTTCCAATTCCGAATTCAGTAGACTAATCACAAATTGCAGGCACATATAGACTTATTATTATGTAACGTCTATGCAGGCACCACGCACGTGAACATAATGTAAATAACAAACCAAAATATTAAATATAAAAAAGTACAAGTTTTTATTTGCCAGTTTTTTCACTTTTGCTATCATCATATCCGAACAGGGCACAAAATTTAGAAATACGTCGCTGTTTACAACATAGTTGGCTGCTTATAAAATCGATGCCTATGGAATATAACCGAGCTGACGCACCTCAATTACACCGCTCAACAAGAACCAAAAAACTGAGTCTGGGTTGAAATCTTTTTTTTTCTTACTCTGTAGGAACAAAAACAAAGGAAACCGCCGGTTATAAGATCTAAAGTTTCATTTCATTTCACCAGGATATGTAGAAGAAAAAGATGATGCTATTATTGGAATCAAGGGAACGCTGTATATCCCCCAGCCCCCCACTACATTCCGTACATACACATAATGATAGACAATTTTAGCCAAATTTCCACTTTTATTTAATATTATAACATGACGCGTTTCGCTACACTATAGCTTCATCGGATGTTTGTTACAGATTAAATCTTAAACTAAAAGTTCACAAAGGTGTCATAAAAGACAATCCAAGTAGACAAATAGAAGTTTCAATTTGGGTTTTAATATACTAATTTACTATGGTCAATTCCCATTGGGCTTCATTAATAAGTTTAATAAGGGCGAGTTATTTAATTCTAATTGATCATAATAATATGTCGGAATTTTTCAACCGATTTATCTCAAGACTTTCAAATAAATTAAATTTTTTACCTTTATTTTCTAGAAGTAGTGTTTTACAATGTATGTCGATTTTGTAAAAGATAGTTTGAATACGTAGAATTATTTTTATTACTCATAAAACGTCTTATCTTCTGTTATTCGTGTTAAAAATGATCTGCCTGTTTGGCCTATGTATCTTCTCGGATATGATCCACATGTTAACCTGATTTATTATTATAATATTAAATAAAAGTGGAAATTTGGCTAAAATTGTCTATCATTATGTGTATAATGGATTTCCATCAAGTAAAGGCCAACACCATTCAAAGTTTGAAAGAAGCAAATACCTGTTTTTTGGCCCTATGGTACCACAGACTAATCTTAAAATATGCACTTACGACTAAAAATATCTGTTTTTTTAACATGTGCATAAAAACTAATGTCACTCCAAGATACATAAACTTGAAGACCAATAACACCGGGTCTGCAGCGAATAAAGCAATCATTCAAGGAAAAAGATTCTGGATAATTGAAGAAAGAAAACTTCAGTACAGCAAGAGAGATTCTTTTAATATACTATATCTTAAGGTAATTCACACTGAGCTTTTACTTAGATTACACTCAATGGAATTTGATTTTAATACTAGAACAAAAGTTCAAGATATCATTCATAAAAAATATATTATACAAAACAGAAAATTAAAGTCCCTTATTCAACAAAAATCAAATAAAAATTATATTCAGGACAAGTTCTCAGACCATAAGTTTTTAGCCGATTTGTTAGTCTTTCTAACAGAAAATTTTCCGAAGCAAAACAAAACTTATTATAAAAATGCTTTAAATATAACATAACTAATAATTTCGACATAAAACGGGCAGAAATGTTAGGTGTAGATGCAGAAATAGCTTTAGAAAACCTTTCTCGAAACATAACGTCTAAACAAAATGTGCTGAAATTATTAAAAAAGAATTCCTAAAAAACGGACCAAGTACCAGCATAGACCATAAAACCGCAATAAATTTTCTAAATAAATCCCAGTCAAATAAAGCGGATAAAGGAAACACTGTAGCTGCAACAGACAGATCTCAGTATATAAACAAAAGAATAGAATTTATTAAGAAAGGTAATTACGCTTCTTTAACTACAGATCCCACTGTAAAATTTAAAAAAGAATTAAAGTCTGAACTAGAGTTTATTCATTAATTAAATTACACAATGACGGTTGCTCCATTAGACCAGTAGTTTACTATGTCACAGTTCCTGCTTATAGAGTTTCAACCTTTCTTATAAATATTATTAAAACTTATTTCAATTTTCATACCAAATATAGCATAAAAACTCAATTCAACTGATCGACAAAATTTAAATGATCTCCCATCAAATTATAAATTTGTATCTTTTGACGTCCAGAATTTATTTCCTAGCATACCACCTGAAGACACGGTAAAGTTGGTGGATACCATGTTAATAAACCAAAAAGTAAACCCCATCATAACAATAGACATTATGAACCTCCTAAAAGCTTGTTTAAAACAAAACTATTTTTGTTTTAATAACGAATGTTATAATAGCAATAAAGGTCCACTTGTAGCCGAAATATTTATTCATAACATAGAAACAATAATACACAATAACAAGGTAACAAATAACATATTGTACTGATACAGATACGTACATGATATATTTACGTGTTCTACAGGAACACACAGGCAATTAGATACATTTTTAGAATATTTAAATTCGTCACATAAAAACATAAAATTTACAATAGAAATTGAAACCAACAGCTCTTTAAATTTTTGAGATTTAACAATAACGAAAATTTCAAATAAACACAATTTTTCAGTTTACCACACACCGTCACATACAGACACAACAATTCACAAAAATTCCACACATCCTGTACAACATAAGCTAGCAGCGTATCATAGTATGGTGCATAGGCTGCATAGGTGGATAGGTGTCCCTTTAACCCCGGATATTTTCAGTTAGGAATTAAATTTAATTAAACAAGTTTCATTAAATAACGGTAATTACCGATCAATTATTGATTGCATTTTGTCAAAAAAAAAACTTAAAAATAAAGCTGTTGCTACAGTCTACCCTAAGATAAAAGAAAAATCCAATAGAAAAAAATAAAAAATTTACCAATCAGAAAAACGTAGAAGTAGCATTCAATAAAAATAATTCACAAGGAAAATTTCTGAAAAATTCAAAAAGTAAAACTAATAAAAACAATAAATCAGGTATATATCAGTTAATAAGTGGATCATGTCGGAAAAGATACATAGGCCCAAGAGGCAGATAATTTTTAACACGTATAACAGAACATAAAAAAAGTTTTATTATTAATAAAAATAATTCTACGTATTCAAATCATCTTTTACAAAATCGACATAAATTTGATAACAATTGTAAAATACTATATGTAGAAAATAAAGGTAGAAAATTGAATTTAATTGAAAGTCTTGAGATAAATCGGTTGAGAAATTCAGACATATTACTTAATGATCAATTACAATTAAATAACTCACCCTTATTAAACTTATTTACCTAACAGAAATGAAGCCCAGTGAGAATTCCCCATAGTAAATTAGTATAATAATAAAACCTAAATTAAAAATTTTATTTATCTACCTAGATTTGTATTTTATGACATCTAGTCTGTAACAAACGTCCGATGAGGTTATAGTGTAGCGAAACGCGACATGTTGTAATATTAAATAAAAGTGGAAATTTGGCTAAATTTGTCCATTATTATTTGGATAATAGATTTCCATGAAGTAAAGGCCGACACCATTCAAAGTTCCGTACATACGGTTGGCCTGTTGGTCAATCGGCTATATGCGCTTGATTGACTGTCGGGGGCAATATATTAAAAACATAATGGGTGACCATATTTGGTGTTTAATACACTGTAAAAAAAAATGATTAAATTTTAAATCAAATTCAACCCAATTTTGACTAAATCCAGGTCCACGCCAGATTGATTGAAAAAATTAACACTGCATATTGATTAAATCGAAGGATCTGTGATTAAATTTTCTTATTCAAAATTGATTAACCTAACAATTAATTCTGATTACATCTAAATCAATTTTTATTAAAATTTTCTTCCATAATGATTAAATTTCCATAATACTCTAATCATTTTTTATTAAATCTTAAATCCAATGTGATTGATATGCAATCATCAGTAGCACCGCCCTTCCCCTCTCCGCCCTATAAAGTACCTGATTAGGGCGTCGATTTTATTTATTAAATGACAATACTATAATACATAAGAAAAGGGAACACATTAAAGAACAAATAGATGAAATTATATAAAAGATAGGTAATGCAAATTCCCAAAGCATGGGAATTGTTTGTCCCATATCATAAACAAAAATCCGGGGAGGTGAGGCGTGGACCTGGATTTAGTAAAAATTGGGTTGAATTTGATTTAAAATTTAATAACTTTTTTTACAGTGTAAAAATTGAAAATAATTATATGAAGTAAAAACACGAAAATTATTTACTCATCTGTAAATAAATACATAAAACACTAATGAAGACCTGGCATGACAAATCTTTTCTTTGAAAATACATGGAAAATAACTTACATTGGTGCATGAGTTCCTCCAAGGGATTGGATTCAAGATCTGAGATTTTTGCGTATTTCTTTTGTTTTTGAAACATAATTTCACCAACATGATGTAACAACAAAGTTTTTAAAAGAATATTCGTAAAATTTTAGAACAGGTTGACCACTTCATTCGTTATAACCTCACATTGCACATTGCACTACCACAGAAACCGCCATACCTACTGCCGATTAAATGGAATTTTTGCAGATTGCAGCGGGGTGGATGGATATCGGTACTCCCTTGTGATTAAAAGGTTGCGTACTGCGCATGTGTTGGCGGCTTGGTTTAGAAGTTTGAGTATTTTTTAGTCAGTAGGTGATTGATACTGATTATTGTGATTATTTTAACAAGGAAATATGATTTAAAATGTTTGTC
Organism: Philopedon plagiatum; assembly: GCA_963971165.1. Lineage (NCBI taxonomy): Eukaryota > Metazoa > Arthropoda > Insecta > Coleoptera > Curculionidae > Philopedon > Philopedon plagiatum. The sequence continues at coordinate 26,360,485 of OZ020197.1, read as the reverse complement.
TTTTTTATGCGTTTGATCAGTAACGATTTAAAGTAATCGAGAATGAGTAATTTGTTTGAATCATAACGAAGATTATGAAACTGATTTAGAAAATAATTACAAATTAAATCAAAAAATTTAATCCGGCCAATAAAATCAGACATCTCTTGTGGTTAATCAACTGGATTTTTTACTGTGTACGTAAGAGTGATTTTGATCATAAAAGAAGACGTACAATTCTTCATATTTAATTTTTTCACAATAATTCTATTAAAATATAACTACATACTATGTATGTTGTTGTATTATGTTACTGTACCTTAATTTCGAGGTAATCGCATTTGAAATTTACAATGCAACAAAAAGTTTCACCCCAAGAATCCCCCGAATTCCTAATTTCGCGCCGCTATCTGAATTTATTCATAAGTTATTCAAAAAAATCGAAGACAAGATCAAAATTTTGACATCGTGTATCTTGGTTATTATAAATTCTTGGATTGGGTAAGTTTAACAAAATCGCATTGCTTTGACCTGGGGAGTTTACATTCACTGCATAGGAAATTTCAAAGACGATTATCTCGAAAACGGTTACTCCTACCGACTTTAATAAAGGATACCATTTTGACGCAGAAGAAATAGAATAATCGATTTTTTCAATAGTCAGATCGATATAGTAAGCTTAAGAAAAGTTACGTCATTTAAAAGAAGTGCGGTATGCGGCAGGAGGCGCATTTTACTAGTGGCATCAAAAGTATAGACAAATTAGAATTCCTCGCCTCAGAAAACTCCCAAATCCCTGTATTCGTGCCGTGTCGTTTTGTTGGAAAAGTATTGGAAAAAATCTAAAACAAAGTTAAAATTTTGATTCCCTATATCTAGGGTATTATCAACTTTGGAATTAGGCAAGTTTGAATAAATCGCATTATGTCGACATAAGGATTCTGCTATTGCTCTGTCTACCATTTCTTATGGACCACCCTGTATAGTCGGAAACACCGTGGGATGACACCACGTGTGCTATCAAATGACGCAAAAGCCATTAGTTGTCCCTGCCTGATCGGAGCCTGGATTTGGTAATACAAAGATAATACATACAAGCAATGTAAATTTAAAAGATTAAAATGTCCCAAAGCAATTACCGTTGATTTGTTTTGTCATTAGTATTGTACTTGCCGTGTTTAAGCTCATAAAAGATGTAAAACAAATTTCCAAAAGTTGTCACATTACCCCCGTGCTATTTATCATCGCCCAATTACATCCACCCGACACGTATGCTTTCATAATAAATTGATTAATTAATCTCTCTTTCCCATTAAATTCGCGTTGTATTGAACAACGCCCTCAATGTTATTCTGTTTTGTACCAAGGTAAAGCGTGCTGCTTTTGACGCAATACACGTTTTGTATTACCACTCTCTTGAGATAAAATGTATGTCTTAGGTTCGTTTCTGGCATATTTCTGAAATATATTCAACAAAAGCTTAAAAAGCGGGTTGCATTCTCAAGAGATTCATAAATAATTTCTATGTTTGTAATCAAAAAATAAGTTATACATTTAAAAAACCTGATCTCAATAGAGAAAATAGAACATCTAGTAAAAACAATTTATTTTATCTTCTCCCTAGTGATTGAATTACTTATTACTTTTTTCGAGTGCAAGAAAACGTTGAAAACTATTCTGACTTCCAGACTTTCTTAAAATATTCGTGCACGAGAACAAATTTTTTCTACGAATGTTAATAAAAACCTTTATCTACTCCTATTAAATTATATATTATTTATTCAACTACTTTTGAACAATTAATAGTGTCTATAAACAAACAACATGAGTTATAATAACTCACTGCTATAACTCACTATAATAAATCGGAAAAGATTTACGAACCGAATATCAAGGTGGCTCCGTACAAGCCGATTGGCCGAAAGGAAACAGTCCATTATTGTTATTGAGGGAAGTAATGTCACTCGAATAATTTTGACGTTTTCAAATTAAGTTAATACCTAACTGTTGTAAATTTTGTGCTTAGTATTTATTGTTATAGTCGTAGATAAAGTATAGTATTCAACTTGCGGTAATGGTCATAACTCACTTGATGAATTACAGCACTCGCCTGCGGCTCGTGCTGCAAACTTCATCTGCGTGAGTTATGACCTACATTGCCGCTCGTTAAATAATATACTATTATCTACTCCTATTAAATTATATCTTAATTATTCAACTACTTTTGAACAATTAATAGTATCTATAAACAAACAACATGAGATAATAACTCACTGCTATAACTCACTATAATAAATCGGAAAAGATTTACGAACCGAATATCAAGGTGGCTCTGTACAAGCCGATTGGCCGAAAGGAAACAGTCCATTATTGTTACTGAGGGAAGTAATGTCACTCGAATAATTTTGACGTTTTCAAATTAAGTTAATACCTAATTATTGTATACTTGTATCTTAGTATTTATTGTTATAGTCGTAGATAAAGTATAGTATTCAACTTGCGGTAATGGTCATAACTCACTTGATGAATTACAGCACTCGCCTGCGGCTCGTGCAGCAAACTTCATCTGCGTGAGTTATGACCTACATTACCGCTCGTTAAATAATATACTATTATTGTATGTTCAATAGTAATTTCGGAACATGGTGCATTGTGTTTTACACATTTTCATTGTAGTTCAATCACCATGGTGATTGAACTACAAAGTTCCCATTGTGCACGGGTATTTTTTACAAAGGTGGCGTTGACCGGTGCCGCGTCAAAATCTTTATAATTTCATTGACATTTTTTGACATTTTAAAAAGAAAAATATTACTAATCCCATTTTATTAACAGTAACATTCGTAGAAAAAGTATAGTGTAAAACTCGCATGGAATGACCATTTCCTACTCGTATGATTTGCAGCACTCGCCTGCGGCATCGTGCTGCAAACGTCATACTCGTAGGAAATGCATGTCATTCCATGCTCGTTGTACAATATACTATTCTGTTATTGTCGATCATCATCGAGTACACAAAATAGCAGGGAAAGCGACGGTCGCTGCGACAACAAAAATGTTGATACTCTTCACTGTGCAAATTATGTATGCATGTGCGGTGCTCTCTACAAAATGTTCCGTTTTGGAGAAGATAAGCAGTTATTAGAGAAGAAATGCAGAATATGATGCATTACACCAACTTTAGTAAATCAATCTTAAAAAATAAAATCAAATAGACATTTCCTTAACAACTTTGTTTTATACAACTCAAGCTGATAAAACATTTTTTATTGTTTTTTTTTGTAGATACAGGGAGATCAAAAAATGATTATTATTTCATATAACTAAAATAGGCAGTTGGAAAATTATATGAGTATGTTTTTCAAAACTAATAGGTTATAGGTTAAAAACTGAAAAAATGTATATTAGACCTAAGTAGACCTAAAGCGTAGAGTAGAGTGGGGTAAAAGGACGCACCTAAGGATATAAATACATATAGAAGAAACACTTATTTAGAAAACCAAACTTTTATTTTTCATCCAATAAGTCAAACATTTAGGTATAAAACTGAAACGTTTTTCTTAAAAAAACAAAAACATAATTTCTAAAATACTAAACAAATACAAATTGGGATTTTTGCCCCACTGGTGGGGTAAAATTCCCGCATAGAGATTTATTATTTTCAACAATCAAAACTAAATTGTCTCGCATTTTCATACGCCGTGCATTCCTCATGCCATCATTTTAAACATTTTTGGCATTGGATCCAGTCTTCAACTGGAGCAACCAGGACATTGAACGCGCTATCTGGGGGCTGTTTTTTTTTTGCATTACTGCAACCAACTTTCTAACTTTTACGACGCTGTAGATTCGCAAAAGCAAGTCAGGCACAATGTAACATACATGTACATTACAGATACATATATGGTAACATATCAAATCAATCTTGGTTTCCAATGCCACGGCATTATTAAATATACAGGGTGATTGATGGTGAGTGGCCTATTAGAAGTTCTGGCGAACTAGTCAACGGATCACTTTGAAAATTTGGTAGTTTACATAAGTGGACATGACCTTTCTTTTAAAATTATTTTTGGCCTTGCGGTGTTGCCGCTTCTACTGAAAAGTATTAGCACCTATGATAATTTAAATGGAACACCCGGTATATTATATTTTTTTTAGAATCCCTGTTGGTTTGTTAATAAGTTTCGTTAACATATTCCTATGTCTATCTAGTATCGTTGTCGAGATAATAATTATTTTCTTCTTTTTTTCTCGGAAAACATGGTAGTCAATAAGGGCTGATATTTTTGAACTCATGACAGATAGGACACTAGAATTTGGTGGAGAGCTAGGTAATACCACGAGGCTATTCATTCGGTGTCCAAATCGTAGTTATATTTGTACAGGGTGTTTCAAAAATAAACATATTTTGATGGTTTGGAAAAATGATTAAAAGTACATTTTTTTAAATGGAACACCCTGTATTTTAACCGCGGTCCTAAAAGCTCTGTAAATTTCCTATCTTTCAATATATCATGTCCCTATACCTATCTCGAATAGTTTTTGACTTATTAGCATTTATTTGGACAATTTAACTATTACAGATAACATTCACGAGTTTTTAGGAAAATTTGAAAAGTAGCCTTTGGAAACTGTTGTTTTTAAATGGATGACACTTTTCTATTATTTATTCCGTTTCGTTGTCAGTTGGTTGCCGTACTTGAAAATTCTAATTTAAGGTTTTAAGAGAAATGGAAGAAAACAATAATTATTCAAATACAGTACTTATGAATTTATTTGTTTTACATGGTCAGTGTGATAAGATCATTAGTCGTACTTGTAGAAAATTCAATGAAATGTATCCAAATTTGCCATCAATGAACAATAAGAAATTTAGACGAATTCAAAGCAATTTCAAAAATTTTGGTTCTTCCTTGAAAGTTCCCACAAATTTACCCAGACCTGTAACATCTAGTGAGGACAACGAAATTAACGTTTTGGCTTATTTTCATGCCTATCCGCAGGCTTCAATAAGATGTGCCAAAGAAGATTTGGGCTTAACCTATTTCTGCGTGCAAAAAATATTGGCTAAACATAATATGCATGATTATAAGTATACCAAAGTTCAATGTCTTAAGCCTGAGGACTGTCCACAAAGAGTTTTATTTTGCGAAAACCTGTTAGTTCATATTCAGGAAGATCCACAATTTTTAAGGAAAATCATTTGGACTGATGAATCAAAATTTTCTCGCGAAGGAATTTTTAATAGGAAAAATATTCATTATTGGGCGAAGGAAAATCCTCATGTAACGAGAGATACTGGATTTCAAGAAAATTTTCGATTTAATGTTTTTTGTGTAATGATGGACAACAAAATTCAATATTTGATATATGATGAAAATTTAACTTCCAGAAAATACTTAGAAATTTTAACTACATTTGTCGAAAATTTCGTGGACAACCTTCCTCTCGCCCAGTATCGCAGCTGCTGGTACCAATTGGACGGGGCTCCCGCTCACTGCACTGACGAAGTTAGTGCGGAAATACAGAGAATGTTTGAAGATCGTTGGTTCAGGCGTTTGGGACCTTGGAATTGGCCTGCAAGGTCCCCAGATTTAACACCTCTGGATTTTTACCTTTGGGGCACTCTCAAGAATATTATTTACAAGACACCGGTAAATTCAAGGGAAGAGTTAGAAGATCGGGTGAATCGGGCATTTCAAAATTTGGATGCTGGTGAACTTAGACTTGCTACTGGACATGGTGTAAACAAGCGAATTTTAAAATGCTTAGATGTCAACGGCCAACGTTTTGAACATTTATTAAAAACTAATTAAATGTTTTTTACTTTTTTCTTGGTAATTTTGTTAGAAGTCAAAAAAATATTATTATGTACACTACAACTTAAATATGATTAAGTAATTTTAAGCATTTAAGAATTTACTAATTGTTTAAAATTTGTCTAAATTTCTTATTGTTCATTGATGGCAAATTTGGATACATTTCATTGAATTTTCTACAAGTACGACTAATGATCTTATCACACTGACCATGTAAAACAAATAAATTCATAAGTACTGTATTTGAATAATTATTGTTTTCTTCCATTTCTCTTAAAACCTTAAATTAGAATTTTCAAGTACGGCAACCAACTGACAACGAAACGGAATAAATAATAGAAAAGTGTCATCCATTTAAAAACAACAGTTTCCAAAGGCTACTTTTCAAATTTTCCTAAAAACTCGTGAATGTTATCTGTAATAGTTAAATTGTCCAAATAAATGCTAATAAGTCAAAAACTATTCGAGATAGGTATAGGGACATGATATATTGAAAGATAGGAAATTTACAGAGCTTTTAGGACCGCGGTTAAAATACAGGGTGTTCCATTTAAAAAAATGTACTTTTAATCATTTTTCCAAACCATCAAAATATGTTTATTTTTGAAACACCCTGTACAAATATAACTACGATTTGGACACCGAGTGAATAGCCTCGTGGTATTACCTAGCTCTCCACCAAATTCTAGTGTCCTATCTGTCATGAGTTCAAAAATATCAGCCCTTATTGACTACCATGTTTTCCGAGAAAAAAAGAAGAAAATAATTATTATCTCGACAACGATACTAGATAGACATAGGAATATGTTAACGAAACTTATTAACAAACCAACAGGGATTCTAAAAAAAATATAATATACCGGGTGTTCCATTTAAATTATCATAGGTGCTAATACTTTTCAGTAGAAGCGGCAACACCGCAAGGCCAAAAATAATTTTAAAAGAAAGGTCATGTCCACTTATGTAAACTACCAAATTTTCAAAGTGATCCGTTGACTAGTTCGCCAGAACTTCTAATAGGCCACTCACCATCAATCACCCTGTATAACTAGATGTTATCGCAAAGTTCTATTATCATTATAATTTGTATAACAATTTAACAACTGCCATTAGTAGACGCCAGTGTTCCAATTTAAAGTGAAAATATTGACTGGTTGTCCAGTTCTAGTCAATATTTTTAGCTTGTTGAGACTTATGTAAATCACAATCATTAAGTCTGTTCGACATCGAATCAATCGGGTGATTAATTTAATCTTGTGAGAGATCGGTAGCTTTTAATTGTCTTACACGTAACACAGTAAAGTTCCGAAGAAAAGTTACCGATCACTTACCAAGCGGTTGCTAATTAATCATTTATGCTCTGATGTCAGAAAAAATACTGTTGCCAGTGACTTACTACAGATAAAAACGCGTAAAGAGCAAGGCGCAGTTAATGTTTCATATTTTTTTTTGTTTATTGTTTAGAGTTCATACGCCGTGCCGCTACAATATATTCCCTATACCTCTCCACACCTTTAAAGGCAATGGGTCACTGACAATAATTATCCTAATACAGAATAATAAAGTAAAAAATCAATCAATTTGGAAATGGTTTACTAATATATAAGATTTTCTAAAGTGTATTTATAGTTCTGCTACAGTACAGAAAACAGCCGCAATAAAACAAGATATGCTACTGTTTTTAGTGTCAAGTTCTTCTGTTTGGCGACGACGGAAATGGGTGAGATGTTGCTTCGTGGAAAAAGACTTGGTCCTCAATTTTCTGCAGAAATGCTCCTATACCAAGAGAGACAATACGACAACTGAATTTTCAGAATATTATGAAACCTCGTCTCATATCTAAATGCTCCCTAATGTCATATTTTAGTAAAACAATCGCTGTCCACATAGGGCCAAGTGTACTTTAAACCATACTCAGATTAATCTCTTACCAAGACCACTGTGGTCTCCAGATCTTTTACCTATTTATTTTATCCTCCGCACACCCTAATACCGTATTTCCGTTAAATACAATTAGCAAGGGATGAGATATCGCACTATTAAACTAACTACCAAATTATCAAGCATTATTCTAAATCTTACGTAGATCTTAATTTTAAAATTTCCATGCCACTAAATAGTACTTTTCCTTTTTTTTTTCTATGGTCCGTTCACATACATGCTGAAAAATATGTAAGTCTTTATGTACAGAAAATTATTAATTATTATCTTAACATGGTAAATTTTGTGCGCCAATTGAAAAAAAAACGATAGTGTTTTTCCTTTTTAGTGTTCCGTGAAATGGAACACTTATGAAATCACCACGGTGCCCATCCATCCGTTCCTCCGTTCGCCCGTCCGTGTGTCTGTCACAGGCGATCTTCTCTGAAACTATTTGACGTAAAAATAAAAATTAGCACAGATGTAGATTGTGGTGGCCCAATATTATAGACGTGAAATATAAACAGTTAAGTTTTGATTCTGAGGGTTATTTTCAGAGGGTAAATTGGTAAATCGATTTTTTTAAGAGGATCGTGTAGGGTGTCAAATGAAAGCTTATGGAAGCACGAATTCAATAATATACATGTATGATGTATGTATTTCTTTATGCATTTTTTAAAACATTTTTCGGGAGAAACGCTGAAAAATTGCTGTCCCCCACCCTTATCACTAAAATGATCGCTCAGAAAATCTGGAAAAAGTCATCAAACCTTGAGAATTAGGTGCAGATTGAATCAAAATTATCAGGATTAAAAAATTCTAGCTCGATCAATTGTTATAAACAATTTAATTGTTTATTTCCTTATAACTGCGGAACCATTAGTTTTAGAGAAAGAGTTTTTGACAAAAAAACATTTCTTACGATGTAAGGAACAACTTTTGTCCCTACACATTTTTTAAAATTTTTAATTTGGCCCAGTCGAAATGCCCCACTCAGCTCCGCGTATACCTGATGCGATACGGCGTGGCACGGAACACTAATTGTGCAATTGTACATCTTGCACTCGACCGAATTTTTTACTTTCCAAAAGCAGCAGACATAAAAACGTTCGAGCAAATGATTGTTTTGTGTATAAGCGGCTTGAGAACACAATTTTTACAAAACGCATGAATACAAAATAGTCGCATTCTGTTGTACCCAGGATATTAAATCACAAGCACAGATATTATATCAATCTGTGTCATAAGTATTAGATAATATTAGTTACCAATTTGACTGAGTGCGTCGGAGAGTCACCGGGTAACTACAATTCCTAACTTATTTAAAAACCAATTCCTGTGATAAGTATATTTTTTATTAGTATTTATCAATACGCCTCCGCAAAAAACTTTTAAGCGTATTTTAAATAGTATTTTGTAAATGTTGTGTTTTACTATTCCCTCAGAAAAGTTTTTGGAGCTTTGCTCTATACACTTCGTGCCAGCAGCATTTGGAGTTGCGGAGTTAAATGTATTTATTTTCTTTGTAAGTCAAATTTAATGTTAGAACTCCTGAAAAAAACTTGAAAAACTTGGAAAAGAGTACAGTGCTTACAAAGTTGAAAGAATTGTCCTGTTTAGAAAATGTATTTTCCTTTTTCAGTTGAAGCCATTTACAGATTGCTTCGTTGATTATTTTATCGTTACAGGTAACGTTAGACGGCTATTGTCAAAGGGGAATAATAAATGCCACATCGACAAAAGGGTTAAAGATTTATTAGGGTTTTAAATTTGGACATACCAGATGACCATTTAATTTTTATCAATTCCCGGTGGAGTTATTATTTTTTAATGGGCTATTCAAAATTTGTAAGGCAGATTCACTATTGAGAGTTATCTCTATAAAAGATCTAATGTGACAATTAAGAGTTTATGTATATTGACAAGTGTCAATAAGTCACTAATTTGAACAATAGTCCGTTAATCTTTGTGCTTGTTTTTAACAAATATAAACAGCACCGTCTTGATGGAAATCACCTACTCTCCAGATCCATATTGTCGGATTCAGGCCACAAAAAGTCTGTTATCATGTGACGATAAGGTTCACTTCGTTATACAACGTTTCATCCTCGAAAAACGGTTCACTTACTCCTGCATCCTAAGATCTGCACCAAGCACTTGCTCATAGGCTTCGTCCCAAACTCTACAGTTTTGTTTATTGGCCACTTTTGGTCTGTTACCAGTGGTGTCGTTGCAGGAAATAAATATGTGCGTATAATTTATCCAAAGTCAGTCTGATGACATAAAAAGGCTTTTAACGGGCTTTAAAGAGACCAACCTCATAACCAGGGTAGTCAGATCTTGTTTCAAAAAGTGTTTTTTAAAAGTGTTCTTTTTGTATCAGTATTCAATTATTGTTAATCAGTCACTCTCTTTGAAAGCTAGTTTGCAAATGTACTTTGAACCAAGAAGCTTTGAGTGTGAAAGAAAAAAAATCACAAAGCACATTCATTAAGATGGGACCACTGCTCACCAGTAGGCACCTCAGTTTGGACCTCAAGAAGCGCATACTAAATAGTCATATTGTCTGCTCTGTGGTTCTAAATGGTGTGGAGAGCTGGACAATGTCAGTAGCTATGGAGAACTGAATTCAGGCCTTTGAGATGTTGATTTACCGTAGAATTCTTAAGATACCTTGGACGGAACATACGACAAATAATGAAGGGCTTAACAGAATGAAATGGCGACCACAACATGTTGTTACTTAGAAAAAGGAAGTTGGCGTACTTGGGTCACGTAATGAGAAATGAGTGTAAATATCGCCTCCTACATAACATCATGCACGGCAGCGTGGATGGTAAAGTAGATGGTAAAAGAAGTCCAGGTAGGAGAAGAATTTCCTGGCTGCCAAACCTTCGGAAATGGTATGGTGTGACGTCCACTGAACCATTCATGTGCGGCCAATAAAGTTCCAATAGCCATGATGATCGCCAACATCTGGAACGGATAAGGCACAGGAAGAAGAAGAAGAAGTAATTAGAAACTTATTCAATGATGAATGAAATGATTTTTACCTTGGTACTTTGTTACTAAAATTAATTTATTTGTATAATTATTGCGTTAAATCATCCTGTTTCATAAGTTTTGCAAAAAAATCTCCAAAATAAATTCATAATAAAAAACTTAGTTGTCTTATTCTTATAATAGTTGTCAATTTAAACCCTAATTGGATGGTTTTAGCAACAGTGAATCGAAAAGTGAAGTGAAGGGATAGGGGACTTCCGCGATCCTCGTGAATTCAGATTCTAAAATTACTATGATTTTGTTAGTCAGGCTTTCTATTCTCTATCTGGAATTTTAAAATTTACTCATAAGAATCATATTTGTTAATTTTGATGGTTTAATAAACCATTACCAACAAAATTTGACTATTTTTTAACATTTTCTATTTAAACGTGAATTTACAGTACCATAGAGTATACCTGTTTTTAAAATTGAGTTTACTTAAATCCTAAAAATAATTCATTTTCGCATCATACATGTTTTTTTTATCTTTCCAGCTAAAACTTTGGTTTAAATTAAATCCCATTTACTTAGCACATTTTGTAGTGTCTTTTATCAGAACATATATTCCCGACTCTAATCAGACTTGTCTTTAGCACATTTCCCTTAGGATAAAAACGTCGTTATTGTTGCTGTTTATACCAAACACAAAGGGCTCTAAAGACTTTCAATTTGAACTTAAATCCGAAATAAAATGTTTTATGCTTCGACGTTACGTTTAGCTTAGAATACGGATCTAGTTAAGCTTCGATTCTTGAAAGTAATTTTGTTTTGTTGTTTTTTTTGCATCCGGTTCCATTCTTAGGATGAAGGGGAATCTAGTTGTTTTGGTTTATTTCAAAACTTTGTAAACAAAAGGCAAAACTTGAAGTTCTAACGTGGTGATAAATATTTTATTACTACCAGTTTCTCTTTGAATATAAAAGATATGGTGTTGGGCTAAAATATACTGCTCTTTTCATTTTCTTTCAAATTTTCAGTACTTTAGTTCACACTGTTAGAGGGAAACACCAAAAGCGAACGTCATATTTCAAAAACTGCTACTTCTAACCAGCAATAATGAAATGTGATCAAAATGGCGGTCATTTTCTAGTCTCTCGGCAAAATAAGGCTAAAGAGTCCAGCTATTCAGTATTTGGGAATGATTTCATTTTGAAGCAGCAAAAGATTTTTAAAAAATATAAGCTCATAATACAGGACGACATATTTTAAAACATGTTTGATGATTATCCGTCAATAACTACGTGTCTACACAGAAAATTTTTGATTTACTCTTCTACTTGCATAGATATAAATTTTTTAAATAAACAGATAAGAACCGTAACAACTATCATATACTAAACCTTTAATTTAATGGCGGTCGTGGTTTAAAAGGTGTTCAAAATGTCGTCCATCTACTTGGCCGATAGATAGATTGGTCGTAGTTTCCCTGGAAACTGGACTTCAAGATCTCCTGATCTGACCTCACTACTTTTTGTCTTGTGGAGATTTATAAAAGAAAACGATATGGCTACAGCACCAATCACAACACAAAACATGAACAACTGGATTCGACAAGCAATTACATTAGCAACTCTCGAAATGTTTTAGCAACTTATGTCAAAAAATAATTTTGAAAGGTTGGCAAATAGATGGAGGCCATTCCGAGCACTTTTTAAAGCACAACTGTTGTTAGGTTTAAGGTATGTTATGATTTTTTATTTATTTACAAGTTTGAAACTATACAAGGAGTAGAGTAAATGCAAAGATTTTCTACATACACCAGACAGAATTTTTCGAAAAAAGTATGCCTTTCCATTTGACATTTTACACCCACCACCTGCCGCTTACAAGGTGAAGGGGGTTAAAAGTCAATTATATTTTAGAATATGTCTCTCTGCCTTCTTTTAACTTCGCAAAATTTTTATTTAGTTATTCCAAACCTTTTTGAGAATATACCACATTGTAGCTCACCATTTCTATACTTCAAGAATAAAACAACTTACCAGAACAAAAATGCTTTTGATGTTAAATGTAAAAGATCAGACATACCTGAAACAAAAAAAAAACATATTAATGAATAGGAATTTCAACAAATTTATCATTATACCGTTAGTAGTAATTTCTGTTATTTCTTTCAGAATTAAAAATGTACTAATTTGTAAGCATATAAGAGTTTTTCGTGTTCAGTAAGTGACTTGCTAAACTATGTACAAGTAATTTACAGAATTTGTAAATATCCCCCTAACCGATACGATGGTTAGGTGGCTATTTAAAAATAATATTTGTTTCATACTGTGTTTGCTATTATAGTTTATATCACCTGCCTTTGTTGTATAGGAACGGTACATGCATCTTATTTATTTATATATTTGCCGTTTTCTCAAAATAGTTCGACGTTACCTAACATTTTCTTTTTTTATCTTCTGACAGCCCACGAGGACCGAAGTATCATGTACAGTGGGAGTATTGGGGAAGTCCGACTCACACATCCAGAGCTGGAAATATCCGTAGGGAATTAACCAGCCCACCAGAGGGTATGTGTGGTGGTACCACCTCGGCCCAGGACGAATTCCTCTACCATCTTCCTGAATGGCTCTGATACTACAATAACGCATTTACCGGTCTGAAATCGCGTGATTCCTTAAAGTGGGTAAATGCTTAAATTTAAACCAAACAACACTAAAAATATTTAATTAAAACTATTATTATGCATAAATTTAATTTACCTAATGAATTTCCAACTATCTAAGAATAGAATATTGTGTGAGCCGCAATAAATAACAGTAAAATTACAGTTTGGTTCCATAAGATATTGCTTATTTTTCCTTAATAAATTATGCTATTTTGTTATCACAAAGTTAGTTATTCTAATTTAATTCCTAAAAGAAAATCATTTATAAAATATTTAATTTCACAAAGTAAAGTAGAATAACAAATTAAAAATATAGTTTGTTCTGAAATATTATGCGTCACACATTGGCGCCAATTTTTAATTTATATGTTCTGTAAAGTTGTCTCGCCGGCGCGCCGCCCGGTATACAAGTCAGTTGTTGACGGAATCGCATGACTTGTTACTGAAAATGTCGCGAGGTTAAACGCAAGCCGGCATTTACGGTCATATCCTTGTGAATCTTCCAAAAATAAACAAGCATTTTGTGTAGTTCATTGTTAGTTTGATAAATTTTTACAAATAAAGGGAGTATATTATTTATATGTTTATGTGCAGACTATGTAGTTTAAAAACAATTAAGCAGTGTTTTTGTAAAGTATATCCTATAATACGATGTTTTAATATGTTTGTTGTTGAATGTGTTTTATATTGTTAAAACAAAATTCATAATTTTTTACTCTAATAAAAAAAAACAACCATATATTTATGGAAATGGTCTTTGTGTTTTACCGATAACTGCGTATTTTAATGCAAGCTAAATAAACAAGAGCTACGACTTTAAGTTTTATTACTTGAAAGGGATTTTAAACCTGCTTGTTTATTAATATTTATTTGGAAATAAAAATAGAAATATATAAATTCAACGAACGGTTGGGTGTCCCCAACAGTTGACCGAAAGAAGGTTTTTTTAAGCAGCGTGTATAAACCGTGATGCAACTGTTTTAGTTACTTGACAAAACTTACCAACAACGAATTAGGGAACTGAAATGATTTTACTAAATTTTATACACATGTTTTTTTTTAAATCAACTATTTACAATTGTTCGTTTAAATGGTAGCGTGTAACTTAGTAAATGTATTGAGCAAAAACGCAACAAAAAATCCACTTTAGACAGCAATTAAACAGGTTTTTAAAAATAATGTATTAGTAAGTTATTAAACAGGGTGAGCTTTTTAAAGTGTTTCATGGAGATATCTCGTAAACGATTTAAAATATTTTCATGAAATCTTGATTAGTTTAGATATACCCCCTCTCTATGTTGAGGGGTGGGGCGCAACTTTGGAATTTTAAATGGGATAATGTACATTTGTTTATAAAAGTCGAATCTACGTAAAAACTACGTATGTGTACAATTTTTTTTTGATTATCCAATTAGGGTTAAATAAATTTTGATTGAATTTAAAACATAAATAAATTTTAGCAATAAATCAAGTTCACTTATATCAGAATTATTACTCGTTTCCAGGGAAAAGCGTTATTTTTACCTAAGTCAGTTGAGAATTTTAACGTTTTAACGATTACTTCTCAGTTTATTGCTGAATTAAACATGGAAGCGAATTTTATTGTGCAATATGCAATACAGGCCCGTAATCATTTGAGTGAAATATTTGAAACAAGTGGACTGGACGAGCTGGTCTGGCCAACTAGTCTGCTAGGTTCCCAGATTTGACTCCCTTCACTTTTTTTGTGGGAGTTTTATAAAGGACAAATTGATGGGGATTGCACCTACAACTTAAGATGATATGAAGTACTGAATTCGCTTAGCCTGCTTATTAGTGACACCTGAAATGTTACAGCGGGTACGAAATTCATTTAGAAAGAGAAAAAGTGTTTGGAAGTTGACAAGAGACATTTCGAACAACTTCTGAAACATGACAGACAATAAACAAGTTGAAAGTAAATATATTTTTTTTAATTTATGTCAGCTAATTAGTCCTACCTCCGTAACCAAAAGAGTAGATCAAAAATATGTTGTAGTTTTTTACGTGAATTCGAATTTTATTAACAAAAGTACATCGGAAGGTGGTAGAGGAATTCTTCCTCGACCGAGGAGGTACCACTCCACACACCCTCTTAAAGGGCTGGTAATATCCTTATGGGTGTTTCCAGCCCTGAGTGTATGAGTCGGCTTTCCGATATACAACCCACGGTACCTTTTAATACTTAGGCTTGCTGCTTTCGTGGGTTGTACGAAGATAAAAAACTCATCTCATTTAAAAATCTTAATTTATCCCGACCCCTCAAAATTGACAGAGGGGGTAAATGTCAAAAATATGTATAAATGTGCCCCTTCATCTTCTTATTAACTGACCAAAATTTCATGAAAATATTTTAAACAGTTTTCGAGATATGACCTTGTTGTATCACTTTAAGAACTCACCCTGTAGAGAACAATTTTAGAAGTCTGCTGTTCGTTAACCAATACGATGTAAAAACTTTTTTTCTTAATTTCCATTTTGACTAAATTATAGTCTCCTCGATATCCTTCGACGCTTGGGTTGAAAATTTTGCAATCTCGCTTGGAAATTCCTTCGCATTTTTTTAGTTCTACCATAAAATCGAAATTTGTCAATGCTAAGCACAATATAGCTACATATAATAATTTTTGTATAATGCAAAGCAGTTAATTGGGAAGTAATTAACTAAGTACTAAATCGTAACAAAATAAAAGCTTTTATTTAATCCTAAACCAAAAAGCCCTTTTTAACTCCAGCCATAACTAACTTGGCATGAATAACAAAAAGGCACAAATTTTAATAAAAATTTTAATATTACATCTAAACTGTTTAATGCTGTGGTATAAAATGCAAATTTAGGGGAAAGACGGGGAATACCGATCATCTAAAGTAAAACGTCAGAAAAAAATTCGGACTATAGAAAACGTATATTAGTTACATTGTTTTAGCTACATATCAATAGAAATAAATCTGAAGAAAACACCGAATATTTTTAAGTCATGAGGCTAAAAAATAATAAAAACGAAAAATGTCATCGGTCGATATTAACCGATACTGTAGGGTAAAATCGACTACATAAAAAATGTACAAAATATATAAAAATTATTGGTAACGACAGAAATCGCAAATATACTCGTTATGAATATCGGAGCCTGCATATTCCGCATGAGCTGCCATACCGCATTTACTACACACAAGCCACCATTCTCCATCCCTGCCAAATTCATCGCATGAGAAACAGGGCTCTTTTGCCACTTAATAATTGTTTTTCTTCTTAATGGATTTTTCTTGGGTTTCTCTTCCATCTTGGTCAACTTAACTTCGTTTAACTTACTTATTCTTTGCTAAACTAACTTTTCTATATATTTTTGACCCAAATTCTTCTCGGTTAGGGGTAGAGGTGTAGATTTTTGAATGTGCTATCCGACAGTTTTATTTTGCGGATGATTTTTAATTTTTGGTGGAGCTAATAAATCTATAAACGATATTTTAGTTGAACTGTTTTGTCTTCAAATTCACTCTCATCAGGATAATTTTTTCTTAGCTGATATTCCTGAAGGTCCGGGTTTAGGATTATGGTGCATTTTTGAATGCATGACAATAATTAATACATTGATATAATATTCACACATTTCGGAATGCGGGTAATATCGATCACTTTCGGTTAACACCGACCATTATGATCGACATTACCGAAATCACATCCACAAACATAAGTCCGTTCCATTCCTTTTAAAAAGAGGTTAATCTAAAATTCGATAGATAATTAGGTGGCAGCATATCTACGTAACATCACTGACTAGTGGACATCGATTTACATACTCGCAATTTAGATTACTTACCTATTTTTTAAACCAAAACATTTCTAAAAATATTCACTTTAAGACAAATTGTCATTTCACTGCTAAACACGTCGTGATATTACCGGATCGAGCGGTAAACTGACTAATATGGTTAACCTTGAGCTGTTTGCGCTACAGATGATAAATATTGGCGGCTTATTTAAACACGAAATTTGGTGGTCGGTTTTACCCGCGTGGACGCTATTTCCCACCTTTCCCCTTCTCATTATTTCATTGCATGAATTCAACTCTGTTACTCTAGCTAGTTATTATTTTCCACAGTTTATAATTAAATTTGCCTTTGAGTTTTTTCGTTCTAGTTAATGAAAATATATTTTTATTAAAATAATCTTCGCGAAGTTTTAAATTTAATTAAGTAATGGCGTCGGCTGTAAATAAAATCTATTTAAACATTTTTCAAATTTGTATAAAATGAAAAACATTTTCACTCTTTATATTTAATAACTTTACATACCTACCTTTAGTAACTGCTATTTCTTATTTTAGTTTAATCCTGTAACAGGAAATTAGTAAGTTCTTATTATTACACAAAAATCTTTGGTTGTGCCTTCAAATAAAACATATATTAAATTATAATTTCAAGGTCAGCAATTAATTTTTTACAACCAAATCATCTCGTGTTTCCAGGCTATGAACTTCTCTCATCTTTTCGTCTTCATGCTGGGGTATGCGCCTACATTCGCAGTAGTTATTCTTGCACCAGACTCCCGAACCTGGAATCAGACAAGCCCGATGTTCTCTTGCTAAAATTTTCCTTTAAATCTTGCACTAAATTTATCTGTTGCATCAACCACACCCCATCACACAACTCCTACAATGAGTTCTTCGACTGTCACTCTACAGAAATTGCCCATCTTATCTCTGAATTTCCCCCCGCCGAAGTTATCGTTCTAGGCGACTTTAACGTGCATAGGAAAGAAAGGCTAGGTTCCATGGAAACCGACCCAGAAGGCAGAGAGACAGAAAACTTCGCAATCAGTAACTCGTTCACCAACTTAATCAGGGAGCCAACATACTTTCCCCGCGTTCCTACCCATAATCCAAACCCGCTAAATCCTTCCCCTACCTCCCATCCCGAGCCATATTTTAACATCTGTATGCGGTCCCCTTAAAACCCTGTCTGTTTTTCCACTTCCGATCCCTCCGAAATTTGCTTTCATATCACAGATATCATCCAAAGAGGTGTACTGCAAGTTTTATTCCACATACTCGTAAAACACCTAAACTCCGCCATCAAAAGTCCTGGTTTTCCAAAGCCTGTGATAAAACCAAGTTCTCAAGAGGCTTCTTCAAAATCCTACAGCCAAAAATCGTCAGATTTTCACCGACACAAGACATCAATGAAATCAAACTATTTTAGTATAGCTTTTCCCGATTTCCCTTAAATGTTAAAAAAAACTCTATAATATCTGACCAGTGTTTCTGTTCGGCATAAAGAATATGCGATCTGTGGCTCATCAGCTTCGATTTCATGGAATGGTATTTTTATAATTTTAATTTTAACAAATTTTAAAATTTTTGTTCCTTCCTTATTATATAACGCCTTGAAATTAAAATTATTTTTCTATTCATAGCTAAAAACTGTCTTTATTATTTTACCAATGCAATGAGTGCATTCTTCACAGCTACTAGCTCAAGACGATAATGATAATTTACTTTTAAAGACGAATAACATTTACTTTGCTGTAACACTTTCAACTTTTTAAGTTTTAAGTTCTCTTTGAAACTTAAACCGTCTTCCTACGAATGTAAATGAACGCATTTAACTTTGTAACTGAATTCATTAGAAGTGCTAAGAGCCCAGCTTAGGTTCACAAACTTTTCCAATTAAATAGTAAAATGATACGATGCTCCTTTCAAAAACAACTTCACAGTCTTCACACACCTTAGGTCCAAATTATTTTATTTAAAAAATTTGCATCTTCGTGGGTGCTCACCAACAACATTTCACAAAAATCCACTCTCTGTTGAGGATCTTCAGGCATCATGGCTTGAACTTTAGTAAGCCTATAATCATGCATGTTATGCTGGTCTAAAATTCTTTGAATTGATGAACATGTTACACATAAATCATATTCAGCACATTCGTATTGAAGACTGAGGAAATGCATAAAAAAATATGCCAAAATATTAGCTGGTTGTCTTGGCGCTTTTAAAGTTGAACCAAACGCAGTAAAATTGTTCTGGATTTGTATAAATTTTCTGAGGTTGATTGGCGGTAGATTTGGGTAGGTTTCATTAAACTTTATACATGTTCTGGCGATAACTTTATCACATTGTCCAAATAAAGTAAATAAATTAATAAGAACTGCATTTCAATAGCTTTTTTCCATGTTCTTGAACAGTACTTACCACTTGTATCAGTAATATTTAATAAAATATCAAAACGATAACGAAAGTGACATGACTTTTATATCAAACAATAGTTTGTTATGACATACTTACTAAAATCCGAATGGAAATTAAATTGTCGAGGAAATTTTACAAATAATGGCTTATAAGTCAGAAACATGACTAGTTAGGTATGGATACGATAGACAAAAATAAAGAGCAAATTTAAGTAGCTATTCAAATCAGTAATAATATACAGGGAGTTACACTTAAAAAATATACTTATGGTCATTTTTTCAAGTAACCAAAATAACTGTATTTGTAAACCACCCTGTATACTGCAACTAAGATTTGGGCACAGGGTAAAAAGCCCCCCGGTATTATTTAACTCTCCGCCAGATTTCAGGGGCTTAATATTTTAGAGTTCAACAATATCAGCATTTTTTTAAGATAAAGTTTTCCGCCAAAAAATTGGAAATTAATTATTATTTCAGAAACGGTAAGAGATAAGTATGAAACAATATTAAAGGAAGTTGTTACGAAATAAATAGGGGTTTTGAAAATTATATACTATACAGGGTGTTTCAGTTAAAATATCAAAGTTGCTATTACTTTTCAGTAGAAGCGACAACACTGCATTGTCAAAAATATTTGAGGCAGGTGGAGCATGTTCGTTTATGTAAATTACTGAAGTTTCAGAACGATTCGTTAACTGGTTCGCCAGATACGTCTAACGTACCATCCACCCTGTATAATAGATTAAGCTGTTATGTTGGTTTAGTACCTAGTTAAGCACTGACCCCCCCCCCCCCCCCCCGTCCTAAAGCAACAATTTAAGTCATGATTTATTGATTGACTATTCTTTTAGTACGAGTTAATCAACGCAGTTCACAGAAACAACTTTTAAAAGTGTCACACATACATCATAGCGCAACAATTTTATATTTTAGAGGTTTTGTTTAAGCAAGACCCCTTAAATTTAAATTCTTTGCAGTATTGGATAGTCGAAAATTTGTTCCGTTAATTTTTGGAGTCAGTTCTTTATTATTGAAAATTTTATACCAGTTGTTTTAAGCCAATCAGATGCCTTGTTTTTGACAGGTTGCTATCGCAACAACCCGAATTTCGGAAATTTTTTCGGTCAGGTGGCCTAGTTGAAAAATTAATAAGTGATAATTTCCCTGGCTTGACAGCTGTCGCGTGCAGATGTCAGAATAACAACAGAAGCGTAGATTAAGTTTTACAAATATTTATTTTCAATTCAATAATAAGTAGGTAGGTACATGTTATTTATTATTAACAACATCAATTATCAATTCCAAATATTTCCGAAATTCATTTTCCACTTATTTTTTCATCAATGGCGTTAAGTTATCTACCTCAGTTCTTATCACTTCTTGACTGTCTTTTCCGAAACGAGACATTTTATTTTTGTACTCAACTCAATCACAAACAAAATTTTACTAGGCACGCCTTTGAAACGTCAAAGTATCAAAAAAGTAATTAAATAGCCGCCTTATATTAAAACACCTAACCTCAAAGCAAAATAAACGCTTGTCAAATTGTCAAAATTTGTATTTTTTTTTTGAAATAATTTTTGGTATAAAATTTTCGTACCGAATCTCCCGCAAGCTTGAATTAATCTCCGAAAATTTGTTCTCAGTTGCGAATTTTTATAAGAGCATTTCCCTCGGCTGACGCCTCGGGAAATTTTCAAAAAATTCGCACCTCGAAAAAATTTTCGGAAATAATTCAAGCTCTAGGGAGATTATAAGTGATAATTATCCTACTTATCGCTTTGAACACACCCTCTTGCCCTATTTATTAAAAACTCGACACTTGAGAAAACTTGAGAGACCGATTAGCAGCTTTTGTTTGCGGGTTGCCTCACAGCTATAATTTGTCTCCTGAAATAGCATCACTACCCATTTATCTGCTTTTATTTTCGCCCTGAGAATTTATTGTTTAGAAGGATATTTTGCAGTTAGTTTGTTGAGTGTATTTATCTAGTAGATAATTTCAGCTTTAAAATGCAATACTTCACAAACAAACAGCTTCTACGGTTACCAACGGTTATAAATCATATGAAATGTGATTTAAATGATAATGCAAGTACTGGCAAAAAATGTACAATATCCGCTTTCTCCTAGGAAAGCTGGTGATACTTTTATTCTATTTTGTGAAAATTATATTGTCTTACACTGTACCTTTTCTAAAACATTATACATACATATGGGATGTCAATATACAAGGTGTTGCAAATTCGATTCTTTGTTATTGGCATTTAGGCAACCACAAACCTGAAGCCGCACTGCAGGTGGGCAGGTAGAAGAGTAAAGGCAGGTCTGGAAGTGAAGCTAGGCGTGTATGCAAAAATTTTATAGAATATACTTTTACTCTTTCGATATTTTTGTAGAAAGTATCGATACCTAGCTAAAAAGTATCGAATCAGAAATTTAAAATCTTTTCCCCAAGGACCCAAGCAAGCCCAAACAAACAAATATTAATTTAACCACTGCCACTAACGCAACAAAAGTTCCTCAAATTAAACATAATATCAAACATCTGACACTGCTTAGACTCTCTCAATTTGACATTTGGCAATTCCTAGAGCCCAACCTATAAAATTCAGACAGGGACAAAAGAGCTTCACTTGTGTCAAGATATTCAGTGATCTTGACAAATCGAGTCTTATAATGAAAGCAAAGACATTGAATTAACAGAATTTCTTTTCCCATAAGAACATGAAGTTTCTTGAAGTATTTTACAAATTCTCATGAATAACTATTACTTTAAGACAACAATATTCTTCAGACATGAACCCTTGTATTAAAGATCTGTTTACAAAGACTCAGCTATTTAAACAAGAATCTGCGATTTTGGCTGAAGACCTTGTGCTCTACATCACTTGCGTTATAGATAACTCGCGAAGGATTTTTATAAAGCCGCGCACACCGACCACAATTTATTTAGTTGTGCAACAAAATTTTATGAGGGAAGATCTGTGTTGTGCTCTTAGCGGTAATTATGGCAATTCACCAGTTATTGAAAGATTGGAATCTGGGCCACTTAGTGGCGAAATTCAAAGGTACTTATAACTTATGTCTGCATTATTTCAGTTCATATTAAATGTGGTGGAGCTAAAATTAGTATACGGACAGTAAAATCAAAAATTATCGACACAATTACTGTGTCATTTCAGTCCTTTTAAGAACGTAGGACACAAAAAAAATTAACACAAAAAAATATTAGGCAGTAAAATATTTTTGTATAGGCGTTTATCATTCTTCCGTCTTTTAAGGTCCGTCGTGACAAAATAATAATTATCATATAAAAAGTTTAGTTGTCCTTAAAACTAAAACCAGTTAGTTGTTTGAAGATCCGCTTTGTGCTTAAAGTAAAAGACTTATTTCTTAGTTTAAGTTTATAAATCTTTGTTTGAGGCTCTCCCTCTTTTGTAATCAAGACCTTGAGTTTTGTTACCAGACACCAATCTTTTTAAACCAGCTCTCAGATTCTGCTTGCACACAATTAGGAGGGTAGTTAACAAAAATCAATTAAGTTATCAAAATCACTTAATAGTAATTGTAATAAATAATTGCTATTATACTAAATTCATTATTTGATTAGTTAATTACATCATGATTTAATTATTACATTGGACATTTTTTTTATCAAAATCCTACGTATGTTACTTGCGCCAGATAATAAGTTTAGCCAAATTTCACAGTGCTTGGTATAAAATTATCTTGTAGAACCTAATTAATATGTTTAGGACAAAACTTAGGTGAGCCAGAGCTGCTCGTCTATTTAATAGAGGAGCAGATTACTTCGCTAACATCTGGGTATTTTGGAGATATCATTAGATTAAAGATTGGTATTAATAATTTGAAAAAAGATCTAAGTATGCATACAAATTAATGTTTTTTTTTGTTCAAATTGGTTATTTTGTCACATAATAGTTATAGTAATCACCTTTTTAGAGTTTTATAATAATTTCTTATACATCAAATTAACAGTCTATAATTTTTAGGGGGCTGAACTTAGACTGTGAATTATTCATATTTGCAATTTTTTTGTCCACTTGAAGGTGACTCGTGCAACTGAAGGAGCAAAGGTTTGAAAATTGCTACATTCCGACCAAAAGTACTAATCGTTTAAATCCGAGACTGTCTTCAATGAAGAAATCGAGGACCTATCACCAAATATAATTTAGTTTCTATTATGAACTTTACAATTTTGCTTGAAAAGAATTTTATTTGCCTTAAAGCATCGTGCTTTTAAAGCAAGAAACCACGATTTTCAACCAATAACTTAAAAAAAGGGGAAACTACAATTAAGAAATCAATCATTTCATTTAAATTTCTGTATTTCTGTATATAAGATAAAAATTATTATTTCCAAAATTATGTCTATTGATTCCTTAGGCTAAGAAAATTGAGAAATCTTGTATTTTGGAAATAGACCGTTACACTCAAGCAAAACACATATTTCAATTATTTAGAATCATATAATGGATAGCAAGAGAATAAATACATTTTTTTTTAGATAATATTCATTTGACCCTATTCAATGTCGCGATTTCATTAAGTAAAATGCAAATACGTTTCAACCAAGGTAATATTTTTTTCAGTGTATTCAATGTTTTTTTTTGCATATCATCACCAGTTCTAATTTTTTAAATACAGACCTGTATTTTTTATTTTAGTTTTTGAAAGTTTTTCAAGCCCTAAATACAACTCTCTATCACACTTTGCTACTTTATTAAAGAAATACGTAATCTTCCACAAGACGTAATAAGTAAACAAAGATAGAATGAATATATTGAAACCATAAATTTTATTACATTAGTAAAATATTAAGTGGTTCTTCACGACTTAAACGGCTTTAAAAAAAGTTATAGATTCGTATTTAAAAAATTAAACCTAAAAGGAGCGAAACGATATTTTGATAAAAATCGAGATAAAAGTTCCAATCGATGGTAACCTAGTCAATATAATATTATTCGTAAAGACCCAACGTGTTCATCAAAAAATATTGTATGTAATACCATCAAGAAAATAAGAAAGAGAAAGATAGGTCGTATCTTAAGACTTGTCCAAAAAAACAACCAAAGACAAGACACCGAAAGATAGACCAAGACACACATTAAATTTTATTGGGCAAGTAGTTAAAAATATAGGTGTGGAGTATAATTCGATTAGAGCTTTCAATAACTATTTAACTAAGCAACGGAGTTGCTCAAAACTTTAATTAAAGTTGTAGATTTCATTTACCTTTAGAGTCAAGTGTCCAATTAGTTTAACTATTGACTAAATGGTTTGTGCAACAGGACGTAAATGGTTTAGCATTTAACTAAAATATTTGTTTTAGGAAATATAATTCGCGAAATTTTTTAAAAATTTAAACGCTTAGATTCACTAAAAAGATTTAAGACTACTGGTTTAAATTACTGGTTTAAATTAAGATCGTTGAGTTGATCAGTTAGGTTTTGACAGGTTTTTGTCATGTCATTGTCAACAAGTGGCCAGTAAAAACCTATGAGTTATTCTAATATTTCAGCGATTTGCTGGGTTTCCAAATGATTTTTATCTTGAAACGTGTTACTAAAATTGATTTAGTTCTGTAATGTGGAAAGTTCGTAATAAAATTGCCCTTTTCTTTTTATATTTGTGAAAGAACTCGGAAACAAATTTACAGTACAAAACTTAGTTGTCTTATTCTTACATTCATTAGTTTAAAACGGTTGGTTGTCAAATTAGACCGGACTAGCTTTGGAGAATCTGGCTAAAATGTTTAAATTCCCCAGGTTTGAATCGTAATAAATATTTCGATTACAATTACAATTACTAAAATTTACGAACAAAAGACATTTTGTGACAGTTGATAAATTTAAAAAGGAGATCCAATTACTTGTGATAATATTGACTTTAAAAATTAAATAAAAAAAGTAAATCATATAATACCAAATTTAGGTACATCAGAAATTCACATAATAAGGGACAATTTTAGCCAAATATCCACTTTTATTAAATACTTTATAACATGACGCGTTTCGCTAACACTATAGCTTCATTGGATGTTTGTTACATACTAAATCTTAAACTAAAAGTTCACAAAGGTGTCATAACACAGGCACAAAAATCTAGATAGATAAATAAAATTTTAATGTAGGTTTTATTATTATACCAGTTTACTATAGGGAATTAATTCCCACTGGGCCTTATTTCTATTAGGTAAATAAGTTTAATAAGGGCGAGTTATTTAATTTTAATTAATCATTAAGTAATATGTCGGAATTTTTCAACCGATTTATCTCAAGACTTTCAAGCAAATTCAATTTTTTACCTTTATTTTCTATATGTAGTATTTTAAAATTGATATCAAAAGTATGTCGATTCTGTAAAAGATTGTTTGAGTATGTAGAATTATTTTTATTATTAATAAAACTTTTTTTTGTTCAGTTATAGGTGTTAAACATGATCTGCCTGTTTGACCTATGTATCTTTTTGGACATGATCCACATGTTAACTAATATACACCTGATCTATTATTTTTATTGGTTTTACGTTTTCAATTTTTCAGAAAATTTTCTAGTGAATTATTTGTTATAAATGCTACTTTTATGTTTTTTTTTGACTGACAAATTTCTTAATTTTTTCTACTAGTTTCCCGAAATAAATAATTGTTTTAAAAGTATTGGGTTTTTCTTTTATCTTAGGGTAGACTGCAGCAATAGCCTTATTTTTAAGTTTTTTTGACAAAATGAAATCAATACTTGATGGGCAATAACCGTTATTTATTTCAACTTGTTTAATTACATTTAATTCGTACCTGAAATTTTCCGGGGATAAAGGGACACTTGTTAACCTATGTACCAGACTATGATACGCTGCTAACTTATGTTGTACCGGATGTATGGAATTTTTGTGAATTGTTGTATCTGTATGCGACGGTTTATGGTAAATTGAAAAACTGTGTTTATTTTAAATTTTCGTAATTGTTACATTTAAAAAATTTAAAGAGCTGTTGGATTCAATTTCTACTGTAAATTTTATGTTTTTATGTAATGAATTTAAATATTCTAAAAATGTATCTAATTGCCTGTTTGTACCTATAAAACCCGTAAATATATCATCTACGTATCTGTACCAGTACATGTTATTTGTTACCTTATTATTGTGTATTGTTGTTTCTATGTTATTAATAAATATTTCTGCTCAAAGTGGACTTAATGGGCTGCACATTTGTGTATTATTATGTGTGTAATGGATTTACATCAAGTAAAGGCCAACACCACTCAAACATCAGAAATATATTTCAATCCCCATGGAAGGATAAGGCTCTAGTTTAAACCCTACCTCCACTTACTGTAATATTTTTCTATAGGTAACTGGTTCAGTTTCCATCTTATGCGCAATCTCCTGCAGCTGCGACTTTTTGAAAGTAAAAGACATCAATCTCACTAAACAATCGGTACCTATTATTTCTGGTAAATATATACAACCATTATTCCTTGGTTGAAGGTATACACAACTATTGGTTTTGACACTAGTATCTGACATATTTTCTTCATATTCTGGTGTTACGAGATGTTATTGTTTTATATTCATTATGACTTTCATTTACAGGACCATGCCTAAGAGAAGCAAAGGGGGATTCTTTTCCCGCAGTAATTGAGGTTTACAGGACTATGCCTAAGAGAAACAATGGGGATTCTTTTCCCACACTAATTGAGGTTTACAGGACTATGCCTAAGAGAAACAAAGGGGGATTTCTTTTCCCGCACTAATTGTGGCTCGGTCTTACTTGACCTTCGCGATTCTGTTGCGTCAAGGGACGCAACAGGCTGTCTTTGTGGTGGTTGTTGGAGTGATGATCTCTCTTCGACGGGAAGCAAGTCGAAGTGATATGGACCGCCTTCCGGAGACTATTCTCCGCGAGTCCGGCCAATAATAGTCGTCGTCCCGATTACGTTTACGAATCATATTTAAACAGTTGGTAAAGGGGTTGATATTTGTTGTCGTAGTCACCGGCCATCTTGCATTTACCAGGAACTCACTATTAGCACAGTACAGTAATAAAACTAAAAGATAAGAAATCTTCAAAGGAAACTAAGCCTTTGACGGTAGCCGACAACATGCCGGTGCTTTTGAAGAACAAAACTAAAGGAAAGATTTTCTTTTGTTATTTTAGCTGAAATAATCTTTGTGTTTTGCCGATGACTGCGTATTTTCATGCAGTTAAATTTACAAGAGAGACAAGTTTGAGCTTGTTTATTTGAAAGGGATTTTATACCTGCTTGGTTATTAATATTTATTTGGAAATAAAAATAGAGTTATAGAAATTGAATAAACGGTTGGGTTTCCCCAACACCCCCTTTATGTAAACTTAACAACTTTTGAGATTTTTTAAAAGTAGAAAATTACACGTTAGCCAAATAGGCACCGATATATACCAAAGTTGCTAAGGCGCTTCAAATTACTGCCCTAGTTTCGTCTTTTAAAGACCTATGAACAGAAGAAAATAATGGATTTTATTTGACAAGCTCTAAACTTATATTAAATTCCAGTAACACACCTATTTTAAAGCTTATATAAACTTTTTCAAAAAGTTTCCAAATAGAGTTGCTGGCTATGAGAAAAGTTTTCTAAAGCAAATTAGGAAGAATAAATAACTCACAGAGGATTACAGAACAAATTCCAAGATAAAATTTGCTTAGAAATTTTATATTTTTACCATTTGCATCTCTCGATGTCGATCCGATATTTAAAGTAGTTCGTGAACGATCAGTTTACTGTGGGTATAGGTACTAATGGGAAACTTCACCCGGTAACGTAGTTCAACTGAGTTGGTGTCCGAAATCTCGGAAAATTATGACAGGTGTGGTCATTAAAAACATAGTGGAAGTGAAGATCAGAGTATATACGCTGAAAATGAGTTTGATGAATGCCAAACAAAGAGAGATGGATCTGACGAAGAGAAGAAAGTTGGAGATTTTTTACGTGCAGGAAACAAGATGGTAGGAATATACGGCAAGAGAATTAGTGGGTGGATGCAAATTGTTGTATAATAAATAAATATCGACGAGAAGGGAATGGAATTAATTGTAATCTTCAAAGATCTGAGGAATGGTGTGGTCAGTGTGAGTAGCAGAAGAGATAGGGTGATGGCTGCAAGGTGTGTTTCAATTGAATGATTAACGTTGTGTGTGTGGAACACTTGGTTGGAAGAAAGAAGAGAACATATTTTTTTAATGAAAAATTTGAAGAATATCTGAAGGAAAAAGAGTAATGGCGTGTGGCTATTTGAATGGACATGCAGGGCCAAGTAAGATGGAATGGAAAAAATGTACGAAGATTGGGCTGTCGGAGAGAGGAATGAGGAAGGAGAGAAAATAATTAATGTACCTTTAGCAATATGCAATACGTTTTTTAACAGAAGTGCACCCAATTCTTATCTTACAAATGTTACTTATATAAGTTGATGGTGGTTGATTGAGAGTCTATCGAGTGGGAAGAAAATGAGGAAAAGAACCGCCGGAAAATAACTAGCTTGACATAACTCATGTTTCATGTAACTCATGACATCAAAACTACACTATTATCACCTCTACCACGCGTCGAAGTCGCGGGCTCAAATTAGTCTAGAATATAAAGAGAAATAATGTCCAGAAAATTATATTTTTTATTTTGCATTTTCAAGAAATATGTTCTGTTATGAAATAACTTTGTTAAAATTAAACTTTTTTGTGTCTTTATAGTTACGAATAAAAATTATAAAAGTTAATTATTGGTTTTTGTTGTAGTACAAAAAGTTTAAATCTAGTACATTTTACACAAATGTTCTAGTAAAATTTTAAATATAGCTCTGGCAGCGTTGGCTGTCAGTAGTTCTCGAGTCTAATACAAAGGAAAATCAAGCAATTAGATAAAATCGCATCCGCGCTATTCTTCCGACATAAATTGTCCAGAATAATTTACAATATGATCAAAATAACAGGTGAATAGGTTTACGAAACAGGTTCTCGGATGAGAACCGAACTATTCGAACTTGTTCACCAGTTTTACCTGTTAACATCTCTAGAAGATAAAATGCTTCATGAACGGAAGAACGACGGCTATTATTTTAATGTCACTTAAAAAGAGTTTCTTTAATCCACTGGTTTATTTTAACTTTTAGTGATTCTGTGCTTTGTTTTTATTTGAAAATATATTTAAAAGTTTGTTTGTGACGATATTGACGAAGGTGCTTTTTTGATATTCTTTGACGTTGACATTGTCTAGTATTTGGATGTAAAATATAAGTAACGGATT
Source organism: Philopedon plagiatum (assembly GCA_963971165.1). Taxonomy (NCBI): domain Eukaryota; kingdom Metazoa; phylum Arthropoda; class Insecta; order Coleoptera; family Curculionidae; genus Philopedon; species Philopedon plagiatum. The sequence continues at coordinate 26,330,601 of OZ020197.1, read as the reverse complement.
ACTTATTTATTTATATCATAAAATACCTCTCTCTGGCAAAGCATCAAATTCCGAAGTCGATATGTTTACATAATAAATAAGCATAGCAAAAATTGTACGAAAAATTTAAAAATAAAATAACAACCACAAAACATTAATGTAACTTGTCAATAGTGGGATATATGCCAACATTGTTAATGCTATTCTTAAATGTGGAATATCTTCTTCCCCACGAATACCGAATATTTAAACAGTACCAAGAATTCTTAAGGTAATTGAACCTTCCCAGACCTTTGAGATACACTGAATATCTTAAACTCATTTGATATTATTTTATTTTACGGCACACGCAGGAAACCTTCAGGAATTTACAAAAGGCTTTTGTTTAGCGAATTCGACAAACCATGAAATAAGATGTTACCCTAAAACCACACAAATAAGCCTAAGCCTTGGGAAATTACATTACCGCGCATAGCATTGTTTAAAGTTCTAGAAACATAAAGTTACCAGTTTTATCCGTATTACAACAACAATAATTTACAACACTAGTTCAGTTTTAGTTTCGCACCTCGTCTGAATTCAGTAAAAGAAACAAAGTTTGTAAATGAGCATGTTGTTGGCGGATTTTATTTTGAAAGCGAATTAAGAACTTCCATTTGAAGAATCCATTTGACATTCTACTAACTTAATATCATCATTTTATTTATGTTATAAAATATATGTCACATTTTAAAATATTTTCTCCAATTTTCAAAATTTCATCGACTTCACAGTCACTTGTGTCATATATTTCCTTTAACTGATATTGTGTTTTTCATATTCTGCACATTATTTCGAAATGATTTCTATGATTAGATTTTCTGCATATCTGACCTAACGCCGAATATTTCCCTTTGTTAAACTCATGTGAGTATCTACAGAAATTGCACTTCGTTTTTTTTTTATAAAATGTTATTGATCTATGTCCTATTTCTATGTCTGTTTTCATAACTTGGTTTGTTGTTTCTTGGATATGACTGACTTTCACCTCTAATGTTCTTTATTTTCTCAACTTGAGCTTCTTCTGTATTTAGATTATCTAAGTCTCTCAGTTGTTTTCCAGTTAATTCTGCAGCTCTGCATATGTTGATTGCTTTTTAAAGTAGTATCTTTTTCTTCCCATAGTCTATATAGTATTTCCTAAAGCATACAGGGTCTCCAAAAAGTCTTAGTATGGGCAAATAATTTATGCTATTATTAAAGATAGAGACACCAAATTTTAGGTGTATCTTAAACTTATTGTTTAATATACCTGCTGTTTTATGTAATTTAACTTTTCCAACCCCCATGAGGGGTGACGCTGAGGAGTCTTGGTAAAAATTTTAAATGCCACCCTATGTCGTGTGGTACCTCATTTTAAAGGTCTTCAAAAAAACATTTTACCGCAAACCCGAGGTCCTTATCTTAATTCGTTTTTAAATGGTAAGCCTTTAAAAATTGAAAATCGTAAAAAAAATTAAAAATCAAAACACCTTTATTTCTCTTATTGCTTTAAAAGTTGTTCAAATTGACCACCAAGAACTTTTGGGCAGTAATGAAGTCCATTTTGGAACACTTTTCTCACATTGTTGAGAATGGCAGGTGTTACTTCTTGGCAGAGTTTCAAAACACTTTATATAACTTACTATAATAAAAAAATAGCCCAATGGCTCAAAAGGATCACCTATACAAAATTTTAGCCAGGTACGTTAAGGTGTGATAATGTTTTAGGTCCCATCTTCGCGACACCTATGTATATATCCGAGTAGAAAAAGTAGTTTAGCAACATGTCCTATTCCCGGTGCGGAGGTGCGGAAGGTGGTAGAGGATTTCTTCCTCGACCGAGGTGGTCACGTACGGATGTTTCCAGCTCTGGATGTGTGAGTCGGATTTCGTCAGTACACCCACGGTACATAGTACTTAGACTTCGGTCTTCGTGGGCTGTCAGAAGAAAAAAAAACATGTTTACATTTATTGTTTAGATAAAATTGGTTTTCCAGAACTCAAGTTTGTGACACGTCCTGTATATGGAAAAAAATGTAAAGAAATCAATTTTTGTTAGACAGCCAAATAACTCAAGAAACCACAATTAAGATCAATTCTCATGCCCATAGTTGAGTTATATATTGGGGAGATGTGCTGTTTCGCGCTAATTACTTCACCGTGTGCTCTGAAATTACATTTTGCTGTTAACACAACATGCGTCGAATTTCATCTACTCGTACAAGTGCATCATTGTAAGAAAAATATGAAATTCTTTTAGTCCATAGGAAAATATTGTACCCTGTATATTACTTGTCATGATAAAAAGTAGCCATTAATTTTCTTTATCCCAAAAAGAACCCTCTTACAAAATGTCAGTCAAAGTCGTTTAGGCGTAAGAAAATTTATAGATTAATCGTGATGACACACCCTCTATATTACTTACCTCGATAAGAAGTAGCATTATTTAATGTTTCAGGTTTTCAGAAACCCCTATGCAGAATTTTAGCTAAATACGTCGAGCTTGTATTTAGATTTCTTCGGTAATATTTACTTTAACTCATAACTTTAAATTTCAAAACCGACACAGTAATATTATATTTATAGATATAACAACTTACTTTTACAGAGGTGGAGTTTTACAAAATTGTAGAAATATTTTGAGATGGAATACTCGCTCGTTTGAAAGAATAGTGACTGATCTCAAAAAATCTGTTTGTTTAGGAGAGGCAATTTAAAATTTTTATTTGGATTTTTTCTTATGACTTCGTTAACGATGAACTTTTTAATACTAACTTTTATGAAATATAAAAAGCATTTGAGTCTTATTGAAGTGGTTTTAACTAATGCCACAGATCAGAAACTAGATTAAGAAAATGGAAGCGTTAATTAGTTTCTCAGGTCTGCAACATTAAATATTGTATTTTGAACTACCTATATTTATCGCAACTATGAAGCAAGGACTCTTGAAGATTCTTGTAGTCTGGATGGCACGGGAACAAGTTAATAAACAGTGTCAGTAAACATCAAACTCTTACCAAAGCGAACTTGACCAAATAATAAAAGACTCGTCAGAAAACTGTGGCAGAACTCGTAAGGAACCTGAACGCGACCAGTGACTCACGATTCGCGCGTTACCCCGAGATATCGCTTTTATCTTTAATGAACCTTAGCTCTTAGATAATGCTTGATAAAAATTAAAGCCTATTTTGGGTAGCAAATAAAACCACTGTGTTTCATAAAACACCTATATTATAACAACAAGAATAAAATAAAAATGGGATTTACAAAGGTAAATCTTAACAATAATGAACAATAATAAACTTGAGGATAAAATTAAACCAAGAGAAGTGACGACGGGATTGTATGTGCGACCCCTAGTGAGTACCACAAAACCATGGAGATCTGGAGTGATGCCCAAAAATTGGTTCAGGTGCCGGGTGTCATACTTCCGCTACGTTATTATTGTTTTACTGGCTGCCTATATAACAGTAGCAGCTTTACATTAGTGAGATCTTTCTTGCATTACAGTGGCTTCCTATAGGATTTTAAATCCCTTTTATCTACAGATGTTATACCATATGTTACTTCCTGTGTGAAAACTGAATGTCGAAAATTAAGACTTTTGATTCTTCTTGTATTCAGAATTTTAGACTATACCAATAATAATTATTATCAACAAATTGTAGTAAATCATTCTGTTATACTAAACTTGATGCAGTTTGAAAAATCAATCAATCAATCCAATCAAAAATACATCAAATGGAGTAGTTAGCTCCCAAAATTGTCATTGGTGAAGTACAGCTAATCCAGCACCACAAATACCTAACCCCACAAATGTGGGGTTAGGTATTTTAAATAACCAACTGATAGGACCATTTTTCTTCCGAGGCAATATAACGTCGAATATTTACCTTCAATTTTTGAGAAAATTGGCCTTCTAAAAAACATTAGAAATAATTTATGTTTCCAGCGCGATTGTGCGCCATGTCATAGTTCCCTAGCTGTTAACGAGTTTCTTTAGAAAATATTCCAGGGGCGTTGGATAGGAAGATTTTCAGAAAATCAATGGCCGGCGGGGTTGCCTGATCTGAACCTACTCGATTACTTTCATTGGGGATATTTAAAGGAAAAAGTGGAGTCTCACCGACCTTTTAAAAATAGAAACACACAGCTTGGAAAGAGTAATAACCCGATGTTTTCTAGAAATTCCCCAAGCTGTTTTGAAAAAAGCTGTTCCAAAATTCTTAACAATAAAATGCTTCGAAAAAGAAGGTGTTGAAGTTTGAATTTGGTAAATTCATTCTTTTTTAATAAGTAATACATTAATTTGTTTGGGTTTTATTGTTTAGAGAGAAAAATGACCCAAATAATTCTTCAAAAGAAGTTTCCTTTGTATAATTGAACTTTTTGTCGCTACCCTGTATACTATGAGTCATTTTAGATTTTTTCATAGGGATTCTTAGTTTATTAATATGCAGAACTTATCCACACCAAAGTGATTTTTTTTAGCTTTCAGTAAAAAATTTTCCCATTTGGCAAACACTTATTATATATATTATATATTTTTTGGTTCTCAAAGAAACAAAATATGCTGGTTAATTAAAGCTATTTTTCTATGTTTTAGAGTTATAAAAGTGTTACAATAGTTAACCTGATTTAATAAAAGTTCCGTAATTCGTTGCTGATAAACAACAGAAAGATAGACGGAGAGAAATAGGGAATACTTTTTTTCGTGAATCATGGACCCAAATCATGCGCGGTAAATCATAACCTTTTATTTTTAATTTCTCTAAATAATTTTACATTAGGACAGACACATCTGATTGTGCTGTTGTGGTCGTCTTGTTCCGTGCTGATTCGATTCAGTACGCGTCTTTCTTTACAATGCAATTATTTAACAAAACATTTAGAGATTTGCCAGGAAACAATAATTGTAATCAACTTATTAATCCAGAGATTTTAAATCCATTCCAAAAGTGATTTATCAAGCCTATATTAGAATTTACTCAAAGTGACATACAGCTTTAAATTTACGAGCTCTGCATTTCCGAGATAAACTCCATTTATCTCTGTCCCTTATGGTTAAAGTAACACCTTATTGGAAAGCGGTTTAGATTGTAAGAGGGAATTATAGAATTATTAAATGTTTCTCAACTCTCAAGAGAAAAATGTAGAGGCGTTCATTAACTTTTTGTTTATTAAATAATTATTGTTTATGTTTATTAAATAATTCTTCAAAATAAGTTTTCTTTGTATAATTTAAATTTTTGTCGCTACCCTGTATACTATGAGTCATTTTAGATTTTTTCATAGGGATTCTTAGTTTATTAATATGCAGAACTTATCCACACCAAAGTGATTTTTTTTAGCTTTCAGTAAAAATTTTTCCCATTTGGCAAACACTCCGTGGGACCCGCTGCATAAAAGGCATTATGTACAGATTTTATTTTAAAATCAGTAGTAATTAGTAATAATCAACTTTTATTTCAAATTCTTTGTCCAACGCACAAAAAATTCCATCACATTAGCAACTTAACAAAAATACTAATAACTCAATCACTTTCCCAATAAATCACTCTAAATCCTATAAACCTATGCATAAACAGAAACCCGACCCGCTTTTATCCTTATATCAACATTTAAATCTTATTTAACTTATTAACCCAGGGATTCCAAATCCAAGCGAAAAATTCATTTATCAAGCTGATATTAGAAAATGTTTAATCTCCATGATAATTTACTTTACTCAAGATGACATCCAGCTTGAAATTTACGAGCACTGCATTCGGGAGATAAACTTCATTTATCTCTTCCCCTTATGGTTAGGGTAATACCTTATTGGAGAACGGTTTGCACGAAAAAGTGAAATTAGGGAATTATATATTTTTTGGTTCTCAAAGAAAGAAAATATGCTCGTTAATTAAAGCTGTTTTCTATGCTGTGGAGTTATAAAATTGTTTCAATAGTTAACCTGATTTAATAAAAGTCCCGTAATTCGTCGCTGATAAACAAACAGAAAGACAGACGGACAGAAATGGGGAATACTTTTTTTTCGTGAATCATGGACCCACATCATGCGTGGTAAATCAGAACCTGTTATTTTTAATTTCTCTAAATTATTTTACATTAGGACAGACACATCTGATTGTGCTGTTGTGGTCGTCTTGTTCCGTGCTGATTCGATTCAGTACGCGTCTTTCTTTACAATGCAATTATTTAACAAAACATTTAGAGATTTGCCAGGAAACAATTGTAATCAACTTATTAATCCAGAGATTTTAAATCCATTCCAAAAGTGATTTATCAAGCCTATATTAGAATTTACTCAAAGTGACATACAGCTTTAAATTTACGAGCTCTGCATTTCCGAGATAAACTTCATTTATCTCTGTCCCTTATGGTTAAAGTAACACCTTATTGGAAAGCGGTTTAGATTGTAAGAGGGAATTATAGAATTATTAAATGTTTCTCAACTCTCAAGAGAAAAATGTACAGGCGTTCATTAACTTTTTGTTTATCGCTTTTTGTATTAGGTAACTATACTATCAAATTAATAAAAAATTAAAATAACTTTAAACTGTCATATGTTTTTATAGCCTTAATATATTTCGCATATATTACTTTGCCCAACAAGAGGCTCATCTTTACAGCTAAAAAAAATGTTCGGCTGGGTCTATACACTTAACAATATAGTTTGCTCAAGAAGTCATAATTATTTCGGTAACCTGGAAATATCGCTCTCTGAATGCAGTAATGGCACTAGTAAAAATTTGTCATTTTAGAGTTATCACTAAACGAGTTTGAAATAAGTTGGGAATCCAAGTTATACAGTCATTTTTACTAAAAAATGCCAATTTAAAAATATTAAAATTGGTTTTATTCAGCTAAGCAGCTGGGACCCAACATAAAAATATTTTTTAATTTAAGTTTTAAAATCAAAAACGCTATTTTTTTTACTAAAATATGTATCTACAGCGATAACAGCTTGACTAAAAATATAATGTAAAATCAAAAAAAAGGCCTCAAAGTATGACGTAGAATCAATCACGAATGTCTTGAATTAATACTCTTGAAAGGTAACATAGGTAAACGGTATAGGTGAATGAAAACTAAAACTGTCAAGTACTGAAGTTTTTATTTTTAAGAAAATTCCATTACTGTATTTGTCATTGCATAATACAGAATTAAAAAAAACATATACAACAAAGAACCTAAAAATTATAAATTTAAACTAAATGAGAGACGTGTCCACCTTTTGCTTCCAAACATGTTCTCATTCTTTTTTTTACAGCATCAAAATCATTGGTGAGCATTTGGGGAGAGTTGTTAATCTCCTGAAATTTATTTGTAATTCTAGCCCGTAGGTTTTCTAAATTTTCACAAGGGGTTTTGAAAAGCGATTTTTTAATGTGTAGCCATAAAAAGTCGCACGGCGTGAGATCGCAGGACCGTGGTGGCCACCTAACCGCCATATTACGACTAATGATTCGGTCTTCAAAAAATTCTTACAAAAAAATTAAATTTTCAAGAGATAGTTGAATTCGCCATCCTGCTGGGAGTAGCCTTGTCGCATTCCTTCATCGCCTAATGAGTTTACAAAATTTTCTAAAATTTCATTACGGTATTGCGCCGAATTAAGTCTCTTCAAAAAAAATCGGTACAATTAACCTTCTTTTCGATATGGCCGCTCACACGGCAACTTTCTATGAATGCAGGGGCTTCTCTGTAAGGAAATGTGGATTTTCAGAACTCCATATTCTCATTTGTTGAAAATTTACATAACCAGAGAGGTAAAACCATGCCCTGTCAGTAATAAAGCGTTTTTATTTTAAAATAAGTTTCCGTTATGATGCAAATTACCAATAAACCACTCTGAAAGTTGCATTCGCTGCGGCTTGTCGTTTGGTAACAATTCTTGGACTGAGCTTAGATGATAAACGTGCATATGCAGGTCACACTTCAGGATTGTATTGAAGGTTCAGTAGGATACATTTACTTGCTGGCTTCAACGCCGAATAGGGGTTTGTGGGTGTTCATTGACACTTTGCCTCAATTATTCTACTTATTGTGCAGGGGAAACTTTGGGTCTCCCACTGCTTTCCTTTCTATTCACACTTCCCGTTTCTCTAAACAAAGCCACTGATCTAGTCAAAACTTGGCGAAACTGGTTGAAATCCATGACTATGTGTGGAAATTCTGTTTAAAATCCCTGAATGGCGTCCCGTGTTGAATAAACCCACTGGCCATCAACCCTTTCACCACTTCTAAAGTAACTCTCAATCATAAAAGCTTTTTGTTCAGCCGTGATTACTGATTACTATATTTAATTTTCTAAAAAAAATAGAAACTTCAGAACTTGACAGTTCTATTTCTGTTACTTTTCAAGAGTAATAATTCAAGACATGCGTGATTCAAGGCATACTCTGGGGACGAGTTTTTCTTAATCTTACATTTTAACTTCATATAGCAAGATTTAATATAATTTACTGTTATGTTATTTTAATAAAAAAAAAACATGTTTCTTTATTGTTTCTCAGTAGTTTTTCCGTTTAGCTATTTTTTTGTGCCTAGTGCATTCAGTAAGCTGAGATACTGTATGTAGATAGTTTGTGAAAATTAAAAAAGTATTTTCTTGCACCTGTCTGAAAGTTTCTGTACGATGATGTTGGTAGTTGATTTTTAAGAACTCAGATACCTAAATAATAATTTAAATTAGTAACCATATTAACTGGGAAAATAATTAAACTAAGCAGCTTCTCCAGAGGCACGGATCAGATCTTCACGACCGGAAAGTTGAATGCTTAATCAATTAAATATAATAAGCTTTAGATTTGAAATGGGGCATTATAATTTCATTATCAGGAAGATCTGCTTTCATACTAGCGGAATTACGAGTTTTAGCGGTAATACATTCACATTTCTTTGCAAGCTTTAACGAACAAAACAATAAAACTTTGGGTAGAAAAATGTTAAGATTCTTCGTCAAGAAAAATTCCTAAATCTAAGACATTAGTGTGATCACAACGCGACTATTTATATATGTCAGTCTATCGACAAAGCCGACATCAAGCCTAAGTACGCCTGTTAATACGTGATTCGTGACTTCATTATTTTCTCGTCTTTTTAGAGGAAGAAATACATACTACTTGAAAAGATAACCGTTTTCGAAATATTTACCAATCTGGCATCAGATGCAGCGTATCTGTTACATGAATAGTTAATATTTTACAATAAACAACATGCTTCAGGACATGTACTACACAACGTAAGTTCAGGAAAAATCAGTGCGAGTTTTACCCTATTTTGTTAGGAAATGGGTTTCATTAGCATGAACACTGTATTTGATAATAATAAAGATAATATTTTGAATACTGTTTACTGTAGCGTCATTTAACTAATATAATTTTTCTCTAAAAAAGAGAAGGAAATAATAGTTTCTAATTAAAAGTTTGTTTAAAACAGTGACATTAATTTACAAAAATGTTCAAGGGTTCTTAAAGAATGATGTGTACCGCATGTAGCACACTCTATCCAGTGCAACACATTCGGGGTTGTCCCTCCTCAAAAATCCTCTATACCTATTTTTGTTAACAACTTTTTAAAATATTCAAGAAAAGCAAAATTCTCATTCTCATCTCATCCTGTATATCTGTTAATATTAACTGTCAGGCTTAAAAAATTAGGCTAAATCGCAATATTTCCAAGTCAAGAATCCACTGTTGTCTCAAGTCTCATTAATTTCGGACTACCCTCGTATATACTTGAAGTAAAAAATGCAAAGCTTGTCGTTTCCAACACGATTCGTAAGTTTAAAGTGTCTTTTTAAGTAAAATAAATCGTTGTGGTGAATCCGTATTTTCTAGTACCGAATCGATAAATAAAATTTCCGCATCGACGTAAATTCCTTGCTTAATAAGTAAAAAGATTTAATGGGTAACAGAAGTACAAAAGCCCCCAATTTTTGTTCAGTTTTAGATAGTTTCTTATGTATGGAAGAACTTATGGACCTTATATACCGGTTGTCAACGAAATCACATATACCTACATATCATAATTTTGTTTATATTAAAGTAGAAATTTCATTTTTCGGTTGAAGCTTTAGTTGACAGAATCACATTTTATGCCATGAAAAATAATTGAATATCGATGGGTTTCACCGGAGGCGAATTTAAATTTTTAAATGGCAACTTACCAATTTTTTTGGACCATTAGAGAGCTCTTTAAATTTCCTTTTTGGTGATATATCACAAATAGTAGTTTGCTTTCAAAACGGCGGCACTGGGGGCCATTTTCTCAGTTTGAGCAAGTCGCCATTTTGAAGACCCTGGTTGTTATTTTTACAAAATATCTCGGTAGTTTTACAATAAAATCGGCCATGCATTTACCTAAGTTGGTAGATTAGGTTATGTAAAATGATTCCGTTGACACCCGGTGTATATATATATATATATATATATATATATATATATATATATATATATATATATATATATATATATATATATATATATATATATATATAAGTTTCACTATATTATAACTATGGGAATACCCCAGTGGTTAAAGGAGGAAGCAATAAAAGATGTTGGGTGCTTCTAAAGTATTGCAATTTATTCCACGTTCAAGCTTTCGTCTATGATTATAGACTTCATCAGGACTACAAAACAACAAGAGAAAATTCTTTTACAAGTCTTTCTAATGGCTACAGTCAGTAACACCTACCAGAATACAGCATTAAATCTCCTTCAGTTGGTTATTAAAATAGGTGTATGGAAACATAACCTCATACTTGCACATATTAAAAAATTGTAAAAATAAGACATGTAAAAATGACCAAACGTTACAAAATAAGGTCACAAACTTGTTAATAATGTCTAAAAGTATATAAACAAAACAAAACGAATTAAATCAATTATCTTATGTATACGATGATTATTGATTTTAAAAAATCATCAAAATTAATACAACAATACTAACGGTGCTGTCAATTGCCGGAAGTAACATGGCTGACAACTGAACGACAGTGACAAATGACAGAAGTGAGAGGGTGCCAACCAAAAAATATGGCGAATAGATGTAGTTATTCAAGACAGACGTTCAACAAGTTAATGTGTTATTGTTATTATTAAGTACAAGTCAGTTGTGCTCTCACTCCAGTCACAGAAACGGTAACAAAATTATGAACTAAAAAGGAGTAGATACCACTTTCACTCATGTGGTAAAATTAAGACCCACCCCTGTATGTAATTAATCAAATACATAGTAAAGTTCCGGCAAATTCCGGATTCTAGATACATAAGCTGTAAAGCCGCGTTCAGATAGATGCAACTTGCAGTGTAATTTGTGATGTAGTCTTTTTGCGCCCAGAGAAAAAAAATAGCAAAATAAATAAATAAAAATTTTCAAGACCCACAAAAATTATCATTACTCTTGAATTTGAATCGCTTTTGTTGTCCAAACAACTTTTATCAAAATTCTTGGAATAAGAGAATAAACTGTAATTTTTGGAAAAAATCCAAATAATGACCCTAACATAAAAATTCAAAATGAAAAATTGTCATTTTCTATGTTTTTTTAAACCCTTTCTATGTTTATTTGTCACATATAGTAAAAAATTAAATTAAACTAATTTTGAGAGGCATAACTAAATTCACCATAATGTCCGTCATCAGAATGCAAAAGGACATTTCGAATAAAATAGATCAACTGAATTTACTAGTCACGATCAGGTAAAATTACGGGTTATAATAATTTCTACGCTGGATTGATTCATTTCAATTAAATGGACTGTAATTTGAATGTCCAAATTAGGTAATAAAATCTGTCAACTGTAATATCGTAAGTATTTCAATTTTGCGCCGCATTCCGTTTGTGAATAAATCTACATAATTACTCTCGTTGCATTTAAGCATTTATTTGTTTAAAAGCTTTCTATCTAAAATTAGGTTTGCATAATAATTAATTATATACGCATCACACATGTACAAATGCAATTAATTAAGCTTTTATTAAATATTATGGAGTTCGACTTTGACCTAATTTAATTTTTATAATGGCTTAATCTATGGCTTCTTAAAAATTGCAGGGAGACTGTGCTTCTACACATTGCTGACTAAGTATAAGAAATACCGACACATATCCATCATCCATGCAAATGCATCACGGTAAAATATTTAGAAAATCATGGACTACAAAGTAGCTGTAACATAGTAGACGATTAATTCGACTTTGGTCATATACCTATAAACTTAATATCACCGCAGATACTAGAAGAAAGAATAATAAAATAAAATAAAATATAAAATAAAATTGTGCATCACATATATTTTTTCGTCAAAATAATACTAGACGATTTTCAAAAATATTTTTTGAGATACGACAATTTAGTCCTAAAATTAATAGTTACAAAATTGGTGCCGCCATTTAGCGAAAAATTGGTGATATTCGACTACAGGGATTTGTAAACAGATAGAGTACGACCCACATAAATTTATTTTCAATGATCAACCTAATAACATATTTTTTTAAGCCAAATAATAATTCTGTTTTTTAAGTGTAAGTTCCATGCAAAAACTCCCCAATAAAGAATCGACGAAGCCTATCATCAATTTCCTGTTTCTTGCTCCGGGCTCGGCCGTATTTTAAATTCACCTGATAGGTTTATATGGAAGTACAAAACTACATAAATGCATTAAAACTGAGAGAGAAAAAATCATACGCGCTTTAGGAAGTTAAAAAGAGATAAATATATCAGGAAATAGTCGACGGTCCACTAACCAATATCGATCGCTGTCGGCACGAGTGCGGCCGTTAACGCAAGCCGTCTGATGTTCCAGGCGACTAGGAAATACACTCGAACAGCTCCATCTATTGTAAAACATTTAGGTTAAACAAAGAAAAACTAATTAGATACCAAATACTCGCATTGTGTTTGCATAAACTTTTGTTTACATTTCATTTGGTCGCGTTGGCATTTATATTGGTATTACTTTGAGAGGTGTTTCAGTTGGGCGTTCCTAATTTTGTTATGTTTGTGTAATAGGTATGGTTTTGGATATTATTTGATATTTGTGTTGTGTCCTGTGCGTAGTAGTTTAGTACTAGTATTTGAGTACTTGTGTTAACAATGGCTTTAACAGTGCAGGAAACTGTTTGCATATAATTTGCATGTAATTTTAAAGTCACAGCAAAAATGGAATTTTTATATTTGTGGTGTTTATTTAGAGGTAAATAATCTCTTGGCAGAAATAGGCACCTTATTAAAAACTCTTCTAATAAAAAAAATATTTTGCTTGATACCTGTAAAGAAGAACTCACGGGCTGCGCCTGCTTTTCGGCAATCATAAATACCACAGGCTAAAGCATATGACTAAGGAATAATCAAATATAACAATATTCCATTATTTTTCGTGATAATAAATTTTTAGAGTGAGAGTGAAAACGTCGCTTCGTTAGGGATCCTTCTTTGAGATGTCTGAAAAGCATAATTTTGTTTGTGCTTTACAGGCAGGTAGAAATATTCGTGTGTAGTGATATTTTACATGATTTTTGGTTTTTCCTGACAGAACTTTATCGAAAAACTTTGCGGAAAAATGCGTCAGTGCCAACTATGGAAAAATGGATTATTTTCCTCCGAAACTGTCTTTTCAGAGGTTTGTTTGGTGGAATATAGAATTTAGAAAAGCCATTACGGTAGCGCGCCGAGACGGAATTATAGCGGTTGGCCTTTGTCCTAGACACGCACAATGTATGAAGCAAACAAAAGGCTAGTTGTGAATAAATGCTGTTGTCTACTCTTGCTGGAGGTCAATGCTTACGCATTGAATGTTATTAACGATTTTTTTAGAGGTTTAAGTTTTGTTAGTTATTCATTTTTCTATTAAAAGTACTTGTGTCAATATCCTGTATCGATTAATAAGAGTTTGTTATAATTTTGCTAATAATTTGTGAATTATTTGGGATAAACAAAAAAACATTTTCTGGCTTTGTAACCTTAATATTGCTTTGTTATAGGCCCTCCACATCACGTAAAAAACTTCTCCTGTAAAACTAATGTTTTGCAGATACGATGAACTATTGAACTTACGGGTACATTACACGAAAAGGTATTTACATTTATCATGTCGCAGATTGACTGCGAAATCTCTCATTTATATTCCTAAGACTCCTATTAGTTGCTCTGGTTTTGTCGAATCCTTAGAGCTTCTGCACGTAATTATTAATTAAGATTTACAACCGCAGTTCAAATGCCACTGAAGGCGCGAGAAAACGAGGTAAGTAGTTTATGAGGAGAAAACTGTATTTAATCTTTTTCTAAGTTCGAACGTTACCAGTAGTCTATCAGAATTTTAAATTTTGGCATTTATATAACTTTGAGCTTACTTACGAGCTTCTTTCACCTAGGAATCCCTAAAATAATTTACAAATACCTACTTCATTTTGACAATTGTTTAAAAATATATAATATATCTCGTTATCTCTAACTTGTTTATATAACTGAGTTAATAACTTTTTACAAAGGGTACTAATTTCCAAAATACCAGTTTATAAGGTCAGCGCAAAATTTTATGAAAATTAAGAATAATTTTTCGTTTAAGTGGCCTATTTCGACTTTTCAATGTTATTAACTGATTCATGCAAAAAGATGTAATTTAATGCAATACAATACTTAGTGAAATAATCTGCTTGGGTGCTATTTAAATATCATGAATTATTCCACGTTTCCTAAACCATGCATCATCAGGAGCATTGATTCAAACTAAATTAAAAATCCAAAAGTAAACTACTTATGTTATTTACTTCTCAACAGAGTGAAAGTGATCAATCACAGCACTGATGAGAGGGGTTAATCATCTCGATATTTCAAGACTTATTTAGAGCTTGTTATCCTACAATAGAATTTTGTTTTGACTGCGCCTGTATGTATTCTTAAATATTTCTGACTTGAAATTATATCGTCATCTAACATTTTTACGCTATTCAAGTCGGTATATAAAGGTCCTTGTAATGTATTTAGAGTAACTTCTAAGATTCTACTATATTTTTAAATATTTTCAACGATCTTCATGGTTTATTAGGGTTAGTTTTGGATATTCGAAATAATATTTTTATTATTACCGTGGAATAAGTGGTGCCACCTTTGGTAGTGTTCTTTGTAGTTTAAAAACTGAATAGCCGGTCGAGCTGATTACTGATTTCGATCGCATGATGGTTCCGGTTTACGGGTGGTGATATGCAACCCGCACTTTTAGCGGTCCCTGTTGGTATTGATACTTTTACGTTAAAGCTTGGATTTATCAATTTTACATAACAGAAAACATGGTATAAACTTATGAACAAACCAAGGCCTAATATGTTTTTTTGCATCTAGTTGTGGAATATCTGATGCTCTTAAGAGTTGCTCAAGAGGTGCTCAATACTTGAAGGTATCTAGTGCAAAGTATCGAATAGATACTATCCTGCACATCGCCTTGACGGGAAGAAAAATATGAATATCGGGTTCCTCTTGGCTGTATCGAGCCGCGATGGTTCATTTTGCGTGTAGCTAAATACGGTGGCGGGTGGACATTCCTTAAGCCCTTTGAGGGTACTTTGTGGATTTGGGGTGCTACCCCGAATTTTTTTCCGGGTTTTTGTTTGCTACCTTACGTTTCGCTTAGCTGCTTGATGCCGTTACGTTGCGCCCGTGAGAATAACATTTTTGTAATGGATTTAAAACCGTCATTGCTGACATGCACACTTTAGACCCGATCATAACCCTTTAGGTAAGTCATTCGCTCAATAGATTTAGAGCTCTGCACGAAAATACTAAATTCCGAGTTTTGATTTTTGTTTTTGGCTAGTCATGAATTATTTTCTTTATATTTTTTAATAACGCCGACGTGTACGTCGTTACGCGAACTGGAACGGGAGGGCAAGTTTTTTTGTTATAAACTCATTATTAGGCCATGGGGTGCCTACTAGTGGATCTTTATTTTGTGTTAATGAGTGACTTTACTTATTACTTGATTAAAAGTAAAAACATTTTTTTATGCACAGAGGGCATGCAGACGGTACAATGAAAATTAACTATGTGCCATAAAATACGAATATTCTTGACTATTTAAACCATACATTGCCTTGTCATCTTGAGCTCTTCTTGTTTATAGGACAGCTATTGAATGAGCACTAATTAGTAGGTACTTGTAGAAGTCAAAAGATATCCTCGAAATAAGTGTACAGTTCGCTTTTCCTACTATTCTCATTAGCAATTTTAATCTCCGATTGCGTTAAATCGCAGAGGCTTTTTACGGCATAAGGATTTCATTCAGGTTCAAGCAGAATTTCGAATTAATTTTTTTACGCTAAGCAAATCTTTGCTAAATTATGTCGGCGCAATGTTAAAATGTAACTTTATAGGTACTTAATATAAGCTGAAGGTTAGAATAAGTCAGTTCGTTTTGAAAGTGCAATAAATAATGTTTTCATTTCACACCGACTTTTTTACATCGTAATAAGATCGTGGTAACAAAAGTATTTTAAAGTTTAGATTCACTGGTTTTAATTAAGATCTTCTAGTTGATTAGGTTTTGACAGGTTCTTTGTCATGTCATTGTTAATCAGTGGCGGCTGGTGAAATGAGGGGTGACGCTAGGAAGTTGAGATCAAAATTTCTAAATGCAACCCTATACCGTATCGTACCTCATTTTAAAGGTCTTTAAAAGAAATATTCTACCTCAAACCCGAGGTCCGTATCTTAATTCGTTTTAAAATGGCAAACCTATAAAAATTAAAAATCGTGAAAAAAATAAAAGTTTAAGAACCTTTATTTCCCTTATTACTTTGAAAGTTGTTTAAAATAACCACCATGGACTTCTTGACAGTAATAAAGTTGATTTTGGAACTCTCGCGAAGAAGTAACACCTGCCATTTTCGAAAACGTGAGCAGTGAGTTCCAGAATCGACTCTATTACTGCCAAGAATTTCATGGTGGTTATTTTAAACAACTTCTTAAGTAATAAGAGGAATAAAAGTATTTAAATTTTAATTTTTTTTCTTGATTTGTAATTTTAGAAGTTTGACTCATCTCGATAACATTATTCATATTACTCACGATTTTTTATAATCATCCGAGACCGTAAGCTAAGTTTTTAAACCTAACAAAACCGTATCCGCGATATCGTTCACGCAAGTTCCTTATTCCCCACAAATAAGGAAGTTGTAGGTCAACGTTAGAAATGTTTTGCCTTATTTTAGCAGAGTTAAAATCGAAATGAGCCGATTTATCAAATAATCGGCGGCAATTAACACATTTTTATTTAGATCTGAGGACTGGCCTATACTAAATGATTTAGGATAGTATATTATTCTGAAAGCGTGGGTGATGAAGTTTGCAACGCAAGCCGGCGCGCGTTCATTGGACTAAAATCATTCTAATGAGTAATAATAATTATTACATGCAAGTTCAATACCAATAAATAGTTGAATAATATTAGATAACACAATTCTTTTATTATCTACATTTCTCTCTTGCAACCCAAGAAGTGGAGTACTAATAGAAGTTTAAATTCTGAATATATTAGTAGATATTGTTTGACATTACAAAAAAAAAAGAGTTCGACTCCCCAATATACAGAATTATTACATTTAACAGCACAAAACCTAACTAACCAATCTGCAATAAGAAGGGGAAGACTCAAATTAACGTATGTCGGCGTCGTTTCACACTATGCTGATCTTTTAATTATTCAACTGTCCTAATTTCAATCCTTTAAGTTGATCATAGCATGCTAACTAATTATGTTGTTGAACTTTTGTGTTTTAGTTTGTTCCTCACTATTAAGTAATAAACCTATCACTATAACCTGTATAATAATTAAAATTTTTAATAACTATATACCTATAAACTATTATATTATATACTTATAGAAACATAATAAGTGTATAAATTATATATTTATAAACAAACAGAATTAATCAGTAAAATTATAACTTAAAAAAATAGCTTTGTGCATTTTGCAGGGATATTTAATTTTTTTATACATATTTCCATTTTTTTCATCAATAGGGAGAATATTGGGAAACAAAACGAAATTGCTTTATCGGAAAACTGGTTGACATTTATTTGCTGTTTTTGAGTTAAATTTATAAAGGTACAACATACGAAAACAAAAGCATTATTTTGGTTCTATTTTTATTGAATTCGCCGAGGAAAAAATAATGTTTTGACAAAAAATATAGGTCTACCTACTAACAGCCAATAAAATATAAAATATTGTTCTCCTGTAGCTTAATAAAATGGAGCGGTTGACTTTATATGCGAAGAAAAAAAATAGTAATAGGCCATTTATGTTGTAAGTCTGATAAGTCAGTATTTTCTTAGAAGCAGCTCTTCCATTTCTATTGTTTTGGATAAGATTAATTATATCATAATACTTATAATATATGCGAAACTAGTTGTTAGACAGTAGATTGGTTATTATGCGTCTAAAATATAAATGTTTTAGAAACCAAGAAATTTACAGTAGAAGTTTTAGATAAAAAATATTTAAGTTATTTTGATAAACATTGTGTGACGCACTTTAAAAAAAAAGAGTACTTATAAGTAGTGTGAGTATTTTGTTACATACTGCTTTGTTGACATCCCAAAACATTCTCTGTTTAGTTGGTATCATAGACATACCGAAAGCCGCTAGGGAGACATCTAAAATTAAAATTTCAATCATTTTTTTTAGTTCCAGTACTGCTTTCCTAAGATCCCGTCTTTGAAAAAACATCAATGTAAATAAAACGCAAACTATACCAATGACGAACAACTTTTTAATTTTTTATTTTCTTTTTGATATTGCCACGCTGTTCCGATCCTGTCGAGTCAATGCGCGCCTAGCTTTTCGTGGACCGAAGAATCATTGTCGGCAGTTCATAAAGTATGAAAAGTATATTTTTCTTTTGTATTGCTCAGAAGGTAATGGAATTTTTTCCGGAAAGTGAGTCTGAACGGGTTGATTTGGTCCAGCCTCATGATCACTACTATTGTGCCGAGGACGTCGGTTACGATGTAAAAAATTGGTCATTTAAAGTTGTTGCCGAAAGCAACTTGTTGTGAAATCCTCAGCAACGACTTCATAAGCTCATTACGGAGCTAAAGAAGTGAACGTTTTTATTAGTTGTTGTCTTAAACAGGATATAGAAATTTAATACTGTAAGATAAAGGAGATGAAAAATAACTTTTTTGGACCATCTAAGCGTTTTTTGTGGACAAGACAGAGTAATACGCAGTTAATTGGTCGCTTCTATTCACTCCAGGTATATACTTATTATATTCACAAACTCCTAGAGGCTTCCTTGTTACCTTAAACACATACATACTCGTATATCCTATTAATTTACATATTACACATTTCCCATTACTTTATTACAATAAAAGTCCAAATGCCATCAGCACGAAAGAAAAATTACCTGTCCATATCTGTTTACGACTTCTTGACAGAATATTACCCGCAGATGACCTGCGGGTAATATTGTAAATGTTTAAAATGTGTCATACCATTATTTTTTATTAGTTGCTTTCAATGCCCGCTGTAACCATGGATAATAATAACAAATAATACAGATATAAATCTCTTTATTTACATATAAAAATACCAGATCGATTAAATACCACTGCGCACAAGTATAATCTTCCACCAACAGTAAATAAAAATTTTACAATAAATAAACCAAGAAAATATCTTTTACTGGATAATACGCTCACAGCACAACGTGCACTTATGAGCTGGTTAGTACATAAACAGTAGATGGCCTACGACTCGCACCACCGCACATAAAATACATGTGATTATAAGGGAAATTCCTGATGCTTTACTAGAACAGTGCCCAAGGTTTGGAAGTGATACTATGGGACAGTGAATACGCAGCTATAAGCAGCCTCGTGTCGAATTTTACTAACTTCACGATATTGTTTTGGTTTTAAATTTTGACTAAGTTTATCTAGACTGCTGGCCATGAAACGAAAACTGTCGAGGATGCACAATTTTAAAAATACCTGTTGTTGTTTACCATCCTTGTTTTCGATGTTATCCACCAAGACATGTTTAGTAAATGAGATATACTTCTTCTTGTTTTGGGGGATATCATCCAGCTTTTCTTCGTTGGAAGCCAATTCTTTGACAAACAGGTGGGAATCAATGTTGGCCATATTATGGAAAAAGATGGGTATAAATTGAGGGATTTTGTAATTAAGGTTACATACAGAGTGCTCAGGCGCATGATATCGGCCATTTGTGTGGTCGTGGTCGTGCACTCGATCGTTTAATGCTACATCAAATGGCTTTTCGCAGATATGACACACCGTAGCACTTTGATGCACAATCTGCACTGCTATTGCACTAGTGTTCCGTACATCAAAGACATTTTACTGGTATACCAGTTACTCTCCGCCAATGTATTAATTATAATGTTTCTCAAAACCCGGAAAGAGTTTAGAACATACCCTGGTTCCAAGACTAACCAAGTGCAGTAGCGTTGTTTATTGAGAACCAAATCTGCACTGCTATTGCACTAGTGTTCCGTACATCAAAGACATTTTACTGCTATACCAGTTACTGTCCGCCAATGTATTAATTATAGCGTTTCTCAAAACCCGGAAAGAGTTTAGAACATACCCTTGGGCCAAGACTAACCAAGTGCAGTAGCATTGTTTATTGGGAACCAAATCTGCACTGCTATTGCACTAGTGTTCCGTACATCAAAGACATTTTACTGCTATACCAGTTACTGTCCGCCAATGTATTAATTATAATGTTTCTCAAAACCCGGAAAAAGTTTATCACATACCCTTGTTCCAAGACTAACTAATTTTTACTAAAATAGTGCTTTAGTAATTTTTTATTCGAAAAAAAAAACACTTGGAATGTATAACAAAACCAGGCGGCTTAAATTTATATCGTCGTTTCCTTTGCCTCCCTTTTCATGTTTTTCTTTGCCGCTTGGAGGAGTTTCTTAACTCAATTAACTATTTCTAGTAGCTTCTTTTAAAATATACTACAATGATTTCTAACACACACAACAATTATTATTGTGGCTGTTATAAAAAAATAACCAATAAGAATACGCAATAATTTACGCTTTTAATGTAGTACTGTAAATACAATACTAAATTACCAAACGGCACAGAATTAAAAAATTTTAATCAATCACTAAAAAAATATTGCCGCCTTATTCACAAAATATTAGTGTTGAGCAGAATCGCATTACTCTAATATTCGGATTATTAGGTTAAGAATTATTTCTATAATCGGATTATAAATCGAATTATATTAACTATAATACGCTGCAATTTGTAATATTGTGCAGCATATTACGACTACAATAACAGAGGTTTCCTTGTTCATCAGTTTCACTCGGAATAAAAAAAATTATACTCTTGAAATTTTTTTTTTGTTTTTAGTTTTACTCCATTATATGGTTTCTCAATAACTTTCTTTTTAATTTTAATTTTTTGTTTCATAAATTTAGAATATAATCCAAAACCATATTTATATTACAAAATTTAGTGATATCAATTGACAATGATTTAATAAAAGTGAATTCCTTGTTAAAGTTTTTATAAGCTTTATTGTGGTCCTAACATTCTGCAATCTCACCCATCTTGGATGCTTACAAAGCTCTTACATTCACAAAAAAAGTCTATAAAAATAAATATTAGCTTGTCTGGGTTAAAATCCATTTCTTTTTAGATACGTTGGCGTCGATTCAATAGTCTATAGAAAAAATGTTTACATTACCTTTTTGTTTTAACGAATATTCAACTCTATATAGATTGGCGTTACCTGAAACAAAAAACAAATGTTAATTTTAAAATGTTCGAACCATAAACACAAAGTAAAAATATTTTTATAACCCAAGGCGTGCCACAGGGTTCAATATTTGGTACGCCTCTCTATTTGATTTTTTCCAACGATATTATTGAATTTATAAACGCTGGTACTAATATTTACACAATTTGCTTCGCTGACGAAACTAATTAAAGAAAATAATTGAAATCTGTTAAAAAATTCCAGTGAAAAGGTATGCCGCAGTATTATTTTATAGTCAGAAAGAAATTGCAATAATCTTAATAAAAGTAAAACTACGACACTTTTGCTTTCTTTATCAGGACAATCTGACGTAGAAGACTTGGCCCTTTTTCAAGACACGGTGGATGGTGTCAAGTACAGCAGAACCACAAAAATGCCAGGCGTAACTGGATTTCAGGGTACGATGGGATTCGCATATTGGTGTGATGTGTGCCAGATTGCGTATTTCCTGTTATGCTCTGAATTTTATGTCCCAATAGCGCAGAAAGGATACTCTTCTCACGTTTTATTATGCCAACTTTCATACTCATCTTCATTACGGAATTCTTAGATATGGTGGAAGCAATTAGGTTTATAGGGTTTTCTCGCTGCAGAAGTATGCTGTTCGGATAAATTGGCGGGTTAACACGCAAAGAAACATGCCGGGGGCTTTTAAGAATATGAAAATTTCGACTTTTTATGCCATTTACGTTATGGAACTATGTATTTATGTTTCTAAAAATGACGAGCTATTTGGGGCTAATAATATACGCCATGAACACAATACCAGGAGAGGTCCTTTGTTGGCACCAGATAGGCATCGCACAACGCTATATCAGAAAAGTTATCATTTTAATTGTTGTTTAAGTGTTATAATGCCCTTGGCACGGATATTAAAAATTCACCAAATGTAAATATTTTTAAGGCTAGACTAAAGAAGTTGCTATTGGAAAAGAGTTGTTATAGCTTTAACCATTTCTTTTAGAACACTCATGTTTTTGTGTTGCTATTTTTTGCGACTTTTCTTGTGTTGAAGGTTTCTATTATATTATTATTTTCTTTAAGTTCTGTACTGACTTTTTCTTCAATTATTGTATATTGATAATACTTTTCAATTGAAGAAATAAAAATTACCTTTATCCTTATCTTTGTCTTAGATATTTTATATGTATATACGAGACTTACGATGATATTTTAATAGTGTGCATGTCTGGAATAACGATAACCATAACCGGAGGCTAAACTAGGGGATCCACAATCTCTCTATTAGATAACGAAGTTCGCTATCGTCAATATATAAATCGTTACTAAACTTACATGCTGCGCATGCGCGGAATACCGATGACAGTTCGAAATAAGGGTTCACTATTTTCCCTATTATAAAAATTAAATTATTTTCAAAAGGGTCAGTTAACTTGAACGGTTATATAAATTTAAAAACCAATTTGTATTGAATAAATATAGTAAACAATGTGTCTAGCACAAACATGGTTTAGAAGTTTTAAGGGAATAAGCAATTAAACTGTTTATAACAATTGATCGTGCTGGAATTTTTAATCCTGATAATTTTGGCTCAATTTACACCTAATTCTCAATGTTCGTGATTCTTTCAGATTTTTTTGAGAAATCCTTTGAGTGAAAGGGAGGGTAGCAGGAGACTATATAGTCTCCATGGTTTATTGATTACTTGTGCACAATTTGTGTGCTAGTTCGTTAATTTCGGTTCCGATTTAGGTACAAAAGCCTTCTGTTAAAAAAAATTGGAAATTATATATCCTCAAAATGTTAGAATTATTTTTAGGTTGGCAAAGGTCACATCTGACAGTGAGATTCTCAAAAAACTTTATAAAGTCCGTGACAAATGTACAACCAAAATGTGGCCGTGAAGAATTTGCGAATTAATTAATAATTTATTCGCGAAGAAATTGTAGGTGTAATGCCCGCCTTACTAATTCCTTGGTTAAAAGTAAGTTATGACACGTTGAAGTTTCCAATAAATTTAGGTTTTTTCTTTTAATAAGATTGAGCCCCGAAAATATGCGGTCGGCTGCAACACTGCCAAGGGGTAAACATAATATATTTTTTAAAAAGCATAAATACGGAAAAAGATTCTCACCGAGCGCATTTTTCATAGTACCTAGTTCAAACACAAAATTTTCCATATCCACATTTTTATTAAATTTTTCAGTTGGCCGTTCAAAAAGCATCGGCCATTCAGTATTAATATTTTCATATAATAATCTTTAGTTTTTAATAATAAACCGGACGAATTATAAAATGTACTATAATTATGATGATTTATAATAAAATGTACCTTTGTACTTTGTTGTCTGAAATGTTTTAGATTTAGTACAAATGTACTAAAACGGTCACGCTGGCCACCACACTCTATCTCTGTGCTAAATTTCAAATTTTTACCTCGAATAGTTTCAGAAAAAGTCGCCTGTGACAGACACATGAACGGACATCGAAGTAATTTCATAAGTTTCATGGAACACTAAAAAGTTGTCATGAAGTTGATTTTACTAAAAAATAACGATACCCTTGTAGCATGATTGATGTAATGCATGATTTGATGGAAATGCTACATTATCACCCATATACCAAGTGTTGTAAATCCCTCATATATTCTTTAATTGTTTTTGATTAGACCACTAACCAAATAAAAATTACGATTGATATTGTCCCAAGTAAAATTAATTTTTATCTTTAAATATATATGTCTACCAGCAACATTACTTACTTAAAAGTTCAACTGAATTAATTTTGACCTTTAAAGGGTTATTTCTGTAAATGTACCGAAACGTCATTTAAAAGGGCAGCTCCTTGCTGCTATAAGTTTGTGGTAAACAACCCTTATTTTGTAACAAGGCTTCTTTGCGTTGTCATTCTACATCAGCTCTTAAAACTTCCCTCGCTTCACGAATAGAGGCATATAATAGATTTTGTTTCTTCGATGCCGAATTCGCAGAGTTGAAGGTGACTCTTATTATAAAAAACTCAACAATAGCTCTAAAAGTGCCGATTTTAGGAGCATGATGTTACCCTTTTTACATTTTACAACATAGTAAATTCAACAATTCTAAAGTACTTTTTTATTATGACAAAAGACATGTTATTCAAATAAATATATATTTACATGTGTATCCAGAAACCATGGTAACAAATATTTTTGACTTTACGAAAAAAATCCCCCTTAATACAAAGTTCTGCATTGTGGAAAACAGCACTGCCAATTTAAAATTTGAGCTAAGGCATACAAGGTGGCTTAAAACTGTAAAAGTCCTAATCCACGGGAAGCTAAAAAGGCACAAAATCGCTATTTAAAACTAAACTGCCACTGCAAATGTACTAGAGTTAATTTTTTTATGTTAGTGAATTAAGTTTGGAACATACATAAAATAAATAAATAAAAAACGTCGAATTTCTTCGACAGCACAAGTGCACCACTGTACGATAATATAAAGATATTTCTCCTCTTTCAAAATTATCTCAAACGTATTATTTCTTCCTCTCCTCTTTGTCTCTATTTCTTTTTGCTTCTCATTAACCCTTTCACCTCCTTTCTTCTTTATTTTGGTCAGTTTTCACTCTCTATATCAAATAATTTAATCAATTCAATTGTTAAACTTAATAATTATTTTAATTTACTATTTACATCTGTCCCCAATAGGTTAGGTAAGAGTAGCAAACTGTAACGCTAAACCTCGCCTGTTTGTGTAACTGTTATTCTAACAAAAGACGATTTATTATTATTATAATAGTCATAGTAATGTTATAGACACTGGTCATTTTTTTTTAGTTATAACTGAAAAAAAATAAATCATTTTGATTTTGAATATAAAAATTAATAACAAAATTATCGAATGTGTTTAATTTGGACAGTGGAGCTTAAGCAAATGTCATGTCTATGTCCAATTTTAAAAATTTAAATACCAGTACACCAAATTTTACCTATATTTGTAAAACTTACATTATTTTCAGGGGATAAAATTCCTATAGTGGGTAAAACAAATTTTAATTGTATCATTAATAAAGAAATATAATAGATTTAGAAATTAATGATCATTGTCATGGTAATAAGTTGACAAAATGAATGATCATTATTAAATTCTTCTTGTTAATAAAAATGAGGGTAGTAGAAATGTAACAGTCTTATATTGCACTAGTCAATAATTTATTACTCCGAATTTTTAATATCCACTCTTTATGTACAGTGGTGCACTTATACTGTCGAAGAAATTCGATTGTGGGGGCAGCAGAATAACATTTTGGAGCACACATTTGGTAAATCTGACCTATACAAAAAGTCATTGGTGGTAAAGGGTCTAATTTTGATCCTGGTAAAACGTGATGTTCTTCCGCCACTCTGGGTATAAGCCTGCCTGGAAGGGTAAGGCCCCGAAAATCGCTAGGCCAGATCAAAAATAGTCCTTTCCTTTCGGACTTTTCGATGGTCTTCTGTTGTATTGTTTAGTTATTGTCAATGTTCAATAGCTACTAATCGAGTAACACTACATAAATATGTATGATATACCTTTTCTTTTATACCGTATCATCCCTCAATTTTGGTGTTGAAAGAGAAAAAGGTATTTGAGTTTTTCTCTTTGTTAGTGTGCTTAACCTTACCTCTACACTGAATTTTAGTATTCTAGTGCCACGGCAAACATCCTCAAATTGTGAAGACCATTCAGTGAGTGTCAAAATAGCTAATTAGCGTTGTTGATGGACGTGGAAAGTAAAAAATGATTAAATTAAAAGGTTTATTTATGTTTGCAACTTTTTCTGCCAAAAGTGAATTTGTGCCATACAATCTTCTTCAGTACAAAGATATGAAGGGCCCAAAAATTGATGTCCGGATGTGCGGCTCGAACAAAGTGGGAGCACTACCGCGCTTCCAGACTGGTCACACGACAAAAGCATATTGCTGAAAATAAGACGAGATATGCGACTATAGCCCAATCCGGCCTTGATCAATTTATATTTTACTTTTCCAATTAAATTCCTCAAACACTAATGCAATTTAAATTATTTTTGCTTTTACAATTAAAGCTTTACTTTTACTTCAGAGTTCAGTAGAGATATATAATACTTTGATTGAATAAAAATATTCTCAAGGGAACTTTTGCTAAATTGAAATCAGCAAAGTTTTATCGGCGGCGCGCACAACCTTTTTCATTATTCTTTTCAATTTTGCCCAGAAATAAAGTTTGCCAAAATAATCGAAAAATACAAAATTCATTTATAAGTTTGTTTCTTCAATATTAAAACCAACAATCTAAAAATTTTCTCTTGTAATTCCAGCTTTGTTAAAAATATTTGTTTTACAGCCTACAAACAAACTTTAAATCAAAAATGTAATAAAATTTTATTAAAAACGGGCACAAAAGAAACCGGTAAAAGAAATTTTTTATAAAGTTTAATAGTAATTATTATTTTTTATTTTGGCTGCTTCAAATAAAAACTCTGATAAAACAACGAAAATATCGTAAACGTTTAAAGACTTAAAAAGTTTTTTAAAGTGCTACAAGGCGATATCTCGAAAATAGTTTGGTATTTGGTTGAAATTTTGGTAAGTTAATAGGCAGATGAAGGACATATTCTAACATATTTTTGATATTTACCCCCTCTCTCTATCTTGAGGGTTGGGGTTAGCTTGGGAATTTTAAATCGGATGATGTACTTTTGTTTACAAAATTCGAATCGACGTAGAACTACATAAGTACCTATGTGTACACTTTTTTTGATATGCTTCTCCGGTTACGGAATTATAATTTATTGGTTATAAAATAAAAAAAAATATTACTAAAATTCAACTTATTTATCGTCTGTCATGCTTGAGAAGTTGTTCGAAATGTTCCCCTTCCACTTCCAAACACTTTCTCACATTTTCTAAATGAATTTCGTACCCGTTGTAACATTTCAGGTGTCACTAATAAGCGGATTCGGTCTTTCATATCATCTAAAGGTGTAGGTGTAGCCCCCATCACTTTGTCCTTCATAAAACTCCACAATAAAAAGTCAAGGGGGCTCAAATCCGGGGACCTATCAGGCCAGTTGGCCGGACCAGCTCGTCCAATCCAACTGTTTACAAATATTTCAATCAAATGATTACGGGCCTGTATTGCATATTGAGGTGGCGTTTCGTCCTGTTGAAACGATATGTTAGGATTTAACTTTGGATATTTAAATTAAAGTATGTATTTTTGTTTATAAAATTCGAATCTTCGTCAAAAACTACGTATGTGCAAATGTTTCTTTGATTTGCGCATTTCGGTTGCGGAATTATGGTTAACTAAATTTTAATTCAATTTAAAAAATTTATAAATTTTACCAATAAATTAAGGTCACTTATTTCAAAATTATTATTCGTTTCCATTGAAATGCGTTGTTTTTACTTAAGTCAGTTGAGAATTTTGACGTTTTAATGATTATATCTCAGTTTATTGGTCAATTAAACATGGAAGCGAATTTTAATGTGCAAGTTGTTGTTAATTTTGGGGAGTGCAAAAAAGAGAGTCATTCAAAGGGCTGGAAACCACAAGTCGTACTATTGGCACTCTGAAGACGAAATCACGAGTTCGGAAGCGAACTAGAACAGACGAAAATAGGGCAGTTCGCGTTTTAGATGCTGCAATGAGTCAAAAATCAGCTGTGACCATATTGTACTTGTACAATTGTACTTGTATTGGCAAGACTTTGAAAATCGCGCTACATTTTGCATTCCTTATGAATGTTATTTTTCTGACGAAGCTACTTGCCATAATTGTGGGCAGGTAGAATTGTGAGTTATTAGCAGAAATTTAATTTCTTTAGTTTCCTAAGAATGCGAAGACAGTGTATGTTGGTCTTATAAATGAATTTAGAAGACTTTATAAATTGTTTCAATTTTTAGTTTTTTTTATAAATGATGTACCTAATAGAAACATCACTTTAAATTTTATCGTTAATTAGTTAGCGTGTCCTGCAATTTCTAATTGCAAAATCTCACTATTATCTTGTCGCAAAAAATCTCTTTCCTATTATGCAGCAAAAATTAGTAATTGATATTATGGGTTGCTTATGCTTTGTCACGAATGTGAATGAGTAAATCTTGGCGTACTCTAAGAAAGTTGTTCTTTTTCAAAGATAAATAAATTTTTAGTTTTCAGATTTTCAATAGTGTTGATAGTAAAAAATACCGTGGATTCTTTTTAAGCATTGTGTTTAATTAGTTAGTGGAACGTTTGTTTCGATAATGGCTATGCCTATTGTTTTGTTCGTGATATACGTTATGTCTTCCTTTCTAGACGAAGTGAATTTTACAGACATTTTTCTTTAAAAGTAACACAATCATTAGTTTTCAATTTTTTATAGTGCGGGTAATGACAAAGTGTAGTGGAATCTTTTGACTATTGCGTTTAATTCATTACTGGAACTTTTGTAAGTGTTAATTATTTATTAGTCAAGCGTTGGTTTCTTGCATTAAATTAATACTGTATTGTGGTTTCAGTGTTTTTTTGGTATTTGTTAATCTTAAACATTTTCAAAAGAAGTTTATTTTAAAGAAATTTTACAATAATATAATTTCTTATGCTGACTTGCTTCTAATGTTAAATTTACGTATGACTGGACGACAAAGCACATTAAAGAATGCTTTTCTTACAGCCAGATTGTTTCATAAAACGTTTAGAATGAAAGAAGACACTTTGTTCTCCTCGGTATAATCCTGCTAAATACCTCTTCATTTTGTCAAAATTTGGTACAGATTACCTAAAGATTAGAAAATTTTAAATCGTGAGGCTCATTTAGTTTTTTGTTGCTCCTTTTTGGTGTGTAAATTTGCAGTGGTTAAAAGAGAATATTTCAAAGCAATTCATTTTAGCGGATAAAACACCCCAAATGTAAAACAAAGCAAACCTTTGTCCCCACACAGGCAAATGGGGTTTTAAACTAAGGATCTAGTCGATTATTATATGTCATCACTTCTTCCCAGGGGATTTCAGTCTAAGAATGGATAAAAAGGTACGGAAATCTTATAGCGCCAGACTCAACACTTAACGAATTTATTGTCTCAATACTTAAGTCTCAGTTTATTTATTTTTTATTTATGCAAAAAAAAATCGGTAATTTTAACTTTTTTAATTTTAACATCTATTAACAAAATAAAAACGAAAGTGTTACAGTTTAAATAAACGAAACAAAAAAAACCGGTAGGGGAAATATAAAAACTATTTTTCTAATTATTTAAGGAAAGTTTTAGTTTTGTTTTGACAATTTTTATATTGGCAGGTGGGGCGCCCCCCCCCCCTCTATCCGCCACTGAAACAGCTCCTTATGTTACACGATGGTTTTTTAGAAAGTTACAAGTTAGCTTGGAGTTACTTAAATGTTGTATCATGACTCTGTAAAACGGAAATAGAACAGCCTCTTAAAATTTATATATTTTTACAGATTTATTATTATTATAATAGAAGAAGTATTTTTTTTATTTTTAAATTACACAGCTTCGATAAATATCGCTTCCATATACATAGTTAAAATCGTTTGTTTATTTTTGTACCGAATATAAGCGTGGCATACTAAGGCCTAAGGCCGGTATTACACTATAAAATATATTTCTCAAAAGTCTTTTATAAAAGACATTTTATAAAATATTTGACAGTGTAATAGCACACCTGCTATACTGTAGGTTGGCATAAGTCTCTTTTGTTGCTAGAAATCGAAGGGTAGCCATAAGGCATTCCTCAACGCTGATAGGTTTTCTTAAATATTCTGTCGGGATATAAGTGGTGCTATCTTCGAAACAAACAACTTAAAAATGATTCCTCATCCATTCTTAAATAGTTTTTGTAACCCTGTCTTCAAATTGTAAATCTTAAAGTAGATTATGTTGGATACTTCTTAAATTACACCTTGCCACCCAGGGCCTAACCCAAAGGCGACCGTTTTTTTTTAGCAATAAATAAATTACTTCTCATGTTTTCGGGTTGGCTTTTTAAATTATTTAAAATTTATATATTTTTTGTTTTTTCTTTAAGGTGGCATTTTCCACGTGGCGTCCATGTTGGCCAACTTAATTTCATTTTGACATGGGGTGTCGGCTTTAACATTTTGAACAATAACATTATAGGTATATTAAGTATAGCTCTATATTCTATAGATATTTTTTTACGCATTAATAAATGTTTCAATATATTTTATGATTTATTTTAGGAAAACAATATGTAAAAAGAATGTTGAGTTTGAGGTCCTAGTGACAGAACAAATGTCACCATAGACTGATATGTAGATATATTAACCTTCTGAATGGAATAATTATATATGTTAAAATTTTAAATAATTGATTGAAAATTGCTTGCAGGATATGAAGCTATAATACTTAATATACCTATAATGTTAATGTTAAAAAATTCAAAATCAAAAAACCATGTGAAAATGAAATTAAGTTAGCCAAGATGTCGCCTTAAATTGACAAATTATTCTCAAAATTAAAAATGAAGGTTTTGAATTAAAAAATTTGCCAAGGCAATTTAATAGGTAATTACAATTTCAAATAACTCTTTTTTTTTCAAAAATGTAAGAAAATAACGACAAAAAATGATAACTATATTGATATGCGCCTCTCTTTAGTTAAAGCGATTCACGTGATTTGCATCCTGTCTTCATGACATGCCTCTCATACTCATCTCATAAGATAAGATAAGATAAGCAAGCCGCGGTGAACTGCTAAATATTTTGCGAGAAGTACGGCTGGCGGATGAAACCTAATAAGATAAAAGCTTACTGTCTATATAAACCGAGATTGCTCATTCAGGACTTTTTGCTAACGAGCATGATTTTTAAGACGCAAAAAGCTCAAGTCCAATAAAATATTTTAAACATGTTTGCCATTTTAAAAAACAAACGCTCGTCTGCTCAGCGAGCTGAAAATCTTGTTTTCAGGACCTGACAATGCCGAGATTTTTGCAGCTATTTTAGCGATAAGAGGCAGCAAAAACTTCCTTATTATTGAACTTCAGGGCACAAGCCGAACACTCTTACACCGTTAAACTACTTTTATCTTCTACAAGCAATATTTTTCCCTTACATAATTTAACTTCACGATAAGGTTTTTACTCAAAATTTTGTCTTGATATGGACACAATAATTTAAAAATCTTACGTAAAAAATATTTTTTTAAACAAGGTTTTATTATTTAGATGTTCTAAAACGAAAAAAAAATAAGTATAGTTTTTCATTGAGGCAATGCTGAACGCTATTTAGAAGTGGACGTTGTTCGCGTGGGTGGATCCTAGTAAAAGTAGTATCAGAGTTATTACTGAAACAGATATAATAATATATTATGTTAAATTTATTGTCTTAAAAGCTTGTTGCGCGCGAAAAGTTCATACAGGCACTAATTTTGATTGGCAGAAATTGTAAGTACTTAAATATGTATTTTTTTCTTTTCTATTCATGCGACAAGCTTTTAAGACAATATATTATATTTGTTTCAGTGATATCTTTGATTCTACTTTCGTTAGGATCCACCCACACAAACTATGTTCAATTATAAATAGCATTCAGCACTGCCCAATGAAAAATCTATACTTATTTTTTTCGTTTTAGTACATCTAAATAATAAAAGCTTGTTTTTGAAAATTATTTTTTACATAAGATTTTATTTCCCAATTTTTAGTTACGTCTTGACCTATGCGTTCCTAATAATGCATCATTATTACAAGGCCCTTTACGTGTTATCGTATTTTACTCGTCAAACCCTTCATTTGATACTCACATCAAGGGGATTGTGAAGAAAAAGGTAATGCGCCATCTTATGGCGTCCGCCATATTGGGTTCAGAATAACGGCACATAGCTCATCGGATTCTACCCGTCAAACCCTTTTATTTGATACCCATATCAAGGAGATCGTTAAAAAAATATAAGCCGCCATCTTGTAGGGTCCACCATATTGGATTTAGAATGACGTCACATAGCTTATCGTACTCTATTCGTGAAACTCTTTTACTTGATACCCATATCAAGGGGATTGTGAGGAACAATGTAATCCGCAATCTTGGGGCGTCCGCCATATTGGATTTAGAACAATATTAGATATACTATATTCCATTGTCACCGGACATGTGTGCAAAATTTCAAAGCTCTAGCTTAATTGGAACTAGTCGAAATTTTGATTGCAATATTTGATCTAAATATTCTAACAAACATACATACAAGCAAACTAACAGGTGAATTTAAATAAAAGTTTGTAATAAAAACAGATGTTCCAAAAATATATTTATCAGTTATCTAACTGATTTGCGATAAGATTTTTAAACCATCAAGACTTAATCGCCTGAAACACATTATATTTGCTTCCGACGGGAAAATTCCGTCCCGTAACAGCTCTTTTATCCTTTCATGTTCCTTTATAAGATTTACGGGCAAGTTGGCTTGCCAGGACTAATACTTTACAAATTCAGGTCCAGAGGAGACAATTCACAAGAAAGTTTAGGATCGTCCTTGTCAGCGAGTTCCGGCAAAACATATTATAATTTGCCGCTACATTTTTATTTTCAAAATACCGATGCCATTTAAAAATTTAGTAGTATTTTTGTTTTGTTTATAATAATAATATAAAAATAATTGTTTGCACTTTCGTGACTAAAGTATGTCCTTTAGTCCCTCCAAACAGGGACTGAAGTGGTTTATTAAATACCTTTAATAGCAAAATTGGTTGCTGCAATACTGGTAGCGCTCGATTTCTGGCTGAGATAGGCGCTTGAATGCTTTACTACCGTTTGCAAAAGACGCCAGGTATTCCACGGACTTCAAAGAAGTCACTAGACTATTTAGAATATCTTTCGACGATGGTCCTGCCTCCTGTTGTTTTAAATAGATATTAACAGTAAAAGAAGTTCATTTTACACAATAAAAATAAAGCCGAAATGCACTTGCACATCTCAACGTTCTGAACCACTGCGACAAGTACGATATTGTTCGCATATCCGTGGGATTTTCGATTCGATCCCCAATTGTGACTGATTCAAGTGGTGCGCGTGTTCAAATGTGTTTGCATTTCTTTGTTGTGTGGTTTAAAAATGATGAGTGACCGTAATGGGATGAATTTATTGGTAAGTTTCCTTTTTATATCCGTTATTTTTCAACTTTTATTTAGGCGCTTTTTGGTCAGATGGTTTATTTTTACACCTGTTAAAATAAATGCCTCGACTTTGGGAACACCCTGTATAATGTAGTTTTTATTTTAATACTTTTAGTTAGGGAATCATATAAATACGAATTTTAAATAACATATTGCAACTATAATTGTATAACTTAATTTAATTTAATAATTCTAAATTTATTAGTTTTTTCACGGTTCTGCGTTTCTCTTAAAACAGCCCTGTTATTTGTTTTTAAATACATTTAGTTTTTACTTTAATTTATTCCAAATCAGAAACAAGTCATATTGTAGAAAACAGTTAGTGTACCCTTAACTAACACTAATATTGTATAACATGTTCTCAACTATAAACTTTGCTAAGCAGTTTACATCGTAACAGACAATAAAGGAGTCTCTAACAACAGAATCATCATGTTACGTGCTTTATCTATGGCAGTAAATGGCTCATTAGCAGTAAGTGGATACTACAATATTTCGTAGTACTGAAAATGTCTGACTCTTGACAGTGATTAAAATTGGAGAAATTTTTGATTTAGTTATGAAATCTAGACTGAAAATATAATAAGTTCCAACTTTTGGACTCGTAATCTAACTGGAATTTTGAATTAAAAAATCGTCACATTTGTATCATAATTCTATACCACAGAGCACAGGATGGACGTAATATTTAAAAGCCACCAAGTAGGCCCAAATCTGCTGTTGCTCCAAATATTTGTTTTATATTTCGAATAAAAGATTTAAAACTTTTATTTTTATTCCTTTTCAATTTCC
This sequence comes from Philopedon plagiatum, assembly GCA_963971165.1. Classification (NCBI taxonomy): domain Eukaryota; kingdom Metazoa; phylum Arthropoda; class Insecta; order Coleoptera; family Curculionidae; genus Philopedon; species Philopedon plagiatum. The sequence continues at coordinate 26,295,887 of OZ020197.1, read as the reverse complement.
TAAGCATAGAAATTTTACCACTCTTACTGTCTGAGGCCATTTTTAAATATAAGAATAAAAGAATGCGTGCAACAACACCGCTGAATAAAATTCTAAAACTAAAACTGGGTTTATAGCGTCAAGTGGCTTTACAGTTTACTAACTACCCATTTTTGATTTATTTTGATTGGCCACAAGGGCTAGTAGCTTAATAATTTTGCTATTTAAATGTAATGCTTGGACTGGGCCTAACTTGTTATTCGTAGTGAAATAGTTATTGCTTCATGCAGAAACGCGTTACGTTGATAATGTATTAGTAATTTTGGAAACAAATTCGATTATTTAGTAACTAAGTACATTATTGCCGACTGCAGGTATAAATAAACAGATTATCGTACTGAAATAGTTTGGTGATCTCAATTTTTGTGACAAATATGGTATTTCGAAAATAAATTTGACTAACTGCTAGAAGCAGAATCATTAGGTGATCGATTACATTATCTTTACTTAAATCACCTTAAGCGATATAGGTAAACGCATGAATGTTATAAAGCAATTTAATAAAACCTAGTTAAGAATTTTTACAGGAGAAACAAGGTTTATTCAATCGGAAAGAAATATAAAGTTTAATAAAATGAGGTGGGTAGGTAACGCCGATTGTTGGCTTCTGCAGGACGAAAAAAAGTTTTTCCTTTTACAACATGATTTCACTGTTTTGATAAATTTCAGGATCTAAAGTTACTGGTTCTGTGATGTAAAACTGTTGAAGTATGTTGTACAAGGTCTCAAACATAGGTTGATTTGCAAATCTTCATCGTTCTGAACATATTTCTAATCAATTTGATTCTTTTATTCAATAAGAAGCACTAATAACGTCATCGTAAATTTATATATAATGTTAATACTAGGATAATAACGTAATATATAAAAATTGGCTTGGATTACGAACGGATCTACAAGTATATTAAAAAAACTTTTTTGATAAAATCGTCGATTTTACCATACGTGAGTATTTTGACTAAAATATTTTTCCACACTACTGACATTACTTTAGTTTATCAATACGATAACAGAAAGCACAGCTTCCACCTTTCCGTAGTTCTTGCTGAAGTATTACGACAGTCGTAAAGTCGTAGAAGTGCTGATTACAGTTAATTAACATCTATACTCATTGGGGCGATACTAGACATTTGGTACTGGTTTTCACATCCAAATATTTTTGAGTGTAGAAATATGAGAGCTAAAAGTGTGAACTTAAAAGTTGTTATCCCCAACATATTTAGCAACATTAGTATAAAAATGTCATTAACATATTCTGAATATTTGTTTGGCTGGGTTTGCTTGGGTTTGATTAAAGTTAACAAATAGTAGATTAATAAAGTTGATATGTGTGCAACTTTAAATCGTGCCATGAACGTAAATGGTAGGGATATGGGCCAACCAATAGGCTACTCTGTTTAAAGGTACAGCCTTGTACAATTCCAACTTTCAGATCTAAATGGAAACGCAATATCCATATCTGAAAGTTTCAGTGGTCAACCGCTGTGTACTTGTTATGTTTGTCTGTCGTGTCGCAAAAACACTACACCGTTCAATGTTCTCTACTCAGCCCAGTTAAGTTAATTTTTTCCAAAAATACTATTGGTTAAGTCTAAGAACACAATGTAAGAATATATTCCGGAATAATATTTTGCTATTGCATAGATAGAGCAGGAGTATTTGTGATAGATAATATATTTTATATAAGCTAAGTTAACAAAAAATCCAAGTATTTTTCTCAGAAAACTGTGTTGTGTTCATAATATGTACGTATATACAAGGAAATAAATCTTTTCTTAATGAAAAACTTGACATGTTTTAATTGTTTAGATTTGATACTATACTTTAATAATACATATTTCGAAAATCGGTAGATAGGTCAAAAATCGGTCTTATCTTCACACTCTTTACTTTGCACGAGATGTCTGATAATAGCAACTCTAAATTAGAGAAATAGTGCTGTATAGGAGCGAGTTAAAAAACATTGGTCATGGCAAGCTAACTTCTCCATAAATCTTATCAAAGCACACAAGAGCTATAAAATTCTGTTACGACCTGACGTTTCCCAGTTGGGGCAACCTATTATATGTGTTTCAGGCAATTTACTTCTGATATTTTCAAAGTCTTATCATTGCGCAGTTTAGGGTTGCTACGATAGTAGTAATAAATAATATAAGTACCAGAAAAAGCTTTTAAACCCTTGTTTTATAACATACATACATACCAGATTTAATCCTAAGAAGTAGTCAAAACTTAGTTATTAAGAGTTTTTTGGTTGTACCTCATAAAACTACAGGTTTTTTAGTGTATACGATTTCATTTCATCAGTTTAATTTTAAGTGAAAAATTGTTATTATTAGTAGATAAGATAGAACTTTGTCAACAGGAATTACTATTCTCATGACAATAAAGTATTTCTTGATTTGATTTCTGACAACCACTCATCTCTCCTTTAATTCTATTTAAATTAGGATGATCAACTCATATAAAATTAAACACAGAGTGTAAGCAGGATAAGGGAATTAGAAAAAAGTCTGTGGTATGCCATGTGACCGTAGAATCGGCTCGGGAAAAGTAATGTAGAAAACAGTGGTCAGACCTACTGTGATGTGTGAAGCGAAAGCATGGCCAATAAAAGTTTAAGAGATGTTTTTAAATGTGACATTAATCAGGATGTTAAGATGGATATGTGGATGGATGGATGATGAAGGTTAAATTTAAAGAAAGAAGGTTTAACAGTTGAAGAAATTTAGGACTGAAGGTCGTGGACCCAACCAGCCTGCTGCCACCAATCCTATTTCTTCTTTAAACTAATAGCCTGCTATCTTCAACTACCAATCCCGTCCATTACGCTGACGATAGTACTCTCCACTCCAAGATTCGTTTTTCCAAACGATATCAAATCAAAAGCTGAGTAATAGACGCAGGTCTATATTCCTATACCAATCGCAAGATTATTAGACTGGGGTGACAGAAACCTTGCCCACTTCAACGCCTCAAAAACCCAGTCTTACTCCCTGTCATGCAAGAATCCAGAACCAAACCCCATCCAGATGGAGGGCCAATCTCTACAGAGCAAAGAAAATGTTTGATCTTACTGTCCAACTACAAGAACCTAGGACATCCCACTTCACCGAATCATTCATACCTAGGGTCTCCAGGTTATAAAATAAATTGCCTGAAGATGTTTTCTCTTTCCCTCCTAACCCCTAACCCTTTAAATCTCGTATCAGTAGATTAGATTTCCTTAGTCTACAGACGCCGATGGTGCATGAGTACTTAGGCTTGAAGTCTACGTGGGCTGTCCTAGATTTTAAAAAAATAACTGTTCAAATGCAAACTTCGGTTTACTTGGTTGATGAACCAGATTAATTAGCAATAGTCCTGTGTGCAAAAGCCCTTCAAATATCAATATAGGTACCTTAAAAGAAGGTACACGCCTTTTTAACCTAGAAACAAATATTGTCGAAATAAATAAAAATGAAAATTTAAATCAACCATAATAACATGATTTTTTTTAAAGTTTTTGTGCCACGCTATTTCTCTGATCAACTCACCAAAGCAATACAATGTAACAACCAATTAACAGAGTAGTTACATTATTTGCTTGTATCAACAGTGAGTAATAGTAGTAGAGTAATATGGTGTTAGGCAATATATCTGCGCCATGTAAATGATCCTTTGTAAATCGGTCAATAGAAAGTCCTAGCTTTACCGTATATAAGCCCTACTTGAAATTTATGCTAGATCCTTTTTCGGGTAAACATATCAGGACCTAAATCCGAGAAGAGCAACTTAAATTGTATTGATTTGAAATGACCTGAGAACCCCATACAATGCAATTTTTCTCTTCTATTAGGCATCGACAGTAAGCGTAAACAAATCCGGAACAACTTACTTTTTGATTATTTTAAAACAATTCTAAACAAGAAAGGCGCTAGTAAGCAGCGAAAAATTTAATGATATTTTAATAAAAATTGCAATTGTTACAGTGACCTGGACCAGGTTATATTTGAATAAAAGTAAAGGTTTTTTGGTTGATTTCGGATTTCTATAATAATTAATATAATGTTCAATTTTTGTTATTTTCAGGGATCAGATATTGTGCAGTTTAAGTACACTATTGACATTCAGAGGTCCTTATAATAGCTTTAATGATTTGTTACTCTTTGTATACCCAATTTGGGATTAAAAAGGGGTGATCCAAGTCTCTGATATGTTTAAGTTAGTTACACTGTTATTTTGAAATCAGGCCTACATTTTACTAAAAGATTTTTAAACTGAATAATAATGTTTATTGGGAACCGTGTTGTTCATTAATAATTTACAGAATGCCTGCCCTTTCAGTATTGGTAACAGTCAATACTAATCATAAGATACAGAGTGTTCCAAGACTCAAACAACAAACTTTAGCAGGTGATTTTTGGCCAATAATAAAGTTTCTATTAAAAAACGTCAGAGAAAGATCTGTTTATGATGTTAATAAAATTTTAATTTTATTTTGATGTTTTTATTTATTTTACACTTCTTTAAATATAATTTATTAAGATTACATACATACAATACTTTTTAGGGTACGAATAAAGTATATTTATTACCATTCGAAATAATCTACTGAATGGTATTTTTTGAGCGTATCCGTCTTTTTGACCCCCCTCCCCCCATTTATTTTGCCACAATACTAAATATCCTTTTGTAAAAAGGCAACATTCCTGTTTTATTTTCTGAATTTCTAGTACCTTGGATTTTTTTTTAATTTTGTATTGCTTGGATGATATTTGGCAAAATATGACTTGTAGCCAGACTACATTTTGTTATGGTCTCAATGAATAAAGTTTGATCTATTGGATTGTGATACAGACAACTAATATTACAGGCTAAAAGCCCTGCAATTTTTTTAAATAAACTTCAAAGTTTCACACTTTTTCAATAAAGGTTTCTTGACGATTAAAGACATGGTGTTTTGTTTTTTAACCAGAAAATTACGAATGCTTCCAATTTGACAGGTAGATAGGTATTATATTTCTCTTTTCGGGTAGCCAGGGTATATATCTAACACTGCAGAAATGTCGCCTTTGACATTGAGATGTAGATAGTATTGGATTCACCCTAAATTACAGTTGATGGCACGGTTAATTGGGTTTAATTATTAGTGTATCACGATGTTTGTAAATGTAGTTAGTAATTATCTGGGGATAATATTATATGACAACCCTGATGGTAGCTTAAAATAATTATATTATGTGTCATTTTAACTATGGGATCACAAAAAATATATGAAAAATAGAATAAAACGTTGTATATTACCGAATAGTTTTATTAAAAATGTTGTATCGTGAAGAAATTTGGGATACAATTTGAGTTTTCTAAATAAAATTTATTCATACGTCGACATGAAATATACCAGTAATTTTTTATCCATATGACTAATAAGCTCCTTTCCTAAATTTTAATTTTGATTGTATCTTACACAAATGATTTTTTTGCAAACGCTTTTATATGAATCTTTTATTTTATTATTATTTTATCTGTTTTCTTTATATTATGTGCATTTTGATATGTGTGAAATAGGAAAAACTCACTTTGATGACAATTGTTTTAAGCGTATATATTGCAATTTTCAAGATATAATCGACATTTTCCCTATTTTTATACCATTACAGAAACGGGTCGGTAATTACATCGGTATAGCCGCTGCGGTAGATCGCCACATTTTTCGGCATTTTAGGGTTAAGAGAAATCATCCCAAAGTTTTTATTGGTTTCCCCCTAGTCGTATAGTTTATTAGTGACAAGTTTATGTGAAAAGGTTTTTAATTTCTTAAAAGCTCTTAATCTTGCCTTTTACGTGAGTTTTGAAATCAAATATTTATATCTGTTATTTGGCCATTTTATTGCCTTTTTCTGGTATTTTAGATCTCTCCTATGCCCAGATGTTGAGCCACATGTTCGCTTTCTGTGAGAAATTGAATATTGAAAATTATGGCTTTTCGAATATTATTCTTTGTTCAGAATTGTAGACTATTTTTCGTAAAAATACCTATCGAGTAAATTTTAATAATCGATTTTATGACAATCCGATCATGATTGGTTTACAAACGAATAGAAAGCAAGGTAGAAGAGAGGCTTGTGAATGCCTAGTTTGGATTTAGAAGGAACAGAGAAAAATTGAAAGCAATATTGACCTTGTGAGCAGTAATAGTGGAAGTATTTAGATTTGGAAAGTATGTTCAACATACCGAGAGCGGTAAATATAACGAAAAATATTTAACCTTTATTTTTATTAATTTATTTAAACATCCGTATTTGGTAGATAAACAAGAAGAAAAGGCAAAAATAGTTTAGGTCGTTAGATGGGAATGCATCCTGGCACTTATAATTTACAATCTATATACAGAAGAGGCAATAAACCACGTCAAGGAGAATCCTATGCTGTCATCAAGATATACTTAATATCACGTAGGATGTTAATGGCGTCCGTTGACACATGACCAACATTTTTGCCAATTTATAATCGATTAGCATTATTTACACTTTAAAATAGATCAAAATCGCTACGAAAAGAAATAAAATAAATAAACATAAAAAAATATTTCCAACTTAAAAAAATATATACAAGAAGAGTAATATACATCACGCGTTCAAAAGATAGTGAAACGTTATAAAAAACACCAGACAAATTTTTAAATAATATTATGCAGTAATAATGAAACAGCAGAATATTAATAAAAACCTATTAAAAAAAAATCCGGCATCAAAATGGAACATTGATATGTTTCTATTAGATTTTAATCTGTTCGAATTCAATCTATTCGATTTTTGAGGCAAAATAATTTGAAGCAACAGAAACAACTTGAGCCTTAAAGGGTTCAAATCAAAAAATATAAATCTATTTGAGTCATACCAACACTTAATATAGAAACATCTGTCAGAATCCTTGTTATAGTTGCGAAAAGCAGACAAATAAGGTTCATATTTTAAGTAATTTAAGGCGCTTTTTGACGGTGATATCAATGGGATTCACCGAAAAACAACAAATAAGTTTTCTGATGGAACTGCTGATAACGTCACCTTTGGCCAATGGTTTCTGGATCGTATATAGGTACACAGTGCGGTGTTGCAAATAAATTTGTGAAAACGATCAATTGAAAAAGCAATTAGTCTTGGGACTGATATTTTTGTATGATTTTGTCAGTTTTGCCATAACGAAATAGCTATACCTGACGTGCGAAAAGTGATAGTTTTTCGCACGTGACTTCAGTTGATAATCGGTCACTGCACTCTAAGGAATTATTGGCTGACCAAAAGTTTGTACTAACGCGAGCCCCGGTTCCGATTATGTAAATAAACGGAGAACACAGCCTCTCATAGCATACGTGAGTGTGCCATATTGATTCTAGGAATTATTTTACTACTAACCTGAATTTGTTATTTAGAAAGACACTCCCAAAGAATTTCGTATTTATATAATTTACAATGTAGTAAACTTGGAAACATAAATAAATGCCTGTCAAGCTGTTTTAAAAACAAATATTATTATTTTGTAATGAATTATAAGACAAAAGACGCAAACAACGCGAAGCACATTTTCCCATTTTGTTAAAATCGTAAAACATTTCAGGAGTTCTTCTGATTATCTAAATATATCAGGAGATTTAAGCTCTTAAGAAAAAAATTTAATTTACGTGTTTTTTATTTTATAGCCCTGTTTTTATTTTCAGCACCATGAGAAAGATTGTGTCGCTATAAAAAATTAAAAAGAAAGTACAACTTTTAACCTCTAAAATAAGAATATTTATTTTCTTTTATGAAGTTAAACCCCTAATAAAAAAACAACTGAAGTTTAAATTTTTGTTTATATCGCGTATTTTAATTAAAAATAAAACAGCAGTTACAAAGAATATTGAGGTCCTAGAACCAAGGAAAATGTTACCATAGATCTTTTAACATCTTCTGAATGAAATCAAATCTAGAATTTCATGGCGAATGGTTGCTGTCGATATTTCCAAGGCCTTTGACCAAGTATGGCATGCCGCACTCCTCAACAAACTACCTTCTTACGGTCTTCCTACCAAACTATGTACCTGGATCGGTAGCTTCCTCTCTAATCGGCGCATATCTGTTGTGGTTGACGGTCACTCATCTAACTTCCATCCTATCAATGCTGGCGTCCCCCAAGGTTCAGTCCTAGCACCAACCGTATTTCTTCTTCACACTAATGACCTGCTTTCTTCAACTACCAATCACATCCACAGTTATGCTGACGATAGTATTCTACACTCCAATATTCATTTTTCCAAATAAGTTTCGAATCAAGAGTTGGATAATAGACGCAGATACCTGTCCCTTTCCCAAGATCTTCAATTAATCTTAGACTGGTGTGCCAAGAACCTTGTTCAGTTCAACGCCTCCAAAACCCAGTCTTGCTTCCTGTCACCCAAAAAAATTGCCAACCCCATCCACATGAATGGCCAAAAACTACAAAACAATGAAACATTCGATCTTGATCTCAGCTGGCACAAGCACATTACTTCAGTAGCTACATCGGCCGCTAGAATGCTTGGCTTTCTCTTTCGAGCCAGAAAATGCTTCTCCCCTTCCAACTTATACAATATCTATGTTTCCCAAATAAGATGTAACCTAGACCTCCAACATCTGGGGAGCAGCATCACCTTCGACACTCCTCCTTGATTCTATCTAAGAGAGAGCCACTCGACTTATCAATGACCCAGCCCTCACGAGGAAACTCCCTTCTCTCGCTCATCGCCGCGCTGTTGGGGGTTTATCCCTTTTCTACCGCTACTTCCTAACAGAACGGCAACAGGCGCGTTACGTATGCATCCGTATAATGTCCAGCTACAAAGGCAGACCACTTCTCTCGCTCATTCATATCTAGGGTCTCCAGATTATGGAACAAATTGCGTTCAGATGTTTTCCCTTCCCGTCCCAACCTCCAATCCTTCAAATCCCGTGTGAATAGACTACATTTCCCTTCTCTTCAGACACCCACGGTACGTTAGTGCTTAGGCTTGTCTTCGATAAAAAAAATTATACACGTTAAAACTTTAAGCAATTGCCTGAAAATTTCTTGAAGGATGTGAAGCTATACTTAATATTATTGTTAAAAATTTTAAAGCCGAAGAATCATGTCAAAATAAAATTAAGTTGGCCAATATGGACGCCACGTGAAAAATGGCGGCTTAAAGCGTATGTTTATTATATTTCAATGTTTTTTATTGTAGAATTGTTTTAGTATTTCTCATCTCAACTTATCACGTTTCTCTAAATAAATTTGGTAAAAGATATTGTATTTTTATTACAGATATTCCAACAAAACACAATCCCAACAAAAAGTAAATGGACAGTATATTCTCTAAATGGGAGAAATCCTAAAACAGTTTTATTGAAGTATTTTGGTTTTCTTTCTGAATGTATGTTTTTTATTATTCCATTGAAGTGATATTCGTTCTTGTTAATGTTAATACAGGTTGTAAAGTCAGGGTTAAAAAAACTTAGTAACATCTCTTGTATAAGTATACAAGTATAAATATACTGTCCTATACAGTGTGGTTCAAAAAGTTTGCAACAAATGGACATTTTTTTACTAAAGACTTTATCGAAATGTAAGTGTCACCGGTCACGAAAGGTAGTTGCATACCTAAAACTCAAAGCCATTATCAGAATTGTGAAAAGTCAAATAGCATACAGGGGAGAAACCTAAACGCTCAAGGGTAAAGCACCCTTCTTTCTAGCAAGTTGACTAATCGCTATTAGAAAAAGTTGTTCAGAATTAAAAGATATTCTCAAGTATGGCTAATATCTAAAGAGATCATATTTTTTAATCTCCGTAATATTTGTTTTTAAAATCTTAACTAAGGTTTCCTTAAATTTTGTAAAAGTTTAATAGAATGGGTGTGGTTTTGAAAAAACAAATATAAGTGTGTGTATTTTAGATTTTTTGTGTCATTCAAAAATGGTTTTCTTGTTGCAACGGCAATTGGTAAAATCTCCGGAAGCCAAATATCATTTTTATTTTTATTTTTCAGGGGTTACAGTTTTGGAAAATACACTATCTGTCATTCGTAGATTGTAATAATTGTCTCTGGAACAAAAACAAAATTTAATAACACAAAAAATAATTTTAAAATATTACACAAACATACGCCTATTTTTCCAACAGTCCGCCTATTTTATTTACTTTTGACGAAATTTAAGGAATCCTTAAATTGGCTATAAAAATATTCAATAATACTTTAAAAATATATCTATATTTTTTAGATAGGAGGCCATATTTCCAAATTTTATTATATATAATTCTTATTTCTCAACAACTTTTCCCAATACTATTTTACCTTAATTTTAAAAATAAAAGTAGTTTATGCACTTTAGGGATCTAAAGGGTACTTTAAATCCCTATTTTCCGGGAAAAAAGTGGTACTTTAAATCCCTAGGGATTTAAAATTTACTTTAAATCCCTAGGAATTTATATGCTATATTTATATGCTAATGCAATAGAAATGTAACGTGTTTAGAACAATATTAACTATAAAAAGCAACTTAATTTTTATAAATATTAACATTTAAATCATTTTGAGTATCAATAAACGAGTATTGTTCTCCAGATTTCCTTGGTAATAATTGGCCTACAGCCTCTTGAGCTGCTTTTTCGATTTCTTCCATCACAATCAACACATGTCTTTCAGGTTTGGCATATTTGACTATGTTTATCGAGTTGGTTACTTTTAGTTACTTGTCAAAACACACTAGATTTTCAGTTGACAGAGGCAATCATGGTACAAGTCATTGAAGATGACGTTTTAGAAATAGAGTACCGTTTAGTGGTATGATTTTTTTTTGTTATTTCTTTAACGTTTTACCTATCCTGCATAAAATAGTATATTAACCTCGTGACTAAAGTGTCTTTTAATCCCTTGGCGAATTGTAGCCCTCCATATGGTCGGGCTACAAACCTTTCGCCGCGGGATTAAAAGAGACACTTTAGTCCCTAGGTTAATAATATACTATTATTCTTGAGCGATTTTCACAATTTTGATTATTACCTGTATACTATTTGACTTTTTAGAATTGTGATGACATTTAGTTTTGTTCTAAGGTATGCAGCAACTCTTTATATTACTTACATTTTGATAAATTAATTTGTTTTCAAAAACATGAACCGACTTCACAAAAGAAAAATCACTAAAAGTATAAAATAATATATTTACGTAGTTATGTTATAACTGTGGTTAATGGTAAATTTCTGTCCTTCTGATTATTTTATAATTTGAAATAATTTGTTCAAAGTTAGGTAACTTGTACACCGAAGTTCCAAACTTTGAAGTCGGTGCAATTTCACAGTATAAGGATTCGTAATGATAATTAATACACAATTAATAGGGAGTTGCGCTTACTTTAAAGTGGTGTAGGATAGCAAAAACGGAACCCACCCAGAAATTATATTTGTCCAACAAACCATCCTGTACCTAATACATTTTCAAATACTTACCTACCTAGGAAAGTAATAATCGTATTTCATGTAAGTAATTTTTTTAAGGATAATGTGATTTCGGCTATTATAGATATTAATGGGTTATTGTTGGATAGTCTAGCGTGATTTAATTATTTTCTTAGTAGAACAAATTTGAAACAATATTTCCCTCAAAAGTAAAATTTTCGCAAAGTCGCAGCAGCGGGCTCGCATATGATCTGGTATTCGGGTCTTTGAGAAAATTTTACAGTCGTTTGATTAAACCAAAGAAAAGAATGGAGTGTGTCTCTAGACTACCCCAGGATCCACATATTCCAATATATGCAGTGAATTTCATAATACCCTGTATAGGATATACAATGGACTCTGATTATAAAGCACCTTCTTAGGACAAAAAATGGGTACTTTATAATTGGAGGTATGCTATAAAAAAACAATAAATAATGAATATGTGTGTAATTTGTACTTCCGGGACCAATAAGTACTTTATATCCCATGTACGTTATAGACGGAGTTATATATACCTATATATATATATATATATATATATATATATATATATATATATATATATATATATATATATATATATATATAACGTCTATAACGTACATGGGATATAAAGGACTTCCGGTCTTCCGGTTATTAGGTGCGCAGGTCATTGGTCCCGGAAATAAATAAATAAATATATATATATATATATATAGAGAAGGGTAGTCGTTGCTGACTAGTTAAGGAGTAAACTAGTAAATATTGGGGTATGCAGCAAATGAAAGTGTACTCTTTAAAGTTTAGTCCGAGCTTTCGGAAATTTTTATTTCCATCATCAGGGAATAACTTTGTTGAGGTTGGTCATCAAGATATCAATTGTAGAACTGAACATTGTCAAGACAAAAAGCCGTAATTTGGGTCCAAAACATTAAAACAAGTTAAAATTAATTTTTACAGAACACACAAACACTGATAAAATTGCTTAATTATTAGGAAAAGAGGCATTAGTTATATAAAATATTGTTTGAGTTTAATCTTAGGTGGGTATTCAAAATGAAACCTAAGATTAAACTCAAACAATATTTTATATAACTAATGCCTCTTTTCCTAATAATTAAGCAATTTTATCAGTGTTTGTGTGTTCTGTAAAAATTAATTTTAACTTGTTTTAATGTTTTGGACCCAAATTACGGCTTTTTGTCTTGACAATGTTCAGTTCTACAATTGATATCTTGATGACCAACCTCAACAAAGTTATTCCCTGATGATGGAAATAAAAATTTCCGAAAGCTCGGACTAAACTTTAAAGAGTACACTTTCATTTGCTGCATACCCCAATATTTACTATATATATATATATATATATATATATATATATATATATATATATATATATATATATATATAGAAATTGTTTTCTTGGATCTCTTGTATATTTTTTATAGAACTATTTCAACAGTCGCACACATAGGCTACAATCTATTGAAGAGTTGTTTCAAAATCAAAAATACCACAAAATGTGAAAAGCAATGTCGTATATCAAATACCCTTTGATAACTACGATAGCGTCTATATGGGACGGACACGTCAACTTGTAAAAAAAAGATTGAATGGACACAAATATGACAAGGAGAACAAAACAGCCTTAACTAACCATATGCTTGAGAAGAAACACACCTTCAATTATGAAAATGTAAAAATTCAACGCACTGAAACCCATACAAAAAAACATGAGATTTTCGAAAGGATAGAAATCCAAAAAAATCCAAAACTCATAAACTCAAAATCGGATACAAAACACCTCAGCAAAATCTATCACAATCTAATAAATTAATTAAAAAAAAAAATATGTATATATGTATATATATATATATATATATATATATATATATATATATATATATATATATATATATAAATATATATATATATATATATATATATATATATATATATATATATATATATATATATATATATATATATATACATATATATATATATATATATATATATATATATATATATATATATATATATATATATATATATATATATATATATATATATATATATATATATATATATATATATATATATATATATACACATAACTATTAATAATTAATTTAAAAAGGCATCCAAAGAAATCCAGTTCCCCTCTATAATAATAAAAACATTATCTTTCAAACAATTTTTAAACAAAAAAGAAGGAAATTCCATTCACCACCTTTTTTATATCTATAAGGATCCCAGTATTGCAGTAGACATGCAGACTTCTTGTCTGCATATAATTTTTAAAATTGTCATTGTTTTTAAACTGTTTGTCCACAGTGTTAGTGTTTATTTGTCCATTTTAAATCTTAATTAGGACGATGCATTCCCCAAAATATTTTCGTTCACAGGTATTTTAATTTTATGTTCATATGACTCATATTACTAATTAGAGCGGCTTTTTAGCACTTTATTCTGAGGAAGGTCGCAAGAATGACCGAAGCGTAAATAAAAACAAAACCAAAATATAAAAAAATAGTGATTATTCCGGATCTATAAATCCCAAGAAAATATTTCTATAATATATATGTATATATAAATATATATATATATATATATATATATATATATATATATATCTATATATATATATATATATATATATATATATATATATATATATATATATATATATATATATATATATATATATATATATATATATATATTATATATTAAGGAAAATTAATAACTGTTGCGCAAAACATAACGCTTTTTATTCATGCTACTAATAAAGATTGTAAACTTTCCAACACAGAAATTCGGACTTCTATTTAGTATATTACGCTACTTACTTAAATTTGGAAATCAAGGCTCTAACAAAAAATAAAAAAAAATATGTAGGTATTCAAAAAGCAATATTTTTACTAAACTTTCTAAAGTTATTCTACTTAATACCTAAATCAATTAAGAAAACGCTTTAAAAATATAAATGGAAATTTCTTCCGTTTGCCAATACCCGATCTTAAATCGAAATGAATGTGTAAACTTATTGAAACTTTGCAATCTGAATTACATTAATCCAAATGAAAAATCGGACGTCGAAAACTTTTATTTAGTGCGTGGCATCTGTGCCATCGAAATAAATGGTTTCTTTAAATTAGGACAAGTTTTTACACTTTCAGGAAGTTATTTTAGAGTTACGGCAACTGTCTGACACGATAAAACTTATATGTTACTGTCTAAAGTTTTTTCTTTAATCTAACCAAACAGCATATCGAAAATACAACTCACGGGTGCTGTCAAAATATTTACGTTTTGTTATTTTATATACCAAACCAGCTTTCTCCTGCGACTTCGTCCGCGTGGTATAGGTGATAATAGTGTAGTTCTGATGTCATGATTATGAATACATGAAACATGTTAGGTTAGGTTAGTTATATCTAGAGATCGGATTTCAATATTAGATGAGGCAAAAATCGGGGTCGGACACAGGTAACTAATAGAAAAGGTAGGCAAATGAAGTGAAATTAATATTAGATTTTGTCTGGTTGTATTTACGAATTATTGCTCCTAAAATATATTTCTTTTTTTTTTCAAGAAAATGAAAAACTTCACAAAAGGATAAGCACTGAAAAGTATGAAATACGATTGTTACGTATTTATTACTTCGTTTAATGGTCAATTTAATTTTGCTCATTTTTATAAAATGATTTTCTTCTTTTTAGTGAACCTATTCTTCCCCTCTCCCTTCATATCACCTCTTTAAATTTGTAATAGTCATATTATAATAGATTTTCTGACCTCTATAAATACAAAGATGACATATTATTAGTTAACATTTTTGAAGAAATTACACCCCCCCCCCCACGCAGATAATTTTTGTAACATCCGTTACACAAAATTAGCTTTTCTGACCTCAATAACTAGGAAAATACCACATTAGTTAACATAGTTGTTGTTGGACAAGTTGCCAATCGCCCCCCGCCGTTAATTTTCGTAACATTTATTACTCAAAATTATATTTTTTGACCTTAATCACCCCGAAAATGACATTTTTGGAAAAATTACAAATTGCTCCTCCCCCCCCCCCCCCCTTAATTGTTTTACCATCTGTTAATCTGTTTGATAAAATTGGATTTTATGACCTCAATGATCCGGAAAATGACATACATATAACGTTTTTGGAAAAATTTCCAGCCTCTCTTTTTATTCCTCCCTTTCGTTAATTTCTTTAATATATATTAGGCAAAATTACTTTTGCTAACCTCAATAATGCCGAAAATTCGTTATCATTTTTGGATACATATTCAGCCGTTGGTTCTCTTTTATCCCCCCTCCCCGATAACTTTTTTAACAGCTGTTAGACCAAATTAGATTTTCTGACCTCAGTAACACCGAAAATGATGCATTAGTTAACGTTTTTTGATGAAATTGTCAGTCGCTTATTTTTACTCCCCCCTCCTCTCACGTTGATTTGCTTAACATCTATAACACAAAATTACATTTTCTGACCTTAGTAACCCCAAAAATGGCATATTGGTTCACATTTTTGGAAGAAATTTTCAATCGCTCTCTTTTTATAATTGTCGGGGTGGATCTCGACATTTATCTAGAGAGTTGATAATGCAAAAGCGTGTCTTACGAATTATGCTAGGTTTGCTCATCGAAAAATTTATATATCCCATTATATCGTACGAAACAGGCTACTGAGGGTCCCAATATATCCGCTATAAAATTATATAATCATTTACCCCAAAATATATGCAATATTAAAAAAGAGTCATCGCTTAACAGTTCTTTAAAAGTGTTCTTTTCTGAAATGTGTATTTATAGTGTTGTATATTTTGTGCAAAGTGCAAAAACTGTTTTTTGAAATACTAACATGTAATGTAAATAAGAAATATCAAAAACTACGCCAATGTAAGTGATCAGGATTTTCGTTCTCTATAAATGAGTATCAAGCAATCGGACCATTTTTTAGGATTTCATTAACGACGGGAAACTAATTAATCTTACTACCTTTTTTGCTTTTGCTTTTGGTTTCAATTACTTATCCTGTCGTTAAATATTCTGCTTCGTTAGTTTTTAATGTTGTTTTAATTTTAATTGCTTTACGTATAATATTATAATTTAACCTTTAATGTACATGCTTTCATTAGCAAACTCGACAGGAGATCTTTTTTTAATAAATATCTTGATCCAAAAGTAGGTAGGTATATATAATATTTAAAACAGGGCGTAATTTATAAGGCTGGCTAGTTTGGTTTGTCACCAGAGGCGTCGATGTCGAAAATAAGTACGTGCGTATACGATATTTGACAAAAAGAATTTAATTCATGGGCAAAAAAAACGGTCACGTGCTGGTTCGACTCGCGCATAGAGGGTTCCGAACCACATATAATATTGTAAATTTCTCACAGAGCGCAAAATTCTTAATAACTATGGTAAGGCTAACCCCTGAATAAATAACCAGAGGCGGACATGGCAAAAATAAGTAAGTGTGTATGCTGATTAAAGATATAATATTGTAAAATGCTTACCCGGTAAGTATTACAAATTTGGATGTGCTCTGCTAAACATCTACATCATTGAAAATGTCTACACAATAGTTCCAGGAAACGATTTACGTGGGCTAGAAAAAGTATGTTTAGTCAACGAAAAGGACTGTTCGACAGCTCATGATGTAATAGGTACGTAGTTAAAATGGTTTCTCAAATTACGTAACGGATTGGTGGGAGCACAATGACTATAAATCAGTCGTAACCTGGCGAAATCCGGATAATTCGTTAACACGTTGATAATCTTGTCTTTAACACGAATAGTTTTCTCATCAGTTAATGACTGTAACACTGTTTGTACCCCAATTATGATTTGCAATGATTTCTCTCTAACGATGTCGCAGTCTTTGTACGGCATCCGCTAGTGCTCCAAAATTAGTATAAATCGTTCGTCAATCTGCTTCAGTTTGATCGTCTTAAAACTTACGAATATCAGCGGTTTCGAAGTTTAAAATTACGGGTTTGATTTTCTAACCATATTCCCCAGCATGTAATAATCGGCTGTGGAGGTTCTGGAATACCAGAACACTGCCGATGAAATTCCCTAATACTTTTCGGGGATTTGCAGAACACGGCTTTTGTCTCTGCTATTAATGTATCTACATCTGAATAACAATGACATGAAATATAGAAGTAACATGTAATTATCACAACAAATTTTGAGAAAACGACCCGCAAGAAGCATGCCTGCGGCGGGGGCGGTATCGCTAACAAATATTAATACCTGTTGTGGTGAAAGTTGAAATTTTTGTAATGTGGTTAATATCAGGTTCTTTACTACTTCGTTAGTGCCCTCTTCTAATCGTTTACTTGCCAACAAATATGAAAGTGATGGCCCTAACGGATTTAATGTGCGTACTATATCATCGGCAACAAAATGTTTTTCATAATCTGTTGCATCCTCCACGGTTAACCACAGTTTTTTTTTACAATGTAGTGCAGATTTAATATGGTTTTTAAGTCTCTCACGCACAACTAGGAAATACCTTCATAACGTCGTCCGACTTGGCAATTTCCACGTGGGATGGCGGACTACTTTTTTTCTTTACAATCCCCTTGATATGGGTATACAATGAAAGGGTTTGACGAGTAGAATACGAAAAGCTATGTGACGTCATTCTGAACCCAATATGGCGGCCGCCACAAGATGGCGGATTACCTTTTTTTCACAACCCCTTGACATGGGTAGCAAATGAAAGGATTTGACGGATAGAATACGATAAGCTATGTGATGTCATCCTAAACTCAGTATGGCGGACGGTACAAGATGACGGATTACCTTTTTCTTCACAATACCCTTGATATGGGCATCAAATGAAAGGGTTTGACGAGTAAAATAGGATGATCTATCTGAGGTCATTCTAAACCCAATCTGGCTTACGCCACAAGATGGTGGATTACATTTTTCTTCACAACCCCCTTGACATTTGTATCAAATGAAAGGGTTTTACAAGTAGAATACGATAAGCTGTGTGACGTCATTCTAAACCCAATATGGCGGACGCCACTAGATGGCGTATTACTGTTTTCTTAACAATCCCACTGATATGGGCACAATATTTAAATTCGCTGATGTGAAAAATATTGTTTATTGTAAGCATTACGCCTGAAAAAGGGAAAAAGTGTGTGGAGCATGTTCAACAAAAAGTGGAAATTAAAATGTGACATCTTGATAATATTATGGATGATGAGATCGAACCACTAGTGATCAAGTTATAAAACAGTTCTACGTATAGTGAAAGTGGCGACACGACCGATTAGGTAAAAAATTTAAAAACTCTTTTTCGTTCTGACCTTTTTTCTTCATTACTTTCTTTTTCCATACGTTCTTTTTTTATTTTGTTTTTTTTTTTAATTTAAAACATAATTTTCACATTACAATTCGCCGTATTTTTCATTTTATAAGAATTTACAAACCACACATTTTTAATCCACCGCACTTATTTATATTATGTTCTTAAAATTATCGAGAAGTTATCATCATATCATATCATCGGTTAGACAAAATTAGATTTTCTGACCTCAATAACTCCGAAAATGATATATTAGTTAACATTTTTGGAGAAAATCTCACCCGCTCCTTTTATTCTTTCTATGCCCCCTGCAACTATTCTTTCAACATTTGTTAGGAAAGTTAACATTTTTGGACAATTTATTAGTTTTCTTTTAACCCCCCCTGTAGTTTTTTAACAACTGCTAGAAAAATTAGATTTTATATCCTCATTAACCCCGAAAATGTGATTAGTCAATACTTTCGAAAAAATTCTAAGCCGCTCCGGTTTTACCCCTCTCACCCCCTCCCCTTTATTATTTTTCAAAGTCAAATACCAACAGGACCACCGCACCGTCATGCTAAACACAACGCAGAAAAAATTATTGAAATCGGTGCTGCCAACATACACATGCAAGAGTTTTTTAGTTTTTCGCAGTTTTTTTAGGTTTCCACTCACTTCAGCAAAAAAAACTTAAAATGGAACCATTCCGGAGAACTTATGTACAAGATATAAAAAAATTATCGAAGTCAGTCAATTCGTTTAAAAATTATACGTGAACATACATTAAGCAAATGACACATGCGGATCGAATTGATAACTTCCTCCTTAGGTCGGTTAAAAAAAATTACACATACTGGTCTAATTGATAACCTTCTCGTGAAGTCGATTAAAAAGCTGTGTATCTCGAAATGTCACCAAAGTGGGAACTGCTCCAATAAATAATAAACTACTTATAAAGTGTCCCCTAGATTTAGAGCAATATACATAATGCCTGGCCACTATAATAATTTCAGTAATATTTATCATACTGCGACATCATTTTGGGCATTTTCAAAATTTTCTGAGCATTATGAATAGTTAATTATATTAATCATTTTCTCCATAACATATATATTCACAATTATCCAGG
Organism: Philopedon plagiatum; assembly: GCA_963971165.1. Lineage (NCBI taxonomy): Eukaryota > Metazoa > Arthropoda > Insecta > Coleoptera > Curculionidae > Philopedon > Philopedon plagiatum. The sequence continues at coordinate 26,275,932 of OZ020197.1, read as the reverse complement.
CTGTATCTCTATACAATATATCAAAAATAATGCAATTTACTGCACATCCGTTATCCTTCCATTGCCCACTGTTACCAAATAACCTTAATATTATTGACACGCATAATTACTAAATTAAAGTGAAATTATAGGTAAAACTTTCGTACCATGAACAACTTTACCTTGAAGGGTTACAATGGCATTAGCCCATCTATCGTTCCCTTATTTTCCAAACTTTTTAATTAAAGTTTTTATTATACTATGCACAGTTTTAACCTTTTGAGCCTAAAATTTTTGAGTTATACGTTGACGCAATTGAGTTCTTTAATGAATTTGCATCTAGATCAAATATACAGAGAATTTTTATTTTTCAGGGTCTGAACATATGCTACCACTTCGCTTTGTAGACCTTTCGAGTTTTCATCTCATTTATTCTTGATTTCACAAAGTAAAATTGCTTTTATAAACATATAAATTTTAAAATGGCAGTTCGTTTTGATTTCTTTAATTAAAATACATGAACCAGTAATCAAGCTAGTTAAATTATATTACAAAATGTTTTTGTTTAAATTCATTGCAAAGTAATGAATAAAAAAAAGATTTAAATATAATCGGAGGGTTAATGAGTTGTGGAAAGATTCCGATATCCAGGGTAGTGTAAAACTCTACCGACACAATTTAGGTGAATCTCTGGCAAAAAAAGGTTCCTAGTATAATAGATCAGATAACGCTTTCCAAGATACAGGGTGATTTGACTTTTATTTTTGATTTTCTCATTTATATTAGACGTTTTTAAAGACACTTCATAATAAAACCGGGTAAAGCAAAAACTGTAAGGCCAGCCCTAATAAAGTAACAGTAAATTTTAATAACATATAATCAATAAAGGGTAGGAATAATGTATTTTGTTACCTGGTTTAATAATTTCGAAATATTTTCATTTAGTTCTTATCCGTTTGGTAAACCGTGCAGTTGTTACATGATTTCGACTTATTTTTTATTATTCCGAACGTGCTAAAAAATTTGGCGTCTTTGGAAAGATCATAGTTAATCTAAAAAAAAATACTTATTTTCCGATGCCAAGCAAATTGTCAAAAATGTGTATGTTTCTTTATTGAACAGGTGGTTTAATGTAAATTCAGCTGCAGCAGAAACGTCTTCATTAACGAAAACTCTTTTGTTCTCAGTTAAAGATATTGTGACAAAGACTAATGAAGGATGAAATCAACATTTATTGCAGCAGGACAAGTATCTGGAGAGTATTATCTCATATAGGCTTTACATATAGGACCATTAATAAAACACAAATAGTAATGGAATCACAACGATTACGACAGTGGCACCTTGATTATTTAAGATCTATAAGAAAGTGCAGATTAGAAAATCATTCCATTATCTACATCGATAAAACATGGTTTGTTGCACATGACACCCCAGCAAAAGTTTGGGTAGATTCATCAGGAAAATGCCAAACCACAGCCTGAGCAAAGAATAAAACAAGACATTTACAACTGAAAAAATACGTTAATTTGTGCAAATTTTTAAATGATTCTCACTTAAGGGTGAGCTTTAGTAAATTAAGTAATAAGTACAACATGCAAATTTATGTTTAAATTATAAATTATTAATAAATGAAATCATAAAACTATATTTAACAGTATTTTAGTATATTTTCACCACAGTTCTCTAAAACGAAATAGATTACCTGCTTCCCATAAAACCTATTGTTAATAAAATGGCACATATCTATATGTAACGTACTGCCATGTGAAGGATTCAAGTTTTGGATGTTGGCATGATGGCAGCTTTGTTTACTTTAAATATGTTAACAAACAATATGTCCGAGTCGATTATCTCGTGGGTGTTTTCGGATTTGTGAACTCCTTTTCATCCAACATTTTTTTCTGATAATATTAAGTATTGAATTGCAAAATAGCTATAAAGCAACAACCTTGAGTTGTCAGACATTTAAAGTTATTTTAGGTTACACAATATTAATATTTTATCATTTTGTTCTCAAAATTACCGCCCATCAACTTCTACGAAGTTAGCGGCTGGTGCCAACACAATTTCTAGTACCCAACCACAAAAATTAGATACTTGATACGGCCGCCCGTGGGCCATTTTTGAATTCTAGTAAGTATTCTACTTTTTTTAGAGGCGTGTGATTTTTTACTCTCAGTTGTACTATTCTGTGACTTTTTTAGTTACAATGAAACTCATTTTATTTAAATTACTTAAAGTTTAATTAAAAGAGGCGACATCGTTCAAAATCTGATAAGAAAGTAGCGGAAAAGTTCGTAGCAGCTTTAGTGTTCAAATAAGTGGTAACAATGAAGTTTCTATTTTAAAATTGTAATTTAATTATACGCCGCGATGGAATAGAATTAGTTTTTCGAATAAATAATTTATCAGGGCTTAAAAGAACCGAAGTTTATGTTTTATTTTCGTTAGGTGCTTTTATTGATAACGAGTTGTAATTATGGATGGATTAATTTCCTGTTAGTGGAATGCAAATAATGCAAAAAAGTCTCGAGAAAAAAGAACTATTCCTCACCCTTCATTACGCAGGCTTACACCCAGGGTGGCTAAAGAACACAGCAAAATCAAAATCAGTCCTATATTCCTCAGTGCGGTTTTGAATAGGTGAGTGTAGTTACTCGCGCCAACTATTTAAGCCAATGTGTACGGGTGTACGCACCGAAATTGCATACGGCTATTACATAAATGCGCCGATTTTCATCAACTATACAAATGCACCACAGTATGAAAAGTATGAAATTACTTCGGTTTATAGGTTATAATACACTGAAAAAAAAACTACACCGTCAAAAAACTACAAAGGGAAACAAACGACTATTTTTGATTTTGGTCCGGATGCCGGGTCCTGCTATCGTGATTTCTTGGCATCTGCCCTTCATCAGGCACAAAATTTATATTTTTTTAATGTTACGTCCCTTAGTATAAGCAGCAAAAATATTTCAGTTTTAATGGCGAATATAGCCTAATTGGCAACTGGTACATCATAGTTTTCTCTGTTGTGATGACCCATCAAAAAGGTCTATCATATCCTCTATAGTAATAACAAATTTAGGAATTAAGTTTATGTTGTATAATTATTATAAATACACAATTAGATATTATGAAATTGTTGATAAGTTTCCAAAACTACATAAATTTTTTATCGTAGAGTATGGCTAATATTAGACTTAATTAAAACCAGGCAAGTTACTGACTCAAGGAGCTTTTCTCCATAAGACAATTAATTTGTCAACCTGAGCCCATGATTAAACTTATTTCATTGACTTTCCCTTTACCGCGAGGACTATAATTCACAAGTAGAATGAAGATGTGTCACTAAGTTAAATCTCTGTGGTAACGCATGCTTTCTGGAGAAAATAGCAAACTATAAATTATTTAAATTAATATGCGTAATTTAGTATTAGCATTTTGGTTACAGTAGTTTCGGGTCTTGTAGTCCTCCATCAAATTTTGTGTTGTAAAAATTATATTAAAGCACTACTGTAGCTGTAGAGCTTTTAATATTTTTCAAGGTATGTAGCTATGACGTTTAACTTGTATCCCTGCAGAATTATGAACAACTTTATCATTTCTAGTATTCTGGAGTATTTACAGAAATACCAGGTGATCCACGACACAGTAAAGATTTCCACACCGGTTTTCGAACCTTTGTTATTGTTGACATACCTAAGGCCTTGGACTTGGTATGCTCCATAACTAACTTAATTGTTACGGTTTCCCTGCTAATCATTTGCCTAGATCAATAGCTCTTCTTCAAACAGGTGCATATTGCTTATTGGAGTACCTCACTCTCAGGATTTAGTCAGAAGAAACGTGTAGAAATTCAACTCGGGTAATATACTAATAAAAATTTCTTGTAAAACCAATATATCGATTAAAAGTTAGTTTCCAATATATTTCCTTTTATAATTTTAGTTTATTTATTTTCAACATAAGTTAGGAAGCGTTAGTTATATAACTTTATTTGCGACAGAAGTTCCTGCAAATTAATTTGCACATTATTTCGTTGTCGTTCCTATTCAACTTTATGTCAACAGGGACAGGTAATAATCACCGCTGATTTTCACAAACCATAATCGAAAATTGTCGGAGTCGGGCTTTTAGAGTAGTATTTCTATATGCTAGAAATCAAGGTAAATTTTGTTTCAAAATATATCGGTGACCAATAAGTCATTCAATAGGCTGCAATAAAATTTACTGTGCAAAACACCATTCTGTAGAGTCCTAAAAAAACAATATATCTCAGAGGTGACAGGGTTGGGCTTGGTTCAGTTTTAGATAAGATGGATATAAACTAAAACACTCTGTACAAAATGCTACGCAATGAAATAAATTACAGGTAAAATTTAAAATCCTAATGACATTATTGAAGTATTAGTTTCCAGCCCTGCCCTAGGTACTCGAAAATTTAGAAAGTTTTATAACATTAGGTAGCCAAAAGACTTTATTGCAGTCATCGGAATTTTTTGAAACAAAGCATACCTACCTTAGTTTACAAAATTTGTAACTAGTACCTACATGAAAAAAAAATCTGTATGATTCGCTTTTTCTTTCGGCCACTGTACAAGAAGAATAACTATAAATTGGTTAGTGCTAAGTGGTTGCATAAATTTTGCCTCGTTGAAAGAAAAGCTTTTAACTCTATGAATTTGTAACCTAAACCTCCTATACCATTAAAACAGCTAATTATAGATGATAAAGCGTAATATACTAGCTTGATTTATGCATTTTTTGGTATTTTCGCTTCTACGCTCCAGAATATATTGTACGAGGATAATGCACTGCAAATTTAAATGCACATACATAAATCCTTATGAGTAACAACGTGTGTCTTCGTAAACCTCGGCAACTTAGCAACCATAAATTTAAAAAATATATTTCCGGAACAGTGACATTTATAAATTAATCATAGTGTGGACTTCTGAATATACAGGGTATTCAGGAAGTGAGGTAAAAGATTTAAAGGGATGATTTCTGAATTAATTTTCGTCTAAAAAGTTTATGCAAATACATCTCCGAAACAGCTTCGTTCTTAAGATACAGGGTGTTAAAGTTTTCTAGTTTTTTCAATTTGTGCAGAGCTAAATTTTCCAATTCTCTAAAAACAAAACACTAGAAGTTTCAAGCAATAAACAGGTTGATATTTTTTTCCGAGTTTGTATTTTCCGAAACCATACTACTTTTAACTAAATTGTACTACTATTTGGTTCTAAAAGTTTTTGCTTATTGCCTTTTTTCGATATCTTGCAGAATTTACAAATTATTCAGCAAAATATATGTTGGATATTTCGCTAAATAGTATGTAAAGTGTACGAAATATCAAAAATTGCCAATAATACTTTTAAAATAGAGCGAAGAAAATAAGTACCTTTTCAAGCCAAGAGTCCCGATCCCAAACATTTTAACGGAACTGTTTACGGCTTTCAGGCTTAAAATTTAAGTAAGGATTCGCCCCTTAAAATTGTTTACCTTACTTTCTGAACACCCAATATACTGTAACAAAAGCCTTATCTTTAAATAAAAATAGCTCTTCCCATTTTTATCTGTCTACTCAGGTAAATTGAGGGACGTTGGCATATTGTGAGGACAGACGCAAGGTGGACAATGTGAATTTTTAAACAGAGGCCAGACAAAGAGGCCGCCATGCTGTCTAAGTACACTTACGTGCATAGAAAGCATCGCAACTTATACTTTTGAAATCCAATCTATTTTTTTTAGAAACCAGTCATCAGTTTAAATAAAAATAAGGTCATCTTGATTGATTTAAGATCACTTTAAATGGTCTTTCAAGCAATTGTTTTTTTTTAAATTTAAACCGATTAATGATTTCTAAAAAAAGGCATTTGATGTCGAAAGTGGGTCGATTTATATGCACGTGTGCATAAAATCTGATGATATTCAAAAAATCCACACAAGCTGGATGTCTGTAAGCCGTATGATGAAAGAACTTTTAAGCTGACCAGGAGGTCATCTGACTAGGTTAACACAAACAAACACAAGCTGATGAAGATGACGATAATAATGATAATAATTCAGATAAGTGGCGAATTATGATATGTACTTAAATATAAGACAGGTAGAAGCTAAGATTTTCCCACAAGCAAATATCAGTATTCTCGAAGAACTCATCTGGGGTGCTATTAAATAAATATATCAGCGCCCCGCACAAATATTAAGTGATGGAAATAGCTATCACCAGTTCTTGTAGGTTTTGGCACTAATTAAAAGAACTTTCAACAATAGCTACATATACAAGTGGGATAAAAGTGCTCCAATTACCCCCATATCATTCTGAATTAAATCCCATTGAGCTGATATGGGCACAAATGAAAGGCCATATCTAATGAAACATTTAAAATAAAATATATACGTAACAAAGATATATAGCAACGAATTATTCATTAATAGTGTAACTGAAGAAAACAGGCTGGATGCTGTAAATCACGTGATAAAGGAAAACAAAAAATGTAGGACTTAGACAGCCTTATAGACGAGAATGTATAACCGCTTTACTTCCGTCAAATCGTCAGACGACTGCTATGAATTGAGTAAAAGGACTTCGCAGACTAATGTCCATTTTCACAAACAGTTTAATCCAGTGACAGCGAAATTAACCCATTAGCGCCGAAATTATCGATTTTGCAGTTTATAATATTTATTCCTTGTATATCTATTAGTAAATAGTTCATAACACAGAAAAAAATTATAAAAACATGTTTGCTGCATTAGGGCAGAAGATATTTAGTGTTGCCATATGGCAACGCTAGGCGGCTGTGCTACATAAAATAAATAAATTATTCTTTTTCAAGAAAAAATAAGTCTAACTAATATTAACAGATTCACAATTCTATTAAACAGTTATTTTTTAATAGTACTTTATTTAAGGATAGTAGATAAAGTATTAGAATTAGTGAAAAGGCATGAAGCAATCTGTACAGAGTGCTACATTGAACTTTACAGAAGGGTCCTAATTACTGATTTGCATGTTCTGCGGGCACATCTTCTCTTCTTATTAGCCTCTGTATGTTAGACAAAATGGCTCATTTGATCGAATCTGATCTTCTGTGATATACGAGAATCTGGGGAGTACTCTATGGATGACGCTGGTCTTCCAGCTCCTTTGGAAATAACTTGATACGTTCGTAAGTAGACAAGAGCCACTTCTCTCTTGCACTCAAGTTGCGACAGCTGGTGTTTTCTTGATTTGTTATACCAACTATTCTGCATAGCTACGTCTAGCATCCATGTAAATAAAGGCCAGTACCATTTCTTACACCTGATTCCTACACGATAGCAGCCAAGATTCTGATCCATTTGATCAGTGCCTTCCATATATGTATTGTATTTTGCGATCAGTTTTAGCTGTGGGATGTGCGTTTCTGTTTTTGGGCTTCGGCTTTCAGCTTCAATTTTTTCTTTTCATTTTTCCTTTCTTTTAGCCAGTTTCTTCTTTCTAAACTTTTTTTTTATATACACCATATCTTAGTATAGGCATAGAATCTTTTTGACAAGTCCAATAGGCTTCATTTTTTGTAAGCTTGAGTGATGAATAGAGATTACTTTACTTTACTTTACTTTAGTTTATTTGTATTTCCGGCAAACTAAATAGAGAAGTATGTGTCATCTCACTTAACTCCTCAACAGGAATCTGTGGCTCATATTCAACATCTATTCTCTCATTATATGCCAGCCTGCTTTCAGCATTAGCTCGCAGTTGGCGAGAAGTTAGGTGGTCAACTAACCTGCAAAGTAAAATTTACTTGGAAGGAAAGAAATAAAATTAAAAACTTTAACTTACTCGCCATCATCCTCATCCGCTGAATCCTTGTCTGTATCCACATTTAGTTCCGGTGGCTCAATATAAATATTTGCGTCTATTTTGTCGTTGTATGCCATTTCCAATGCTTCCGCATGTGAAACCCCCCTTCTAGAATGTAAAAAAGAAATAATAAAATTTGCAGAGTATATGCGCCTAGCGTTGCCACATGGCAACGTCAATATTTACACATGCGTAACACATGCATATACAGTTAAAATAGTCTTAAATTTTCTGAAAAGATAGTTTTAAACCTTAAGATCACTGTTGCCAATGGCAGAGTAAAAAATTGTATTTAGAATAAATTAAAAAATACTTACTCGAACTGAATGTCCATATTTTTCCAAAGTTCGCAATTAACCAATATTTAAGCACTGTGCAAACTAAGCCTTTTAAGCGTAAACTAATTATGCCGTTAGAAATGCACTGTTTCTAACCGCAACAAGCAAATAAGGTACCTCCACAAACCCAGAGAGAGTCCTGTCCAATCAGAAACCGTTTATAGGAGCACGGGTTTGGCGTTGCCATATGGCAACGCACGGCGCTAATGGATTAAGTATTGTTTGTAGCACTAGTGCCAATGTCACAACCAAAGGTGACTCTAAACATCCATTAATTTTATTAATTCATTACTATACAAATTTCTGTGTGTAGCAGAAATTTATACTTAGATAATAATAATAATAATAAATGCCTTTTATTAAAATAAAAAAATCATTGTACAAAAAAAGCAGTAATATGAAGCAGCTGCGAGGCGCAGTCTAGCCAGAACATAGGCTACTCTACTGAACCCCGCTCCGCTTATTATTTAAAAAAAAAGAAAAGAAAGGAATAGTCTAAAACATCAATTGATATGATAAATACTATTAATACACCTAAATAACCTTATAAATATAGCAAGGAAATTGCTACACGTAAAAAAAAAGAAATTAATTTATAAGATAGATATATTCAAAATGATCCAAGAAAAGGACTAAAGAGGACAGAGTAACAAATTAAGTATTTTGGAGATTAAGTGAGTATTGTTTGTACTGCTTTGTAAATTTTTATTATTAATTAAAGGTAGCTCGTTAGGTAAGTTGAATAATTTAATAGCGTTATAAGTAAATGTTCTTTGAAACATTGCGCTCTGGTGACGAGGCATAGTAATTTTATTTAAAAATCATATTACGAGAATGCATGTTTTCGCGAACAACAAATTTATTTTCAAGGACACAGGTGAAGCAAGATTGGTCAAAATTGTATGTAGAAAATTTCCCAAGTGCAGGATCGTCGATTATTCATTTTAAGACTTTTAAGGTTCTTAAAAGTATACGAAATTTGATCGAATTTTCTAATACCAAAAATTAGACGTGGACATGTATTTTGTACTTTTTGTATTCTATCTCTATCCAAAACATCCAAACACCATAAATAAAATCGCAGTAATTAAAGCCAGAGAGGACTAGAGACTCGCAGAGCATTCTGCGTATATAAGTACTAAGGAAATGATGGCTATTAAACAATATTTTTAATGTAAAGTATGATTTTGTATCAACCTCCTCACATGCTCTCTAAACCTCAACCCTGTGTCAATAATCAAACCCAGATTTTTGCCGAACCAACACTCGGTAGTCTGACTCCATCAATAGTTATATCAATATTTTCGTTTAAGAAAGTCACGTTATTTTTGTTACCAAAAATCATTAAAAGTGATTATGCAGGATTCAACATTAAATTATGTTCTAAAGAAATATGTTTAAATATTTCACATTTCGTATAGTTTTATTTTAAATAAATAAAAACAAGGAAGCTAAAGTCTTTTATTTATAATATTAAACAATATTTAGTAACGGTAAAACAATAATCGCAATTGAAAGCGCCCAGGCCATCAAACATCTACAACTGGTAAAATAACATTTTTTCTAAAATATTCAGTTCCCATTTTTATAATTTCAGGACCCTATCGTATTCTGTAAAATATAAAATCTACATAATTGTAATGGAAAATAAACAATATTGAATCCTGTCAAGAAGTTTTTAACTCTGTAAGGGATCAAATTCTTTTGCATATACAATGATGACTTGGTGCTACCAGGCTTTAAGAAAGACTATCGCTAATAACTCTTATGAACCATAGAGACACAAGTTCTCGGATCAATTTGATAACAGGATTATAATTATCAACAGTATCGCATAGAAATCACTTTAGTCGAGAATAACTAATTAGACTAAAATTGTTTGTTTTAGCATTCACTGTGTTAATCTTAACCGATAATATTATTGCATTTGCGGTTTAAAAGCTCAAGATTAGTTTTAGGGTGTAATGCGTAGTTTTAGGATGTAATCAGGGTCAATATTGATTTTAGTTTCATACCAACCCAAATAATCCTTTGAACGTAAAACCGATTAGAATGAGCTTAATGTGGACAATATTATAAAATAAACAGAATTGGTTTAGGAAAAAAGTAATAGTTTTAGTGCTTGTCTAAAACATGTAAATTGAATTTTAAATCAGCAGTTTATATTTGATATGTGCCAAATCAAAACTAACAACTATTCAAATTCCTGAATCAGTACCAGTCTGAGTCAAGTTAAATATAATTATTTTTTACGCAATGTACCTATATAATTTTCACTTAGTTGTTTTACAAAGTTGTGAAAAATATAATTGATTGATAAAGCAATTATTTAATTCAAAATACTTCTTATTTAAGCGCAATTCTTAAATAATACGAAAATTTAATTAAACTCACAGGAATATGATATAAACTAAGCAATACGATAAAGATATCGAAATTCAAAAACTCCACACCCATATTCAACACATTTTTCTAATTGCTTCCTTAGATGTCTCAAGAAATTATTATTTTTTTCTTGAGATATTGAACTGTATCCATTAGTTGAAGCTACTATTTAATTTTAAATATTTCTCATCAAAAATGTTATCTACTGAAAGGATTTTTATAGTCCAGTCTTATGGGGATAGCAAAGTATCATAGCGCTACATCATGGAATAATTTAGCGAGATATTTGTAGGAATCTCAATAACTGAAATGACAATCTACAACACAATAAAAAAGTTCGAAAGAACTCAAGAATCTCAAAAATCAGAAGAAGAAATATGACCAAGACGATGTTGCCACAGTTTTATTATTTCTTCAGTCTGTTAGAGACACTCCTGCGATGTCCCCTAGAAATCATTCTAAACATATTCTAGAAGTTGCGAAAAAAACTTATATTCAGATGGTCTTAAAAGAAAATTAATTATTTCCAACCAAACATTGGAAGAGGGAGATGAAACAAAAATACTAGATCTTTGTTTATGGGTGGAAGACCACATTTTAGGTGGAAATGTCCATTTTTATAAATTTATTTGTTTTCTGATGATAGTTGTCCAGCACATTACGATTGCGAGGTAATGGAAGGGCTTCACCGCAGATTTGGTCCACGGTGGATTGGTAGAAATGGCCCAATTTTGTGGCTCCCAAGGAGCCTCGACTTAACGTTTGCCGATATGTTTCCATGGGGTCGTTTAAAATAAATTGTTTATGCCACTCCAATACCAAATAATAGTGATGTACTAAAAGGAAAAGTTACCCAGGCTGTTCGTTCAATATCCCAGGAAGAAATCAGAAATTCCTTTAGATATCTAAGGAAGCAATTAAAAAAATGTGTTAAATATGGGGTGGGAGTTTTTAAATTTTGATATTTTTGTTGAATTGCTAAGTATCATATTCTTTTGAGTTTAGTCATTAAATATTCGTATTATTTAATAATTGCACTTGAATACGAAGTATTTTGAATCAAATAATTGCTTTATTTAATAAAGATATTGACAAACATGTACATAGGTGACATTATTGTTTAATATGTAGAATCTGGTACTCCGGTTAAGGGTGCGAAAGAGAATAGTTGAGACTCTAAAAAAATAATGTGATTAAACTTGTTACCTTTAATATTTAAAATTTTTAATAAAATCATTTACTGCGGCTTAGGGTTTTATTTAAAACATATTCCACATTTGTGCTTTTGGTAGAAAATGATAAACAAAGTATATTTACTTTTAGGCAAAATAACGTTTTCGTATTTTATATGCTCCCTGTACAAAAAATTAAATTTTTCATAAAGTGAATCTTATTTGTTCTAAAAGCAAACAGAGCAAGAAGCTGTACTGGATCAACAAATTACTTAAAGTTTAAACAATCTCAATTTAAAGTTAATATGATTTGACCTAATTTTCTACTACAGCCTGTGCAAGCTGTTGCTTCAGTCCAAAAATACTTATCTTTTAAAGGCAAAATAAGGAAAAGTAATGCATTAACCATTACAGAAATTACGCATTCACAAAGAATAGGTATGATTAACTTAAAACAAAATTAGCGTTAAAAGGAAAACGTGCGTTCACTGACATAGTAATTTCCTTAAAGGTAAAAACGAGGACCAAGATTTGTATAAATGAAAGCTGTTTCCAACTTTGGAGCGACAGAGGGTAAAATGAAAGCCGACAAACGTTCTTAATCATGATTTTGCATAATTGACTTTAGTGTTGTTGGAGAAAGATGGTTCCGCTTATTACAAGGGCTTCTTAGGATTATTAGGGTTGTCTTGGAGCTAAAATCTTTCTTGACCCTTACAAGACCCTTAGTTTATACTGCTTGGCTTTTGGTTTTGCAATTTAATTAATGCTAGTGTTAATATAACGGAATGTTCCTTAAATCTATGAAGCCAAGGGAATAAAATGTACTCGTTTTATTACTTAAACCGTTTGTGGTTTAAAATGTTTTTTTTTTGTCTAGGCAAAGGCCTGGGTCATGACTGCCAGCCTTTTCCTAAAATTCCAGTCAAGTTTTGCTCGGATATGCGTAATTCAAATTATGGGATAATTATTTTAAGTTTAGCTTTGTTTACGTACGCTCTTTAATTTCATCATGCTTGAACGAATGACCCACCGAAAGTTATACTAACATAATATTTGATTGTATGACAAACCGGGGATCACAAATAAATGTAACTTAATATTAGTGGAAGTGAAGATCAAAAAGTCATTTTAATATTTTTTCGTTTAAAGGGGTGGTGCAAAGGTGGTGTTTTATGAAAGAAGAATAAGGAGAACTACCTATGGCCACTTTACGTGGCGGAAAAAATAGCATTAAATTACAGTTACTTTTAATTTCAGTTTCTTTTTTCTCAAGGGTCCGTCCAACGCCGGATGAACTTCGGCCAGTGGTGATCCATTGTGCTCACCCTGGATTTTTAATAATATTTTTATCTTCTGACAGCTCACGAAGACCGAATTCTAAGTACTAGGTATGTACCGAGGGTGTACTGGGGAAATCCGACTCACACATCTAGAGCTAGAAACATCCGTAGGGATTTCACCAGCCCTTTAAGAGCATGTGTGAGGTGGTGCCACCTCGGTCGAGGAAGAATTCCTCTACCACCTTCCAACAATTCACAATTACAAAATATCCGTAGTAGAAGCGAGATTCGAACCCGCGACCTTTCGGTTGCAAAGCTGGCGCCATACCTACTAGGCCACCGGAGACCCCCATTGATTTCAGTTCATAAGTACCATATTTTATTAATTTGAAATCTTAGTATTTACCTGAAAATTATATTGGGCTCTTTAACACAATAAGAAGTTATATGTGTAGAGCTTTTAATAAAAAAAAACGTATGGACTTTTTTGTAAGGTGTACAAAATTAAGTTAAACAAATCTGAAATATCAAGGTGTCTATATTTCTCGAATAACTGTAACTCCCTCTGTATTTCGATATATTATGTATACCAGAAGGTTCCCCCATACTTTGTTGCGCAATGCCTTATTACCTAAAGTGGACATAAAATTATATGATACGTTTGAATATATAATGAAAAGGGTTCAACGTCCGTCACAGTAATAAACTAAAAGGAAAAATAATGGCTATTCGGAATGAAAGACAGTAAGTTATGTTTTTGCATTAAAGTACGGAGAGTCCAAGATCTAATGGACAACCCCGGGCTGGCACACAGTAAGCTTTCACCCTTGTTGGGGATCATCAGACTGACGTAGCCTTTTAAGCTGCTTCCCCAATAGCCACTTAGCTAGTGGCTAGCTTAGATATTGTAGTCATTTTGATACTTTCTGGAGCATGGTTAAAAAGCCATAACATGAGTGCGATGTGAGAGTTTTTATTTTGCCCGCAAATCCCATCTGAGAACAATCTAATATGTTTAATGCTTGAGTCACAAGTCTTCTTTAAAAAGTCGGCAAGAGCAGCTGATTTCTACCACATCTCGCCTTGCTTCATGTTCTAGCCAACTATAAAGAACAGGGGCTTTCATTGCTCACACAAAAAGCTAGCTGATGGGCATAGAAGGCCTCTTGAATGGGTGCTTTTGGGAGGACCTATACCTGTGGCAGATCAAAACAAAATGATACACCATCGGCCAGTTCTTTCACTAACTTAACAATTTCTGAATTGTAAACTCAGTTCTCAACTTGGTTTTTGTTTCTCATCTTTCGTGTCAGCTATTTCTGTGCGTTGTCTCTACGCAAAAGCCTCAAACGTCTGTTATTATTTTCTACTATTTTTCACACCACAATCATCGTACTAAAATAATCGACAACAATTTAAATGGCAGAAGAGCATTGAGAGACAAACAAACTGCGTTTTGTCTGCAATAATGCGATTTGGCTGTCCCTGGAAGAACAAAATGCTTTTTGTTTGTCTAGGGTATTTTTGAAGTTAAAATAACAAACAAGTAATTCTTTTTGGTTGTCTTTAAATACGTATCATAATCCTCTGCAAAAAAGTGAAATTTGCATCTCCTAAAATCATTAATAAGGTAATTGATGTAAAAGATAAACACTAAAGGACCCAATGCACACTGCATTCGTTCAGTCTTGTATATTTCCACTACTTAAATTTTTTGTCTGACTAATTTTTTCAAAAATGTTTTTGAATAGTGTTATTGTAGTCCAGACCTTTTAAAAAATTCCATAAATAAACAATGTTTTATCTCGCTTCTTTAGCGAATATATTTTTACAGCATTTTCTATTCACTTAAGGGACGAAACCATGCATTTATTAAAAATTCTGCTAACAGCTTTTGTAGCGCTCTGGAGAGAAGCCCGCAGTAAAATTAAAACTAAATTTCTTAGCGTGCCATTTCCTCAGGGTATATTTTTTAATTATTAGTAACAGAAAAGATAATGAATAATAGATCACCAACTTTTAGAGTTCATAGAACGGGCTGCTATCAGCGTAAAAAGATATATTTTTTATCCGTTGAAAATTACCCAACATTTGGGAACTTTTATTTAGTAATATGTAAAAACAACTTTGATCCAAAGGTGATGCATTGGGTTAAACTTTTGTGATACAAACAGTCTTAAAAAAAGTATATAGGTTGTACAGTTTCGGAATGAATTAGCCTTAAAATGCAAACGTAAACATTTTAAATGTTTTACTCAAAGTCCTTACTTACTTAGTAGTTATGTTATTGCTCTTAAGAAAAAGTGTTACTAAAGATTCGTACTTTTATTTTCACGACATTAAATTATTTTATCTCGAAATTATCATATAAAAAATTTTGATTTTGTCAATTTAATCAACATTTTTATTTTCTTCAGGTTGGGTTTGAAACACAAAAAATATGACAATAACGATTTACAAGTCACTAAATAAAAAAAAAATCCGTTTTTTATTTTTTACAGTGTGGAGATTGTCCAGCTGTATATTTCGGACAGTCGAGGCGAAGAGTATCCATCAGAGTTCAAGACAAATTTCGTTAACAAATATCAAAAGACAGATATAACGAACACCAAATCGGCTTTTGCAAACCATCTGTTGCAATCCAAACATCAATTCTCCGTACCTGAAAACGTAAAAATTATTCAAATTTGTCATTAGAGCAAAAAGTTGGATTAACTGGAGAAGCTTGAAATTACAAACGCAAAAAGAAGTCCTGTCCTCACCTGTGTTGATGATATCTTTATTTTTGAGCCTTATTTTATCTTTAGTATGATAAATAATTAATTTGGTGTTGTGCCTCTAGCCTTATATTTTTCCCGCGTGTTTCATCCAAACGCCATTAACATTATTGACATTTCTCTTCTTCTTTTTCTTGATTTTTTGACTTTTATGCAGGATTTTACTACGTGGGATATTTCTACTCACTCCAGATGACCACCGAATCCCTTCCTCCTACTTCGTATTTGATTTTATTTTTTATTTAGTAACTTGTAAATTGTTATTGTGATGTTTCTGTTTTTAATTAGTTTTTTAGTTTTATTTGTATTTTTTGGTTGTAAGGTAAGATATTTGAGAGTTTTTTGTTTGGAGGACTGAATTATATATCTTTAGGTCTGATGATGCCCAAATAAGGACGAAACATATGCAAGCAGTTCGAGACTTTGACTTGGGGATTTTTTATCAATTGGCAATAACTACAATATGCTCTTCAGTTGTAGTTTTGAAGTAAACGCATGATTTCGATTTTTCAGTAGTAAGAGTTTTATCCATCTTTTCATACATAAAAATAAATTCCATGAATTACAAGAATCTCCTTTTTTTATAACTTTTTGTGTGGTTTATACTGACATCCAAAAGGCACTTATCTTAACCCCAGGCGTTTTGAATTTCATGCCCTAATGGGTACTCTTTATCGCAAGAAGTTATTGCTTTCTGCAATTTACCCCATACATATGTAGTTCTAGTATGTTGTAACAATTTTTTAAGCGCATCTCTTGAAAATTAATATTTTTTAATTTATTACAGTCATCTTTCCACCCACGCAGAGGGTAAACCTCGTATTTACTCTGTGTCTTAGCGAGTCAATAACCAGTAGAGTAATAGCGCAATTTTTGACTGTCAACAAAAATAGTTTTTGTTGAGAGTTGTTAGTTTTTAGCTGGCAATTGTATATGGGCTATCAGTCACAAATAACATTAAAACTTGAACTTAACCTGATGTCACAAAACCGCGTCCAAATTTATCGTTTGTGCTTCCTAGGAATACGAATGTTGTCGTCACAGGTTATAACACATTTCAAAAAGAGTAATGGTTGCCCATTTATCTAAAAGTAGCATTAGGTAGAATTAGATTCCCCTAATTAACGTTTGCTTAGAGAGAACAAATTCATGATTTATTCATTAAGACCTTACAATGACACGATTTTCTTTACTAGCAAGACATGATGTGCATTACATTTCGTTTCTCTAAGAGATAGAAACTAAAAGTCTCCAATTACATTACTGATTCTTAGTGACGTATAAATTACTAATGAGTCTGTTTCGATCGAACGGATTTAAAACATTATTTATGTTAGAAACGGAAGTAAACATCTCCTAATTTACTAAAATAAAGTCAAGATTTTTCCAGAAATATTTAGTGGTTCTATACTAAATGGATAACGTGCCTAGTGATTGAAGTTGCCAGTAAGTTTCAATTGATTGTTCTCCGTGGTAACCCACCGGTAGATTTGCGGTTTGGACATATTTTAAATAATAAACATTTAGGACATATGGACATACTTATATAATATATGCGTTCTTATAAATATGTTTAAAAACACTTGTTGTGTATTCAGCACATTCAGCTTTGTAATATAAGCCTCAAATTACATAATTCCAGAAAACATCATTAACTGTGGAGTGTTGTGTTGTGTGTAAATCCAGGCCAATTCTATGGAGCATGAACCAGAAGCCAATTGAGAGAATTCGCTTATATTTTTCTACTCTGTTTACTCCTAAGGGCATAACCGTAAAGTGTACGATGGTTCCGCGAATCGATCTAATGAAAATAAATTTAAACTTTGATCGATCCTTCATTAATCCTGTTTTTGACGATTTCAGGGCTAAATCTTGATTTTTTTTTAAATTTAATTGTTTCGAACTCACTTAATTGAAACTACAACTAAGCTATCTTACCAAAAGCGGCGTGAGATCGGTGACAGATATCACGAAATGTTCATTTAAACTTTCTAAAAGCAGTCTAACAAGATTTGCTCTCTTTACCTTTATTTTGACCCAAATTCTCGGTGGCAATTAAAAATGTTTACCAACGGAACAACATCGGTCGTATCAACAGAAAAAAACGATTAGCTACTCGAAAAAAAATATCGTGTTTAATGCCCCCGAGCTTAGTATACAAACCTGAATAAAACACAAACGTTTGCAAAGTTTAATTTGTTTTAATCAAAGAGATTTCAACAATAGAGGAACTAAGCGACAGAAAAAAGAAACAGCATTACAAAAACTCCTTGTGTACAGCAATCCAAAACAATCACCAATGATATCAATCCGCTGATAACTGAGGAATTGACGGTGTTGCCAGATTATTCAATTGTAACAGCTATTTTATACACCACAGGTTGTTAATATTATTATTTGTAGTAAAGATGAATCAGTAATTGGGTGAGCCGACTAGTCGGTCATTTTTGTAAATAAGTGACTAGTCGGCAAAAACAAGTCGATTATTCGGCCTAAAATTTTTGTTACTAAATTAGAATTAAAACAGTATGTCCGCGGATGTTTAGAAGAAGACAAATGGACCAAATTTTTCAATAATACTATAAAAGTTTTTGCTTGTAAAATAAATAAGATTCACATTATGAAAAATCTAATTTTTTATACAAAGAGCATAAAAAAACGTTATTTTGCGTAAGAGTAAACATACCTTATTTATCATTTTCTACCAAAAGAATAAATATGAAATTTGTTTTAAATTAAACCCTAAGCAGAAGAACAAGATTTCATTAAAAAATGTAATACAAAAAGTATCGAGTTTCATCATATATTTTTTTAAAGTCCCAACTATTCTCTTCCACACCTTGAACCAGAGTACTAGTTTCTACATATTAAACAATAATGACACGTATGGACATGTTTGTCAATGTCTGTAATAAATGAAGCAATTATTTAATTTAAAATACTTCTTATCAAAATGCTATCTACTGAACAAAGGTTTTTTTTTAGTCCCGTGTGAGCCAAGGGTAATACAGCTACATCATGGAACAATTTAGCGAGAAATTTGTAGGAATCCCAATAACTAAAATGACACTCTACAGCACAATAAAAAAAGTTACAAAAAACTGGTTCGGTTTTGAATCTCAAGAAGAAGAAGAAGAACGAGAACAAGAAATATGACCAAAGCGATGCTGCCACAGTTCTAGTTCTTCAGTCTGTTAGAGAAATTCCCGTGAGGTCCCTTAGAAATCATGCTAGATATCTTCTAGAAGTTGCGAAAAAAACTCGTATAGAGATGATAATAAAGAAAAATAAATTATTTCCATTCAAACTCCACTTTAAACAAACATTGGAAGAATGAGATGAAGCGAAAGGACTAGATTTTTGTTTATAGGTGGGAGACCAAATTTTAAGTGGGAATATTAATTATTATAAATTTATTATGTTTTCTGATGAATGTTCATTTTCTTCTAATGGAACTAAAGGCACCCAAGCATCCCAGTATTTCAGTTACTGTTCTCGAGAAAACCCCGAAATTACAGTAATGAGGCGAAGACAATATTTAACAAAAGTAACGTGTGGTGCGCAATATCTGTCCATGGCATTAGAAGCCCATATATTTTTAATAACACCTTCTATAGAATATTGTACAGTTGTATTCATAGAAAATGGGTACACTAAAATTGTTATAGTGTAAATCGGTTTTGATTGAATTTGACTTAAAAATAATGCATGGTTGACAAGCCTGTCAGTGCCAAAAATTTTCAAAATGCCTCATCATTTAACTGAAAATGAAAAAGCTCAAATACGTGCATTAACAGATTTTACCGGAAGGAGCAAAAACACTATTTCAAGAATTAAACAACGTTGGATTCAAGAGGGGTCTTTGAGAAGAAAAGTTGGTACTGGTCCGGCACGCATTTCCGTCCCTGAACAAGATGATGCATTTCTGGGATATCTAAGAGCAAATCCTTTTGAAACTGCAAGAAATGATGTCATTGACACAGGATTTCCTGGGTCTCAACCTACCGCTAGCAGAAGAGTCAAAGAATCTGACTTAAAAACCGCGTAGCTGCGAAAAAAATGATGCTCACAGAAGAACGGAAATAATCTCGTTTACTTTTCGCCCTAAATTATAACTACCGCGACCATCAGTATTGGAACACGGTAGTGTTCACTGATGAAAAGGTTTTTCAGTCAACATATAATGGACAAATTCGTGTCTACCGACCAGACAATACACGATTTGAAGAACGCTACACTAGTGATCTTGCTTTCAGACCCGGGCGATTTTCAGTAAATATATGCGGTTGGATAAGTGCTTACGGACTTGGTGTCTGCTGGCAATTGGAGGGAAGGTTTAACGCTGAACATTATATGTCTGTTCTGGAAGATATAATGCTCCCATCTGCTGGACAAATATATCCAAATAACTCATTCGTCTTTCAGCATGATAACTGCCCGGTCCATACCGCAAATGCTGTGAGGGAATGGTTTCATCGTTGAAGTTGAAGTCTTGCCATGGCCCGCTTACAGTCCCGATATTAATCCCATAGAGAATGTTTGGGGCCTAATGGTAAAAGAAATATTTAAAAGAAACTTTAGACTACACAATCCTAACGAATTATGGGAAGTTATTCACGAGTGCTGGGGAGAGCTTAATCCAAATGTTATAGTGAATTTAATTAACTCAATTCCAGACAGATTGGTTCAAATAGTCGAAAAAATGGTCATGTGACCAAATATTAAATTTTTATAATTTTATTTTAAATTTTAAATTATAATTAAATATCTATTAATTATAGTTTCCTGTTTTTATTATTGTTATTGGTTACGTTGAGTTTAAAAATTTGCGTTGCAGAAATATTCTAATACATTAAAAGTATTTATCACATTTTATATGTTTTTGTTTTGTCTATCGGCGTCAATAAGAAAAGCCTGATTTACGCAAATATGGCAAAATCTAGTCATAAGACTTGTACCCATTTTCAGTGAATACAACTGTACTTAGAGGTGCTGGTTAAATTTTTTAGCGATGAATTCGAAAATTTTCCATTAAATTTTTCCCAAAAAAGTATTTTCAACAAGATGGTTGTCCATCACATTGCGCTCACGTGGTAATAGAATGGCTTCACCGCAGATTTGGTCGAATGTGAATTGGTAGAAATGGCCCAACTTTGTGGCCCCCAAGGAGCTCCGACTTAACGTTAGCCGATATGTTTCTATAAAGCCGTTTAAAACAAATTGTTTATGCCACTCTAATACCAAATAATATTGACATGCTGAAACGCAGAATTATTCAGGCAGTTCGTTTAATATACCAGGAAAAAATCAGATATTCCGTCAGATATCTAAGGAAGCAATTAGAAAAATGTGTGGGGGTGGAGTATTGTAATTTTGATATATTTATTGTATTGCTTAGTTTATATCATATTCTTTTGAGTTTCATTAAATGTTCGTATTATTTAAAAATTGCACGTGAATAAGAACTATTTTGAATTAAATAATTAATAAATACGTTGTCAAACATGTTCAAAGGTGTTATTATTGTTTAATATGTAGAAAGTAGTACTCTGGTTAAAGGTGTCAAAGAAAAGAGTTGCGACTTTAAAAAAATAATGTTGAAAATTTGTTTCTTTTAATATTTAAATTTTTAATGAAAGCTTGTACTTCGACTTAGGTTTGTTTACCTTGAAAGATATTTCATATTTGTTGTTTTGGTAGAAAATGATAATTGATAAACAAGGTATGTTCACTCTTACGCAAGATTATGTTTTCGTATGCGAAAAGTTTTTTCCATCCCGGATAACAAAGTCTGTAGAAACTATCAAAACTTGAGGAAACATCCTGCACATCTGGAAAAAAGATTGGAATACTTTACACTAAATAAGACTACATAAAACATTAGTACAGAATGAGCTGTACCTTAACCAGCACACCAGTAGAGTCCTAATACCCATAACCCCAATTTCGACCTCTATAGGCCTGGTAAGTTTCTAATTTACCTAGTTCATAGTTTTTAATATATTTTTAATTTGGACCTTGGAGTTTACCAGACTTTCAGATGTAAGAAATTTAAAGTATGACAGAACACTTGGTTAAGCCAAAACTCATCCTGTACTGAAGTTTTATGCATTCTTATCGTATGCATAATATTCAGGAGGTACAGGGAATGGTTTAAAAGGTATCTCAATACACCTATTTTTAATCGATCATAGGTAAGAATTTTATACGAAGATCTAGTATTTTTTGACCTAGCCTACTTGCTTTCGAAAGGATGTCGCATACTAACCGGAACCCGTGTAAATTGGAATGGTAAGGAAAATTGAGACATGTGATAGTTGCATTATTTCACCACAACTGAAAATCAAACAAACGTTAAGATTGCTTTATCATAGTGCAACTGAATTCGATGAAAAAAAAATTATAACGTACTTTTGAAAATAAAAGCAATAAAATTGTTTATACTGAACACTTACGATTGTTAACGTATGCCGCTTTTGCCTTTTAACAATATGCCACTAATAGTTTCAAAACAATACTTATACGTAATAAAATTATGGCCAAACATTTTCAAATATTATTTATTTTACCCCTAAGCCTCAAAAGCATTTCGTTGCTTTATAATTCAATTACACCTGAATGTCGTCTAGAAAACAATTTATATTCTCGCCAAGAGTAAACTTTTAAAGCGCAACAAGAGAAGAAACGTTAATATGTACTTTTCATAGTTAATTAAATATTTCTATTTTTTTCTGTCACTTACTGTTGAAAATCGACAATAAATTAAAAATACAAGATCTAAGTAATATAATCTCAAGTTCTTATTGATAAATTTAAAATTTATTAGGTCCGAATTATGCGCCAACTAAAAATGTGAATCGTAGAAGATCATATTATGTATCAACTGAAAATGGAACTCGTAAAACACCATATTATGCACCAAATAGAAACTGGGAACGTATATGAAAATATTCTACATCAACCAAAAAATGTGAATCGTATAAGACCATATTATACACCAAAAATGAAAAATATCAAAAAAGCATAATTAACTTGTAGAGAATGTTTTCACAAGTCTATTTTTATAATCAAAACTCAATTTTAAATAAATGTCTACCTTGAAGACAGGTCTTAACTATATTTTATCCAATTTAATTTGAGACTGATGATAGAAAAATAATTGGACAAGAATTCACCCTGTTGGTCAGTTCCATGAACAGTTTACACCAGCACGTATTTTAGCAATCACACTATTCATCTATTCTTTCCTGATATTCACGAAGGAATTAGATTTCTTTCTATCCGTGTTGGCGAAAGTGCATTAGAAAAAGACAAATAAAAAAGAATGTGTCAAAATTTCTATCGTACCTTCTTTACTTGTGGTAGTATTGCTGGTTATATACTTTGAAAAATTAGTCCTCGCAAAAATCTTTTCTTTCCTGATAAACTTCCCAACGGAATCCGATTTATTCTTTCTATCCTTGTTAGCAAAAGGGGCATTAGTAAAAGACAAATAACAACGATGTTATTGCCAATAAAAAAGAATAATCAAATATTTTATCACAGCCACCTTTGTTTGTGCAAGTATTTCTGGTTGTCTACTTTGAAAGTTTAATCGGAATTGTCATAAAAATAAATTCCTAATCTGCAAATACTTATGTAATTTTCATGTTGATATTGCAAAAAGCAACTGTTTTTACTCAACACAAACGGCATTTGATTAATCAAAGGTATTTGGATAAAACAAAACAGCAGGTAAAATTAATCGCCAAGATAATTAATTAACAGAATTTTAAAAGTATTTAGAATATTTGGGTCTCCGGTATCCTGGTTTAAGTGTGACATGAAAAAAAGACATTTTTTTGGAAAAAAAATGAAATTTATGAAAATGTATGCACAATCGATCATATATATGGTTGAATGTCAATAGAAGACATATTTATCTACAACTTTACAAAGTTTCAAATGGTTATCTGTTTTTATTATCTTTTTATAACAATCTCTTTATAGCGATATTTTTAACTTCTCAGGATAACTTCAAACTCACTGAAAAATTAAAGTTTTTGTAAAACCAATCACTTCATCTGAAAGTAAATATTTTCCCACACTGATAACTATCGCATAATTTTTAAAATTAAAAATTTACAAAAAATAATGATTGATTTTCCTAAGCGGCGAACACGCGATCATGCATTTTTCTTAAAATAGACAACTGAAAATTTGCTGTAACAAAAAAAATGAGCAGCCTATGGATATATCCCTCACGGAATTCGTAGGTAATAGCCTCAGGAAGAGATTACAAAAATTACTTTTTAACTTTTTAAAATTTGTTTATAAATACAGAGCCTTACCTAACAAAGTGGAAAATTTCACAGTTAAACAAGAATATCGAAAATTCAAATATTCGAAATACTTTTAAAATAGTTCATAAATTATTGTTAATAGCTACATTTACTCAAAATTTATCTTTTATTTAAGGTTGGTACTTTAATTACAAATATAATAACTTAGTCCTTCAGGTTGAACTTCGAACTTGACAGCTCCTTGGAAGTTTCAATCGGTAATTTATTTCGTACAGAAGATTAATTTACTAAGTCCTTTAATACGGAGTAAACACAACTTTTACTAAGTTCGTGTAGTTATATTGCGGTGTCAAATCGATTTATAACTTAATATTAATGTACTTTGGGTAACTTAATTGGAGTTTGACTTAAGGATACATACATTAATTGGAGTTCTAATATCTGTCTTAACAGGTATTATACATACGTTTCAACTTCGTGGCATTTTGACTAATAAGAAACAATATAATAATACTTTCGCGTCAAGCAGTGACGTCCCAAAATCTGACGGTACTGGTTGCAAGAGGTTTGGCGCCTTAAGTCTAGAGAATAATCGCAATACGCACTGGGACGGCGCCTTTGTGACTCTGCGCCTAGTGACACTGCCACCCCGGTAGCTACACTACTGGCGCCAAGCAGTTCCTTATTAATCTAGCAGTTTTTTGCTTATAAATGATGATATGATTTTTTTATCTACGAAACATTTCAATTAAAATAAACCACCCCACACAATTCCGATATTGTTGCTTTTTTAAAAATTTCGGAATATATTACTTTTTGTGTTTAGTGGGACATAATATTTTGAAAAATTTGACCCTTTCGCGGTTACCCCCTACCCGCGCTATCCAGAACGCTTCATTGTTCTGTGGATGGGTTAAGCGTTGCCAGATTTTTTGCGTGTCAGGGAGCAAGACTTGGTTTTGGAGGCGTTGAACTCAACAAGGTTCTTGGCACCCCAGTCTAAGATTAATTGAAGATCTTGGGAAAGGGATAGCTTCATAGATCTACGTCTGTCATCCAGCTCTTGATTCGAGACTTGTCTGGAGAAATGAATATTGGAGTGAAGAGTACTATCGTCAGCATAACTGTGGATGGGATTGGTAGTTGAAGAGAGTAGGTCATTAATGTGAAGAAGAAATTGGGTTGGTGCCAGGACTGAACCTTGCGGGACTCCAGCATTGATAGGATGGAAGTTAGATGAGTGACCGTCAACCACGACAGATTTCAGCCGATTAGAGGGGAAGCTACCAATACAGGTACATAGCTTGTTAGGAAGACTGTAAGAAATTGTTTATAACAAGTGATCACTCTAGAGTTTTTCAATCCTAATAATTTTTGTTCAAGCTACACCTAATTCCCAATGTCCATGATTTCTTTTCAGATTTTTCTAACCGATCCTTTTGGTAATAAGGGTAAGGACAGCAATTTTTAAGCGTTTTTCCATAAAAGTGTTTAAAAAATGTTCCAAAAATATAAATCATATATCGTTGCATTCGTGCTTCAATAAGCTTCCATTTGACACCCTACACGATGTCCTTGAAACTATTTTTGTATTTCCCAATTTACCCCCTGAAATTCTCGGGATCAAAATTTGGCTTTTTATACTTCACGTTCATAATTCGGCCTCCACAATTTCTCTGTGCCAAATTTTCAAATTTTTACGTCGAACAGTTTCAGAGAAAATCGCCTGATGTACGTACGGAGGGATACCGAAGTGTTCCATTTTCACTAAAAATAAAATAAACTGCAATTTAAATTGTTATTAAAACTGTATAGGTAAAATACCTTACATTTTACTATTGACGAAAGACGAAATGGTATGCAGTTTCAAATTATATTATATTGAACATCATATAGCGAGGGTACTATGTAAAGAATTTTAAAAATTGTTTGAAATACTACTGTAAATTTAGAATACCTAATGAAAACGTTGAAACCTTTTTGCGAGAATTTAAGGGTTAGGATTTAGCGCCCTATGTTTAAGGCAAAAAGAAAATTTCGTGTTAGTTCTAAGACAGATCAAAGAATGAAACAATCTATTCTTTGCTCCTAACAGCAATCTGTCAGCTTTTTTAACAAGGGTTGAGACTCTGGAGTCCTTAAGGAGAGCGGTTGTTCCATGAAATTAATTACAGTTTATAGCAGAGAGAACTTCATGTATATTTTTATTGCTTAAGAGCGGTGTGCCATTCCTAATGGGCTAGGGCTTAAAGCAAACGCTACATGGGAAGAATTATTTTATTTATAGGCCTAAACCATTACTGTAAATAAGCTTGTGGTTATCTTTTTATTGAAAGTGCCTCTTTTTCGTTTATAGGTGTTACAATACAGGAAAAATGATGGATCTAGATGATCATAAATATTTTTAGAGCGTGGTTGCAACAAAATATAATTTTTTCCAATATTTTTCATTTATTTGTGCAAAGTGCAACCCAGCAAGCAGAATTTAATATAATTACCTACTTAGACTTAACCAAATACATTGGAAACGTGAAAATTGAATGCATTTTCTTAAGAAAATACGCTTGAATCATTTAAAGATAAGATAAAATGAATTTCACAATTGAATGGCCGGAAATTTAAATTAACTGTTGTTCGCCAACTCCGCTCTTAGCAAGTTTGAAAACTGCTGCGACCCGCAGAGAGTGATTGATACATTTTTTTTTGTTGCCGTATCCAGTCCAGCTTTTTTAGCTTCCCGGTTTGTCCATTTACCTAACTCGCTTTTTCCGACAGGAGCATCCAATTTCAAGACGGTTTTGTTGATATTTCAAATACAAACGTACTGGGTACAAATCTGGAGCTGCTCGGTTTTCAATCAGTCATTTTGGACCTGCGCAGGGCTTTGAACCTCCTTGTGTGGTTTTAATGAATAATGGGTTGTATTCTATTCTCCCAGTTTTGTTCCCTTCGTTATGCATTTCTTCTTTAAAATAGGTGTGTACTTCCCTCCCCGTCTCTCCATGCTAACTCATAAGACAATACCTATATAAAAAGTTTTCTTTGTAGTCCATGCGGAGTCTCTTCATTGCAGTTATCTACCAGCATTTTAAATTCGTTATATTGTAAAGCAACTCAACTTTCTTTTCTTTTTTCGGGCTCTCTCTGAAGTTGTTTTCGCTTTGAATTTTTTGCTTCACGAGCGGTCTTAAACTCAATAGCTAAAAATGAATTTAAAGTTATCCCAAATTCATCATGAAATTTTTCCATTGTCATTTTGGCGGTATCTAATATTTCAAATGGTTTTATCTGTATGTTCCTTGTATTGATCGCCGTTTTGTTTCCGCATGTTAAATGCCCAGTCTGTTGAAATATTCGCTATTTGATTTAGCGTAGTGTTTCTATCGTAGTGTAGTATAGTAGTGTAGTATCGTAGCGTAGTATATGATCTTTTCTTACAAAAATTCACAAACTGCCTTCATACAAAGTTTTTGTTCTTCACTGTATTCATAGGCATGCTGTTACTAATGTTTTTAAGAATGTATTCTAAGAGCGATTACCAAAACGTTCCATATTTTTGAGTCTACTAGAAATCATGTCGTGAAAAAGCCGCAGATTGACATAATTTAAATGTAATAATGAAGTTTTTGCGGCAACTGTGGTTACACTTTAATATCCGTATATCAGGATGTGCAAACGAAACCTCTAATTTTGTTAAAGAAAATATATATTTTTTAAATATTTCTATGAATGATAGTATTTAGTTTAGGTAATAAAGTAAATATAATATATACGTTGTCAAAAATAATGGATTTGTATGACTCCAGTAGTACAAAATTTAATTATGATTGATAGTTACTGTGGAGTTATCACTTATAATCTCCCTAGAGCTTGAATTATTTCCGAAAATTTTTTCGAGGTGCGAATTTTTTGAAAATTTCCCGAGGCGAGGGAAATTTTCTTATAAAAATTCGCAACAGAGAAAAAATTTTCGGAGATTACTTCAAGCTTGCGGGAGATTCGGTACGAAAATTTTATACCAAAAATTATATCAAAAAAAAAAATACAAATTTTGACAATTTGGCAAGCGTTTATTTTGCTTTGAGGTTTGGTGTTTTAATATAAGGTGGCTATTTAATTACTTTTTTGACACTTTGACGTTTCAAAGGCGTGCCTAGTAAAATTTTGTTTGTGATTGAGTTGAGTACAAAAATAAAATGTCGCGTTTCGGAAAAGACAGTCAAGAAGTGATAAGAACTGAAGTAGATAACTTAACTCCCTCCAATACGAAGAGATCGCTTCTGTTGTTATTCTGACATCTGCACATGACAGCTGTCAAGCCAGGGAAATTATCACTTATTAATTTTTCAACTAGGTCACGTGACCGAAAAGATTTCCTAAAAATTCGGGTTGTTGCCATAGCAACCTGTCAAAAACAAGGCATCTGATTGGCTTAAAACAACTGGTATACAATTTTCGCTGTAACTCTTGAGGGGAATTATCACTTATAATACCACTAGAGCTTCAATTAAAAACAGGAAGTTTTTTCGAGCACACGAATATTTTTGGAAAATTATATAATAATATATTATTAATTTTCAAAATATTCGTATGCTCGAAAAACTTTCCTGTTTTTAATTGAAGCTCGAAATTCGGCATTCGGTAAGAAAATTTCACACCAAAATTTTAAGAAAATAATAGGAATGAAGTCTTTTGATGGTTTTGAAATTTTAAATAGTAGGCTTTGTGTGTTAATTGAAAAGAATAGTAATTTGTTATTTCATGTGCGTGTATTATTATTATTATTATCGACTTTAGTCACGCAAAATAATAAAAAGGCAGCTGGTGGTAATCCAAACCATTATTCTCCAACAACTTCATTCCACTAAAGTTGGTAGAAACATATTGTCTCGAAGCAGTATCTAGTATCAAATTAAAATGCATATATTAGGTTAGATAAAATACAAATAACCGACTTATACAAAATAATATAAAATAAGTCGATAGTAGCTCAATCTCTCAGTTTTTCTACAAATTCATTTTACTAAAGTTGGAAGAAAAAAGTATTATTTAGCATTTATTAACTTATAAGTTATAACCTACAGTCATTATTTTATGAGCTTCTGTTCTACCAATATTTGTTAAATAAAATTATAATTAGCAAACTAAAAATGGTCCAATCCTTTATTTCTATTTTAATTTTAACTACGAAAGTGGGTAAAACTAATAAAGGTATTTAAAAAATCTGTTTTTAGAATTTATTTATAACATAATATAAGTGGGTAAGCAAGTAGAAATAATAATGGCTACCTATTACTTCGAATTTCTTATTTACCCATTTTAGTTAAATAAAACTTTTACGGATGTAATAAAATTGTGTAAAATTTCCATGCAGGTTACCCCATGGAGGAGAAAAATTTCCGGAAAATTTTTTGGTTGCTATGGTAACGATACAAAAAACAGGCTTGCTTGGGTTTGTTTGGGTGATTTAAAAAATTTAGAACTATTTTACCCTTAACTAATATTGAAATTCTTGTTTCTTCTCTGTATGTGATTCGACTATAATTTAGGATTCTGACTAGGATAATTTTGTTTTTAAATATGCACTAGTTTTTCGTAATATGTAATTACATTTCGATAAACTCATTCATAAAATAAATTCACATTAGTTGCGAACTTCTTAAGTCATTCTGTACACAGTAAAAAATCCAGTTGATTAACCACAAGAGATGTCTGATTTTATTGGCCGGATTAAATTTTTTGATTTAATTTGTAATTATTTTCTAAATCAGTTTCATAATCTTCGTTATGATTCAAACAAATTACTCATTCTCGATTACTTTAAATCGATACTGATCAAATGCATAAAAAAGACAAACATTTTAAATCATATTTCCTTGTTAAAATAATCACAATAATCAGTATCAATCACCTACTGACTAAAAAATACTCAAACTTCTAAACCAAGCCGCCAACACATGCGCAGTACGCAACCTTTTAATCACAAGGGAGTACCGATATCCATCCACCCCGCTGCAATCTGCAACAATTCCATTTAATCGGCAGTAGGTATGGCGGTTTCTGTGGTAGTGCAATGTGCAATGTGAGGTTATAACGAATGAAGTGGTCAACCTGTTCTAAAATTTTACGAATATTCTTTTAAAAACTTTGTTGTTACATCATGTTGGTGAAATTATGTTTCAAAAACAAAAGAAATACGCAAAAATCTCAGATCTTGAATCCAATCCCTTGGAGGAACTCATGCACCAATGTAAGTTATTTTCCATGTATTTTCAAAGAAAAGATTTGTCATGCCAGGTCTTCATTAGTGTTTTATGTATTTATTTACAGATGAGTAAATAATTTTCGTGTTTTTACTTCATATAATTATTTTCAACTTTTACACTGTAAAAAAAATTATTAAATTTTAAATCAAATTCAACCCAATTTTGACTAAATCCAGGTCCACGCCTCACCTCCCCAGATTTTTGTTTATGATATGGGACAAACAATTCCCATGCTTTGGGAATTTGCATTACCTATCTTTTATATAATTTCATCTGTTTGTTCTTTAATGTGTTCCCTTTTCTTATGTATTATAGTATTGTCATTTAATAAATAAAATCGACGCCCTAATCAGGTACTTTATAGGGCGGAGAGGGGAAGGGCGGTGCTACTGATGATTGCATATCAATCACATTGGATTTAAGATTTAATAAAAAATGATTAGAGTATTATGGAAATTTAATCATTATGGAAGAAAATTTTAATAAAAATTGATTTAGATGTAATCAGAATTAATTGTTAGGTTAATCAATTTTGAATAAGAAAATTTAATCACAGATCCTTCGATTTAATCAATATGCAGTGTTAATTTTTTCAATCAATCTGGCGTGGACCTGGATTTAGTCAAAATTGGGTTAAATTTGATTTAAAATTTAATCAGTTTTTTTTACAGTGTAGACGTGCAATGAGGCTCGCCAGTCAGAATCTGATATTAGTGACGGAAGCTGGTTTTCCAACACAAAGGAATTTAAAATCTTCATAAAAAATAATGTAGGCTTTAACGTCGCTACCTTATAGTCTATAAGATTTATTTTTTGTAGCTCTATTTCGGGTCCCCCAGTGCAATCAATTAGATCTTTCGTGGCTACTCCTATTAAGAGTCCCTCCAATAAATCGAGCCTTCTGATGAAGTTGATAAATATGTTCGGGCAGATTAAATTCTTGTTTAAGGTGGCAACGACGAGGCGAATTAGGTTAATATACTCTTACTTTCAAGCTAACTTTACTTTTCAAGCTAATGCTCTAAGTCTCGAGACTTCTCATTCATCTGATTCGGATTAATTTCTCCGGATTACCGGCTTCTTAGTACCTGTTCTGCTCGTCTACTTCTGCTAACACAAAAGTTCAAATTAAAACTGCCCTAGCAGTAATAACAGGACGGTAAAATTATGTTAACAGTGCTTTATCTGACTGGTGCCTATTAAAGTGTACGGTAAATAGAATTATAGGCTCAAAATCCTATTTTACGCTTCCATCAATCATGTTTCAACCATAAAGATAGGAAAGTTATAACAAAAATGCTGTCTAGCCAAATTGATCCAGGTCAAGATAAGACATAGCCCGCACAAGAGTAACAAATCGCAGGTCGCCTGCGTTGTGAAATTAGGAAAAACAATTTTGCACTAGAATTAAATTTATAATAATAATAAAAATATATTTATATTCCAGCGACAGCCACACAAACAGCTTATTAATAATTTGGGCCTCAAGAAAATAACTTAACTAACACATTTTTGAGTCTATAACCTACAAATCCGAGGCATTTTAACTATTTTCGCCGAATTTTCAGTCCTATGTTGACCATCCATATCGGTAGGTTTCGAGGACTATTTCAGTGCCCCTATTCTCGTGATGGGGGAACGCGTTCACCGGTGATATTGCTAGGCAACAGCCAATCGTAGTTTTCATACCTTGGTAACATCACCGAGGGAACGTTCTCTTAGACTCGAGAATAGGGCTGCAGAGCTTTTCCAAATTAGCAGTGAGTTCTCCCAATGGACACTTCTTAAAGTTGCTCCATATATTCGGATCACTCTTTTCAGCACATTTCAGGATATTAAACAGATCTTCTGTCTAATCCGAGATGCACATAAAAAGATGCTCTTAAATTTAAGAAAATTGACTTAAAATAAGTACAGGGTGCCCAGTTTTCGACAGTTTTGCAGGGTATGATGCTACAAACAGAATTTTCAGAGCCCCCTCCGTTTCGGAGATACAGGGCCATTTTAAAAATATGTCATTTTCAAGCACCCCTCGTATCTGTTGCCTTTTAACTTATGGGTAAGGTAAAAAGTGAATATTATATAGTGTTTTGCGAAAAAGCCAGTGGCTTAGTCAAATTTTTTCTAGAAGGAACGAATTTGAAGGTAAGAACCAAAGTGTCATTTTTTTTTAAACGGGACACCCTATACATTTTTTTTTCATTCCATTGTTTTGTTCATAAGCTTTTCGAACATATATAATTGTTAGTATATATCTTCCAGCCACGTTTTTCTTAAATTGCAAATTTCAAACCTCGTAAAAAGATACATTAAAAAATCCATTGAGGGTTGCAATTTTCAACCCCTCCCGAGGGTAGCATCTAGTTAAAAATATTAGTGTAGTAATTCTATGTTTCTTCAAATTTAAGAAATGCAATAAACCAAATTTAAGAAATGCATTAAAAACTGAATTTTCCTCTACCTCTTTAAAGGGGTGTAACTCCAATAGAAGACCATTTTGAAAATAAGTTTATATGTAGGACCCCCTTTATTTGTTGACAAGTAATATCAATCGTAGTTTCTCGCAGTATTAAAGAAACACTCTGTAAAATCATTTTAAACGAACTAAAACTGTACTCTATCATAAAACAAAAAATCTCTACTTAGGAACCTGTGTTTAGAAAGAGTAACATGACTTTTATTTTAAAAATTCGCGCTTTTGAAGAGCAAACGAAAAAACTAGAACACAAAACGGTTATAAGTATTTAAAATTTAAGAAACATTTTAAACAAACTAAAATTTACTCTTTATTCTACAAACAAATAAATAAATGAAAAATAAATATTTAGGAACTCTCTCTTAGGTAACATATCTTACATATTTTAGGGGACAAACGAAAAAGTTACAATAAATAAAGTACTTGAAACAGATTGTGGACATATACTTATGTTTGTTACCCTCTCTTTTTAAAATGCTAAGTAGGTAAGGTCTGCTAATCTTGGATGCAGCGCTGACCTCCGTTAAGCTCTATTTGGTCAGGACTGAAAAATTAGATTCACAAGGTGCCGTGGTGCATGCAAAAGAACGGCAAGTCGCTTAAAGTTCGTAAGTACCTTTAAAAGCGGTTTTTTTCTTTAAAATGCACTGAAAAAAAATTTCGGGAAGCTCTGCAGCATTTTCATTTAACATATAGGTTAAAATAGGCAACAAAATAAGTAATTTTAACTTACATTTTAAAGAGATGTTTTCACGTTCCAACGTCGATATAAATATTTTCGTTTAGAAATATAGGTAAATTTTCTAGGGGGCGGGGGCTCAGTCCTTCCTGGCGCCCCCCTGGCTACGGTCCTAAGTTACAGTGTATGTTTATTATGTTTTAATGTTTTTTTGTAGCTAACAATTCTTTACGTTTGTTCTAGCAATAGACTGGTGTAAAAATTTTATGCGCCATCTCTCCTAATAACGTAATGGAAGTTGGCGCCTTCTTATTTTGTCAAAATTTTTAATTAGTAATATATGTTTGCAGACATTTCGATACAACACAATCCTTGGTAGAGATGAATGGACAACGAAGCCCAGAAATGAGAGGAAATTCGAAAAGATTTTTTTAAATATTTCTATTTAGCTCATGTCTGTTATATTTTTTTGATTAATATCCCATGTTTGATTAAACATTTTGTTCTTAATATTAATACAGTTTCTTAATCTATACTTAAATGACGTAAGTCTCTCATGTCAGTTTATTGTACAAAAATACACAATGACATAAAGCTGACGTTGTCTCTAGGAAAGCCTATTAAAGTTAGTTTTTACTAATATTTAGACTAGAATTATAGCCCATTTAATATGTCGCAATTTGATCAGTTAACGTATGGCATTCAGGATTTGTTTCCAGTTTTTCTTATGCACACAATATCTAATATCGATTTAAACAAATGCTCCATGACTATTGGATGTACTCTAAATAGACAATATTTAATATTGTTTTAAAAATTTAGCCCATCGCTTTTGGATATATCCTATATACACATGTTGTTATCAAATTATGTTGTTGTTTCGTCTGGACCTGGACACAATAAAACTGTTGACTTTAAAATGTCCTTTTAACAAAATTAAACCCAAGGGAAAGTGACAAAGTAATGACTACCATTAAATTTTGCACGCCTTCCAACTCAATACGACATTAAGAACTTGCTTGGGATTCAGGACATCATAAGGCTTACGAGAATGTGCTGCAATTTAATTTAAGCCGTATAATTTGGGATGTTAGAAAGACGTGTTGTTAATATTAAACGGTTAACTTACAATAAAAAACTGAACACAATAAATTTAAGTAGGAAACGTTATTTTATCAGATATTTTTCTTCTTCGTGGAGATGTTCTTGTAATAATATATATATATATATATATATATATATATATATATATATATATATATATATATATATATATATATATAGTAGAAAAATGGAAGATTTCTTGGCCTATAGGTAATATAATAAATGTAAATGCGAAGATTTACTTCTTCGCTAGTGCAGCGACGTCGAGAAAATCGACATTCGACATACTTTCGAGTATTATTGTGTTAGCAGCCAAACATTTTTGGAGCAACACTGGGTGAACTAGTTGGCGCGAGCCACTACATCTTACCCATCCTTTCCGAACATTTTGGATATAAGGACTCTCTTTGATTCTGGTCAAATCGTGGTCTGTTCTGCCACCCTGGGTGTAAGCCTGCCCGCTGATGGGTAAGGGCCCAGAAATCGTTAGCAGGTCACCCAGACCAGAATCAAAGTCCTCATTATTTTTATTTTTCATTCACGGCCTTTTCGCTGCACTAGCGAAGAAGTAAATCTTCGCATTTACATTTATATATATATATATATATATATATATATATATATATATATATATATATATATATATATATATATATATATATATATATATATATATATATATATATATATATATATATATATGTATATATATATATTATATATATATATATATATATATATATATATATATATATATATATATATATATATATATATATATATATATATATACAGTGACCGGCAAAAAGTTTGCAACATATGGGAAAAATTTTTATTAGGTGAGTATTGGAAAAACTTTTCCGGGGGATCGGTTCTGCATGTCCGATAACGTAAAAATCGATTTTGACATACGTCACGTGACCACTGGTATAGCGTCAAATTAAAAAAAAATTGTTAATTTACAAAAAGTGAGGTTAGTTGACGAGATATCAAAAAAAGTTATTTGAAAAAATTGCTTAGAATTAAATTTTAGGTCCTAATGCAAAATTTTAAGATTTTATTTAAAAAAATTGGAAAACTCAATTTTTTTAAATATTTTTTTATCGATTTACAAATTTCCAGTTTTTTTCGTTTAGATAGCTTGGCTAATGTAAAGCCCATGTATCTGGATGAAAATAAACGAATGTAGTAGTTTTTTCTACAATTGACAGGACAAAATTAAAAAAAACAGGGTTTCGCCGGACGCTAGCTGTTGCAATGATTTGTATCTAGCAGCAGTGTCAAAATTTTAGAGACATTTCAATGAGATTACATTGAGAAAACCTTAATCGTCTTAAATATATCTGAAGTTCGACTTTTTGTAAAGTTAAGGGGAGTAAAATAGATAATAAACAAAAAATTACCTGTTTATTTAATCGAAATTTCATAAACGAAAACCAATGTAAGAAAAACTTAAAAGTAGTCAAATTCTGTACTAACAACATAAAAAATCATTGTTTTTTCTTGGGTGCACAAAATTTAAAACTCAGTATGACCACCATTTCTCTCCATACATACTATTGTTCTCGAGCGCAACTCTCGATTAACATTTCGGAGCATTTTACGATTTATTAGCAATACACAATTTCTAATGACATTCTCTAAATTTTGTATATTCCTAAAGGGTCGATGTTTGTACACAGAGTTCTTTAGGTATCCCCACATAATGAAATCTAACGGAGTCAGATCTGGTGATCTCGCAGGCCACGGATTTTCAGAAAACCGTCCTATCCACTGGTTTCCAAATTCTTGATCCAGCCATCTCTTCACCTCATTTGTGGAATGAATGCTAGCTCCGTCTTGTTGAAAGTATAAATTTCTTCTTTCGGCTAATGACAAATTGTCTAAAAAGTCAGATATCTCAGTTTGTAGAAATTCTAAATATCGTTCTGAATTTAAATTGTCTCTAAAGAAAAAAGGTCCCACTATTCTGAGGTTGAAAATTCCGCACCACACATTAACCTTAAAACTATATTGGTCTTTACTCTGAATTACAAAGTCTGGGTTTTCGGTGGCCCGCCATCTACAGTTTTGTGAACTGACGGTTCCGTTAGAGGTAAATGTAGCTTCATCCGAGAAAAGAACGTTCTTTGGGAAATTAAAATCTTCCTCAATCATACCCTGGAACCAGGCACAAAAATCGAAGCGGGCGTCATAATCCCTATATTTTAATACTTGTACAAATTTAGGTTTGTACGGATGAAATTTGTTTCTTTTTAATATCCTCCGCACAGATCTTTCGTGAATGTTAGTGATCTCCGATATTTGACTAACTGCTAATTGGGGTGTTTCTGTGATCGACAAACACACATCCAGAGAACCTTCGTCACCTGTTACCGGGTTTTCATGGGAAACTTTATACTGATTTTCTACCGATCCCGTTTCTTTAAATTTATTGACTAGACGAGATACTGTGGAATAATGGAGGGATTTATCGGGGTGCCTCTCATTAAAAATTGCTGCTGTTTCTCTATGGCTTTTGTAATTATCTCCAGAAATTAAAATAATTTCTATCTTTTCCTGAAGAAGTAGTGTGGGTGCCATTTTAAGGAATAAAATATTAATAAACTTATGTAAAATATCAAACTTAGTAAGATGCGAGACATAAACCAATGACATAGGTTGAAATCAAACAAATTATAATTTGTTTGACATTTTTCTGTTGTTTTTAACCTACTAGATTATTTGGTTGTTTTAATTTCAGAGCCTGCTTTGGTAGTTTTAAGTACAAGTAAATAGACCTGGTTGTTAGATTTATGTGCGAAAAATCTTAATAAAATCTTGATACAGTCATTTCATTAGATTCAAACCATTGCAACAGCGAGCGTCCGGCGAACACCTATTTTTTCGATTTTGTCCTGTCAATTGTAGAATTGTAGATCTGACTCCGTTAAATTTTTTTATGTGGGGATACCTAAAGAACCCTGTGTACAAACATCGACCCTTTAGGAATATACAAAATTTAGAGAATGTCATTATAAATTGTGTATTGCAAATAAATCGTAAAATGCTCCGAAATGTTAATCGAGAGTTGCGCTCGAGAACAACAGTATGTATGGAGAGAAATGGTGGTCATACTGAGTTTTAAATTTTGTGCACCCAAGGAAAAACAATGATTTTTTGTGTTGTTAGTACAGAATTTGACTACTTTTAAGTTTTTCTTACATTGGTTTTCGTTTATAAAATTTCGATTAAATAAACAGGTAATTTTTTGTTTATTATCTATTTTAATCCCCTTAACTTTACAAAAAGTCGAACTTCAGATATATTTAAGACGATTAAGGTTTTCTCAATGTAATCTCATTGAAATGTCTCTAAAATTTTGACACTGCTGCTAGATACAAATCATTGCAACAGCTAGCGTCCGGCGAAACCCTGTTTTTTTTAATTTTGTCCTGTCAATTGTAGAAAAAACTACTACATTCGTTTATTTTCATCCAGATACCTGGGCTTTACCTTAGCCAAGCTATCTAAACGAAAAAAACTGGAAATTTGTAAATCGATAAAAAAATATTTAAAAAAAATTGAGTTTTCCAATTTTTTTAAATAAAATCTTAAAATTTTGCACAAGGACCTAGAATTTAATTCTAAGCAATTTTTTCAAATAACTTTTTTTGATATCTCGTCAACTAACCTCACTTTTTGTAAATTAACAATTTTTTTTTTAATTTGACGCTATACCAGTGGTCACGTGACGTATGTCAAAATCGATTTTTAGGTTATCGGACATGCAGAACCGATCCCCTGGGAAAGTTTTTCCGATACTCTCCTAATAAAAATTTTTCCCATATGTTGCGAACTTTTTGCCGGTCACTGTATATATATATATATATATATATATATATATATATATATATATATATATATATATATATATATATATATATATATATATATATATATATATATATATATATATATATATACAGGGTGTCCCACTTAAGATGGATACAAGCCAATATCTTGGTTGTTTGTTCAGCGATGTTTTTCATTTTTGGTAGGAGGCTGTATGGTCATAAGGCGCATATTTTACTCAGGGTTAGAAATGCGATACCTCATAGATGTACTTTTTAATGGGGTTTGATTTTTTTTAATCAAGAGTAAACTACCTTTAGGAGAGTATTTATTTCAAATCTGATAAATTACATTAAATCCTCCTTAACCAAGACACTTAAGTTCTAATTTTGATAAAGATTGATACAGGGTGTGTCATAAAAAATATGACATTTTTTATTTTTTTTAAGTAAATACTTACGACGCCACTGAAGTTAATAGTGATTATTTTAAATAATTGTTTGGATTTTTTTTCATTATTCCTCAATAAAATGAAAAAAAATCATACTTCACTTTTCATTGAAAGCTGAGTTTTTTAATTCTTTTGTAACGGATTTTATTCCTTTGTATGAACAAAGTGAAAATAACGGTTTTTTAAATGAAACAAAATTAAACATCCTAATTATTATGGAAGCTATCTGAAAACTTAAATTGATTATTATAATGTTGATATAGACCAGTTGTTTATCCAGTGGCGTCGTAAGTATTTACTTAAAAAAAAATAAAAATGTCATATTTTTTATGACACACCCTGTATCAATCTTTATCAAAATTAGAACTTAAGTGTCTTGGTTAAGGAGGATTTAATATAATTTATCAGATTTGAAATAAATACTCTCCTAAAGGTAGTTTACTCTTGATTAAAAAAAAATCAAACCCCATTAAAACGTACGTCTATCAGGTATCGCATTTCTAACCCTGGGTAAAATGTGCGCCTTATGACCATACAGCCTCCTACCAAAAATGAAAAACATCGCTGAACAAACAACCAAGATATTGGGTTGTATCCATCTTAAGTGGGACACCCTGTATATATATATATATATATATATATATATATATATATATATATATATATATATATATATATATATATATATATATAATTTGTATCACGATAAGT
Source organism: Philopedon plagiatum (assembly GCA_963971165.1). Classification (NCBI taxonomy): domain Eukaryota; kingdom Metazoa; phylum Arthropoda; class Insecta; order Coleoptera; family Curculionidae; genus Philopedon; species Philopedon plagiatum. The sequence continues at coordinate 26,236,334 of OZ020197.1, read as the reverse complement.
GTATCGTGATTTGTATGTTTCTTGAACCATTTCAATATATATTTTTTGGAAACTATTTCTTGGGAATAGAGGTTCATCATTTAAACGACAAAATAACAGCTTGCCACGGTGCGACTGGGGATATGGCCGTCTGAATGAGTCCTAACAAGGACGAAACAGCTGTCATGGTCTACCCGGCCCGGGGTTGTCCATTTACTTGGACTCCCCGTACTTTAGTGCAAAAGGAGAACACACTTCCACAGTCAGTAAAGCTGTTATTTTGTCGTTTAAATGATGAATCTCTATTCCCCAAGAAATAGCTTCCAAAAAATATATATTGAAATGGTTCAAGAAACATACAAATCACGATACACTTATCGTGATACAAATTATAAAATTGCAAGGGAGTAATTGCAATGAAACCACCTTTCGTTAAGGGTTTACGCGTCTTTCTAGTGAGAACGTTTGTGACTCCGTCCTTGCTCTGCACGTATTCGTGCCGACAAGTTGGGCGAATTTGCGAAAATGCGTTTCTCATAAACTAGAGATGCCGTGTTCACCCTTAGATTTTAGATTTTACATTTTCAGTGTGTGTTCTGCTTCTTGCATTAGAGCTAGCACCCGCTAGGTGGCGTTATGGTATGTTTTTTCCTGCTTGTGTTTTGCAAAACGGATTTAAGATGCATTAATGTCATTTGCCACGGTGCGACTGGGGTTATGGCCGTCTGAATGAGTCCTAACAAGGACGAAACAGCTGTCATGGTCTACCCGGCCCGGGGTTGTCCATTTACTTGGACTCCCCGTACTTTAGTGCAAAAGGAGAACACACTTCCACAGTCAGTAAAGCTGTTATTTTGTCGTTTAAATGATGAACCTCTATTCCCAAGAAATAGTTTCCAATACATATATATATATATATATATATATATATATATATATATATATATATATATATATATATATATATATATATATATATATATATATATATATATATATAAGTGTATATATATATATATATATATATATATATATATATATAAGTGTATATAAGTGTATATATATATATATATATACACTTATTTCGCCACTGAAACAGACCCATTTTGATATACTCAGTAGACGTTACTAGACCAAAATCGACGTTACCAGACCCGGCCCCGGGTCTAGTAAGGTTTAAGCATATAAAAGTACTTAGGAGTGTTGGGGGATGCAGGGAAATAAATTCTAGATGGGCTTAATAACGCCGTAAAAATGTGTTTTTATAAACAGAATTAGTTCGCGCATCTACCGCCTAGGGGGCGCGAGGGTTTGAAACAGTTTATGTATAAACACGAATCCGTCGAAGTTATATTTTGCCGACGTTACTGGACCCGATATGTGGCAACATCGCGAAATCGCATACCAGTTATTAAAATACTATTTCTTAACCGTTTTCATGTTTAATTTGTTATTGGGCCAGCCTTATATTAAATATAGGTTCTTCTATTGGATTAAAAAATTAAATTTAATGGGCTTACCTATCATGTTTTGTTTTTAAAATTAATTTTGGTGGATTATTATTGTTTACTTTTACAAAGGGGTTTCTTATTCATAAATTGTGTAGAAATTGGGTAGGAATCTAAAGAATTAGAAAAAATAAAATAAAAAACGCTAGCTTATTCCTATATTCGGCCTGCTTTAAAAATCTTTAATAAAATATAAAATTTAGGTTGATTATTTAAACTATGGGTTACTACATATAATTCCTTTTTTTATTTTTTCTTTTTTGAGGACTACACACAAGCTTTAAGGCATTGTAGCACTTTGTTATCAATTATAATTTCTAAAAAGGACTAATCTACACCCCTTGCCATTATGGAACGATTAAACGTTTGTTATACAAATTATCATAAATTAGAAGGCCTAATTGGTAAAATACTAAGGAAATACACCATAGTTTAGTAAACACTTTATTTTAAAAAATTATTAACAATATGTTAAAACAACAAATAAAAAAATAAAACTAGCTGGATACTATTCTATATTTTTTTCTAAATAAAATCTGCATATAACCCCTGTTACAAAAGTTTTGAGAAAAAGTTTGGCCTTAGTTACTTTTCTAAAACTGAATAAACTTTTATTGTACAACAATATATTTATAACATCAATTGTTACTCTACAAAAATCATCTAGTTTAATGCCGCTAAGGGTCCGTGTTCTTCAACAACTCTCAGTATATGTCGAACTGGTCTCATGAGGTTTTGGGCGTCATGTATATTCATTTCTCTTATTTTCCGGATGATTCGCTGCCGAAGTTCCTGCTCGTTTCTGCCCTCCCAACCGTCATTGTAGACGTTCTGAGCCAATCGAGCCCAAAAAGTTTCAATTGGTCTGGCTTGGGGAAGATTCGGGGGATTATCAATCCTGGGCACATACGGAATGTTTCTTGCTTCCAACCAGTCAAGTGTAGCTCTAGCATAATGTGCTGATGCTAGATCCGGCCAAAACATATAATTTCCATCTGCGTGATGCTGGTTGATAAAATCAACTAATTTTGTGAGACAGTCTCTGATATAGACTTCAGCATTCACTGCCTCTCCTCTTACACGACTAACAAAAGACCTGGATATTCCCCTTTCGGATATGGCACACCAAACCAATAGTTTTTCTGAAAATTTAGCTTTGGCTTTATATCTAACTTCATTTGGGGTCTCCTCTATGTTGTCGGTATAAAATCCAGAATTTCCAGGTAATTCTGCATGGCTAAGGGTGAAATATTTTTCATCATCCATGACAACGCATCTGTTGTTCGCGAAGTGAATTCGTCTTAAATTGCGGCAGCATCTGGGTATCCTTGCTATCTGGGCATCAGTATATTTGGGCGCCTTTTTTCTCTTTCGGTATTTTATACCGCTCCTAGCATTATAACGACAAACGGTGGCGTTGGAAATTCGGAAACGAGGAGCAACCTTTCTTGTAGATTTTCCAATGGAATTTTTCATTATTCGAGCTAACCTGTTCTGCTGTGCTTGAGATAACTTGCGTGGTCGACCAGTTTTTGGGAGGTTCACACAAGGGATTCCTTCTTCACATTCCCGAATTGTTCGATATATCGTTGCTTTTGAAATATTTTCGCCTTGAAAAAGTCTTGCTATTTCCTTTTTGGGTATTTGCCCAACAAGTCTATAAATACTTCTGCGAATATCTAACTTGTATGCCATCGCGAAAAGAACTGTCAACAATTTGACATGTCTAACAAAATGGCAAAACCCGTAGCAACAGTAAATTCCAAGGATGACTTGATGTACTGCATCCCTATTTTTGGACAGCACCTTAATTTTTTTTCTCAAAACTTTTGTAACAGGGGTTATAACGAATCCCCAAAATAATTTTAAATAAGTAATAGGTACTTGTCAGTAATAATATGACAGTAAATAAAAAAACACCCCCAAAGCAATAAAACATTAATAAGGGAAACTTTGTTTGATACTTAATTGTCTTTCTGCATTAAAAATACCATTTTCCATTTCGGATTTTCAGTTTTTATGTAATTTTCTCATGCCACTCCTCAATACCTAATAAAGAGTTGATGGCCTCTTATTTCACATTTAATTACTTTTAGTTTAATAACATTATCTTGGGTAGTTTTTCTTCGTTTTAATGTTAAGCTTTAATCAAGGTGAGAATACAGCCGTAATTAACCACTTTTCAGCCTACACGGCAGTGACGTGCGGTGGAAATTATACAGGAGGAAGCGATCCGATAAAAATAAGTGTGTTGTTTAAAAGTTATCCAGAAATCTTTAGGTCATATTACTATAAAATTTTAATAATAACTAAATATTTAAAGAAACATGTATTGTTTAACTTATTGAACAATGCGACTAACCTTTAAAAAGATTTAAACAATATCCTTAGCATATATACTTAATCAAGCCCATTGCAAATCAATTTTTGCATTAAAATAATATAATATGCAAAAATGAAGGTTGTAAAATAATTATTTTGATAGATTGTATGTAATGTCATTTTTAATATTTTAGATGTTTGACAGGCTTGCCAGATTGGGGAATTTTTTCGCAATTTTGGGGAAAAATCACACGTGGGGAAAATTTGGGGAAATAAAATATGTGGAGGTCATGATTATTGATAATAATTACTTGCAAAAAGTCACTTTTTTCCGAAACTTCCATCTTATTCCATACCATCAGTGTCTTCATCGCTGTCGGTGTCGCTAAAGAACATTTCGAGACTAATCACGAAAATATTAATCGATCCCGGGGTTTTCGAGTCCGGTTTATACTCCGGGATCCCGGGACCCCGGGATTAATACCCCTAGTACTGACCTAAGTTTTGCTAACTCCAGACTTTAGGACCAATTAGTTAGTATTTACCTTTAATAAACCCATATCCTTAATAAAAAAAACATGCAGTAAATACTAACAGAATTAAATTGTGTTCAGATTTACAAACAGTAATGAAATCTTTAACTTCATTTTCTGGAAATTTCTGACTTAAGTCCCTCTTACCCAGCACTAGAGATATTATGATAGATACATTTTATTTTCATCTTAATTTGCTTAAACGTGCTTAAATGTCGATCAATAGGTAGTGTTTGTTTCTCATTATATAGATAAATTCCATAATTTAAACAGGATCACGCACTCTTAAAAATGAGTTGGCGTTCCTAACTTATTTTCATTTGTTGCAATACTTAAGTTGTTGGAACTAAGTATTTTTAGTTAAAATAGCAAAAATATTGGCTTTATAAGTTTTCCTTACATTTAAAAACAGTCACTACAACACAAGAAAATAAGTTGCATGATATTAGTTGGGACAAAATATTTATTTTGTTACTTGAGATTTAATTTTATTATCAACTTATTAAATAGTTATAACAACTTCGCTCACATTTCCATTAAATAAAAAAACCATTCGTGATTACCTATACGAAAACTTAGCATTATTGACTAATAATTTAACTTGGCAGCAATGCCTTCTTAGTTGTGAGCACGGGCCGGGTGCTTCCCCATCCATACCTACGTGAGTGGTAGCATCAGTAAGTCAGTTAGTTAGCGGGTTGATCCGACATTTTTATTTTTGGCTGCTGCGATATTGCGCCGTGTTTTCCATTAAACGTTGCAAGTACGGGCTTTAATGTTGTTTTTATTCGTGATATTCGAGCTTAAAGGTAAGTAGTTATTTTTTCAACCCCACTAAAAACTATAACTGATTCATTTTATTGTATTATATTTTGTAAAAGTAAGTAAATAAATCAAACCCAATCAAACACATTTTTTTCTTTCAAAATTTAAAAACTGTGGACAAAATGATGTAAAATTTCTTTAGAAAAAGTAATAAATAAAATTCCTAGACGTGTTCATTTTTTTCTTAGGAGGGGCACACCAAAAATTCAACTTTTTTTCGCAAATTACAATTTTTTTGTTCTTTATCAAATCATTTCCAGTGGGCTCACTATTAAAACCAATAAATTTGGTATGGGTCCTGTAACTAGGAACAGAGATATACATTTTGGAATCCTTGAAATTTCTTACATTGTTGTTTTTCACAGGTAAAACACTTGGCCTGTGCCGACGACAAAAACATGGTGTTTCGAGGGCGAAACAATGGCAATATGGCCGAATGTTAGGAACGAATTGCTCCAGCTCTACATCAGATGCTTATGGTCATAAATTGAAGGCATAGTGGTGCCTGTCAGCGAGACGAATGTTTACCTTTGGGGGCCTATAGGTTCAAGTGGAATTTAAGTTTAGTTCTGTATGAAAGCTCTTTTATGTAACATAAATATAATCTGAATATAATTTTATTTTAAACGTATTGAGTTTTATTGGTCATACCTGAGAAACCATTAGTTCATGCAACTAAAATTTAATGTTTCTTGAGTTAACATATTTAGCTGTTTTAACTAAATTTTTTAATTCTGCTTACTAATAAAATAGGTCATAACAACCTTCGTCTATGTTAGAAAAATTAATCTAAATTAGAGTGACAACATAAATCTTAGTATCAATAACATATATTTCAGTTAGTTTGAACCCAACCATTAGTTACTGCGACTAAAATTAAATGCTTCTTTAGTTGATATATTTAGCTGTTTTAACTAGTACAACTGCAACAATTTTGTATTACTTACGATGACTTAGATTTCGGTTGAGTCCGTTTTCACAAAAAGAAAAGGCTGTATTGACTAAATTTTAGTTATCACTACCAACATATTTTTAAGAGTGCGTTAGGAATAATTAATTTAAATAAATGAAATGCCACTCCCACAAACCGGATATTTATTTTATTATTTTTAAATTACATTATAATCCACCTACAAAGACAATTGTAAAAATAAGTATTTCTAGATACATTTACATATATAGTATGTTAGAAGAGGACAAATGGACGAAATTTTGCAAAATATATAAAAATGTCACTCGTAATAAAAGCTTTTGCTTGTAAAATAAATAAGATTTCACGTTATGAAAATTTAATTTTTTATACGTATTTTATATTAAATAATTGCTTCATTTAATAAAGACATTGACAAACATGTCCATAGATGTCATTATTGTTTAATATGTAAAAACTAGTACTCTGGTTAAAGATGTGAGAGAGAATAGTTGGGACTTTAAAAAAATAATGTGATAAAATTCGCGACTTTTAATAATTTAAAATTTTTAATGAAGTTTTGTACTTCGTCTTATGGCTTAATTTAAGACATATTTTATATTTGTTCTTTTGGTAGAAAGTGATAAACACAGTATGCTTACTCTTACAAGTACTTCTTTTTGCTCTTTGTAAAAGAAATTAAATTTTTCATTGGGTGAATCTGATTTATTGTACAAGCAAAAATTTTTATTAGGAGTGACATTTTAACGAATCTTGCAAAATTTGGTTGATTTGTCCTCTTCTATTCTAAACCCCATCCGCGGTTATTCTGTGTATGTATGTACCTAGATAGCTGTCGTTCTTCTATCACTGATTTTTTTAATGGGTGTCTTTTACAAAAAAAAAGTGTAGGTGAGTGCAGTTACACGCAACACAAAAACGCAAACCTATAGAGTAACAAACAAACATATTTTCGCGCTTAGAAAATAGATAAGGAGGTATCCTTATCTATTTTCTAAGCGCGAAAATATGTTTGTTACAAACATATTTTCGCGCTTAGAAAATAGATAAGGACTATTTATCTATTTTCTAAGCGCGAAAATATGTTTGTTTGTTACTCTATAGGTTTGCGTTTTTGTGTTGCGTGTAACTGCACTCACCTACACTTTTTTTTTGTAAAAGACACCCATTAAAAAAATCAGTGCAGGTTAGTGCAGTTTCGTGCAACACAAAAGAACGTTGAATTTTTGCAATTTTTGACCTCAACTCCCTAGCGTCACCCCTCAAGGGGGCTGAAAAAGTTAAATTACATAAAAAAGTAGATTTATTAACGTTTGTTTGTTACTCTATAGGTTTGCGTTTTTGTGTTGCGTGTAACTGCACTCACCTACACTTTTTTTTGTAAAAGACACCCATTAAAAAAATCAGTGCAGGTTAGTGCAGTTTCGTGCAACACAAAAGAACATTGAATTTTTGCAATTTTTGACCTCAACTCCCTAGCGTCACCCCTCAAGGGGGCTGAAAAAGTTAAATTACATAAAAAAGTAGATTTATTAACCAATAAGATACACCTTAAATTTGTTGTATCTACCTTTACTAATAGCAAAGATATTTGCCCATACTAAGACTTTTCGGGCACCCTGTATAACTTATACGCTAACTAAGCCGCGGGTGAAAGCCATAGCTTTCACCCGCGCAACTGATTGACTTTTTCTGTGGGCTTCTCATTGACTGTTAAATACTACAAAGAAGAGAATATTAAGACTCCCATATGACCAGTGTTGTTTGATAAGAATTATTCTATTATTTTGTATGCTTTATTTATTATACTACATATAGTACGCTACGCTACCCAACTTAGTGACGTAAGTGTATTATTGTGCTTGTACCTGGTATCAATATAAGTGTTTTGGTAAACCGCAGCCTAATTTATCAACCCCGACGACCCCTAGCGTGACAATACCGCCTGCCGGATGGCCTATAAACCCAAATTCGCCCATTATTCCATGATTGAAAAGTTTTCTTATCAGAAAATATAATTGTTTCCCAGAAATTATTCTGATTTAAATATTCATATGCAAATTCTAACCTAACCTGTTTAAAATCCTCCAAATCCTCCAAAATCCTCCATTAAAAATATTTTATTAGCAGCACAACGACTTCGTATATCGGAATTTCGAACCCTGTCTCTAGCAGTATTTGCAGAACCTGGAAAGTTCGTCTCCTCTTTCGCTTTTATTGCAGTTTCGAATGGATGATCCCTTAGATAATTAAGCAGTCTTCTATCTTGATCTTCAGTAGAAATTTTAGGGGGGCCAGAACCTGCTTTTCTAATAATAGTCCCATGTCCTATTTTTTGTTTTGCCAACAGCACGGTATCCTTGTTTGTGTCATTCATACCTAGGTCTCCAGATTATGGAACAAACTGCCTGCAGACATTTTCCCCTCCCCTCCCAACCTCCAATCCTTTAAATCCAGTATCAGTGGGTTGCATTTCCCTTCTCTTTAGACGCCGATGGTACGTTAGCACTTAGGCTTGTCTACGTGGGCAGTACCGCATTAAGAAAAAACTAAATAGCAAAAATAAACAGTAAGTTTTGAAACTAGTTTTTAACTGTGTTTAAAAACTAATAAATAAAAGATTTTCCCGATAATTACAGGCGATTAACGTGAAGTGCAAACACTGTGATAATTATTGTCACATTCTTGGCTAAAATACCAAGGTCGTGCGACCATGGCTTAGTTAAACAAGAGCGCGCCCGATTCGTGAACTCCACCCAGACGACTTAAGGGCGTCAACGCCTTCTTGGACTATATAACATCGTGAACTTTTGATGACCACATTTTTGCTTCAACGAGGCTACATGAAGAGTACTGAAAGAGCAAGTACTGGTAGTACTTTTGTATAACACATTGATCCTGCTGGCAGGGCGCATGTAAAATTTTCGTTGTTTTGGGTTTGTTTAGATTTTTTTTCCTATCTTTTTATAAATATTTTCTGTAATACCAACATATATAAAGAAATAGGCAATGACTTTAACAATAAATTCTGAACACAATAAACTTAACCTGTTAACCTACGTTAGTGTAGAATAATGAATTTTGAATAGTGTAGTGTGATCTAGTGGGAAAAGTCCAACATTCCCTGACGACTCAGTAGATTGCTGGTCGAGGTAGTGATGTAAATATTCGGATTTTGTATAATTGTAATAATTATAGACACAGCTGACACATTAACAGATTTTTATTTTTTTAAGCTTATAAAATTTTCGGAACAAATATCTTGTTTGGTTAGTAAATCAGCAGTCAAACTTGAGATTTCCCCAGTTTAAAAATATTACTAATTAGTAATTAGTAACTATTATTATTATTGTTAAAAAAGTTTGTGGTAGAAGTGTATTCTGAACAGGCCAATACCATATAATTGTGATGCAGAGAAACAGCGTTTTTCATGGGAATGCTGATTCAAAAAACTGGGGACCTGAATACTACACAATTATTTCTCTGATGCCTTCGCTCAACCAGGCCAATATAATAATAATAATAATTTTATTGTGCCAAAGTTCACAAAACGACAAAATACACTCATGTGCTGCATATTAGTGTTCTAAACCTACAGTTGATATGAACAATATAATCAGTGCCTTGCCAATTCCACCTTTTGCTACATTTGTTTGTTACTGCAGACTTAGAATTTTGTAATTTCATTTCAAAATATCCACTATCATAATGTTAATAGACAGGCGTTTATTCTTTCGTAACAGTAGTTTCTTTCTTGCTCTATGTAAACACACAAATCTCATTCACAACAATGTGGACCTAGAGGAATTTAGAGAGAAGGAATATTCCCATTAAAAATAATAAACTTTCGAAGTACTTTTGGAGTGCTGTTTTATAATAATAGATCTTACCAAAATCTTCAAAACCTTCACTGCCTTTAAACTTTTTTTTAATATAACTCTGTTAGCATAGGTACTGCTAACAGATTATAAACGTAAAAGTTTTAAGTATATCCTATTTGAAGATAGCTACTGCCCAATAACCATGTGCTTATGAATGATAATTTAATTCTGTCTTAATTTCTGTATACCTAATATGTATACCTAATACTCTGCCTTCCCTGTTCGTCTTGGAGAGCCTGCTTTTTGTTAAACGGCATCTCAGTGAACACCAGAGACATGAGGAAGTTCACCATCATGACACCGGCAACAAGCAAGGGCTTGTGCCTGTATTTAGACGACTCCAGAGATGGCCCTGGCCCAGAGGGGAGTAACTTTTTATAATAATCTACCTGTTGTGATACGTGACCTGCCCTTATTCACGTTTAAAAGGAAGGTCAAGGATTTTATAATCAGTCAGGCATTCTATAGTATTGACGAGTACTTAAATTTTAGGGACTTTGAATTATTGCATTAACTGTGTTTGTAATAAATGTATGTTTGACTATATTGCCAAATGTCATTCTAATAATTGGTCCTTATTGTTACTTGTTTGATTCAGTTTGTTAACTATCTAGTGTTTGTATCTTACAGAGAAAGAAGTGTAATGTTAAATTTTATTTTATTTTATGACTGTGTGTGCGTATATGACGCCAATAAATTATTATTATTATTATTATTAAATAATAATAATATGGGTCTCCCCATATTTTCTTTTTTACTTTGACCTATTTTGGTTCTCTCTAGAGTAAGAAATTCATGCCGAATAAATTATTCATTGAATTTTTGCAACAAATACAGTGTCCTTTTGAAGGTTTCGAAGATTTTGGTATATATAAAACAGCACTCCAAAAGTACTTCGAAAGTTTATTATTTTTAATGGGAATATTCCTTCTCTCTAAATTCCTCTAGGTCCACATTGTTGTGAATGAGGTTTGTGTGTTTCCACATAGAGCAAGAAAGAAACTACTGTTACGAAAGAATAAACGCCTGTCTATTAACATTATGATAGTGGATATTTTGAAATGAAATTACAAAATTCTAAGTCTGCAGTAACAAACAAATGTAGCAAAAGGTGGAATTGGCAAGGCACTGATTATATTGTTCATATCAACTGTAGGTTTAGAACACTAATATACAGCGTATTTTGTCGTTTTGTGAACTTTGGCACAATAAAATTATTATTATTATTATATTGGCCTGGTTGAGCGAAGGCATCAGAGGAATAATTGTGTAGTATTCAGGTCCCCAGTTTTTTGAATCAGCATTCCCATGAAAAACGCTGTTTCTCTGCATCACAATTATATGGTATTGGCCTGTTCAGAATACACTTCTACCACAAACTTTTTTAACAATAATAATAATAGTTACTAATTACTAATTAGTAATATTTTTAAACTGGGGAAATCTCAAGTTTGACTGCTGATTTACTAACCAAACAAGATATTTGTTCCGAAAAATTTATAAGCTTAAAAAAATAAAAATCTGTTAATGTGTCAGCTGTGTCTATAATTATTACAAAATCCGAACTACCTCGACCAGCAATCTACTGAGTCGTCAGGGAATGTTGGACTTTTCCCACTAGATACACACTACACTATTCAAAATCCATTATTCTACACTAACGTACCTACGTTAGTGTAGTACTAACCTGTTAACCTTAACAGGTTAAGTTTATTGTGTTCAGAATTTATTGTTAAAGTCATTGCCTATTTCTTTATATATGTTGGTATTACAGAAAATATTTATAAAAAGAAACGAAAATTTTACATGCGCCCTGCCAGCAGGATCAAGGTGTTATACAAAAGTACTACCAGTACTGACCAGTACTCTTTCAGTACTCTTCATGTAGCCTCGTTGAAGCAAAAATGTGGTCATCAAAAATCACGATGTTATATAGACCAAGAAGGCGTTGACGCCCTTAAGTCGTCTGGGTGGAGTTCACGAATCGGGCGCGCTCTTGTTTAACTAAGCCATGGTCGCACGACCTTGGTATTTTAGCCAAGAATGTGACAATAATTATCACAGTGTTTGCACTTCACGTTAATCGCCTGTAATTATCGGGAAAATCTTTTATTTATTAGTTTTTAAACATAGTTAAAAACTAGTATTTTTGCTATTTAGTTTTTTCACGTAGACAAGCCTCAGTGCTAACTTACCATCGGCGTCTAAAGAGAAGTGATACTGGATTTAAAGGTTTGGAGGTTGGGAGGGGAGGGGAAAATGTCTGCAGGCAGTTTGTTCCATAATCTGGAGACCTACATAGTAATTGTATATTTCTTGTATATTTCGTGTATATTTCTTGTATATCTCGTATATTTCTTGTATATTTCTTGTATATTTCTTGTATATTTCTTGTATATTTCTTGTATATTTCTGTATATTTCTTGTATAATTCTTGTATATTTCTTGTATATTATTACTTGTATATTTCTTGTATACTTATATGTTCTCCTTGTGTATTTCCTGTATATTTCTTGTATATTATTTCTTGTATATTTCTTGTATATTTCTTGTATATTTCTTGTGTATTTCTTGTATATTTCTGTATATATCTAGTATATTTCTTGTATATTTCTTGTATACTTCTTGTACATTTCTTGTATATCTCTTGTATATTTCTTGTATACTCCTTGTATATTTCTTGTGTATTTCTTGTATATTTCTTGTATATTATTACTTGTATATTTCTTGTATATTATTTCTTGTATATTATTTCTTGTATTTTTCTTGTATATTTCTTGTATATCTCTTGTATATTTCTTGTATATTTCTTGTATATTCCTTGTATATTTCTTGTATTTTTCTTGTATATTTCTTGTATATCTCTTGTATATTTCTTGTATATTCCTTGTATATTTCTTGTGTATTTCTTGTATATTTCTTGTATATTTCTTGTATATTATTACTTGTATATTTCTTGTATATTTCTGTATATATCTTGTATATTTCTTGTATATTTCTTGAATATTTCTTGTATATTTCTGTATATATCTTGTATATTTCTTGTATACTTCTTGTATATTTCTTGTATACTTCTTGTATATTTCTTGTGTATTCCTTGTATATTTCTTGTGTATTTCTTGTATATTTCTTGTATATTTCTTGTATATTTCTTGTATATTTCTTGTATATTTCTTGTGTATTTCTTGTATATTTCTGTATATATCTTGTATATTTCTTGTATACTTCTTGTATATTCTTGTGTATTTCTTGTATATTTCTTGTATATTTCTTGTATATTCCTTGTATATTTATTGTATATTTCTTGTATATTTCTTGTATATTTCTTGTATATTCGTTGTATATCTCTTGTATATTTCTTGTATATTTCTTGTATATTCCTATATTTCTTGTGTATTTCTTGTATATTATTACTTGTGTATTTCTGTATATATCTAGTATATTTCTTGTATACTTCTTGTATATTTCTTCTATATTTCTTGTATATTCCTTGTATATTTCTTGTATATTTCTTGAATATTTCTTGTATATTCCTTGTATATTTCTTGTGTATTTCTTGTATATTTCTTACATGTTACTTGTATATTTCTTGTATATTTATTGTATATTTCTTGTATATTTCTGTATATATCTTGTATATTTCTTGTATACTTCTTGTATGTATGTATACTTCTTGTATATCTTTTGTATTCCTTGCTTGTATATGTGTATTCCTTGTTGTGTATTCCTTGTATATGTGTATTCCTTGTATATGTGTATTTCTTGTATATTTCTTGAATATTTCTTGTATATTTCTGTATATATCTTGTATATTTCTTGTATACTTCTTGTATATTTCTTGTATATTATTACTTGTATATTTCTTGTATATTTCTGTATATATCTTGTATATTTCTTGTATATTTCTTGAATATTTCTTGTATATTCCTATATTTCTTGTGTATTTCTTGTATATTTCTTGTATATTTCTTGAATATTTCTTGTATATTTCTGTATATATCTTGTATATTTCTTGTATACTTCTTGTATATTTTTGTATATTTCTTGTGTATTCCTTGTATATTTCTTGTATATTTCTTGTATATTTCTTGTATATTTCTTGTATATTTCTTGTATATTATTACTTGTATATTTCTTGTATATTCCTTGTGTATTTCTTGTATTCCTTGTATATTTCTTGTATATTTCTTGTATATTATTTTTTGTATATTTCTTGTGTATTTCTTGTATTCCTTGTATATTTCTTGTATATTTCTTGTATATTCCTTGTATATTTCTTGTATATTTCTTGTATATTATTTCTTGTATATTTCTTGAATATTTCTTGTATATTCCTTGTATATTTCTTGTGTATTTCTTGTATATTTCTTGTATATTTCTTGTATATTCCTATATTTCTTGTGTATTTCTTGTATATTTCTTGTATATTTCTTGTATAATATTTCTTGTATATTTCTTGTATATTTCTTGTGTATTTCTTGTATATTTCCATATATATCTTGTATATTTCTTGTATATTTGTATACTTCTTTCTTCTTCTTGTACATTTCTTGATTTCTCTTGTATATTTCTTGTATATTTCTTGTATAATCCTTGTATATTTCTTGTGTATTTCTTGTATATTTCTTGTATATTTCTTGTATATTTCTTGTATATTTCTGTATATATCTTGTATATTTCTTGAATATTTCTTGAATATTTCTTGTATATTTCTGTATATATCTGTATACTTCTTGTATATTTCTTGTGTATTCCTTGTATATTGTGTATTTCTTGTATATTTCTTGTATATTATTACTTGTATATTTCTTGTATATTCCTATATTTCTTGTGTACTTCTTGTATATTATTACTTGTGTATTTCTGTATATATCTAGTATATTTCTTGTATACTTCTTGTATATTTCTTCTATATTTCTTGTATATTCCTTGTATATTTCTTGTATATTTCTTGAATATTTCTTGTATATTCCTTGTATATTTCTTGTGTATTTCTTGTATATTTCTTGTATATTTCTTGTATGTTACTTGTATATTTCTTGTATATTTCTTGAATATTTCTTGTATATTCCTTGTATATTTCTTGTGTATTTCTTGTATATTTCTTGTATATTTCTTGTATATTATTACTTGTATATTCTTCTTGTATATTTCTTGATACTTCTTGTATATTTCTTGTACATTTCTTGTATATCTCTTGTATATTTCTTGTATATTTCTTGTATATTCCTATATTTCTTGTGTATTTCTTGTATATTTCTTGTACATTTCTTGTATATTTCTTGTATATTTCTGTATATATCTTGTATATTTCTTGTATATTTCTTGAATATTTCTTGTATATTTCTTGTATATTATTTCTTGTATATTTCTTGTATATTTCTTGTATATTTCTTGTATATCTCTTGTATATTTCTTGTATATTTCTTGTGTATTTCTTGTATATTTCTTGTATATTTCTTGTATGTTACTTGTATATTTCTTGTATATTTATTGTATATTTCTTGTATATTTCTGTATATATCTTGTATATTTCTTGTATACTTCTTGTATGTATGTATACTTCTTGTATATCTTTTGTATTCCTTGCTTGTATATGTGTATTCCTTGTTGTGTATTCCTTGTATATGTGTATTCCTTGTATATGTGTATTTCTTGTATATTTCTTGAATATTTCTTGTATATTTCTGTATATATCTTGTATATTTCTTGTATACTTCTTGTATATTTCTTGTATATTATTACTTGTATATTTCTTGTATATTTCTGTATATATCTTGTATATTTCTTGTATATATCTTGAATATTTCTTGTATATTTCTGTATATATCTTGTATATTTCTTGTATACTTCTTGTATATTTTTGTATATTTCTTATGTATTCCTTGTATATTTCTTGTATATTTCTTGTATATTTCTTGTATATTTCTTGTATATTATTACTTGTATATTTCTTGTGTATTTCTTGTATTCCTTGTATATTTCTTGTATATTTCTTGTATATTATTTCTTGTATATTTCTTGTGTATTTCTTGTATTCCTTGTATATTTCTTGTATATTTCTTGTATATTTCTTGTATATTTCTTGAATATTTCTTGTATATTTCTGTATATATCTTGTATATTTCTTGTATACTTCTTGTATATTTTTGTATATTTCTTGTGTATTCCTTGTATATTCCTTGTATATTTCTTGTGTATTTCTTGTATATTTCTTGTATATTATTACTTGTATATTTCTTGTATATTATTTCTTGTATATTATTTCTTGTATTTTTCTTGTATATTTCTTGTATATCTCTTGTATATTTCTTGTATATTTCTTGTATATTCCTTGTATATTTCTTGTATTTTTCTTGTATATTTCTTGTATATCTCTTGTATATTTCTTGTATATTCCTTGTATATTTCTTGTGTATTTCTTGTATATTTCTTGTATATTTCTTGTATATTATTACTTGTATATTTCTTGTATATTTCTGTATATATCTTGTATATTTCTTGTATATTTCTTGAATATTTCTTGTATATTTCTGTATATATCTTGTATATTTCTTGTATACTTCTTGTATATTTCTTGTATACTTCTTGTATATTTCTTGTGTATTCCTTGTATATTTCTTGTGTATTTCTTGTATATTTCTTGTATATTTCTTGTATATTTCTTGTATATTTCTTGTATATTTCTTGTGTATTTCTTGTATATTTCTGTATATATCTTGTATATTTCTTGTATACTTCTTGTATATTCTTGTGTATTTCTTGTATATTTCTTGTATATTTCTTGTATATTCCTTGTATATTTATTGTATATTTCTTGTATATTTCTTGTATATTTCTTGTATATTCGTTGTATATCTCTTGTATATTTCTTGTATATTTCTTGTATATTCCTATATTTCTTGTGTATTTATTGTATATTATTACTTGTGTATTTCTGTATATATCTAGTATATTTCTTGTATACTTCTTGTATATTTCTTCTATATTTCTTGTATATTCCTTGTATATTTCTTGTATATTTCTTGAATATTTCTTGTATATTTCTTGTATACTTCTTGTATGTATGTATACTTCTTGTATATCCTTTTGTATTCCTTGCTTGTATATGTGTATTCCTTGTTGTGTATTCCTTGTATATGTGTATTCCTTGTATATGTGTATTTCTTGTATATTTCTTGAATATTTCTTGTATATTTCTGTATATATCTTGTATATTTCTTGTATACTTCTTGTATATTTTTGTATATTTCTTGTGTATTCCTTGTATATTTCTTGTATATTTCTTGTATATTTCTTGTATATTTCTTGTATATTTCTTGTATATTATTACTTGTATATTTCTTGTATATTCCTTGTGTATTTCTTGTATTCCTTGTATATTTCTTGTATATTTCTTGTATATTATTTCTTGTATATTTCTTGTGTATTTCTTGTATTCCTTGTATATTTCTTGTATATTCCTTGTATATTTCTTGTATATTTCTTGAATATTTCTTGTATATTCCTTGTATATTTCTTGTGTATTTCTTGTATATTTCTTGTATATTTCTTGTATGTTACTTGTATATTTCTTGTATATTTCTTGAATATTTCTTGTATATTCCTTGTATATTTCTTGTGTATTTCTTGTATATTTCTTGTATATTTCTTGTATATTATTACTTGTATATTCTTCTTGTATATTTCTTGATACTTCTTGTATATTTCTTGTACATTTCTTGTATATCTCTTGTATATTTCTTGTATATTTCTTGTATATTCCTATATTTCTTGTGTATTTCTTGTATATTTCTTGTACATTTCTTGTATATTTCTTGTATATTTCTGTATATATCTTGTATATTTCTTGTATATTTCTTGAATATTTCTTGTATATTTCTTGTATATTATTTCTTGTATATTTCTTGTATATTTCTTGTATAATCCTTGTATATTTCTTGTGTATTTCTTGTATATTTCTTGTATATTTCTTGTATATTTCTTGTATATTTCTGTATATATCTTGTATATTTCTTGAATATTTCTTGAATATTTCTTGTATATTTCTGTATATATCTGTATACTTCTTGTATATTTCTTGTGTATTCCTTGTATATTGTGTATTTCTTGTATATTTCTTGTATATTATTACTTGTATATTTCTTGTATATTCCTATATTTCTTGTGTATTTCTTGTATATTATTACTTGTGTATTTCTGTATATATCTAGTATATTTCTTGTATACTTCATGTATATTTCTTCAATATTTCTTGTATATTCCTTGTATATTTCTTGTATATTTCTTGAATATTTCTTGTATATTCCTTGTATATTTCTTGTGTATTTCTTGTATATTTCTTGTATATTTCTTGTATGTTACTTGTATATTTCTTGTATATTTCTTGAATATTTCTTGTATATTCCTTGTATATTTCTTGTGTATTTCTTGTATATTTCTTGTATATTTCTTGTATGTTACTTGTATATTTCTTGTATATTTATTGTATATTTCTTGTATATTTCTGTATATATCTTGTATATTTCTTGTATACTTCTTGTATGTATGTATACTTCTTGTATATCCTTTTGTATTCCTTGCTTGTATATGTGTATTCCTTGTTGTGTATTCCTTGTATATGTGTATTCCTTGTATATGTGTATTTCTTGTATATTTCTTGAATATTTCTTGTATATTTCTGTATATATCTTGTATATTTCTTGTATACTTCTTGTATATTTTTGTATATTTCTTGTGTATTCCTTGTATATTTCTTGTATATTTCTTGTATATTTCTTGTATATTTCTTGTATATTATTACTTGTATATTTCTTGTATATTCCTTGTGTATTTCTTGTATTCCTTGTATATTTCTTGTATATTTCTTGTATATTATTTCTTGTATATTTCTTGTGTATTTCTTGTATTCCTTGTATATTTCTTGTATATTCCTTGTATATTTCTTGTATATTTCTTGAATATTTCTTGTATATTCCTTGTATATTTCTTGTGTATTTCTTGTATATTTCTTGTATATTTCTTGTATGTTACTTGTATATTTCTTGTATATTTCTTGAATATTTCTTGTATATTCCTTGTATATTTCTTGTGTATTTCTTGTATATTTCTTGTATATTTCTTGTATATTATTACTTGTATATTCTTCTTGTATATTTCTTGATACTTCTTGTATATTTCTTGTACATTTCTTGTATATCTCTTGTATATTTCTTGTATATTTCTTGTATATTCCTATATTTCTTGTGTATTTCTTGTATATTTCTTGTACATTTCTTGTATATTTCTTGTATATTTCTGTATATATCTTGTATATTTCTTGTATATTTCTTGAATATTTCTTGTATATTTCTTGTATATTATTTCTTGTATATTTCTTGTATATTTCTTGTATAATCCTTGTATATTTCTTGTGTATTTCTTGTATATTTCTTGTATATTTCTTGTATATTTCTTGTATATTTCTGTATATATCTTGTATATTTCTTGAATATTTCTTGAATATTTCTTGTATATTTCTGTATATATCTGTATACTTCTTGTATATTTCTTGTGTATTCCTTGTATATTGTGTATTTCTTGTATATTTCTTGTATATTATTACTTGTATATTTCTTGTATATTCCTATATTTCTTGTGTATTTCTTGTATATTATTACTTGTGTATTTCTGTATATATCTAGTATATTTCTTGTATACTTCATGTATATTTCTTCAATATTTCTTGTATATTCCTTGTATATTTCTTGTATATTTCTTGAATATTTCTTGTATATTCCTTGTATATTTCTTGTGTATTTCTTGTATATTTCTTGTATATTTCTTGTATGTTACTTGTATATTTCTTGTATATTTCTTGAATATTTCTTGTATATTCCTTGTATATTTCTTGTGTATTTCTTGTATATTTCTTGTATATTTCTTGTATGTTACTTGTATATTTCTTGTATATTTATTGTATATTTCTTGTATATTTCTGTATATATCTTGTATATTTCTTGTATACTTCTTGTATGTATGTATACTTCTTGTATATCCTTTTGTATTCCTTGCTTGTATATGTGTATTCCTTGTTGTGTATTCCTTGTATATGTGTATTCCTTGTATATGTGTATTTCTTGTATATTTCTTGAATATTTCTTGTATATTTCTGTATATATCTTGTATATTTCTTGTATACTTCTTGTATATTTTTGTATATTTCTTGTGTATTCCTTGTATATTTCTTGTATATTTCTTGTATATTTCTTGTATATTTCTTGTATATTTCTTGTATATTATTACTTGTATATTTCTTGTATATTCCTTGTGTATTTCTTGTATTCCTTGTATATTTCTTGTATATTTCTTGTATATTATTTCTTGTATATTTCTTGTGTATTTCTTGTATTCCTTGTATATTTCTTGTATATTCCTTGTATATTTCTTGTATATTTCTTGTATATTATTTCTTGTATATTTCTTGAATATTTCTTGTATATTCCTTGTATATTTCTTGTGTATTTCTTGTATATTTCTTGTATATTTCTTGTATATTCCTATATTTCTTGTGTATTTCTTGTATATTTCTTTTATATTTCTTGTATAATATTTCTTGTATATTTCTTGTATATTTCTTGTGTATTTCTTGTATATTTCCATATATATCTTGTATATTTCTTGTATATTTGTATACTTCTTTCTTCTTCTTGTACATTTCTTGATTTCTCTTGTATATTTCTTGTATATTTCTTGTATATTCCTTGTATATTTCTTGTGTATTTCTTGTATATTTCTTGTATATTTCTTGTATATTTCTGTATATATCTTGTATATTTCTTGTATATTTCTTGAATATTTCTTGTATATTTCTGTATATATCTGTATACTTCTTGTATATTTCTTGTGTATTCCTTGTATATTGTGTATTTCTTGTATATTTCTTGTATATTATTACTTGTATATTTCTTGTATATTTCTTGTATATTTCTTGTGTATTCCTTGTATATTTCTTGTGTATTTCTTGTATATTTCTTGTATTTTCTTGTATATTTCTTGTATATTTATTGTATATTTCTTGTATATTTCTGTATATATCTTGTATATTTCCTGTATATTTCTTGAATATCTCTTGTATATTTCTTGTATATTTCTTGTATATTCCTTGTATATTTCTTGTGTATTTCTTGTATATTTCTTGTATATTTCTTGTATATTATTACTTGTATATTCTTCTTGTATATTTCTTGATACTTCTTGTATATTTCTTGTACATTTCTTGTATATCTCTTGTATATTTCTTGTATATTTCTTGTATATTCCTATATTTCTTGTGTATTTCTTGTATATTTCTTGTATATTATTACTTGTATATTTCTTGTATATTATTTCTTGTATATTTCTTGTATATTTCTGTATATATCTAGTATATTTCTTGTATACTTCTTGTATATTTCTTCTATATTTCTTGTATATTCCTTGTATATTTCTTGTATATTTCTTGAATATTTCTTGTATATTCCTTGTATATTTCTTGTGTATTTCTTGTATATTTCTTGTATATTTCTTGTATGTTACTTGTATATTTCTTGTATATTTCTTGTATATTTATTGTATATTTCTTGTATATTTCTTGTATATTTCTGTATATATCTTGTATATTTCTTGAATATTTCTTGTATATTTCTTGTATACTTCTTGTATGTATGTATGTATGTATGTATGTTTTGTATTCCTTGCTTGTATATGTATATCCTTTTGTATTCCTTGCTTGTATATGTGTGTTCCTTGTTGTGTATTCCTTGTATATGTGTATTCCTTGTATATGTGTATTCCTTGTATATGTGTATTTCTTGTATATTTCTTGTATATTATTACTTGTATATTTCTTGTATATTTATTGTATATTTCTTGTACATTTCTTGTATATTTCTTGTATATTTCTGTATATATCTTGTATATTTCTTGTATATTTCTTGAATATTTCTTGTATATTTCTTGTATATTATTTCTTGTATATTTCTTGTATATTTCTTGTATATTTCTTGTATATCTCTTGTATATTTCTTGTATATTTCTTGTATATTTCTTGTATATTCCTTGTATATTCCTTGTATATTTCTTGTATATTATTTCTTGTATAACATATTTTGCCAAAATTTAGCTTTCTATGTCGAGCAGTTTGAACTTGAAAAATTATTTAATTTTTAGGGATTGATTTTACCCTCTTGGAGGGTGACTTTTGCAATATCCTGTGCTTTTGGACGCTTGGGGACTAAATTAAAGCTGTATGCAAATTTTCAGCATTCTTTGTTAGTTAGGGCTGGGCCTTGACAAATCAGTGGCAGAAGTGTATACAAATTTTGAAAAACTAATAAAATAACAAATATTTTTAAACAATTAATTTTATTTGAAATACTTCCCTTGTTTAGGAACCAAAATTTCATAAAGATCAGTCTTAATAATTAAAAAAAAAACTTACAAAATAAAAATAACATCTAAGTACACATAAGTTAAAAAATATTTACAATAAAATTTAGCTTTTTACACAGAAACTACCATTTCCTTTTAATAAACATGTACAAACTTGAGGGACAAAAATTTTTGTACAAGAAGCAATTTTAGGTCTAGAAAAAAGTGATATTTTTTGTAGGCCACGATTCTTGATTGAGGTTATAGAAATATTCAATAGAGGCAAGATCTGGAGAGTCGAAATAAGAAAAAATTATGCAGTGAATGAAACCAATTGGAATGGATATCTTTGAGCGTTTTCCCGAAAAATGTTTAAAAAATGCGATAAAAAAATACATTATATATATCGTTGAATTCGTGCTTCAATAAGCTTTCATTTGACACCCTACACGACGCCCTTGAAAAAAAAAATTCCATTGCCCAATTTACCCCCCGACATTAATCCCCTGAATCAAAATTTAACTTTTTATACGTCACGTCTATAATTGGGCCATCGCACTCTATCTCTGTACCATATTTTAAATTTCTACGTCGAATAGTTTCAGAGAAAATCGCCTGTGACAGACACACGGACGGACGGACGGACGGACGGACACCGAAGTGATTCCATTAGTGTTCCGTTTCACGGAACACTAAAAATGAAAAAATCTACAGCTAAACTTAATTTAAACCTGACTGCTGCATTTCTTAGAGATAATTTGTAGCGTTTATCTAAGTAAAAACACGATGATTAACAAGACTAGTTGGTTTCGTTGTGTAATTTCTGTACCGTGTTCTTGATAAAAATAATATAAAAAGATTTCCATTTTTGTCTTGCCGGAGTTTGCAGTCATCTGAAAAATGCTCGGAAAAATGATATTGTGTCCTGCGAGGTATCCTGTAATGAGATTTCTACGTAATTGTGATGAATTAATAAAATAATTTAAAAAACAAAATATTAAGTAAAACGACTTTTAAACTTTAAAGTATAGTGTATAAAAATACATTTTGCATTGAATTGTATTTTGTTGCAAACTACAGAATATATACACAAATTAAAAATGAAAAAAAATGTTTAACAGTATCAAAAAGTCACAAGAACCAACAAAGGAAGGTTTTACTATCGGTTATCCTCGAATTCGACTGAAGTAACACACCCGAAAACAAAGAAAGAGAAAAAAAACAGAGAAAGATTTCTGGGCGGGGCGGTTTAGATTTGGCAACTACATGTTGCCAAATCTAAACTAATGCCACAGGAATGCTATTACTGTCAAAATAATGCCATCGGTAATGCCGCCATAATGCCAATACTGCCACTATAATGCCAATACTGCCATCATAATGTCAATAATGCCACCATAATGCCAATACTGCCACCCTAATGCCAATACTGCCACCCTAATGCCACCCTAATGCCAATAATGCCACTAATGCCAAGAGCTTGTACACCATAATGCCCCAGCGGTTTACCCCTCGCCATGCCTTAAATGTCTCGGAAGTGTAGCCGGTTTCAAGCAATATTTCATTTATTTGATCTAGAGTTTTTAAGTTTTCACACCAACAGACAGACTGGTGGAAATAGGAAAACATGTTTTTCATAATCTGGGTATCCCAAAATGTGATAAACTGAAAAAATATCTTGAAGTGATTTATTTACAAATACAGTACTTAGGTACTTCCTCCAGTGATTGAAATAAAAAAAACTTATAATTATTTTTTTCATTTTAACTCTTGAAGTTTTTGAATCAACACTATCAAAAGACTAAGTTAAACAATGCTTAAAAGAAAAATGTTAATTAGGCCTTTTCCAATTTCAATAGATTACTTAATTAAACTTCTTTTCCATTGAAAAAAAGGTGAAAAAATTGGTTAGAAAAAAGAAAAAAGAGTATTATAACAACCAATTTGCAAGTGCAAAGGGAGACTCAAGAAAAACCAGGAAAGTTATAAACGAAATACTATCACAAAAAACTAAAAGCTCTCAAGGAAGTGAAATAGAATCCCTCACTATGGATGATGGCAACAAAATTGAAAACCAACAGCAAATTTGTAGCTTCCTAAACAAATACTTTGTGGATGTGGGTGAGAGGTTGGCAGCAGTGATACCTGATGTACCGCTGGATGTACAGAGTGAGTTTGCTGGTGATAAAAATATGTCTCTCACTCCAACTACTACTGATGAAGTTGCCCAGCTTGTAAGGGAGCTTGATTCTGCGAAAGCAACAGGCTTTGATGGCCTGAGTATCTGCGTGTTGAGGCAGTGTTGTGATGGTGTTGCACCTATTCTTTCTAATATAATAAACCAGTCACTCAGCAGTGGTGAAGTTCCTGATGGGATCAAAACAGCAAAAGTACGACCTCTGTTCAAGGATGGTGATAAGAATGCAGCTAACAATTACAGACCAATATCGGTGCTTCCTTCATTGTCAAAAATTTTTGAAAAAATTGTAAACCAGAGACTGGTAGGTTTTTTGCATTGTCAAAATATGTTGTACTCGGGGCAGTATGCTTTCCGGGAATCTAGTGACACGGTATCTGCGTCTGTAGATATGATCTCTGAGGTACAAATGAAAATTGATGACAATCAGATTGCAGCTCTGGTGTCGCTGGATTTACGGAAGGCGTTCGATACAGTGCATCATGGTATAATGTTGAGAAAGATGGAGCTTCTGGGTGTGAGGGGAAAGTGCCACGACTGGTTCTCGAACTATCTTTCAAATAGAATGGCTTTTGTATCATTGGGCAATACAGCCAGTACAAAAGAACAAGTCAAATATGGGGTACCACAAGGGTCAATATTGGGCCCAACCCTTTTCTTAATATATATTAACTCTATTTCTAACCTCAAATTACATGGTAAAATAAAACTGTACGCCGATGATACCACAATAGTTTATTATGGCAAATCAACAATTGAACTTAAACAAAAAATAACACAAGATTTAAACTTAATTACCAAATGGCTACAAATGCATAAACTAACTCTTAATATTCAAAAATCATCGTACATGTTTATCAGTAAGACGAGGGTCGGTGGTGGTACACCTCTTACATTAAATAATGAGGATCTAAAATATAGTTGTATAATAAAATATCTTGGCCTTCTTATAGATGAGACTCTTTCATGGGAGCATCATTTGAGTAATTTAAGAAAAAAGATTGCAGCACCTGTTGGTGTTCTGAGAAGGATAAGTTATTGTCTACCTAAGTGCTTGGTTAGGGGCATTTATTACTCTCTAATACATGGTCATTTACAGTACTTGGCGATAATCTGGTATCCTGCGTGTGGAACCTATATAAGACCAATCCAAATCTTACAAAATAAAGCAATACAAAAAATATATGGACTACCTATGAGGTACAGCACAGTAAATCTTTATAAAACTTATAATATTATGAACCTACAAAGTATATACGAATGTCAAATATCTTGTTATATACATCAGGCTCTATCGCACTCTCGATTAACCAATATCTCCCTGACTCTGCGAGGTGACATTCATAGATACCCTACGAGGCAAATCAAATGATTTAAATCATGATTTAAATCGTGATTTAAATCGTGATTTAAATCAAGTGATTTTTTTGAAAAAAATCAATGATTTAAATCATTTTTCTTCATAATGATATTTTATTAAGTATTACATAATAATTACGAGAATGATTATTTTATTTTAACTCGACTTGATTTTATTATCTACCATTATAACAGGTATAGTATAGGGTATAGGTAGCTATATAATATGTACCCACTGTTTTTTGTTTGTGATTTTAAAATTACCGTTTTCTGTTTCGTTTGCTGAAGTTTGAATTAATATTAATATTAAATTTATATTTTCTACTCCATTATTTTAATATTTACTGCATTTTAATTATTTACTATTGTAACTGTGTTACATCTGAACAAACAATAATGAAATAATACAAACCTAAAAAAATCAAAAAAATCTGATTTAAATAAAAATAATCTGATTTAAATCAAAAAAATCTGTTTTTTTTTGATTTTTTAAAAAAAATCATGATTTTTGCCAACCCTGGAGTACTTAATGTATTTGTATTTTTAGCTGGGTAATACAAATTATAATGAACTGTATAAATTACATGCAGGACATGCCTTATATGAATCAGACAGTGACTCTTCAGACTCTGTAGCAAGCAGTACTTTTTTTGAGACAAATAAACCACCATTATACAGTTATGAGGAAATAAAAGCTAATTTGGACAGCAATGAAACTCAAAATATACAAAGTCATGAAAGAGTATTAAATGTAAGTGGTCCCAATGGTGCTAATAAGACTTTAAAAACTGGTAAGTTTAAATCTGATTTCAAATTGTTTTTGTGCATTTTTGATTCAGAATAATTTTTTTATTATTATTTTTTGTGTTTTGTATTATATTGTTCTGGACTCTCGAAATACTGATCACACTTTTGGTTTTCTAACCTTTATTTTCTGAAAATCAACAATGAAAGCTAGTCTGGATCCTTTATATATCCTTTTGCTAGTCCTGGAAAATTCCGAAACATTCTAGAGGTATACAAGGCGTATTAAAGAAGCAAATGATTGTGGTAAATTCTAGACTTTCTTTCATAGGCGTTCCATGCAGAAAATAATGGAATTGTATAATCTGCAAAGATCCATACCTTCTTTCGTAGGCATAACATGTAAAAATTAACAAAGGTATTAAATTAGAAACTAATAGAAAGTAAACCTAAAATCTCAAAATACATGAACTTAAACTAGAACTACAAAAGTCTATGAAATGTGTGTGAATCCGTAACTATTTATATTTACTCTGTACTCTGTATTGTTTTATGGACAATCACGTCCAATAAATAAGACATCTATTTCACACTCTATTCACTTACTAGGATTAGGATTAGGATTAGGATTAAGGTGAGTGGGTCAAGAACTGACCCTCCACTGCGACCATCGCGATCTATTGTGGCTCACATCTCTATTAGATTTCTTCCAGCAGATCCAGCCTCTGAATGAAGCTGATTATATTCACTTACTAATGGCTTTTCTTAGGGAATTAGCACTTAGACTGTGAATTAGATATTTGATGTTTTGACCACAGGTGTACCTTGTCCTTTCTTAGTACATAAAGGTTGATTTATAATTGTGATAGTATTCTGTAATAGAGGGGTGCTGAACTTATTGACCTCTGGTGTTTAACACATTAAAGATTTTATCTATATGTAATTTATTGACACTTAATCTATGATGTCATATGAAAAGGCTATATTTTTGTTATTGTTTTGAAACATTCTATTATCAGTTCTCTATTTTCTGGTAAATATCTGGTTAAAATATAAAAAATGTGTTTAATTTTAGGAAAGAACTACAGCCACTAACAGTTTCTTAACCTTGCATCTTGTCATTACTATCATTTAAGTCATTCCTATCCTAAACGAACAAAGTACATTATCCTTAAACTAAGATAAAATTTAGCCTTGTACATATTTTGAGACAATTATCTTGAAAAACATTTAAGAAAAATAAAAAAACTGGAAAAAAATAAAATCCTGTATTTCGGGCTAATGTTCATGAGAACTTTTTAATAATTTTTGATTTAAAATATTTCCGCGCATTTTTCTAACATCCTGTATGAAAATACCAATGTTTCATTCATCTTCATTAAATAATTTCTGCAGCCTTGTATATCCTTTTGTTTAGATATATTTTGCATAATTTATTAGAACATTTTTCAAGTTTTTTTTTTAATTGTTCCGGTTATTTCCGAACCGTTGAATTTCTTCAGATTTTATACTGTGAATTATAAATCTTTATAGATTCCTGCCTACGTGAAATAGTTAAAAAAGAGCTGGAAAAGTTGGTATTGAGAAATTCATGTGTTTTATGTAATCTAATACAACGTTCTGAACATGATATTACAATTCATAAAAATGGAAGAAGTCACAAACAAGTAATCGATCAGTATATTAAATCCAGACTGGAAAAATTGCAGAGTGAAATAAATGTTGAACAGACATATAAAATTGGTCTCATACAATCTAGCTCTTCTGGTAGTAATACATCTTCACCTAGTAGATTGGTAGCAAATTCTGCTGGAAACCTAAGACAATGTGGTAAGTAATCTCTATATATAAAAGAAGAAACTGACTAACTGACTGATTGACCAACATATCAA
Organism: Philopedon plagiatum; assembly: GCA_963971165.1. Classification (NCBI taxonomy): domain Eukaryota; kingdom Metazoa; phylum Arthropoda; class Insecta; order Coleoptera; family Curculionidae; genus Philopedon; species Philopedon plagiatum. Next base: position 26,207,773 of record OZ020197.1, on the reverse strand, counting down.
CGCACAGCCCACACCGCTGGATCTAGAAACTTGAAATTTTGCACAGAGGTTTCTTATATAACGTAGGCGTCTACTAAGCAAGGGTTTTTCAAAATTCAGGGGTTAAACTTTATATGATGAAAAAATATTAGATGGTTCTATTAACTCAAAATTTCATAGAAGTATTTTAAAAAATAAATGTTTAAACACATGTTTTAAAATTTTTATTAAGTAAACCCCTATGGGGGTGAAAAGTATGTAATGTAGTAAAATTGTTATACCGCGGAAGAAGTCGCAGACGGAAGCTAGTAAGGTATAAGCAAAAACTAAAAACTGTAGAATCGACAACAACGCGCTTCGCTCTTCGTAGCAGCAGAAATCTAAATTATGAATAAAATAATGTACAAATAATGCCTGACGAGGAAACACCGGTTGCCGTAATCTAGGATATGAATAAGTGGTGGCTTTTAATAAGTCAACCCCTAAGGGGGTGAAATGGGGGTTCAGAGTTTGTAATGGAGTAAAATTGTTATACCACGAACGAGTCGCGGGCGGAAACTAGTACATTATAATGGCCGTATCAAAAATTTTCAAAAAAGCAGATTGCCAAAAATAAAATTTGAACCAAACAAGATTGTCTTGATATTAAAGATGTGCCTGATGAAAACTTAAACATATCTTATTATTTTGGAATCGGTGGGACCATTCAATGTTTTTGCATTCGACGTGCATTTTACTCAGGGAACAAAATTGGTCATAATGATCGCACAATTCATTCAAGGGAATTCGGTGACAGTCGGGATGGCTCTCCCGGGCTTCTTGAGAAGCTACAGCGCTTCCGATTAGGCTCGGAATCGGAGTCAGTCACAGTACAAGCTGGGAGGGACAATGGGTTGATAAACCACGTTGCGCCTGGAATTCCTGAAGGGGACTTCAGGAGCGACCAAAGGTAGAGAAACCGATTGAGCGACAATAGATCCACATCTCTTAAATTAAGCAAAAAGAATTCAAGGGGAAGTGGAGGGGGTAAAAATTTTAAAAAAATACGTAAGACCTACTATCCATTTCTAAAGTTTTGACCCCTCAGTCTGAGGGTCAATAACAAAAAAACCACGGGGCAGAATAAACTGAAAAAATTACAGCTTGTTAGGACGTTATCCAAGAGTTTCTGCCAAAAAATGTATTATTGTAGTGTAAACGATATTGAACTTATTCATAATCAAGTAGAAAAAAACAACGATTTTACTGCGTTAATACTGATAAACGATTTTCTCATGTCTATATATTGGTTAATTTGTTCCCTATTTAAATGCAATTTTGAAGGTAGATAGAAAAATATCTATACTTTCGCAAGAGATTGGTAGTATGTGTCTAAAATTGTATTTTTTTTATTTTTAATGATGTTTGTGTATCAGCTGTACTGTGGACAATTTAAAACCTTATAAAAAATCTTTACACTCGTAGACGTAGTTATTATTATACAAATGTATTTTATTACACAAAATTAAAAAAAGCACCTTTAGTTCTTGTAAAAATTGCAATAAATATTAAAAGCCACATAAGAAAGAGATGCAAAGTGTCAAACGCCTTTACCGACATACTCACAGTACGGTGGCGTCGTCGTTAAGGTCGTCTGTAGTCCGTAGGTCCATGTATTTTTATTTGTTTAGAATTTAATCTATTTGTTATGTATTGAAAAGATTTGTAAAATAATATTATTTAGTTGATTGTGGTTGTTTATATCTACTTATTGTTGATTTAAATTTTTGGTTTTAGTGGTAGATAGTAATTTGAAATTATTATTGTTTTCACACGATTTTTAAGATTATCTTGTTCGAATTTATATAAATACCTGATGTAATCTGAACCAAAAATACGGTATCAAACTACAGTCTAATACGTTAAAATGTCTCGTCAGTGCATTGAACAAATGAATAAATATTATATTAAAAGTCAGAGCGTACTTTCAATAAGAGAAAGCCAACGGTTTGGAAAATATTTTGATTGAGCAAGTGGTTAAAAGAACAGCAGATTGCCTGGGTATTAGTGAAAACACCGTTAAACGTGTTACTGCGGAAGAAAAAAGTTCCGGTATTATACCATCAAAAGGGAGAAGTGGAAGGCCCCGACTGGAATGTGATGAGATTTTGCAGGGCGTCATAAGGAGAACAATATTAAATGTTTACCTGGAGCGTCGGTTTCCTTCTATAAAACAAGTTTAACAGAAATTGAAAGAAGATGTCGATTATTTACCAGAATTTTCAAAAATGACTTTGTACCGATGGATTAAAGAACTTGGGTTTTCCTAGAAAAAACTAATTAATAAACCAATTTTAATGGAACAAAACACAATTGCTGCCAGAAAAGCGGAATTCTTATACGCCATAAAGAGATATCGTGAAGATTCTTGGCAAATATTTTATACAGATGAAACATGGTGCGGTGCAAATCATTCAGGGAAGTTTGGCTGGGTTGAAAGAGTTAATCCCACAAAACGGGATAATTTTGATGAACACAGAGGTGGTATACATGAAATTAATGGCTTTAGAGGTGGAATAAAACGGTCATCAGGATCAGGACAACGGGTTATTTATTATCTTACATATTGGTAGTAAAAATGGGTTTTTGGATGACTGCCTGAAGTGTTTCGTTGGGAAAAAAAGTGCGGCGTCAGTGGATTACCATAACGAGATGAATAAACAACATTACGAAGAATGGTTTAGAACAGTGCTTTCTGTAATACCTGACAAATCAGTAATCGTAATTGACCAAGCACCGTATCATACAATGTTGGATCCTAATTTTCGAAATCCTACAACTGCCTGGACAAAACAAAAAATAATAGAATGGATGTCCCAGCGAAAAGCAACATTGCCCAATGGATTTACAACGTTTAATGAATTAACCAAACCAATGCTTTTAGACCTATGCAAGAACTATCACTTTCCAAAAACGTATCTTTTAGATACAATTGCAAAGGAGTTACGTAATGATAATGTAAAGCTTCTATGGTTGCCAGTTGCACACTGTGAATTCAACGCAATTGAATTAATTTGGGCATATGTGAAAAATAAAGTGGCAAAATTGAATACTACGTTTAAAATCACAAATGTACTAAATTTGTGTCTTGAAACGATGCAGAACGTGCCAAATTCTGTTTGGGAAAATTGCGTTGGACACGCTAATAAAATTGAGGAATCCTACAGAGAAAAAGACAACTCAGTTGATGTTGTTGTAGAACCATTAATTATAAATTTAGATGAAGGTGATGATTCAAATGAAGACTTTATTAATGATGAAGAAGGAGAAAACGATCCATAAGTGTAGGTATTCTTCGGTAAAAAAGAGTGGTGTAATCCAATCTGGTTATTTTTAGTTTTAGATTTAACTAAATTTTATCAGGGCTTTGTACCTTAAAAGTTAAATCGGATGTGATTCTACGTAAACAGGCCACTTTCACATATTTCTTTTATTATTAAGCAAAAGCAAATGCAGACAAACTTACCACAGCATTTGTTACAATTTTCCAAATATGCGAATCATAAAAATAAGGGAACATCAAAAATATTGTTTTCTTTTAGGTGAATTATAAATAAATAAAGCTAATTGGCCTATTTACGTTACTCACTTTGACGTAATATTTTTAAATTACTATTGTTCGACTACACACGTTTTGCCTATTTTAGAGATCTTAATGAAACAATCGAAAATCGTTAAATAGAAATAAATGTAAATATTTACCAATGCATATACTTATTTTTTCTTAATTTTACCAGTTACCTAATTTATCATATAGAGCACAAAAAAAAACCGTCACTATATTGCATTACTTTAATGATTATTACCTTAACACCCATACTATTGCACCTTCGACGCCCCGCTCCATCCCGCAAGCACAATGCTGCTATCCTTTACACAAATTAATTGTTTGTATTTACGTTTATGACAACTGCCAAAACAAAATTTTCGTTAAACGTAAAGTTACATCTCTTTATATGTAATACAAAAAAACAAAAATTTTTGCTGTAAGATTACTGGTAGTAATTACATAACCACAATCATTTTTTGAATATTACTACCAAACCTAAGAAAAAAAAATATAACTAATATTTTTTGGGACTAAAGTAAGGTTCACTTTATCGCCTGTAAAAAATTAGTTAGGCCTGGGAGTACCAGTAAGTCACAATAAATTTTTACAATAGAGTAATTGATGAACTAGGGAAAAAATGGTGACAATTTTACACTTACCTTCCCATTAGAAAAGCACCAAGGCATCTACGGTTACAAAGTTTTACATGTGTAATAGAGACAAGTAACTTTACCGAAATATGTGAAAATTATATTTTTTAAAATTGTACTTTTTACTTTACAAGCTTCCAAACTGAGGGGTCAAAACTTTAGAAATGGATAGTAGGCAAATGACATCAAATTAAAGAGCTCTCGAAGTCGATTAGAACATTATTTTTTATTAATTTTTGGCTTCAGTGTGACACTTGTATGGTGTTTTACAAGCTCCTCTCTATTGTACAAAGTACTAAAAATCTGAGAGATGACTTTAATAAGTAAGTTCATTTCTAGATTTAACACTGTATTTTTTTGTAATTCTATAGATCCTTTACTACGGGGTATAATTAAAAGGGAACTAGGAAAATTGGTATTAAGAAATTCCTGTATACTATGTAACATAATCGACCGTTCCGAACATGAAATTGAAAATCATAAAAATGGAAAAACTCACAAACAGGTAGTTGATCAGTTTATTAATCGCAGACTGGAGAAATTAAAAAGGACAAGAAATGTTGAACAGGTGTATTGTAATGACTCTCTACAGTCTAAATATCCTAATAGTAATGCGGGTACACCTGAAAAATTGGTAACAAACGCAACACTTTTTAAACCTAGTAGTAAGTACAAATAATAGACACACGGCACAAACACATTTAATGTTTTAATTCTTCAAAAATATTCTTTATTGTTTATTCAAAATTTCTTACTGATCACTGTAAGAAATCTTAACCATATTTTTCATTTTTTATCCATAATTAATTGTGCAAAAATTAAAAAGTGGTATACTATCTGTTTCAAGAATACGGGTGGAGGGGGACTTTACAAACTGCAATGCTAATAATGTTTTGTGTTTTGTACTTTACAAAGAAGTATCTACTTAATTGTTTATAATTTTTTTGTGTGGAACACTAACAAAAATTATTCCTGCTTCGCCCTCCCTTTTTTTCGAGTGTTTAGTAAAATATTTTATAGTTTACAAAAAAAATAATGGTCAATCAAAATCAGTTAAAAGAAAAGTTAAACGCAAATAAACATGAAAAGACATGCTCCTTGTTTAATGTCGGTAAGAACATAAAAAAAATTATTTTATAAATATATTTTATACCAAAATCTAAATCTTTCTAATCTAATTCTCTCCTTATAAATTCTTCTTACTGATCATACCCTGATCAAAAAATAAGAAAATAAATTATAGTTTAATAAATTAAAAAACATGCTTTTGTGAGTAGCGCACTAAAAAGTTAGAAATAATTATTTTCTTTATATAGTTAACAGAAAACCGGAGTGTGCAGTGTGCGCATCGTGCGGAATGTAAAGCAACTAACAAAATGCGCCTCCCTTTCTTCGCACACATGTATACCCCGGTTTTCTGTTAACTTGTACAGCTATGCTAGGCATACATTACATTTTGTTTATTATGCCTAGACCGCTATATAACTGCGCTCCACGCTTTTAAACGTAATTACCCATTTAAAGACCAAATGTTTTATAGCTGCACAAGTTAACAGAAAACAGGGTTATGCATGTGTGAGGAGTAAAGGGACGCACTGTTTGCTTTTTTGCTTTTCTGTTAACTATAAAAGGAAAATAATTATTTCTAACTTTTTAGTGCGCTACTCATAAAAGGGTATTTTATAGTTTTTTAGTAAATTAAGTTTGTAACATACACGAACTCCCAAAAATAATTTTTCCTTATCAACCTTACAAGAAAACAACCTATATCTTCACAAAAAGTTCTACATTGTAAAGAAAGAGCATGGTTATTTAATAACTTGATGTAGGACAATACAGGGTGGCTCAAATAGCTGAAAGTCACGATTTAAATTGTATTTTTTTTAGCCACCCTATATGCCCTAGACAAAATTTATGAATAACCATGCTCTTTTTTCTCAATGTAGAACTTTTTATGAACATATGCTTTTTTTCTAAGGGCGATAGTAAAAAATTAATTGTATTCTTGGGACCTAATGCATGTTCCAAACCTAGTTCACTAACATAAATAAATTAACTCTAGTACATTTGCATTGGCAGTTTACCTTTAAATAACGATTTTATGTCTTTTTAGCTCCACGTGTATTAGGACTTCTACATTTTTTAACCCACCCAGTATGTATGAGATCAAATTTTTGAGTGCCAATGCTATTTTCTCACGATGTAGAACTTTTTATATAGAGACACTTTTTTTCGTAAAATTAATAATAAAAATTTTTCCACTGCGAAGAACGCTGTATATTTAACATATTATTGTATTGTCACCGGAATTGCATTATTTTTAAATCGATTCTACAATTAGCAGTGGGTGAAAAGTGAGTTGTAAGATTTCATTACAGTGTTAAGAAGTTACAGGTCAAGTTAATAAAAGCGTGTTAATAATTTTTTTTTTCAAAAAAATGAACCGACTTCACAAAAGAAAAAGCACTAGAAAGTATGAAATGATATTTTTACGTATTTATAACTGTGGTTGATGGGAAACTTCATTTTGTTCAAAGTTGGGTAACTTGTACACCGAAGTTCTAAACTTTCAAGTCGGCGCAGTTTCACCGTTTAAGGATCCGTAATGATAATTCAAAAACAATTAATGAGTGGCGCTTACTTTAAAGTTTAGAATTTTGTGTACAAATTACTTAAAATCGAACGCAATTGGGCTGATCAGTAGGCTCAGTAATAAATAACTAAAAATATTACTCTTTATTAACATTTTATTAATGTGTTTGCAGACGATACGACAATTCTTTGGCATAATAAAGATACAAATATTTTAGAGTAAAATATAAATAATGATTTAATTACGATTAAAAAGTGGTGTGACGCTAATTATCTGTCGCTTAATGTGTAAAACAAATATTATAAGTTTTAAATGACAAATCAATAATATTCTTCTCGATAATAATGCTCTTAACTCGTCGCAAGAAAATACATTTTTGGGTCTCTTGATTGACTAAAAATTAAAACTTGAACACCACACTTTGAACCTAAACAAAAAGACATCCAGTGGTTGCCTTGCTGTAAGAATTGTGGCTAAAGAACTGACATTTTCCATGAGTCGCAATGTCTATTTTCTTTGATTGAGTCACATTTGCGATACGGTATCTGTTTCTGGGGAGCATTCTCTAATTATCTTTTTAATTCAGTTTTCTTCGTACAGAAAAGAGCCATAAGGTTTATGTGTAGGGCGGGTTTTCGTGGATCTTGCCGGCCACTCTTTTTAGGACACAAAATTTTGACTTTAGCTTGTTTATTTATACTTGAAACTGTATGTCTTATTAAAAAGAAGTTAGGCTATAGAGTACCGGTTTACCTTTTTACGAAATACACATACAGTTGTCCTACCCATCCCTACCACATCGCTAACCAGAAATGCAATTTTCTATAATGGAAAAAAACTTTTTAATTCCCTACCTGACAACATAAGGCAAATAAATTGTCATAAAAAGTTTAAGAGGAATGTCCAAAATTGTTTAGTTGCAAAAGCCTATTACACCGTTGATGAATTTTATAGGGATAGCGTTAATTAACTTTAGATATTTCTTTTTGTTTTGTTTTGTTTGTAAAATTTTTTATTTTTTGTTTTTACTATTTCTTATGATTTTAAATCTATATTTCTGTACCTTAAAAATATTATTTACAGAAAGCCCTTATTGTCCTGCCACTACTGATACTTTTTATTTTGTTACATATAGGTAGACATATTCATTTATACCTGTTGACGTTTTTTGTAGTGTTTTTTCTTAAATGTTTTATTTTTCATTTGGTATTTTATTAGTAGAATCTTTTATAGTAATTATTAAATAATTCTTTTTCCGTAGTAGTACGTATAACAGGCTTCGTCAATAAAAAATTGCAGTTTTTTGAATGACAATAAAGCTATGTTTGTGTATGAGTAATGTATTATCATTAAGGACTCCTATTAAACTTTAATATTGCGCCGACTTCAAAGTTTAGAACTTCGGTGTACAAGTTACTTAACTTTCAACAAAATTAAGTAACCATCAACTACAGTTACAAATTCGTAAAAATATGATTTCAGACTTTCTAGTGCCTTTTCTTTTGTGAAGTCGGTTCATTTTTATGAAAAAAAATATTTCTTTCTTTTTAGTTCGCCTATTCTCCCTCCCCCTTCATCTTATTGCCCCCAATTTAAATTTGTTATGTCCATGTAATATTGGATATTCAGACCTCAGTTACCCCGAACATGACATAGTTAACATTTTTAAAGAATTTTCCACGCGCTCCTTTTGCCCCCCTCCCCCGCAGTAATTTTTTTACATCCGTTACATAAACATAGCTTTTCTGACCTCAATAAGTCTTCACCCATTAGTTAACATTTTTGGAGAAATTGGCAGTCGCTTCTCCTTATCCCCCCCCCCTGGGACACAGAATTAAATTTTTTGGCCTCAATAACCCCGAAAATGACAAGTAAGGTGACATTTTTGGAGAAATTGTCAATCCCTCCTGTTTATTATTTTTTATTTTATATTTTTTAAAAGTGAAAAACCAACAGGACCACCTGACCATCATGCTTAACACAACAGGAAAAATCATTGAAATCGGTGCTGCCGTTGCGAAGTACACACGCAAAAATTCACTTCAGCAAAAAAACCTTTAAAATGGAACCATTCGAGAGAACTCATCTGCAAAACGAAAAAAAATATCGAAGTCGGTCAATCCGTTCAAGAATTATGCATAAATAAAAAAATACATATTGATAACCTCCTTTTTAGTGAAATCGGTTAAAAATACATATAATTATATTATTTGTTGATTTATCTAAAACCATCCAATAAAAACTACAAATTACTCACCTGATTTACTGCTAGTGGCTAATTCTAATAATAATTTTGTTCGGTTGTTCAATTTTAATCACATAAGAAACAACTTTACCGCTTAAACAAGTCACCTGTTATTAACACTTATGCAAATAACCACGTGTCACAGTGTTTTCGCGCCCAAAAAAGGCATACCATACACTTCGAAAGTGGCAACATCGCTTGGTTTACTAACGTCGGTAGACAATACTATTTGTATTTTGGATGGGCTCGAAAAGTGGGCAGTACGTGCGGATTCAATGACGTATATTAAACATACCAAATTGTATTTTTGTTCTTTCCTTACCCCTCGAATGTTGCCTCTTTTTCTAAAAGGACGTAAGTACTTTATCCACCGTTTACACTCCCCCAACTCTAATAGAACTGGTGGGTCTGAGGTTGTCTGTAAGACGTATCGGGTCTGATAAAGCCGTTTGGATCAGTATATATATATATATATATAATTTTTCAATCGAATACAGTGGCCACAAAATGCTTGCGGAGCTTGTATTTTTAAAACTTTATAATACAAACAAGACCCAAACAGTCTTCTCAAACATCTGCCTTCTCTTTTTCTTTCTCTCACAAAGCGGACAAATAAAGTCATCTTGCCTCATCAACCCATAGTACTTATTTTTCATCTCTACGCCGTACTCTAGGTAAGAAATATTCCTACCTAAATCGATTTTTTTAATTAGCAATAGAGCAAAGGAAAAGGAGGAAACATTCAACATTGACTTTTCAGAACGTTAAAAATTTTAGACTCTTTGGAATATCCCATTTCTCTATTCAAGGCGGCTTTTACAGCTCTGATCATGGCTACTTTGCCCAATTTTTTCTTTTTATGGCGTCTTCAGGTTTCTAAACAATAAAAAATTCACTACGATATTGCCTTTCTATAATTGGGCATTCTATTATGAGACATTCTCATTTAGTCATATTAGGAGCCCACTGTGTGTCGTATTAGAAACAAAATAGATAAAATAATTTTATTAAAACAAAATTTAGTGTAGAAGCAGTTTAAATATTAAGGTTAAGCATGGATTTATTAAGAATGGATACGGGATGATTCAACATTCTTTGAAGCCAAAACAAACCATTCTAAACGACACTGTAAACACAATTTGTAAAGATTGGCCACATCTTATTTTATCTTGTATTTTTATACAACAAATACGTTAGAAGCATCACAAGATTTACTAAAAGTAATAAAAGCCCTAAAATATATTATTTTTCTGCTAAATAATAATAAATTTAAGTTAAAAAGGTTTTATTATTTATAGGTTATGGTATTTCTAAAGGTGTTTATTTAAAGTCGGTCCGAGTCATTTATAAATCTATAACTCGCACTTTTTCTTTTTGCTAGTTCATTAGACAAAGACGTACGTGTAACCGAGTGTTCAGCAACCAGCACAGGCAGCAACACTTCTGAGCTCCAACACTCCAATGCTATTTTATCTCTTTCTACTACCATTCTTGATTCAATTACGTAGTTCGTAAACTAATCTCCTGGGGGAAATGTTTTCATAACAAATATCAAATATAAGGCTTCACGTTCGATACGCTCACAGTATACGGACATCGAATCCTTTCTTAATAAATCCATGAGGTTAAGCCTACTACATAAGCCAAAAAAAACAATTTATCCGGTCTGTCAAAATCTGCCTGCAAGTAGAGCACTTGCAAAACTTTATTAACCGACTCTTGGATAAAATACTCGATTGCTGATTTTTCAAGGGGGATAAACTAAAAGACTGAATACAGCCGTGGTTCTACTTCAGAGGAAATGTGTGTTTGTAGAAGTTACGGTTAAGTAAAAACTTATGTTTTAATAGGGCTCTCATGTAAGAAACCTATCATCTATTTACTTTCCTCTACATACGTTGTCAATACCGCCTTCAAGACCGGTAACTTCATGCTAACTTTGTGGTATATATCATAAATTATAAAACTTCTTTAGCATATAAGAGACCCCCAGTCAACACCAATGCAGTTCTGAAATATATGCTTGAACATATGTACATGTTACATAAATTAGAGTGGGAAAATTTTATATACGATTTACGTTTAATATTACGTATTCCCCTTAAATTCCAACTTGTATAAATGAGCCTAGAATCGCTCAGCAGAGACGGTTAAAACTTATTCTAGATATGTCGACAACAACCGCAAACTTGAAATAATTTTCCTGCAAATTGGTATTTTATGTATCCGCGCCTCTGTGTTTGAAAAGGTCGATTATTTGCGTATCGCACCCACTCTGTTGTTAAGAAAAATAAAACTTAGAAATAATAAACGCCACTGAGTTTGATAGTAATAACAAAAAGAAATCCTGCAAAGGAAAAGTTCTGCGTAATTTGGCAGCGCCTTTTAATTACAAAAATATTCTAATTGATTTATACTGAAGTATTTATTCGGAATTAAATCTGATATTTGATCAAAAAAGTATAAAAAAACTCCTCTAACTAAATAAGCTTTTAGATAAAATAAAGACTATGGTATAAATAGATAGAATGGAAAGAATAGAATAGGCAACGGCGCGCGGCGTGACTCGACTAAGTTTAATCCAAAGGTCTTCCGACTTCCCATTTCTTTTTCGTTTTTTGTTAAAGTGGTGTGGCCGAAGTAATTTAAGCCCAATCGTTATTTTATAAAAAAAAGTAATATCAAAATTTTTGAAGGCGTTTTTTCTTTTTTAATCCTGGAAATCATATTTTCTTAGTGAAAATATTTAATACTTTTAAATAGCTTTGATAATCCTGAAAAAAAGATGAAAAAAAAATGTTTTTCGTCAGGTTTTGGTATCCATCTCTTAAATGGTTTTTTTAAATACGATGGTTTATGTTGTGTATCTGGTTAAAATCAGAAATAAGCCTTTAGTTTATTCCAATACTGTACACACACAATTGAGTGTTTTTGTGGGTACTGTCAACGGCGAGGGATGTGCGTAAAAATCTCTTTCTACCGCGAAGGATGCGTGCACATCCCTCGTCGTCGACAGTACCCACAAAAACACTCAATTCTGTGTGTACAGTATTGGAATAAACTAAAGTATATTTTATTTTTCAACCTTCTTTACCTAAATCTTTTGAACTGATGTAGATAAAAAAGCAAATGTTTTTTATTTGTATATAATTGACTTATCCTTAAAATGAATTCACAAGCCATCGTATTTGAACGCACCATTTAAGAGATATGTGCCAAAAACTGACGGAAAACTCATTTTTCCATCTTTTATTAGGATTATCAAAGCTATTTAAAAATATGAAATATTTCCACTAAACATATATCGTTTCCAGGACGTGAAAGATTATAATTTTGACGCTACTCTTTTTCATAAGATAAAGCCGCTTTACCTAAAACAAATTAGTAAAATTAGTAAAATCTATTGATCGGGATTTTCATGTAGGGTTTAAATTGCTTAGACCACTTTAACAAAATCTGAAAAAAAAATGGAAGTGGGAAGGCTTTTGCGTTATTGTCGAGGCACACCGTGACAACATTTATAGAATAAAAATCAGGGGAAAATTAAAAGGACAACTATTTGAAGAATTTATTTTATTTTTGTTACTTACAACCGCAGTCACTTTTATAATTTCTCCCATATCAGAAAAATATCGTAAAGAAGTGGTGTCATTTCCAATTAATTGAATTTTTAAAGGTAAATTCGCCACAGTCACATTATACACACTATTTACTTTTGCTTTTGCCTATAACAAAAATAACAGACAGGCAAGGTAAAAGGTAGCGGACAAGTAACATTTCTACAAAACTGCCGGAGACTAAACTCCAGCATAAAAATTGTTCAATTAAAAAATCGTTTTAAATACTTCCAATCGATATGTTCGTTCTGTTTGATTGTTGTATTTTTTTTATCTAAGACATCACACGTAGACTTCAAGCCTAAGTACTAACGTACCGTGGGTGTCTGAAGAGAAGGGAAATGTAGTCTATTGACACGGGATTTGAAGGATTGGACGTTGGGACGGGAAGGGAAAACATCTGCAGGCAATTTGTTCCATAATCTGGAGACCCTAGGTATGAACGAGCGAATAAGTGGTCTGTTCTAGGCTTTTCATAGCTGGACAGTAAAGGGATGCATACGTAACGCGCCTCTTGTTGTTCTGTTAGAGACGTTCAAAGGGGGAATAATACCGGCTAGTTCTTCACAGCAAAATCCGTGGAAGTAGCGGTAGAAAAGGGATAAATCCCCTACAGCGCGGCGATGAGCGAGAGAAGGGAGTTTTCTCGTGAGGGCTGGGTCATTTATATGTCGAATGGCTCCCTTTTGGATAGAATCAAGGATCTTGTGTCGATGGTGATGCCGCTCTCCAGATGTGGGAGCAGTACTCTAGGTTAGGTCTTATTTGGGAAACATAGAGAGTGTATAAGTTGGAAGAGGATAAGTATTTTCTGACTCGAAAGAGAAAACCAAGCTTTTTAGCTGCCGATGCGGCTATTGAAGTAATGTGTTTGTGCCAGCTGAGATCATGTTCGAAAGCGACGCCAACGAGATGGAATGTTTCGTTGTTTTGTAGGGCTTGGCCATTCATGTGGATGGGGTAAGCGTTGCCAGATTTTTTGCGTGAGAGGGAACAAGACTGGGTTTTGGAGGCGTTAATGAACAAGGTTCTTGGCACCCCAGTCTAAGATTAATGCCAAATAACCTTGACTTGTACCTTAAAATGATAAAAACCATTCCGTTTTCTCTCATATACACAATATATTTGTATTTCTAAATTATTTATTATAATAAATGAATTTATTTGTACCATTAATATAAAATAAAAACAGTTAACAATAATAAAATACCTAAATTTTATATTATTAAATACCAGTTATCTATAATGTTTTTATAAGAAAATAAATTATTAAATAAAAAATCCACAATGCAGCAACACTTTGGCATGGCACAAGGTAAGCCGTTAAAAATAATTCTTTCAGACTCACCTTAAAAATGTATTTTTCATTTTACTTTTTATAATTACAAATAATATCTTTTTGATATTTCTAGGTATTTTATTACAAATATTTGAGCTCAAATATGTAAAATAATAATTTTTCAAAATTGTGGGATGAAACTTCAAGAAAATAATTGTGTCACATTAACATGAACAATTTTTCTAAATTTAACTTTTTGAAATAAGTATTCTTGCTTATTTGTTAGAATTATTTTATGACTGAACCAAAAAAGATGTTGTGGTTTTAAGCCGTAAATATTATATTTTTGAAAAACAGATGTAATATGATCATACCGTTTTCATTTACAACTATTAAATAATACAATCAATATTGCCGCATTGAGCATAGTGTGTAGTAAAGAGCCAATTATCTAGTAGGTTTGGGCCAAACAGAATACGAAATTTCAATGATAAGTTCACCAATCACGAAAAAATCAATTTAGTCAAAATAATCGAAATTATACCTTCGTCAAAATTGCTAAAGTGGCAAATGAAGCAACTAGAGTAGTTTACCAGCAACGAAAGTTTGGAGCTTGGATGAATTACAAAGGATTCGGTGTTCCGTATACTGTGAGCGTATCGAACGTGAAGCCTGTTTATTTGTTGTTTGTTATGAAAACATCTTACCAGGTCCAGTTTACGAACTTAAGGAAATACGTAATTGATTCAAGAATGGTAGTAGAAAGAGGTAAAATAGCATTGGAGTGTTGGAGCTCAGAAGTGTTGCTATCTCTGTTGGTTGCTTAGGAAATACGTCTGAGCACTCGGATACACGTATGTCTTTGTCTAATGAACTAGAAAAGAAAAAGTGCCACTTATAGATTTATAAATGGCTCGGAGCGACTTTAAATAAGCCTTTAGAGATAATGTATTTAAACGCTTTCTAACCTAAATTTATTATTACTTAGCAGAAAATAAAATATTTTAGGGCTGTTATTACTTTTAGTAAATCTTGTGAAGCTTCTAAAGTATTTTTTTGTACAAGAATACAAGGTAAAATAAGATGTGGCCAATGTTTACAAATTATGTTTACAGTGTCGCTTAGAATGGTTTGTTTTGGCTTCAAAGAATGTTAAATCATCCCGTATCCATTCTTAATTCATCCAAGGTTTGGAGGAACAGCGGACCTATAAATTATTGTCTACTTCGGGTCTTCCATTTTTGTTATTGTTTTATTAGTAAGATTTTTTCCTTCACAAAGTTTAATTAATACATAATTTTGTAAGTATAAAAATATCGTTAGTTTTGTAATGTAATGAAACAATACCAGCAACAATTTGAACCAAGCGTTGACTTCGTCCGTATATACTTTATAATAATCAAAGACGATTAATTTCATCGCCTTTTTCACAGGCTCCTCGTTTAAACAGACAAGAATTACCTTAAATTGTCTTGGTACGACTTTATCTTAATCTAAGGAAAACATTTTCTAGAAAATCTAATAGACAGTGTTAATTTAAAATTCTCGACGGACGGATATAAAAGCAAATTGGGGAAGCGTCTTCTCAGGCAATAAAAATTAATGATCAAGAATTGTTAGTTTACAGTAAAATTAAATCAAATATTTACGTTAAAAATTTAGAAAGCAGCTGTAATTTAAAACGGCTTTAGAAAATAAGTTTTTTTAAATATTTTATGCCGCAGGATGGGGTAATATTAATTAACCTAAAATCAGTACGTCGCGTCGGTTTATTTAAATTACCCGAACAATATTTGCTATTTTTTATACAGCTACGGATTTAACTCGAAAGAAAAATTCATTTCCTAAAAAATATTCGGGATGAGCTAATGAAAAATATATTTTTGTGTTAAATCAACAACGCCAATTTCTTTGCATATATAACACATAAGGAGAATTATTATTGGCATGTCCGCTGAAAAGAACAGGATATGAAAAAAATGGTAATATGGTAACTCTTCCGACACGTGTTTCTACTTATTGGCTTCATCAGGGCTAAGTATGTGGTTGTGCACCCCAACATAAGTCGACACCATTCATTTATAAAAAAAATTCGGTAAAGTGCAAGTTAGTGTTCCGTGCCATCAGCCCCCCACTTAACCTAAGCAAACCTTGGCCGCCCGGTCTCCACCCATCCTCGCTACCTGCCGCCGACGCACAACCGTGTTTCGTTTATATAGGAACTAGCTGGACAAAAATATTTCTCACGATGTAAGGAACAACTTTTGTTCTTAAAAGTTTTTCAAAATTTTTAATTTGGCTTAGCCGAAATGAGAGCGCATTACTATTAATAAGTGGGGGAGCTGATGACACGGATCACTAATTGTGTAGTTTTTCTGGTTTTTATGTCCCCTATAAAAAATTAAATTGTTCTCAGCGTGAATCTTATTTATTTTACCAAGAAAAGTTTTATTATAAGTAACATTCATACGTATCTTGCAAAATTTGGTCCATTTGTCCCCTTTTAATCGCCATCCGCAAACATACTGTGTCAAGTACTATAACGTTACCTAATCCATTAATTTTTAACGCTCTGGATTTGTTTCCAGGATTTGTAAATACTGCAGTATTAATTATTGACGGCGGTATGACTCCTAGATTTTTCATTATTAGTCATTTAAAATATTTGTAACATTTTAAACACTTGCTACCGGAAAAAAGGTTTGCAATCGACTGAAAGCACTAAAAGTTAAATATAAACCGTACAAAAGGACAACAAAACCAAATACAAAATATTTTTAGAGCGGTCGGTATCGGAAGAACGTCACGGAACAAAGAAAACAGGGTTTTGCGTCGTTTAAATACTAAAGCCCGACATTTAAAACTGACAATATAGCTGGTGAAAAATGATTTTAAATATTCGGCGGTTTACCGAAACAAAGAATTTTAAAATTATGTTTAAAAATATCTAGTCCCTATATTCGTTTCTGCCCAACTGAGGCACGTTAAACAGATTATTGTCTTTGACAGGTCCCTAATGTTCTTATATAAAATGTTTGTTTTTAGCATTATATAATCTGTACGACTAATATATTTTTTTAAAATGATGTGTCGAAGTATTGTATTAGCCAAGTGCTTATTTCTTTGAATAAACACCGTTTTTCAAAAAAAAATGGAACATCTCTCAAATATTAATATTTTTGGAAAAACGCTCGAACCTGGCAAGTGACAACGTTTTTTCCATATGTTGGGTTTGATAAACTTATCTTTTAAATAGCAAACCACCATAAGTGGCTGCTGGCAATAACAATGCCGGATAATGTGAACGTATTTTGTAACAGATTTACTACAAAAACAGCTCTCAAATGCCCTTTCTAAAACAGACAACTATTTAATTTCAAATTGAAAAATATTAGTTAGTCTCCGGATGGTCTGTTTATAGGTAATACATTTTTTATTATATTTTTTTGAGAAAAATAAATATTTTCTACGAGCGTGCAGAAAGCAACTACTTTCCGCACTTATATGCGTGCTGAAAGTTGAACTTTTCCGCACTAGTGCTGAAAATATTTTCAGTACTACCGCTCAAAGTTTTTTCAGTGCTGACACGGGAAACAATACATCAACAATCACATACCAACATATTATATCGCCTCTTAATTAGACTTCGGGTGCTAATAATTGACGTCACTGAACCCGGACCGAAGTGGTCCAATTTAACATATTTAGTAAAATATTGGTGTGAAATTAAGTAGGTGTTATTTATCTATTTGTCAATTGTCAGTATAGACGTCAAAGTCAAACTACACGTTAAGATTCACTAAGAAAGTTTAAGATTTAATACTGGTTTAAATTAAGATCGTATAGTTGATCAGTTATGCTTTGACAGGTTTTTGTCCTGTCATTGTTAATAAGTCGTCATTAAAATCTTATGAGTTATTCTGATATTTCAGCGATTTACTTGGTTTCCAAATGATTTTCATCTTGGAACGAGTTGCTGTAATGAATTTAGTTCTATTAGTGTTGAAAGTACATACTAAAATAATTGTTCTTTTCTTGATAAATTTGCGAAAAAGCTCAGAAATAAGTTCATAATATACAACTTAGTTGTCTTATTCGTACACGTGTCAGTTTTAAACTTTTGGTTGTCAAATTAGACCGGACTAGCGTTGGAGAATCTGGCTGGCAAAGTTTACTCGACTTTTATCCAACTTTTGAGTATAAAATGGAGATAGAGGAAGAAATTGAAGAGAATATGATTGATGAAGTACCGGAAGACGTTCTCGAAGAAGACATGAATGTGAACGTCGAATTACCAGAAAAATCGAAATACCTTTGGACCTTTATGCAAAAGAATTAGAAACATAAATAAGCTAGTTATAATTGACACTGTTTTTAATCATTCAGCTGTTGAAGTTTGTCACAAATGCATTGGCTGGCTAATCACGAGGTCTCTCTCAGTGCCCAGTCGACGACGCCTAATTTACGTAGTTTTTTTATAAAGGACAGTTAAACGTCTATAACAGGCGCGGCCCATGAAATTTCAGATGTGTCGTATCTCAGTTCCCATGCGTGGGAGGCACACCAAATTTTAGGATGTTACTATTGGGTACTCTAGAAACATTTTGGTAAAAAAATATTTAATTTTAACATTTGCGAAAAAAAGTTAATTTTTTGGGCGGCTTCACTTGAGATAGTTCTGAAGAATATTTTACTTCCAAGCTTTTTTCATAAATTTTATCAGATTTTATCGAAAAATTCCAAACTTCGTGAAAATATTCTAATTTTCCTTAAAGAAATGACATTTTAAATTATTTCTTAGACAAAATACTTTAGGGTAAAAATTTTAAAAACTAATTACTTTCGAGATATTAGAGATAATTCAATGAAATTTGAATTCTGTCGATAAAATCTGATAAAATTTATGAAAAAAGCTTGGAAGTAAAATTTTCTTCAGAACTTTCTCAGATCTCAGGTGAAGCGGCCCAAAAAATTACCCTTTTTTCGCAAATTTTAAAATTAAATATTTTTTACCAAAATGTTTCTAGAGTACCCAATAGTAACATCCAATAATTTAGTGTGGGTCCCATGCGTAGGAACTGAGATACGACACACCTAAAATTTCACGGGCCGCCCCTGGTCTATTATCTACAAATAAACAGAATACGATTCCATACCAATCCCTACGATTGCACACAATAAATATTACTCCTACTTTACGTAACGTCCGGTTACACTAACAATACTTTAACCACGAATTAAACTAATTGGACACTGGTAACGTGACAGCACTTATGTTAACGTCATTGCCAAACTAAACGTTAATTAAATTTACTACTTGATTAAAAGTTTTCTGCAACCCGCTGTTAATAAATGGTATGCAAAAAAAGAAAGTAAACAATTTCAAGAAAGGAGAGGTTATTCTAGTATACTTTTCCAATATTTAAAAAACTTTCAAACCATCCACGTTATAGTCAAGTTATTCAATGGTAAAATATATTTTAAAATTAAAACATAAGTTGGATATAAGCAAATATTAAACAATTATTGCCTTTCTCAAGAAAAAGATTGTTGGATTTCAACCAAAAAAATCTAAAACTGAGGGGCTCAAAGCTGAAGTGGACCAAGTCCATAAATTGGATTTTTTGACCTAAACACGCAAAAATATTGTAAATCGTATTAATTTTCTGTGCTGCAATGAACCAAGTCCAGTCTTATTATTTTCGCCGATAGATGGAGCTAATACCATTATGGCAGTGAAAATCTGTAAGCAATGCTCCGTGCTATAGTGAACCAAGTCCATTATTTTTATTGTACGTGCATTACCGGCAAGTTTTGTTTTTCAAAAATATTATCTTTGCCTACTTTTTGTGGTGTTTTAGTTTTAAACATGGTTTGAGATTATAAAGAACGCAAAAAGAAAGAAGCCTCGTTTTAACGCAATTCAGATACAACGGCATGGATTTTTAAGTACATCGGCATTGGAGAATGCTATTACAGATAGAAAAAAAGGCATAGATAACTTTCCTGTTAATTGGCTAAAAATTCGCTGGCTTCGCTTTCAAAAGGGTGATGGAGTTTAAAATAAGGTTTAAGGAAACTCTCATAGATTTTGCGCCATTTCGTATTTTAGATCTGGAAAAAACTGGTGGTGCGAAAAGAAAAATTACATCTTTGAATCACGTCGAGCAGGACTGTCTTTATACTTCACGACGACCTGTAACTCCTGCCAAAAAGAAAGATATGATTGATTTTCTGCCTTATATCCCCCCTGTAGATTACGGTTATTTTAAGAACTTACCTCAAGTTGGTTCAACAAGAGGTGCATCACAACCAGCCGAACTCGCTGAAGACCAAATAATTTTTGATAGTGACAATGATTAATCATCCTTAGTTGTAATGTTTAATTTTTAAAGTTGTAAAACCTTAATTTTGCAAATTAAAAATGTTTATTTCTAACGTTATCTTCTCTTTACTTACATTTTTTGAAAATTTTTCACTGGAAAAATGAACCAAGTCCAGCATAATGATAGGAAAATACATTTATTTGATCAAGAAATTTTTTTATAAGCTAAAAACTAGTATACACATTTAAGTTAAAGGTGGGTTATGATTTTGTCATGTGGTATAATGATTTTAATAAAATTTATTATTTAATATTTGATAGAAAACTTTAACTGCGGTTTTCTCAAAATCCCCATTTATGGACTTGGTCCACTTCAGCTTTGAACCCCTCAACTCTTACAACAAAAAAATATAGAGCAATTTCTGAACGAGGCTACAGATGATGTATACCTTTTGACTAAAGTTCATATTAATTTGGGTGACAGGCGCCTATCGCCGCGAAGAATTAACTTATTTGACCCTAGATAACATTGAAGGCAAAGAATCCCTAATGCATATTACGATTCCTGATAATAAAATTCATAAACGCAGAAGCTTTGTTGTAAGCGGAGAACGAAATTTAAACTTAATAAAAAATATGCATTAATGCGACCACAAAGTACGCCCCATAGAAGATCTTTCTTCAATTACTAAATGGAAAATGTTCAGTCCAACATGTTGGAACTGACAAAATCGGCAAGATGCCCACGGACGTAGCTGGATACCTGAAACTGTCAAATCCCCGAGCTCTACACTGGGATTTAAGCGGTCTTTAACCACTCTGCTAGGAGACTGTGGAGTAGACATCACGAATAAAGCGCCATGGTGTATGTATGTCCACAAAAGTTGCTGAAGGATATGTGGACAGAGTCTTTACAAAGCTCAGTGCACATCGGATCCTCCAAAACCAGACTATCACTTCCAAATCGCATCAAGCAGCAGCATTTGATCTTCACCCATCTCATGTTGAACATACACAAGACATAAATAATTCTGAAGGGGCAAGAAAGTTTTCTATACTAGTTAAAAACCAGTTAGCTTCGGCCATAAATTTAACAAATGCAAATAACTGTTCTTTTACCATTAATATTGTTAATAACAAATTAAAATAAAATAAATTTGAATTTTGGATTGTAGTTTCCACTTTATACTGAAATAAAATATTTAAAAAATACCAAAACTAGATAATTTTCCTCACGCTCGTAGAAGAAGCATTGTACAAAACACGTGCGGAAAGTGTCTTTATCGCACTCAACTGCTGACCGACCTCTGCTTTGCATCGTTCGGTGAACAAAAGTCGTGTGCGGAAAATTATCACTTTCTGCACTTGTTAGGTACAGAGCTATTTCATAAAGAAATTGTAGTTTAGTTTTTATATGTATGTACCCTGTATAAAATAAACTAATTTTTCGATATTAAGGTAATCGAATTTTTTTTCTCGAGAAAATAAGAATCTTTTTTTGGTATAGATAACCCCATTCGGGATCCATATAATTTTGGAATTACAGAAAAAGTCTTATAAAACAATATCATTACGAAATTCTCTTTAAAGAAATACTCTTGTGTTCCAATATTTTTTAGCGGAGCGACTAGCAACTGCTATTTTTCGTTACCTTCCTGAACAATTTCCTGTAATGTCAAGTGTTTAAATTGGCAGTGGGAAAAATAAACAAACATTTTCCTCCAGAAAAACCAGACAAAGTGGGGAAACAATAAGTTTTTGGTTCATTAAAACACAAAAATCCAACATCAAAACGGACAATTTAGCTCGTTGAAAATAATAGAAAATATATTATGATTTAAAAACAAAAGAGCTTACAATGTCATTGCAGAATAAAATGGTATTCTTATCAGTTCTGATGTTTTAATTATTTTCTTAGAAGAAAAGGGCGCCACTTTCGGTTCACGTCCATTATCGTGCTTTTGGGCTATCGAGTATTTACGTAACATGAACGAAAACAGGTCAACGCAAAACAAAGTACATATTGTCTAAGAGATACAAAAATTACAGAATCCTTTGTTGCCTTTAGCGGAGTCTTTACAAATTTTAGATGAGGTGCAAACAGTTCTACAGTCATTTAGTGACGAGTGAGAGAGTGATTGAGTTTCATTAAAATTTACTAGTTACATTTTTTGTGTAGCCAAAGAACACATATTAATCGGCATATTATTACGGAAAAACATATCCTACCAAAAACATACATATAAATGAATGATTTGAGACTGGTTACCTACCTTCCCACAGGACATGGCCTTTGGAGGTGTCACCTCAAAAAAATGGAAAGATTGATGAAGAATACTGTAGATTCTGTATCGAAGCGGATGGAACTACCGAACACTAGCTCTGTGAATGCAGAGTAATAATTCGCCAAATGCTGCAATATCTTGAGGGAGTGTTTCTAGCGCCCCTAATATATTAAACTGCGCTCCCAGAAACATCCAAAATTTTGCGGAAAGTTCGGTAATTGATGGGTAAATAATGTAGGGTATTCATAAAAGATCCAATTCGGTCGAAGTGATGTAGGGCTACCAGAACCGAACGACCCCACTCAATACAATATAATACAATGTTCGTTCAATGATTTTTTGCTTGGTCGGCATTATAAAGTTTTAAGTTCGACTTCGACGACTTCATAAAAATGACAGAATTAAAACCTGTCAAACCCTAACTAAATATCTGGAAGACCTTAACTTAAGCCAGTACTAAATCTTGAACCTTTTTAGTGAATCAGAATGACTTTTGCCAAATGACAACTCCGATGTCTCTAACGCAAATGCCTCAAGAATAAAGATTATCATCGATTTCCTAGATTTTGCAGATTTTACTTTTTACTTTAAGTCACTATTAATATATTATGCAAAATAAGTTTTGGTCTGCTGTCTAGCGACATTTTAGTTAAATCCATAATTAACCTATATAGCACAAAGAACATAATATATAAAACTTGCGCCCTCTGTACTTGAAACTAATTCTAGCAAGTTTTTGAGTTAAACCACTCTTGTACTATACGCTTCATTTAATCCTCTGTTTTCCAATAATTTTCAAACCCCTTTTTGTGCAAATACGAGATGTTTCATACGTTCATTTTTCCGTAATTCCATACCAAACTTTTAACTTCAAATAAAGGTAGATTTTTTGGATTTAATCCAGTTAAAACTCTACTTTATTGTTTCATCCGTCTAGCACTACATAACATTGCCGTTTTATTTGTTTTGACATCTCTTTATAAGCCGTATATTATTACTGGTATAATTTTTAAGTTACACAATGTTTTTATGGACGATCAAGCAGTGTTATCATCGATAAAACTTTATTTTTGTTGTTTCTATAGCTTTATGTGAAAATAGAGCACAATAATATGTAGCAAATTTCTTGACACTTTTTACCTAATACCTAATACCTCAACAAGAGTTTTTTTATAGGTATAGCTACATGTCTGTGAACCCAGGCGACTTTTACAAGAAAAATACTGTTATACGTTTTGTGCAAATAATGTACTGTCTTGTAATAATGAATTAGAGTATACTACCTGAATACATTTTGGCGTTTCTGTATCTACTTAGTAGATAAACTTGCTTGATACAATAATTATACTGAACGACAAGTTTAAAATTTGTTCTTATCTAAACTATGCCAGGTGAATCACAAGTAGAATAACACATTATTTCATTTAATTTAATATTTTAAAATAAATCATCGTACGTATTTTTGAGAAGTTGTACAAGACAAAATCAATGATATAGAGTTTGATGGGTAGATTTGTCAAAAGAGTCCATAACTAAAAAATATTTTAGTTGCCTAATGATGTGATTTTTAGCATATACGCAAAAAAAATGCTTCCTTAACATTATTTCAATGAATTTGACAGAAACTCTAACAAATATTTTTAAAATTATAAATAACTAATTTAGAAAAAGATGTCTGAAAAAAAGTAAGGGACAAGAAACATATGATAGTTCCTTTAAGGGGATGTTGGAAATGTGCTGCATTGTTGGTTGAACATTAGCCAAACATGTTACATTGAATCAGCCGAACCTTAGCAGTAATTCGAGCCTTCAGGTCACTGATATTCATGGCCTTTCTTGAGATGTCATAAAATATCTTATGACTTACTTTATTTATTTTTATTTAAATGTACCATTCTGGGTTAGAAAACGTACCAATCAAATACTAAAATTACACAAATAGCGTTTCTAATAAACAAAATGTAAATAAACAATAGTTCCAGTTAGCCAGCTTTATTATTTAATAAAAAAACATAATTGTAATTCTCAATGATGTACCACAAACGCGTCTTGATAGATTGTAGCGTCATCAGGTGTGTACCAGAACAATTATTATTTATTTATTTGAAATAATTTTAGGGATTATCATATTATTTAGTTAAGAATCTCGTTCTTACGAATTTAAACATTGGGTTCACATTTCGAGAAGGGTCACAAAATTTAAAAGGTTGTTTATGACTTAGCTTGGGAACGTTAAACATCTTTCCCTTTTTCTGGAAAGTATCAGTTAGCACGAGAAGTCATAAATAAGGTATTTTACAATGGTTTCTTAGGTAAAGAAGTATTATACCGTGGTCTATAAAAATGACATGGAAATACCTAAATGATAATTTTTATCTAGCGCAATATAACGAATATTCTTCTTTGTGGATATAACAATGGAATGAAGTGCGGACATCTGCACAGACTGCAAATTCGGAAATCTGATATCTTCTAAAAGGCTCTTGGGCGTGATTTTTCTACCTTTGGTAAACAATAATAATTAAAGTGATCAAGCAAAGGAGGTTTTTCCATCACGTATTCAAGCAGGCCTTAGTATAAGTTATATAGTTTTCTTAAACCTTTTTCTACGAATGTCAATAAAAACCTTTATTGTATGTTCAATAGTAATTTCGGAACATGGTGCATTGTGTTTTACACATTTTCATTGTGCTTCAATCACCATGGTGATTGAACTACAAAGTTCCCATTGTGCACGGGTATTTTTTACAAAGGTGGCGTTGACATCCAAAATCTTTATAATTTTTATTTGTGGAATGTCAGATTGACATTTTTTGACATCTTAAAAGGAAAAATATTACTAATCCCATTTTATGTAACAGTAACATTCGTAGAAAAAGTATAGTGTAAAACTCGCATGGAATGACCATTTCCTACTCGTATGATTTGCAGCATTCGCCTGCGGCTCATGCTGCAAACGTCATACTCGTAGGAAATGCATGTCATTCCATGCTCGTTGTACAATATACTATTGTATTGACAATCTTAAAACAGAACAATTTAATTTCTTTTTTTGAAAATTCGGTATTGATCCAACCCTGTAACAATCAATTCAAGATGGGTGCTTACTCTATTTACATTCGGAAGCGGGGCTAAAAGGGAAATCTTCAGACTAGGTAGTACTTTCGGGTTTTAAAAAGTTAGTCTTCAATCGGGAGTTTAAGGGGTAGTGACTAATTGATGGGAGCTTCTTAAATATTTGTCGCCGCGATTTTAATATGTGTTTGATGATTTAGTTAACTAGCGGTTTTTATGTAACTAAGATTACACGTAATCTTTTACGAGTAATCGGGTTTTCGTAGATGACAATGGTCTTGTTTTTATATAGTTTTGATTCAAGATTTCTTAATATAGTACACACTTGTCAGATCATTGTCCAGTTCATGATTTTACTTTTTTTCCCCTTTATTTTCTGTTGCTTTGTAATTATTCCATTTAAAATATCTGTTTGATTGTACAGGAATATTCAAATGAAAGTGAACAGGTCCTATAACTTTTGTTTTTTAAAGATGGGAAAAAATGTTAAATTTGAAAGTTTTAGGGATTTTTATGGATCATTCATATATCTTATTAGCAAAACAACTGAGCATCGAATAAGAAAATATAGTAATATTATAGTATAAAATATGGATTTTCTCGCTTATTTTAAATTGGATTATGATGAATTTATCATATTTTTTGATTCTAGGAGAAGTTGTGGACATATTTTGTATAACATACCTAAAGCGATTTTCAATCGTTTTTGAAATATTTCAAATTAAAAATTATTTCACATAAAGATACTTTAAACGTATCGATCCAGGTTGCGAGCGAAATACATACCCGCTACCCTTTCAAATTTCTTCGTAGGTAAGTCAAAGTTAATGTCAAAGTTGACAATAATACTTTAGTCACCACAAGAAGACATCAGTGGCGTCCCTGCCTCTTTATTTAAGCTTGCTTTTATTAAGCTAAATCTGACATTTTAAAAAGGTTTTGATTTACAACAGATGTTTGGTACAAATTAAACATTTGAAACGGGTCATGTTTCAAAGCGTTTTTGAATAAAGTGCAAACTTAACAAAACTTATGCATTAATGCAATGAATTTCCATAAAGTACAGGTCTGTACCATTCATGCAAACCTAAGTACTAATGTATCGTGGGTTGTAAATAGTGAAGATCCGACTCACATACTCAGTAAAAACATCCATAAGGATTTCATCACCCCATTAGGAGGGTGTGTGGGTTGGTGGGGCTCGGTTGAGTAACAATTCCTCTATCACCATCCTTTATCAACACGCATATACAATACACACGCTTCTTTCATAATGACGATCACAAACACCCAAACCTAGACGGTTTTATTCTTATGGTACATCACCGGAATCGAATCAGGTGGTCAAATGAGTCTGCTTCGCATTTCTACTTTTACTTCTGCCCACCGAACCACCGGCAGGTCTGGATATTTACGATATTCCAAACTTATTGACACAAATTATTGATTTTAAAATTATTTAAATTATGTAAATGGTAACATACACAATAATAAAATGTCAAAGGATATGTATACTATTGCATTGTATATTAGAACTGGACCATAATTATAATACTACTTATTTAGAGGGTTTTTTGAGCACTTAAATATATCAAATTAGCTGCAATCTACGCTTCACAATGCAAACAGAAATTAATTTATAATAACAATTTTAAAGCAATTTTAATTTTAAAACTGTATTTTCTAAATATTCTTTGGTGTGATTAAGAGTTTAAAAATTGTTTTTCCTACCACTTCATTTTATTTTAAAGCAAAACTAAAAAATTTATTTCAATATAAACCCTGCTTTTTTTGCAGGAAAGTCATAACTTTATATTTTATTTCTTTGTTTTCTCTTCTTTTTATAAACCGTGTAACTACCGCTAGTAACTTTTTTATGTTTATAGTTGTATTACAGTAGGGTGAAACTAAAAATCTAATTTTTAAATTTCTTTTTGTAATAGTAAGACTATAAATTTTTTTCGTTTTCAATGCTTTTTTTTGTTAAATTTAGCGGTGATGCCACTAAAATTATTGATATATCGATCATAACTTTAATTTTTAAAATAAAAAGTTTTGCTATACTTCCCAATGATAAAAATGTTGTTGACCCTAATTTACTAATTCCACATAGATATCTTAGTCAAAAGGGTCAAAAAAACCTAGTACACACTTTTTTCGATTTAATTTTAGTTATTTTTAATGTATAATAATTGTATCATTTTACACGGAACCCTAGTTACTTCCGAACTTTATTTGTAACTTTCAATATCTAAGCACTTATCAAAAATATTTGTACGAAATCTGCCAAGCAGTATCAAGTGGCGAATTTCCTGTAGAGCTTTACCAATAGAAACCCTGGAAAAATGGCGCATTCCCGTTGGCTGACTACTGCTAATAGAATATTACGTTTCTATGTATCCTGCAAAAAAATTTCGAGGTTTAGGCAAAATAATATGTTGTTGAAGTTTATGGTCCAATGTGGTTTAAATTAAAATAAAACCTTCTTGTAAAGACGGACCTATTTAATTGTGGAAATCCATAAATTATTGTCGACAACTATCAGAGAAGCATAGAAATATTTTTGATCCGGTAATTCAGCGGAATTAATTTTTCGCGTATCACGAAAATATTCTTTTGGCGATGGTTACCGATTCTCGCAGACATATCAGAGAACTTGGTCTTCGAATGATTTTGTTGGCAAGGTCTTAACCCAATAATTCAGGCTACGTTCGAAAATTTGAAGTCCTGTCCACTAATTATATTGATTGGAATAAGTGTAAACTAACAGAACCTCCTGTGTTGGTCAATTTAACGACTAAAGAACTTAGAAATATTGGATGCACCTGTTATTATTTGGGAAGTGACTCTGCTGCCAGCGCCGGCAGCCATCAGGGATGCCGGCGCCGGCAGCCGAGCTGGGTGCCGGCAACATTAGAAAATTTATGTCAAAATACCTTAATTCAATAGAAAACAATAATTTATCACAGTGAACACTTTAACGAAACTTAAATCTTGCATCAGAAATATAACAATTATTATTCTGCGAGTAATATAATAATCTTCATCCTCGTTCTCCAACAAGCAAATAGCTACAATCACACTTAGACCGCTTCCACCTTCTACCATTATTATGCAAGTGGCAAACCTTAGATTTACCAGGCAAAAGGTACCACCAGAGACTATAATGGTACCATCAATAAAAATAATCTTTGGAAAACATTCCATTTATTTTTGATTCCGTCATCTTGGAAAAATAAACCCTTGAAAAGCCCATTTTAATCAACTAAAATCTCGATATCATTACAATGGTATGAATTTCTTAAAATATGCATGCATTCTTCAAAATTCTTAGCCTCAGTCTTGCTACGATTTCCTAGATTAGTGAGGTCCTTCAATGTCATTTTACAACCTGTCTTTCTAATTAAGTTATCTAAAATGATTTTTTTATTTGCCCCAGCCTTCAAGGCTCCTTGAGTAGTGAAGTTTGACATTTTCTGGCAAATTTAGTCTTTGCTTTGCTAGAAAATTGAAATAAGCTTTGGATAAAGTATCATCGTGATTTTGTTCAAGCTCCATTATGCATAGAAATTGTTTATTGTTTAGAAAATGCTAGCCTGGCAGCCTTGCTTATATGTGGAAGACTTCCTTGTTGTCTTTTCATTTTTGGTCTTGAATGGTCTTCCACGTTTAACACAGGCTAACCGCTGATAATAGTATTTCAGAGCCAGATTAATATCCACCACAGTATTAGGATTTTATTGTCTTTGATTGTCAATTGTTCTGCTATTAGGCAGCCAAAACTAATTTTTGTGGCTTTCTTGTAGTCCATCAAAACGCAATTAAAATTTTCATATGAAGAAAATTGATCACTTACTTTCATGTTTTATAGTTTTTACGCAAAATCAAAACAACACAATGTTTACATATCATTTAAAAGGCGTAACTGTTTTTATTTTAGGTTAGAACTGTCGGCACCCGAGAAATTTTGTACTCGGGTGCCGGCGCCGGTATCCATGCATCAATATTTTGGGAACCGGCGCCGGCAGCGGAGTCAGTTCCTATTATTTTTCCACGTTCCCTTGTCATTCGCAAACAGTAGAACTATGTGTAAAGATTGTTACTGAAGCATCTGCTGCGGTATCGGGAGCTGAAGCTCGAGATGGTTTTATTTTGGGAAAGTTAGCATCACGAAATATAATGTCAGTATTGAACATAAAAAAGGAGTACAAAACAGCTAATTAAAATTTGACGCAAATGTGGGTGGGTGGAAGTTGATTAGCAGCCACCTCCCCGTGGTGACTTATGGGTAGTTTTTGATAGAAAATGCAAAAATGAGCTGAGGGCTGCAATGTCCCATATAATTAGTGGGGCGTTAAGATATCAATTAAATAATTTTTTTTAAATCGTTTTTTAAAAATAATCGATAGATCAGCGGCACTGGAAAAGGATAAAATAAATTGAAAAATTTGGTATTTCCCGCTTAAGAAAGCAAATAGGAAAATACTTAGCACTATTACTGTTAAATATAAATAACTTTGTATTTGAAGCCTATAACTTAGTTCCACCCTAATGAATAAACTATTATTTTTGTTCTCACAATCCACTAGTTTTGTTACAATGTTACTTTTTTGAAATGTATAAATTCTTAAATTTTGCGGAATGGTTGATCAAAGAAAACTAATGTATGACTAAAGGCTTAATCATACTATAGACATCTTTTTACTGTTTCCTATGCAAATAAAAAGCAGGGCTATTTTCATGGATTTATTATATAAAAGGATTCGATATCCGTATACTGTGAGCGTATCGAAGGTGAAGCCTTATATTTTGTTGTTTGTTATTCTCTTGGGGGAGCAGTTTACGAACTACGAACATAGACAAGACTACGAATTACTACGTAATTGAATCAAGAATGGTAGTAGAAAGAGATAAAATAGCATTGGAGTGTTGGAGCTCAGAAGTGTTGTTGTCTGTGCTGGTTGTTTAGGGAAACGGCTGAACCTCGGTCTGAACACTCGGTTACACGTACGTCTTTGTCTAATGAACTAGAAAAGAAAAAGTGCGACGTATAGATTTATATAGATTTATAAATGACTCGGAGCGACTTTAAATAAACACCTTTAGAAATAACATAACCTACAAATAATAAAACCTTTTTAACTTAAATTTATTATTATTTAGCAGAAAATAAAGTAATTTAGCGCTTTTATTACTTTTAGCAAATCTTGTAATGCTTCTAACGTATTTTTTGTACACAAATACAAGGTAAAATAAGACATGGTCAATGTTTACAAATTGTGTTTACAGTGTCGCTTAGAATGGTTTGTTTTGGCTTCAAAGAATGTTACAGCATCCCGTATCCTTTTATATAATAAATCCACGGTTATTTTGCTGCAGGAAGCTAAAACAATTACCTGCAGCATTACTGTTGCCTGTAACATGACTTTAAAATGTAATTTTCGTTCAGGTTTAAAGGAAAGACAACGTTGAAGGTTTTAGATATAAATCGGTACTATCGTAACGTGCTCGTGGAAAAAAGAACGAATAAATAATGGAAATAGCTGTTTATGGTAACGAAATTAAACCTGTCGCAATGTTTTCGCAATATGTACAATTAACTTGAAAATCCTATAGTGGTTTTCCATATTAAGTATGATTAAATGATATTCCAAGAATATTGTATCGGTATTCTTTGTAGGTACTAAGGCCTATCTTAATATCAATAGATATATATTATGCTCGAAAGTTTAAAAAGCACTTGGGTACGTCCCTGAAGGCTATCACTGAATATCTTGAATACAGTAAGTACTATCTTATTTGCACAAATTTTACTGCGTTATTGACCTATGAATTAACGACTACTTTTCACAATTATTATAAAGTATAAGAAGTGTCACATTTATATCGTATTAATAATAATAATAGAAATAATAATAGTAATTATTATAGAAAAAAAATTAATGAACACGACACGGGGTAATTTTTTGACAATATGTCGCTTTTGTGCCTTTAAATAAATAAATTTTATTTTGCCTAAAATTATGCTTTAAAAAGTAATTTTGTTTTTGTTTTGTTATTTAACATAAAGTATGAACTTATTCCTCCCATTTTGGAAAGTTCTTGTTCATGACATATTTTTCCTCAAGAAAAAATATAATTTAATTAAAAAAAATATTTTCTAAAGTTAAAGAAAGATGGCAAACAGGGCCAGTGCTAAACAAATTGCCGCTTTCAATCAAACCCAATCAAACTAATTTGCCGCTATCGGTCAATGGAAAAAATAATTAAGACAAACCATTCCTAATTGTAACCAAACATTCACAGTATTAACCAGTCATACGTAGAACACTATACCTGCAATTGTTTCCTTTGCGAAGTGGAGAAATCCGTCTTTTTAACAATTTTTTTAGGGGGCAATTAATTAGCTAAAAATTCCGTGCTTTAGGAAAAGAATTTAGTTTATTGTTCTTCAGCGAGGCTGTGCTAAGTAGCTTGAACTCAACCTAGCTGGGACAAGTTTTTCTTTTAAGAAAACGAGGAGCAAAAAAAATTATAATGGAGTAATATATTAACAATAAATTAGTAATAAATTCTGGTAGATATTCATAAGCTGTACAGTAATATATTGCGATTAAGGGTAAGAGTTTTTGATTGATGAATATGACTCCGGAGTAAGACACCGTTTTATTTTCTAACTGTTCAATTTCTTTTCGACCTCTGTACGTATTTTAGGAACAATTAAATAACCAAAAATTCTAATGTAAAAAAAATTAGAAAAATAATTTAGTTTAGTGGTTATTTAGCGTGGCTCTGATAGCTTGACTTAAGCTATTTTAGTACAAAAATAATTAAGAAAAAAGTTTATTTTAGTAGCTGAGTGAAAATGAATCTCAATAATTCCTGTTTATTTTTTTTTTTCTTTAAATGACCTAATTTTAAAAACATAAATTATGCCTAAGATTACACTTTTCCTTTCTTGCCTATAAGGAAGCTTGTATGCGGAAAAGTGGCTTCAAAATATTTTCGCAGTAAAAATTCAAAATTTTAAATTAATCGTTTTACTGTTTTATGTTAGCATGTTGGTGTTACTAAAAGCATACGATTATATTAAAATTAGCTCAATTGTGATATTGTGTACCGCAATCACAATGTAGCAGTAAGTGAAAAAGTTTTCAGTAAAGTCTACAATTCTTGACACTAATTGGCGACGAAAGAAGAAATGCAATATAATAAAGACATAATTAAAATTAGCTATGGCATAATTTGCATTAAAATAATCGGATATAAAATATTTTTTAAATTATTGGTATCATCCCATTATGACTATCATAATTCAGATTATTAAAATCGGCATCTCTGATTCGATACAAGAAAGAAATAATTTCAACTAGCAAGCAGTTTACAACGTTGTAGACAAGGTTAGCATAATGAATAAATAAACCTTGACTGTTAACGCGTCAATATGCTGCCACTTTTCTTGCGCGATTTTGTGAAAGACGAATTTATTAAATTTTTTGGATTTTTACTTCAATACTAAAACATGTAATAACAAAATATCATTTATGTGTAAGAAACTTTAAACTTAGAATAGCTTAACTAACAGCAAAAATTATTTTATCAAGCAGCTATAAGCCTAATCAAGTAAAAGTGTAAACTGAAAGCTATATAAAAATCGGCAATAGCTCAAGTCGTTCCTCCAAGCTGAAACGGTAAGTGGCAATACGACATCGGTTATCGTAATCATAATTTGCTTTCCAATTTGAATTACAAATAGCATAGTGGTATAGGTAATATAAACTGAGTTATAATCTGATTATGATGAATTTATTTCAAGAAAATAATAACATAACTTCGTGATGAAGGTTACATTTTTTTCTACTTCATGGCACAAATTCTCAAAAATAGCGAAAATCATTTAACAAGCTGTACTGCTGAGGATAATATTTAAACATGATTTAACTTAGCTAAATGACAGACATGTAATTTAGTAAATTATTTATTTTTAAATATTTTTTTCAGAGGGGGACCCACATACACAAATTTTGTATTTCTTTTATTAAGCAAAATCAATTATGAAGAATAAGAGTATTTTAAAATTATTTTCATAATAGGCTTTTTGTACAAGCGCAGTTGTAAGACGATCGATGCAGAAAATTTCGCATGACAGCTTGGAGCAATAAAAATAATCAGAACAGTTTAAACTAATAATAAAAATCACAAACGATGGAAAATAAATTCGCTGTGTTATTGTATGCAAAGTACTGAAAATAAAAACCAATAGTAGCAGTAAAATTTGAGTACACACCTCATAAAATAGCACTAAAAGTAAATGAGTATATTTTCATAGCGGTCTCGAGAGAATGTCGTGAAACCATGCAACAGAGTTTCGGGCGGTTAAAACATCAAAGCCTTCCATTATTTACAGACAATTAAGTTTTTAAAAATAATGGAATTATTTTGCAAACATACAACAACAAAGGTGCCAATTTTAAGCTGCTACCGTCGACTATTTAATTGTTTGTACATTATATGTGTTTTTGGTATTTTTTTAAAGTAAGTATTATTATTTAAAAATAAAGTATATCTATATTTATTCCATGGTCGAAGCGGGATTCGAACCCGCGCCTCCCGGTTGCAAAGCTGGCGCCGTACCAACTCGGCCACCGGAGACCATAAATATTATTTCAGTCCTAATTTATGTAATTGTTCAAAAACTTTTTCTATCCGATGCAATTGAATTCAAATCCCTTTCAGAACAAGGATTGAGTCTAAATATTGTATCTGATCGCTACTTCATTCGCGACCGTGAACATCGCGATTTTTTAAGTTGCTGTAGCTGCATCCGATCTACCGTCCTCTTAACATCACAATTTTAAGTCTTTTAAGATATCGTTGAGAACCTGTTTGAGGACGTGGACAAGATTACTATTAAAATTGTTTCTTATTTGTTATATATTATTTATTTTTTCTCAAATCAGAACTAATATCGAATTCAAAAGCAAACCAACAATATTTTATGGTTTTAGTTTCTCACTACATGAATGCATCTTTTTCTAAAGAGACTAAATTTTATATTTTATTAATACACCAATAATTAATAATTAATTATAAATGAATAACATATGTTGATATTAAATTTATCTAATAGTATTAAGCAAACATTATTCAATACGTAATTACACCTGATATGCAACTAGTTTATATAGCCCAGAATTACTATTATTTAATAAATTAATATTGAATATGTTATAATAGTGTAGCAAAGTTTAACAAATCTGTTAGTACTTTTAAATAAAATGTTTCTAATTATTAGCTTCATCTATTACAGAATTCTACACTGTGTAAATCGGCGATAAACTTAAATTAACTACAGTGAAATCGCTATTAACTGACATCTACACACAATGGATCCTTCTATTAAATGGACACTTTTAAGTCACCAAACATTCTTTAAGTAGGTACCTATATAAAATACCTCGTAACAGCAGTCCCTCTTAACAGCGGTTCCGGACAAAAGTTTTTATGATTTACCCATATCTTACTTGCAACATTTACCTTCTAATGGACAAGAAGTGTCCATTAAAAATGTACAGACCTACATACTAATCATAATTTTGTTGGAGAAACCCCCGACCCAATAGTAGGTGGGCACCGTATTCCTCTGGACTTATAGTAGCTATTAGTGGTACATAATAGCCCTGTTCGTACAAGAGTCACAAACCAGTCAGAGCCAATGAAATTACTGGAAACCAGTCGGCAAATACCTAAAATTTGATTGGCGCTGATCGGTTGGTGATTCCTCTACGAACAGAGCTATTACCAGTCTTTTTTTGGGGACTAAGCATAATACCTTTATATCGAAATTTCGAAGAAAATTTTAATTGTCGACTCTGCAATAACCTAAATGTAATTTACTAGGCATTTTGAGAATTTAGATTTATTGGAGACTTAGAGTAACTTTTTATTTCCAACGGTGATTTAGGTAGTAGCAACGCAAAAAATTTCTCAAGTAAAATGTTGAATCAGAAATTGTAAAACTCATAGTCAAAAGCAAAAACAAACTAAAATTTACAATTTATTCAAAAAATAATTGTAAACAATGTGTAGTTACACAATATCTATAACAATAGTTCATATATATAATAATCTGCACGATACACCCATCATTAAAATAAAAATTAAATGAACGAAAATTATTTATTTTTATTTCTACAATTTCCCTATCTTCTTGTTTTTTTCTGACAATTCGACAACGAATTTCTCTACACAACGGACGCCGCTGCACAACGGATATTTTTTTCTCCCTTAGTGTCCGCGTATCTCTGACCTAAGCACACCCGAGCTCTGAAAGATTAAACAATATCCGACAAAGGTACCGACTGATACCTCGCACTTTTATAATCAGATCATCGTCCCTGATAAGATAAAAATTTAATCGTCTTTGTACCACAAGCTAATGTTAAAACTTACTTAAATAAAGTTAATTTACAAAGTTAAGATTTTAACTATAATTTCACTTTGCCACAATTTGCTAGCAATTTTCAACAAACCAAACTTTTAGCTGAATATAAACAAAGTCTCTAAAGACTATTTATTTTTCAGACATACAAAGCAAATGCTATTTATCTTTGTTCACCATGCTAGACAAAGAAAAATTTCAAATAAACACATCTCGTAATGCAATTTTCAGATATTTCCATACAAATCACCACGAAACGAATAAACCGAGATTAAGTTTTGGTTTGAAAAACGAGTAGTTTTTGTTTTTTTCTGACGAACACGCCGAACAGTAATCGCAATGATTGTTCTTCGATCTATAAATAAAGTGGATTTAGCTAGCCTTTGAAATCGATATAAACCAAACGAACTCTGGTTTGTTCTCTAGTTTGTACGTGCTTTAATTATTAAATGACACTTGTTATTTAATTTATTGTGTATTAAAAATACTTTTGAAGAAATAAGTACTACTTATTTTAAATGTTTTATCAAAGCTGTATTCTTTGTTCTAACTTGGTGTAGTTAAACAACCCTCAGAGCGATTGTTTTTGTAGTATACAGGACAGTGCAAAATAATTATTTTAATATTTGAGGGCAGTGCTGTGATAAGCATGTGGGGTGCTTGGCGTGAATAATCTACTTTGTGCCCCAAATAGTTTCCCCCCTCGGCTCCAAAAAAGTTGTAATGAGGATTTTATATGTTTTATAAATTTTTTAGATATATGAATTTGAAAATATATTTCACCCTTTTGAGAGTTGACATTTAAAATATGCGAATATGTATTGGCTTATTTCTAATAAGGAGTTTATAAGCTGAATTTAATGTCTCATAGTTTAACGATTTGTGAGGTTTGGGCATTTTTTCAAAAAATTTCTTTTTGTTCAAATTTCGAAACTTCTAAAAGGTGATGTTATTGAGGGTATATATAATATTATATCTAAATAAAAGTGTTAATTTATTTTCTTCATTATTGTCCTAAGAATAGAAGCTGTCGTGGATAATAAATATTTTATTTCATTAAAAAGACTGTTTAACAATTATCACAAGGTCAATTAGATAATTTGCGAGCTAACAAACCTATTTTCTATTCTTCGTTACCGACAGTTGATTCATTTACAATGACTGTTATTTTTCGATAAATCCTGACTTTACCCACATCTGCAGAAATTAAAAAAGTAAAATTCTAAAAGCGCTTGTTTAAGATTTGTTTAAGATAATGTTATGCACTAATAAGTTTTTCTTGTTATTTACCTCACACTATACTTTGACAGTGGTAAATTTTCTTTTCTCTTCAAACTTTTATTAGTATTCATTATACTATAAATATAAATAAATAGCAAAGTATGATTACTGACTTGTATTTGGCGGTACTAACATTTAATAATATTTGTGTAAAATTTTTAATTAACTTTGAATTACTTTCTTTTGATTTCGGCTGCCCTTGGCACATGGAAAAAGAGTTTGTTCGAAGAACTTGCATTGGTATTTTGGCATATTGCACAATACAATACTTATACATACGTTATGTCTGCGGATGATGTTTAGAAGAGGACAAATGGACCAAATTTTGTAAGATACTTAAGAATGTTACTCCTAATAAAAGTTTCTGCTTGTAAAATAAATATCCACCTTATGAAAAATAAAAATTTTTATATAGGGAGCATAAAAAATACGAAAATTTTATTTTCCGTAAAAGTAAACCTACCTTGTTTATCATTTTCTACTAAAAGACCAAAATAAATATGAAATATGTTTTAAATTAAACGCTAGGCCGAAGTACAAGATTTCATTAAAAATTTAAATATTAAAAGTAACGAGTTTCATCATATTATTTTTTTCAGTCTCAACTATTCTCTCTCACACCTTTAACCAGAGTACTAGTTTCTACATATTAAACAATAATGACACCTATGGACATGCTTGCCAATGTCTTTATTAAATGAAGCAATTATTTAATTTAAAATACTTCTCATCAAAATGCTATCTACTGAACAAAGAATTTTTATAGTCCAGTATTATGGGGATGGCCAAGTATCATACTGCTACATTATGGAACAATTTAGCGAATACTTTTTAGGAATCTCAATAACTGAAATGACAATCTACAACACAATAAAAAAAGTTCCAAAGAACTGGTACGGTTGTAAATCTCAAGAAAAAGAGAATTAAATATAACCAAAACGATCCTGCCACAGTTTTCGTTCTTCAATCTGTTAGAGAAACTCCTGTGATGTCCCTGAGAAATCGTGGTAAACATCTTCTAGAAGTTGTGAAAAAAACTCATATTCAGATGATCAAAAAAAATTATTTCCGTTTAAACCACACTTTAATCAACCATTGAATGAGGAAGATGAAGCGAAAAGACTAAATTTTTTAATTATTTTTATAAAGTGAGTCTTATTATATTTTACAAGCAGAAACTTTTATTAGGAGTAACATTTTCACGTATCTTGAAAAATTTGGTTAATTTGTCCTCTTCTAAACATCAACCGCAGACATAATGTATGTATAAGTATAGTATTGTGCAATATGCCAAAATACCACAGCAAGTTCCCCGAACAAACTTCCTCATATGCCTTTTCCCTATTAGCAATAGCAATAAAGATGTTTATCCAACACATGACAGTTATGGCTGTCATTATCAATGTCATTTTAGACAAGTAAACTATCAAATAACACACTAGTGAGTTATAATCCATAACTCACTAGTGAGTTATGGATTATAACTCACGTTCATATTTAAAGTAGTATTCTATTTATTTATTACTATTACAAACAGAATTCACATTGATATTGAAATTAAAGGAAAACGATAACGGTTTATTCGAATTTGAAGTCATTGTAAAATTCGCTGGTTCATTGGAATCAGACACTCCCATATCGGTACAGCTGCTGATAGTGCTAGAAGACGCCGACACATTAGAACCTTGTATTTTTGTTGCAATTTGTATTTTGTTATGCACCGATTCTTCTAGGTATCCTTCTGCTACCGTCGAGGACTTCCATCCTCCGTGACGCTTCAAAGTAGTCATATTAGCCCCTGCACTGGCCAAAAGAGTCGCCGAAGACCTTCTCAGACAGTGACCGGTGTAGAGCGCTGGTTCCTCCAATTTCAAAAACATTGCAATTTTTGAAGGTATCTTCGACAACGTATTTATTCCCACACACTGGCTGGTACACCTCCCATTTTTGTAAAAAACAAAAAAGCGGCTAGAACTAATATTCTTTGGTCTCAAAGACATGTATTTTTTACACAAATTGATCGGGTTGACTGGAAATCCTTCTTCAAGTATGGTGAATCTTCTCGATTTCTTGGTTTTAGTGTCTGGCAAAACTACGTGAAAATATTTCCCTTTGTCTTGAATATTTTCTATTTTCAAATTGACCAATTCATCGCATCTACATGCACCGCTAATCCCCATTATCAAAGCCACTTTCATCATTTCACATACTCGTCGTCGGGAGCTTCGTTCAAAAACTTCTCTATTTCAGGTCGTTCTAATATCTTTGACTTCTTTGGTTTGTATCCCTGTGATTTGCTTTTCAAAAAGCTCGTTAGTTTGCCATATTTTGAAATATTTTTTTTTTTGTAAAGGTGAATAGTCGAGCGAAGCATCGAGTATTTGGTCCATAGCGACGATGGGGCTAATTTTTTTTGCAAATGTAAAAAATAAGCCAATAGGACATTTTCATCGATACCTTTTATCTTCCGTGAATTCATCCAAGACTCAAACATTTTGAACTCCTTGTCGTAAGCATCTCGGGACTTTTCTGGCAAAATCTGCATCGCTGCTTCTTCCGCTTCCGTAAGGATATCCTCAGGAACGTAATTTTCATCGGTTTCCTCCATTTTCTATATGTTTTTTTCTTCAAAAAATCTTCCCTTTTCTGCAGAGAAAACTGACAAGTATCAAAATTTATTTAAACATTTGCTAACAATGTATCATGCCCGTGGCAACCAAACAATCAACCAACTTTGACCAAAATGTAAAAAAATCACTGTCAAGTCATTCTGACATTTATAGGATACTGAGATGCAAGTAGCTTTGATTTGATCACGAAACTTATTAATTATTATCTCATAAAAAACGATTTCTTCCACTTGTCATGTGTTGGATGAAACATTGTATGCCACTCGTGTGTTGAACTTATACCACTCGGCCTGACGGCCTCGTGGTATAAATCTTTCTCGCGTGACTTATTTTCAACATAACACAATAGTACCATAAATAAATATTAACAAGGGTGCCTCGTCAATACTCATAAAATGTGAAATGTAATTTAAATCTCCAACCAACTTAGAACAGTAATAAAAAAAATTACTTATTAACTTACCTGCGTTTGATCTTCTACTTTTAAGATTTCGAAATTAAAGTAAACAAGCAGTTTAATATTCTTTCTGCAACCGCCTCAGTTTCCTGTAGCCAAGCTCTTTCCCGGACATATCCCGAAAATAATACATAATTACTTTTAGGCTTGGGCCCAACAGTGTCAGGACTGCCAGCTATTATCCCTCAGATTCTACTTAAGAGCACTGGTTACGATTATTATACGTAAGTATCTTAATGCCCGTTGTGCTTTTAGTATATTTCTTTTTCCTAAAATTGGTGTAAGATATTGTGTATTGGACTAAGATTGTATCCCCAAAAAGCTTTGTACTGCATCATACGAAAATGTGGAAATTTTCTGGAAAAATGCAAAAATTTTCCGACGATTCCATGCATAGTGGATTCGTTTTTGAGGTTATGTTAATACTAAAATTGTTAATGAGGCACATGGCGATATTGTCGTATCCTTAATTGGTCTGCCAGTAACGACAAAATTTTGCTGGTTAACGTAGATCCATCAGAAAAAAGGATGTTTTCTGTGTTTAGATCACTTTTGTCTAGTAGTCTTCTATCAGGATCATCTTCAGTCAATTCCTGTTGGATTGTTAGTTTGTAAGGTTGAAATTTTTGCGATTTGAGAGTTCTTACTATCGAGGATTGGCTAATTTCGTGTTCGTTAGCAAGCTGCCTGGTAGAAATATTAGTTTTCTTGAACATCCAATAGTACATTTACTTTTACCTCTTCATTGAGCGCACTCTGTCGATAAATACCTGATTTTCTAACGTGCCCGTTTTCACGAAACCGTTTTTCAATCTTGCTTATATGGGTGGTAAATCGGTATATTTCTGTCTGAATACATGAATAGCTTCATTTTGTGTTCGTGTCCTATCTCCATACCCAATCATCATTAAAATTTCAATCTTGTGACTTTCATTTACTTACTTTCACACAAGCACAAAATAAAATCCTTCGCGCTCGAGGTACGACGTACACCAGTGTTTAAATACAATTTATACTTAGTGTAAGTATTTAGACAAGAAATGACCAAATGAGTTGATTCAATATACCACAAAAATTCTGAACCAATGCCGAATGCTGAATGGTTTTTATTTACAGTGAATAAAAGTTTTGTACTACAGTTTCGTACAGATTTTTTGTTATAAATATGCATTTAAAACGAAATAACTGAACCTTGAGAATAAGTAAAGATAACAATTTAAAATAATAAACCATATTTTAAGCATTTATTGAAGAAAAATTAATAAATAACTAAAAATATACACTTCCCATAGACTTAGAAAGTTACCTATAAATACCTATTTAAGCCATATAAAAATCATTTTCAAAATAAATATACAAATACACATTTATTTAAGACAAACGAACAGAGTAATCAGCCCGCAACAAAAACAATAATAATAAATAAGTATATTGGCGCTTACGTGTTGCAATCCAAGTGCTCTTAGTCCAATTTTAAAGTTAGCTAACCTCGTATTAGGATTTGTTTTTGAACAGTTGAACATTTGTGGAGGATATAATCTTGGAATCTTTTTTGCATTACTTTTATTCGTGAACTACGAGTTGCCTAAAAAATATGTTTCGTGCATGTAAAATTATCTAAAAATTTTGCTCTCCAATATGTTGCCTTCAAGGAACAGCATTTCCATGAATTTTTATTGTTGTTTACCCTAAAAAGTGCCCTTATCTACAGTTCGCGAAGAATAAAAATGTATTTAAGTTGTTTCCAGGCAACAAATTTTTATACAAAATTTACGATAATTTTACATGCACTTAACATTTACTCTAACAATTTACTTTACCATCAGTGCTCACAAAGAAGTATGGAAAAGTACGGCCATACTTGAAACAAAAAAAAAATCTTTTAGTTGCCAGACAAATTTTAATGTAATAAATTGTTGGTAATGATATTGACTCATTTTTGTTTGGGTTGGGTGACATTTCCTCTTCTATTGAAAATTTTACAAGATTCTGCAAATTGGTCTAGTATTGTCTCTAAAATAAGTTTAATTTGCCAACCACGGATTTAAATTGACTAGTCAAGGAAGCTAAGTTTTGCACTAAATATGTTTTTGAGATTCTACGCAATTGTTTAAAGAAAAAATTATTAAAGTATATTTGTGGCCGTTTCCACCAACCAGTTTAGGAATTTCCTAACGCTAAAAGAAGAATAACTTAGGTTAGGGGGTCAATTTGGTTTCCACCAACATTTATTCCTTCCCTAAAGCAGTTTAGGACTTCCCAACTTTAGGTAGTCAAATGTGAGCACCTAAGCAGTTACCTAAGAAGGAATATTTAAAAAATAACCGTACTTTCTACTATATTTAACGGGATTTGTTATTAAATCGTCTTTTTCGCCATAATGGATCTATTTAATGATGATTTGGAAATATTTGATTTAGTACAAAATGGAGTTCCACGAAGAATACATAATAGAACAAATTTCTTCGACGATATGGATAATTTAACTTTTTTTAAAAGATTCAGGCTGACAAAACCCACCGTAGCCAATCTTTTAGAAGAAATTGAGGAGCGTTTAGAATATCCAGATGATCGGTAAGTTTTTTTTTATTAAGATACTTATAGTAGCAATGAGATTTCTAAGGACTACATAATCTTCCTTCATTTTATCATATAATTTTTTAAGGGACTCCACAGGA
The DNA here is from genome assembly GCA_963971165.1 of Philopedon plagiatum. Taxonomy (NCBI): domain Eukaryota; kingdom Metazoa; phylum Arthropoda; class Insecta; order Coleoptera; family Curculionidae; genus Philopedon; species Philopedon plagiatum. Next base: position 26,164,649 of record OZ020197.1, on the reverse strand, counting down.
CGATAATGCAGATTTGGAGACAAGCTATTAAATTCTTGGACAATTTTATCCCAAATCTCTTTTTTCTCTTTGCCCGACATTCCATCCGTTTTCTTATTTTCTATTTGTTTATATTTTTGTATTATTGTTAAAACGAGCTCTTTTTCTTTAAAAGTATAATTTGGAGCACGTTTATTTATCTTAGGTTCCATATTTTTATCTTACGAAGGAAAAAATCACCCCACAACACAAAATAGCAACGAAACAAGAAATGCATAGGATTACGTATACTGTGAACAAATGCAAAAAAAGTTAGGTTGGAATAGCACTCTGGCGTCAGAAAATGGTGCAAAATAAAATTATTTAATAAAAATCTTCAAAAATTGCGGCGTTGCCGGAGTTTCTTTTTGCCTAACTAGGGTTTTCCTAAATATGACCGGTGGCAACCAATTTGGGTTAGGAAATTTTCACAACTTAGGAAGTCCCTAATTATTCTATTTCTAGGCAAAAGTTGGTGGAAACGGCCATTACTGCTCCTTAGTAAAACTAAAACCACCTTGAGTCAGTTATGTTATTGGGATATAAAATTTGAAAAATCAACCCCAATGTTAGTTAAATGTCTCTATTAATTTTTTTTTAAATTGTAAAATCCGGAAGTTATTCCAAAAGATATACACCAACAATTATATATTTTTTAAAAGCTTATGAAAAACGCAATCGAATTAAAGCAAGCAACCCAACCTGAGCAGAATAGCAGTCATTTAAAAAATGCAACTTTGGTTTTTATCTTCAAATCGGTTGCATCTAGAAAAAAATTTATTACGCCACTGGATTTTACGAAAAAAACTATATAATAATCAGTTTTTACCATACCGATAAGTTAAAAGGCAACTGAGATACGAGGGGTGCTTGAAAGTTATACATTTTCAAAATCGCCCTTTATCTCAGAAACGAAGGGGGCTATGAAAATTTTGTTCATAGCATCATACGTTTCACGAAAGTGTTGCGAAAACCACAGCACTCTATCTTTAGAGATAACCGAGATACTCTGCAAAAGTGTCGAAAATTTGACACCCTCTTCTTTAGATCAGGAAAGCGATATAAACATCTTTGCACGTTGTACCCAAATGGGAAAGAGCGACGAGGTATCGCTATGGCCATAGCCGGCGCGGCGCCGCGTGTCATCGATCGTCGCTTTGTACTACCGATACTGCCCTAGAATTACATATTATATTTGCAACTCTTTAACCATAATACCCTGTATTTTAAAACTTTTTAAATGTCCAATTGCTTTTACTAAGTTATATTATAATTGTGATATATCTTTATATAATGCTTTGTCAGACATTTGTTGTATTATGGTTAACTACGGCTTTTGAATTGGCTATTGTTTCAGCAGACCGGCGATTTCGTTTCTGTCAACTACTAAACTTTCATTTTCGCATAAAATTAAAGTTATGTTTTATGACATTCACTTCTTGCAATCGCCTGTCGGGCTAATGCAGTAAATTTTCTTTTTTTATTGTCGCATGAGATATTTAAACATAAATTTGTTAATGGGGTAATTTTTATTTGTTAAGAGCTAAATTTTACTTCACATTTAAACTCCATCAAAAGTTACCCGAACATTCCAAGAATTAAAAATTAATTACAGAATGAACGCCCTTGTGCCATTATCTAATTACGAGTATATTCAGAGTTACGAGATTATCCAAAAAGGATTTTACCCTAAAAATTATCTTTAAAATAAATAAAGCCTCTGATTCAATTAGCAAATAATAACAGTCTGTAATGGAGAGAATTTTAGATGTTTGCGCGTTTACAAAAAAAGTAATACAAAACGGTTTTAGTCTGAAGAAGTGAATTTTATTTCAAATGAAGATTTAAGATTTATTAATTTATTTGTTATTTAAAATTTAATGTTTCTATTGTGACATTCCTGCTATTTCTCTGCCTCGCAACCGAGTTACTGCTAGTTTTGAAAACGAATCTTTTCATACGTGTGCGACAGTTTGGTGGGCCGAGCTGAAGGCGAGGGCCACAAGTCGAATGAGTGTGAAAAGATGTTTTCAAATGTGCTGTTTATAATATTTTTTCTACGACTGAAAAGAAAACAAACAATTTTATAAACAGATATTAGTTATTTAATAAAACAAATTACATTAAGAATTAAAATTCAGTGTAAAACTGGATCAGTTCTGGACACTTACTTCAAGAACACCATTTTTCTTTAGAAATTGTTCAGTTATCGAGACATTTTGTATTAATGAAGATGAAATACTTATACTACCTATAGTACTAGTCTTTGTAACTTTACACATATTTCATCTGGCGCCTATGCTTAAAATTGTTTTTTTACAATTCAAATATGCATTATTTTTAAAAAACATTTTGCAAATCAAAACTGATAATAGATACAATTATCAGGCATTATATTCTGTGTTTTTTCAATAGTTAGTAGAAACTAAAATAAAATTAATACACTTTGTTATTGTTACGTTATTAATAAATTCATGCTCGGAAAAAAAACACTAACATAAATATTTTTATGCCATAAAAATAATTTCATCAATTCGAAGATTATTATAAATGAATTATTATAATTTGGCTGCAATTGCTTAATCCAGTCTGATTCGTATAAAAATAATATGACACTTTAAAAAATGTCTGTTTCCTGAACTTACTAGTAATAACATTACATTACACTTACCCGTAAAGTAAGTAATAAACGGTAACGCTCGCTGTGCTTTTGCATCCCTCGTCTAAGGGATCAACTTACCGCACCACGCACATTTGTCTTAAGCCGGCCACACATTATATGGAACACTAGGAGAATGTCAAACATTGGTGATTGTCATTTTTCCATGTCAAGTGACATTTGCCGAGTGGTAACTAACGTCCAGATTCACTAAGAAAGTTTAAGATTTAGTACTGGTTTAAATTAAGATCTTATAGTTGATCAGTTATGTTTTGACAGGTTTTTGTTCTGTCCTTGTCATTAAAAACTTATGAATTATTGTGATATTTCAGCGATTTACTTGCTTTCTAAATGATTTTCATCTTGGAACGAGTTGCTGTAATGAATTTAGTTCTATTATTGTTGAAAGTACGTAATAAAATTGTCCTTTTCCTGATAAATTTGCGAAAAGCTAAGAAATAAGTTCATAGAATAAAACTTAGTTGTCTTATTCTTACACTTGTCAGTTTAAAACTTTTGATTGTCAAATTAGACCGGACTAGCATTGGAGAATCTGGATGTAAATGTTTTAAACTGAGAAGTGTAATAAAAACGCAACTAAGTTTCGTACTACGAATTTATTTCTGTATCTTGTTGCAAATTTATACACTTTAAGCATGTATTTCCAAGAATAATGGGACTAAATTCATTTAAGCAACATTTTCTAAGATAAAAATAATTTGAAAACCAACCAAGTCACCGAACTATTATCATAAATCGTAGGTTTTTAATGACAACTTATTAACAATGACAGCACAAAAGTTGTCAAAATATAACTGATACCGCTAATAAAAATCTTTAATATTTTTATCAAGTTCTATTGTTGGAGTTCCAGTACCAGTGTAATAAATTATGAAAGTTAAAAGGAGAATTATTCATTCTGTTTGGTGCCTGTTTGTTCAGTTACTTTATGTACAATTGGTAGCGTCCAGTCGCACAAACAATTTTATCAATAATTAAATTATATGGATACTTGGAACAACACTTATATTTATTAGCCCTTGGGATGACTCGAAACATTATTCAAATTTATCACATGATGAAGAGTTTTAAGAATTCATCCTATTTAAAATGATTCTGTTAATATATTATCCAGAAAACGAAAAATGTCATTGCACAATGCACAAATCACTAAATATATTGCTCACACTATTTATGTAACGTCAATTTTCTATTTATGTAACATTAATCCTCAAGCATCAGTGCAGGTTACTCAGACACTCTTACGGAAGCACTATAAATGTTTCTAGACCATAAGGCCGGCACTCCTTCTCGAAAACGAAAAGAACACAGAAAAGGTAAAACCTTAAACCCTAATCATAAATTTAAGGAAAAAAAATCGTTAGGCGATTTCAGTGTTAGTTTTCGCATAATGGACTTTGAGAACCTAATATTGTTATTTTTATATAGTTTGCTTCCTAATTTAAGCCTATTTTTTATATTTATTATAATATATTTGTTATTAAGACAAAAAAAAAATACAAAATTTATAATTACAAAACAAAGCAATAAGAGGTTTAGGGAACCATTTTGCATTTTTTTATTTATTAACAGCCTAATTTTCTACATATTTATTCCAGGAAAATAAAATATATGAAATAATAAAAAAACACCCCTTTAATACAAAATCTCTTCTAGCCTCAAAATTGCTGATACTGTTAAATAAAGACCCAAATGATAAGTATTCTATTTATCACTTGTCGTCCTCAGCAGCCGGGGAAAAATAAAAGTTTATAAAATATTGTTTGATTTAATAAAGGAAATGGTAGAAATTTTGTAGGCGTGTCAGACCGAATTAGGAAGTTATATTTATCAAGTTTTCTTAGTTCCTGCTGCGTTAAATAAAAACTGTGTAATGGAGGAAGGATAAAAACCATCTGTTTAGTGTGTGTGAGATTATTAAATGTTACACAATATATTTCTTGGAAAATACTGTAATTATAGTGTCTTTTGCAGTTTTAAGTAAACGTTTCGGATTTTTTAAAAATAGCATTCCTGCAACAAGTGCTAAAGTTACTGTTAGCAAAACATGTTTAGAAATTTATCATTTCGTATCTATAGCGGGACCTTAAAGATTTTATATTAATGTTCCTACCTTATCAGGTCACACAAGGATACGATTGGGTACTTCTTATGGTCAAGTTGACCTGATTTTATTTTGGAAAAATATTTTTAATATGTCGTGACCAGGCGCGGCCCGTGAGTTTTTTTTACAGGTGGGTCAAAATTTTGTGGGCAACTAGTGATATCGACGCAACAAGCAAAATACACTTTTTTAATTAAGCAAGGTTTTTTAATAATGTGCCAAGAAATTATTTACCTACAAATAAACACTGCAAAAATCATAAAATAGGTACTGCAGAATATTGAACATTACTACTCTAGATGTTTATGGCCTTTTCCTATGTGTTTTAATACTCTAGATTAGTAGATTTTAGCGGCTTCCGTTTAGATAAGTTTAGAATCTCCTCAATAGATGTCGCGCCTTGTACTACAAGCCCTGAATATAAACAGAACAAAATTCTGAGCTAAAAATATGATTATTCGAAAAATAAAATTAGGAACGCTGCCGAAACTCCGTTTTCTTTAATAAATACAATTCTGGCCACTAGACATAGTAATACGATATTTGTCTACGCACGTGAAGGCTGTAAGCTGTAGTAAATATGAGATTGCCAACAATTTTAAAAATATTTTATCGAGGAACAACTTGTTGCCAATACACCTTTTAGAGCCGATCTAATTTTTTAAATAACAAAAAATTCAAAAAAAGTTCTTGCCCCAACACAGATGCGAACCCTCGATCTTCTGATCAACTCGCTGAGATTGTACCTCTGGACTACGCTGGTTATGTAAGAAAATTGGTCCGATACCGTTAAATTTGATGCCTAGCGCTGACCTGACGGAAATCGTATTTATATTTTTTTATGTTTAACCGCTAATTAATATTATTAATACAATGTAAATACAATGCGCATATTAGATACCTAATTAGTTTCTCTTTTTCTGAGCCAAATGTTTTGAAATAGTATATTTTAGGGAGCGGTTTGAGAGTATTTCCATAGTGGCGGTGGCCAGATATTATTGGTGGGCCGTCGGCCAATTGTGTCTCTTTTTAACTTCCTAAAGCGCGTATGCCTGTTTCTATCTTAGTTTTATATATAAACCTATAAGATCAATTTAAAACATGACCCAGCCCGGAGCAAGCTTGGATATCCTTTGGCGATGGCTCGTCTTGATTCTTTCTTGGGGAGGTTTCGCATGGAACTTTGAAACAAAAGATTCTTTTTTGGTCTTAAAAAATTAAAAAATAAATTGTTATTTATGAATATCAATAACAAGTTATGAATATTTTTCAGCAATCTGAATGCATGCCATGATTTACCGGTTTCAATACATGCAATGAATTTTATAACACCCTGTATATTGTAACGTTACCCAAATTAAATCTCGCTATTTTGGTGGCTTTACTTTTTGATGAAAAATATTTATTCGACAACCAAGGAATTATAAAAGGACTAATAAATTATTTTTTAAACGGGCAATAATACACTTTTTTGTTCAGATACGCATTTGGAAATAATTATTCTGCTCCATTAAACATAAAAAAAAAACTTGAATTGCAGAAACGGCGCCAAAGGCTTTCCATTATTATTCTGCAGACCGATTCGCAGCGAGAAACTCTTAATTTAAGTTAAAGAGAATTTTATTGAAGTTAAGTTATATTTCTTCGCTGTTGGAATTTAAAATGCATTTAAGATAACTTTGTGTAAAATTAATAGCCTTTCCTGATTAAATTTCATGAAATGGATAGTGCTGCTGGATGCATTTAATGTACGTAGTGGCTATATGTCCGCCGGCGGTAGGTTACAGTTAGGCTTAGAATTCCGCCGCAAGGCGGACTCATGCAAATAATAAGAACTTATCCGCCGTAAAAATTATAGTGCGGCGGAACGCAATGGTTGATAATTCATTTTCCGCCTTTCGACGGATTTTACTGCATAGTAGCTAAGATCCGCCGACAAAATTTTGGCAAACTTTATAATTTATATATTTATATAAATAACACTCCAAATTTACAAGTTGTTTTTCCCACAAATTTTTAGATCAGCGGTAAAAGGTGAGGTGAGGAGTTATGAAATACGTTCTCGGACAGGTTTGCTCAGTTTTAGGTTTCAGCAGTGTTTTTTCAAAATTTTTTATCTATCTTTGTTGAGTTTTCTACTGCGACTGCACGATTCGTGTTGGTATAAAATTTTATCAACACCGCATCCAACTGACGTTTTATTAAATAAGTTACTGATGAAACCGAAAACTGAGCAAACCTGTCCGAGAACGTTATTACTACCTGACAAGGAAGTAGATCTTCTGTGATATTACTACCTGACAGTAAAAAACTCAACAAAGATAGATACAAATTTTTGAAAAAATACTGCTGAAACCTACAACTGAAAAAACCTGTCCGAGAACGTATTTCACAACTCCTCACCTCACCTTTTAACGCTAATCTAAAAATTTGTGGGAAAAACAACTTGTAAATTTGGAGTGTTATTTATATAGATATATAAATTATAAAGTTTGCCAAAATTTTGTCGGCGGATCTTAGCTACTATGCAGTAAAATCCGTCGAAAGGCGGAAAATGATTTATCAACGATTGCGTTCCTCCGCACTATAATTTTTGCGGCGGATAAGTTCTTATTATTTGCACGAGTCCGCCTTGCGGCGGAATTCTAAGTCTGACTGCAACCTACCGCCGGCGGACATATAGCCACCTACGTTTAATGTATTAGGATTATGCCAGGTTTAGAACATCAGTGAAATACAATATAGAGTTCCCAAAAAGCACTTTACTGTAACATGGAAATTGTTGGCAATAACAACCCCATTACACTGTTTAAGTAGTTGCGCAAATTGCTACATAGCAGTTCTTCATATGTTTGATTTCATCCTAAACTTAGGTCTGAAACTCACAGTTTCCTTTTGTACCATCGAGTTCATTAATTTGTGTAAATATAAATTAATAAATGAATAAAAGTGTTATCACGGACCTGACGGACCAACTTTCTAATGAATAATCTCCACATTATTGTATCGTGTCAAAAAAAACTATTATAAATTAATTCCATTAATAGTTTTAAAGTAGAAGCTTTGCAGTATATTTACATGTTAAATTAATTTCTAACCCCATGTTAGGCCCTGTTTAAAATAAAAGTATAGAGATCAAATTTGACATAGATAAATTTCAGAATATTACCATTATGTTAATTTGCCAATTATGCCAGAAAAGCTTCAAAAGTACCCAAAAAATGGACGTTCAGGTTTAAGATTTAGTACAGGTTTAAATTAAGATCTTCTAGTGATCTATGTAGGTTTTGACGGATTTTTGTCTCATGATTTTTAATAAGTCGTCATTAAAAACATAGAAGTTATTCTAATATTTTTTTGCTTGATTTTTAAATGATGTTCATCTTGAAATGAATTGCCAGAATGAATTTAGTTCTATTGATGGCACCTGTGGCAAACTATGAAATCATTTAATTGTATCTGCCTTTAAGCCTCATTGTTTTATTAATTATAAAAAAATAGAAAAGGCAGACAATTTCAGTGCTGATTATTTAAAGGCAGACAGATAATGAGATATTAACTTTTTTAACCAAAAATTGTTTTTATATATTTTCTTAAATAATTGCTATATTTTTCTCTCCTCTTGTGACTCTGAATATCTGTGTATACCTCGAATACAGGTCAAAAATTTTACGTCTACAAATACACACTCACTAATATAACTTCTGTGAATGCTGTTGAGTTGTATTGAATAATGAATTGGTTTGTTGGCAGGTAAACCAAAGTTAGAGACAGAGAACGAAATAGACGCTCCAAAAACGTTAGGACCGGAAAGCTCTGAGAGAGCTGACGCCTACAGCATTTTTTGGACCGTTCATGTCTCTTTCTACTTCTCACAATTCGGCACAGAGAGATCCGTGTTGCGTGGTGCCAGGAAAGAGCAAACTGTGACCAAGAATGGGGTCGATTTGTGTTTAGTGAGATTGTGTATAGTCCCGATTTTGTGTATGCGCCCACGATGGCCGTAGAAGGGTGCGTCGTAGATGTGGAGAAAGGGTTCAAATTTAATGTGCAAGGCTTGTCACCCTATCCTATCTCCAACAACTGGAACGTCCAATATTCCAACAAGATAATGCCAGACCCCATACCGATGCCATTACTAGTGACTAGCCAGAGGAAGCTAACGTTAATGCCCTTCCTTGGACCCCAAGATCACCTGACCTATCACCCATTAAACATGTGTGGGGCATGATAAGCAGAAGATTAAGTCGATGGTCACAACCAATCATGAACCTACAGCGTCTGCGCCATGTGGTTAGGTTAACCTGGGAAGGCATACCACAAGAAGACATAGATCATCTCAATCGAAGCATGCCTAGAGGAATACAGGAATGTTTAAATCTTCGGGGAGCTTCTACTCATTATTAATTTTTTGTAACTTGTCTAATAATTATTGGTCAAATCAGTTTGAAAATTTTATCAATAGGTTCATTCAATCCTACCATTCCCTAAAACTTATTTAAAAATATACTTATTTACTGGATGTTGCAATTTTTATTTCACGCAGTACCTATATTTAAAGCCAGCGTCATTTACAAGATATTATCTGACAAAATGGCTTTCGGATTTCGAGTGTAGATTCTTACTGTTCTACTGTTCATCCAACAGTACACAAAACATATGTGTTTAAAAAAATATATACGGATTTGAATTTAATAACCTTACCAAAGGATTTAAAATAAAAAACAAAGGTAAGTACAAACATTTCGTTGAAGCTCCAGCTACACCATAAGGGCAGCAAGAATATAGTACTAGTAAAGCAGATAATTAGATTATATGATTATTGTAATAATTGACTAAATTTATTGTTGAATAGGCAACATTTTTTGTAATAAAATAAAAGAGAAAAACAATGTATTTTACAGACCCAAAAATGCAGAGTTGCCCTACTTTCAAGTACATACGTGACCAGACTCTAACAGTAGCAGTAAATCTAACGAGTTGCCGCTTAGCAATAAAGTAATTTTTTACCCAAAGAGTTGAAGAATGTCGGCCAGAGAGAAAATTGCATTTTTTATGGAGCAAATAAATGGAAATGAAAGGACAATTTTTAAAAGAAATGAAAAGAGAGATGTTCTGGTAAAACTAAAGCATCTGCTATGTTAATGTTTTGTTAATGTTATAATAATTAGAGAATTACTGAAAGTTGAAACAAAACACTTTGGTGTAGAAAAGTTCTGCATATTGTTAAACCAAGAATCTCTATGGAAATAATCTAAAAAACCCATAGTATACACGGTAGCGACAGAAACGTAAAATATACCCAAGAATATACTTAGCATACCCTTACTTAGCAAGATACAAAGGAATGCCATTTTAAAAAATTATTTGGAATCATTTTTTCTCTTTAACAATCAAGTCACAGTCACCTACGAATTATTTTCCCATTTCTACTTAACGTTATGAAATCAATGTTAGTATAAGTTAATAAAAAGTGGTTATCTTTCACAAAGGTAGATATGCTAAAAATAACTTTGACATAGACATTAACGTTCAGATTCACTAAGAAGGTTTAAGATTTAGTACTGATTTAAATTAAGATCTTATAGTCGATCAGTTATGTTTTGAAAAGTTTTTTCCTGTCATTGTTAATAAGACGTCATTAAAAACTTATGAATTGTTGTGTTATTTCAGAGATTTCCTTGCTTTCCAAATGATTTTCATCTTGGAACGGGTTGCTAGAATAAATTTAGTTCTATTATTGTCAAAAGTAAGTACTAAAATTGCCCTTTGGTTTATAAATTTGCGAAAACCCTCAGAAACAAATTCATAGGATAAAACCAAGTCATACACTTGTCAGATTAAACCTTTTGGTTGTCAAATTAGGAAGGACCAGAGTTGGAGAATCCGGCCGTAACATTCTTTGCAGTATAGTCCTATTAATTTAGTTTATCAATTGATCATTTTGCTTAATAACTATATATGTCCCCTAAACTAACCACAGAACAAAAAATTAAATTATTTTAATTGTTGGCGATAACTACAAAAGTTATGGGGAAGCCGCTAGGATTTTCCATAAAACAATTCCGAAATATCTGTGTCCCATCAAATTGTTAAACACATAATGGCAAAATTTAAAAATAGTGAAAGTGCAAAAACCGCTTCAATAAAAAAAATCAAGTTCGGGCCGAAGATGGTGAGAATATTCACCTACAAATTATCCAAGCCGTTATTGAAAATAACAAGACAAGAAATTTGGAAAAAGTGCTTCCTGGAAACGATAGATGCTCTGTTTGTAAATCCACTGCTGGAAGAGTTATTAAAGCACATCATTTTCATCCATACAAACCTACCTTTGTCCACACGTTGAAACCTGAAGACTTTATTTTTCGGTTTGATTTTTTGGGTTGATATTAAGGTGCGCATGCAAAAAAATCATAATAATATTTTCTGATGAAGCATGTTTTACATCAAACATGAGTTATGTCACACAACAACCACCAAACCTGCTATATAAACATTTATTTAATGGCAACCACAACATCATTTTGACTTTTATTGTTGTGATAGTGTTTTACAGTTCAGTCAGAGTTTTGCATTCGTAACGTAAAGACAGAAGCTGTAAAGCACTGATTTACGTATTTTGTAAACTTTCAGAAATAAAAACGTTTTTTAAAAATAGATTTCCTAGTTTCGATAAGTTAACTCGTATAATACATTTGTTTTATATTAAAACTTAATTTTCGTAGGTAGCTATGATTTCGTCTTTGGAGAGAATAAATGGTTCCAAATAATTCTTTAAAATAACTTTTCTTTGTGTCTTGCTAAATAGGGGTACTTTATTCTTGGGTATATTTTTCTCGCTACCCTGTATACTATGGGTCTTTTAACAAGTTTTCCATAGGAATTCTTAGTTTATTAATATGCAGAACTTTTCTACACTAAAGTGATTTTTTTCAACTTTCAGTAAAATATTCTCCCATATGGCAAGTCCCGTGACACACTGTATATGTAACTATTTCAACAAACATTCTTTTTTAACCTCTGATCGCCACTGATTTCTACTTTAAAAATCTCGAAAATGGTGCGTTTCCGCCATCGTAATTTTTACAACAATTATATTTACACAAAAAATAATATTTATGTAATCATTAAAGTAGAAAAGATAGTAGAAGAAAACCTAATCTGCTCAACTATCTTCCTTGACATAGCTCAAGTTTTTTGTAAAGTTTGGCAACAAATTAAATAGAATGGTACCAAAAAAATATGTAGAGTTGCTAACCTCCTACATTACAGATAGAGTGTTCAGAATTAAACAGGAGGATGAATACTCCAAAATGAAAAAAGTTAAAGCAGGTGTGCCTCAAGGAAGCGTCTTGGGTCCCGTCCTTTATTCACTGTACACTTGTGATCTCCCACAAACAGAAAATGTAACTGTGGCTACATCCACTGATGACACTGCTTTATTAGCAGTAGGAACAGACATAGATGCAGTAACCACCAGACAACTCCAACAAGCTAGCGACCAGAATTACAATTGGATCACAGATTGGAAGATTAAGCTTAATGAGCAAAAATCTGTTTGTGTCAACTTTACCAACAGAAGAATAGGCAATCATCAACCAGTCAACATAAATGGTATCATAGTTCCCTCTGGAAATACTTCAAAATACCTGGAGATGACCTTAGATGCGAAACTAAGATGGAAGGAGCATATCAGAACTAAACGGACTGAACTAGGGCTCAAATATAGACAGTTGTATTGGCTTTTGGGACGAAAATCTATGCTATCAATACACTGGAAAATCATGATGTATAACCAGATTTTAAAAACAGTCTGAGTTTATGGCATCCAGTTATGGGGCTGTGCCAAGGAGAGCCAGATCAAACGCATCCAAACGTTCCAAAATAAAGTACTACGGAACATAGTTAATGCACAGTGGTACATATGTATAGAGGCTTACATCGCGATCTTCGTATTCCGTATGTCGCTAGTGAAATTAAAAGATTTGCGATTAAGCACGAGTCTCGACTCTGTCAATACGTTAACGTCGAAGCCATCAAGCTTCTTGACAACCAGGACCTAGTTAGAAAGCTGAAGAGTACCAAGCCCTTTGAACTAGTATAGACTTTTAAAAACAGAGTACAGTGCGCAAGTGTGCGAGTGCTAAGTGCCATGGGCCATGAGTCGCAACAGATAAACCTATAGGACTCCATTGGGTAAACTTTAGTATATAAGGATTTTAGTTTTTAAGAATTTAGAGAAAAATTGATGGTTGGTCTTGCAGACCAGATTTAATAATAATAAACGCCGCAGGCTTTATCAATAAAAATAAATTAAAGTAGAATAAGTTAATTCGAGGGGAAACCACACTGCGTGTATTTTGCAGGTTGGTATTACGGAACAGTGTTTAATAGCAATAAAATACATGTACTTTTGAGTCACCTGCGCACTCTGAATATAAAATTTTCGTGAATTATTTGTTTTCCGAACACGAAAATAGCAACGAACGTTACAGTGAATTCATACTCTCGCGAATTCACGCGATTAATTATTTAAACCACTTAAAAATACAGCAGTAACTAACGTTACATGGTAATAAGACGGATAGTAAAAGCAGGATCGAAAAATTGGAAGTCCTCTTGTCTACTTATAGGACTATTGAGAAGAAGAATGGTGTGGTTTATAAAACCTGCAGACCAGTATGGAACAAAAACATAACCAGTAAAGAAAGTGCCTAAACGAAGGTTAGATATATAAGAAATAAGAATGTTAAGGAAGGAAGGGACACGACATCGATGAGTCGATGTAATATTCTTGAAATCAGTTGAACATTGTTGAACGTCACTATAATGTTAAGGGCACTATTAACATCAAAAGAACATTAAAAATCAATTTTCTGGGATTCAGTAAGAAGGTTGATTTAGTGCTAGTCTAATTTAAGATCTTTTCGTTGATCAGTTAGGTTTTGTCAAGTTTTGTTCGGTTGTTGTTAGTAAGTCATTAAAAGATCATGCGTCATTTAAGTATTTCAGCAATTTGCTTGGTGGTTAAATGATTTACTATTTAGAAAGTATCATGTTCTTTATAAATTTACAAAAATACACTGAGTCAAGTTCATAATACAAAACATTGTGGTCAAATTAGATCTGTGCACTGATAGTGAAGCTGGCCGTTTTATTACCGAATTTAACTGTAAACCAATACAAAAATTATAAAACACAATCATAAGATCTCCTTAAAAGCTAAATTGTATTACATTGGCTTACAGATATTGTCAAGTTATAATTTATCATGTTACTTAGGACTATATGTGTAAGTCATCAATTTCATTAATTTAACATTATTAATGATGAGATTGTAATACCCATTTCTAATTAAAGTTAATTCCTATGTCCTGACCCTATTAAGTTGTTTTCAAAGTTGTGCGGAAAATGTGTTCATTTAAATTAAATTAAGCTAACAAGAAACATAAATTATATTACAATATTGCCGTGCTTAAGACGTAGTCAAGAGAATTACCAAGCATGTGGTAAAGTGAGTTATGATATCATGTGACAAATTTCTGTGCAAATTATTGAACCAAACTTTGAAAATTGTTTTGTCTAAATTAAATGAGCACAAGAATGTATAACGGCAGTTGCGTAGTGCAAATTAATCATCCGACCTTGGATGAATTAAGGGGTTATATACAGTTAGAATTTTCAAAAAATCGATTTTTTTAAATTTCATTTTCGTAATGTACATATTCCAGTACAGTCACAGAAAATTTCAAGGCAATCCGGCGATTATTTTCGAAGTTACACGCATATTTGTAAAGACGTGTCAGAGCGATTGTACGCTATGTAAAGTGCTTTTGAAACTTTAAACGCGTTTTTCTCAAAACTGTATTTTCAAAGCCGGTGACGAAGATTTCTCGGAAACGGCTGAACCGATCAGTCTCAAATTTTAACACAAGCTTCTTAAGTATATTTTTTAGTAATTAATCGAAGGTTTTTTCTCACCGATAAATATTTTTATATATATATACAATTTAAGGCCAAAATTTTAGTCAAAAATCGATTCTTTTTTTTGAGAAGCCGCCATTTTCTCCAAAAATTTTAGTTTGTTTATTCCTTCGATTAAGTAGAAGATTCTACATTGTTTTAACGAAATCCGTTTGGTTTTTTCATTTTCGATGATCCAGTCCAGAGATATCGTTGTCACCGCAAGAAGCCTTTTTTGAGAGGAACTCCTGGAGATCACCTATAGCAGCTCTCAAAATTATTATTTTTACAAATACAAAAATCTTAAAATACAAATACATTATTTTAACGAAATCCGTTTGGTTTTTTCATTTTCGATGATCCAGTCCAGAGATATCGTTGTCACCGCAAGAAGCCTTTTTTGAGAGGAACTCCTGGAGATCACCTATAGCAGCTCTCAAAATTATTATTTTTACAAATACAAAAATCTTAAAATACAAATACATTATTTTAACGAAATCCGTTTGGTTTTTTCATTTTCGATGATCCAGTCCAGAGATATCGTTGTCACCGCAAGAAGCCTTTTTTGAGAGGAACTCCTGGAGATCACCTATAGCAGCTCTCAAAATTATTATTTTTACAAATACAAAAATCTTAAAATACAAATACATTATTTTAACGAAATCCGTTTGGTTTTTTCATTTTCGATGATCCAGTCCAGAGATATCGTTGTCACCGCAAGATGCCTTTTTTGAGAGGAACTCCTGGAGATCACCTATAGCAGCTCTCAAAATTATTATTTTTAAAAATACAGAAATCTTAAAATACAGTTAAAAGTTACCATAATATGTGTACAAATTTTCACATTAATGAATTTAAAAGTCTTCTCAGGAAAAATTCTTGAAAAATCGCTCTTTTTAGGCCTCCTGACTGTATATAACCCCTTAAGAAAGGATTCGGTTTTCCGTATACTATGAACGTATCGAACGTGCAGCCTGTTTATTTGTTGTTTGTTATGAAAACATAGTACCCCAGAGGTCCACTTTACGAAGAAATACGTAATTGAATCAACAATGCTAGTAGAAGGAGATAAAATAGCATGGGGGTGTTTGAGCTCAGGAGTGTTACTGTCTCTGTTGTCCTTTCAACAGCTGAGCGATTGACGTAAAATTACCAATCGATGGACGTGAAGCAAAAGTCCATGGGCGGAGTATAGATTCACTTTTAGGGTATAAAAGTAACGTGTTTTTTTGCACAGAAAATTTAATTACTACATATTTATATAATAAAATTTAACAGTATGTTTCCCAATAAGGAAGCCTAAATTACAAGAAGCAAATCCCCTACTGTTTTTTAAATAAAAGTTATTTGTTATTATCATACCAAATGCAAATTTTGTTACAGTTTGCCTCAGGCATTGATTTTTTTTCCTAGATAGCATATTAGGCGAAATTGTCATTTTTTAAAGATAGTTAAGTATACAGTTTTGAAAATAATGCTTACAATTTTGTACCTTCTTTCTCATAGTATTTTTACTTTTATGTTGACCTTGTACATTTTGACACAAAATGGATATTATCTAATGTCAAACTAAAGCGCTGTTATTGTATCTGTTGGATTACCCTTTAAACTAGGAATGCTTCAATGATTTAAAATTTATCCAAAAAAAACAAACAACATATCGATTCCAAATTTCTTTTGTGAGACGGTTATGTAAAAATATGTTTGGGTTGGTCATTGTTATTTAGAATCAGTTTTAATTGAAAAATAAAGATAAAATTTTGAAACTGTGTGCAGCAGTAAGCGCTACATTTCAATAAAGCGGTTGCTAGCCTCGCTTTCTTCCGACAACACTCGGCATAGACAGATATCAGCCATCTAGACTTGCTTTAAATATTCTTAAGCTATATAAAGCTATTTATAAGTCTCTGATACTATTCACATTTTTTTTTCATCCATGATTCACACACACAATACCAAAATTAACCAAAGTATGAACATCTATAATTTTTGCCGTATTTTTTTTTTAATTCCGATACGAGGTTTCCATTATAAAATGTATTCCTCAATGACTGATGTAAAAACCAAATAGCTGCGATTATCTATAAATAACTAAGCCTTCATTGCAGTTACTTTCCCTTTTTGGTTTTATAAGGATATAGGTTAAAAACCACATATTTTTGTCCCGAGGAGATAGAACATGAAAGAGGAGGATAAGCCTTTTAAAGATCACCTAATTGAAGTTTGTTTTCTGAGCATTTCTATTCTGCAGTTTTAAAAATTGCAAAACCTGCTTTTAAGAACTGTGAACTCTTGACAGAATTCAATGACAGATTGAAAGCCTTATAAACTGATGAATATTGCTTTGCCTACTAGTTCTACAATAAAACGATAAATTAGAAATTTCAGATATTTTTTTTATTTACAAACTGATGGTAGTAGACACGTAAAATCTAAACATACGCTCTTAAATATCATAGCAACCCCACGATTCACTATAGCTAAGATAGGGGTAACTTGACAATTAAGGTTTTGCATTGACAACTATAAGGATAACACAACTTTTTTAATATAAATAAAATGAAAATTGAAGTATGGATTTTCTACAATAATAGAACTAAATTCATTTATTCAATAAGCTCCAAACAATCATTTGAAAACCCAGCAAATTGTTAAAATACTAGAATAAGTCATAAGTTGTTAATGAGGAATTATTAAACAATAAGAGGACAAACATTTGTCAAAACCAAACCGACCAACTATATTTTAATTAAAATCAGTACTAAAACTTAAAGATTTTCAATGAATCCTGTTGTAAGTTTCGTTTTACTGCACATAAAAAGAAAAATGCCTGTTTACCATAGAAACCAAACTACATTAGGTATGTATTCTTTTGAGAATTGAAGAGTTTTTAATACATACAATTTTATTTTTGATTTTATCTAAATACTAAACTTAACACCGTAAAACTGGCTAGCAGCACGCCTCTGGAGATTGGAAAACACTCACCGATGAACCGATAAGTCTGAATTTAAACGGCCAACGTTCCGGCAGACATGGCACTGCTTAACCATCTTCGGCTGTAATAGGTTGAAAAAGAGAGTAAAAACTTCTATAGAGATATAGTAAAATAAATGACGTTTCATACATTTATTTTTTACAAACAATTTTTATTAAGACTGTATAGCTGAAGAGCAATAATAATGAAAAGTATGCAACTGAAAATATTTTAGTTGACATCAAAAAAGTTTGACGACCAAAAAAATGGTGAGGACTTAGTCTTCTTAAATTATTTTCAGAAACTGCTCCTGTTTTACAAGTTTAACTTTTATCTTAAGTTAAAATCATTACTTATTTATAGGGTCCCCGTCGCACGCAAAAACTTTTTAACTTTTTAATTTAATATTACTATCGCAAAAGGTTGTAAAGCCCCCTTCTAATTAAAGTTAATTCTTGACTTCCCTGACCTTAGTGAAGTAATCTCAAAGTTACTTGGAAAATGTGTTCATCTTAAATAGATTACGACAATTCTTTAAGGAAGGAAAAACTTGCATCAAGAAGCTATACAACAATACAAAATTTTTTAGAAAATATTATCGCTACGTGCCAAAAAAAGAAAGAAAATAAAATAAAATTATGTAGCAGTAGTTCTATGTGAAATTGATGAATGACACACAACATAAAATTATAAGATATGACAAAAAAAATTACAGAAACTTTTTTTTTCATTTTTGTATAAGAGAAGGGAAAAGGTAAACTGACATTTCAGTAGCTTCACTCGATAAGCCACTACCGAGAAACAGTTCTTACCAAGCACTGCTTTGGTGAGAACATCATTTCTGGTGAACACTAACGTTCAGATTCACTAAGAAAGTTTAAGATTTAGTACTGGTTTAAATTAAGATCTTCTAGTTGATCAGTTCTGTTTTGGCAAGTTTTTGTCCTGTCGTTGTTAATAAGACGTCATTGAAAATTTATGAATTATTCGGATATTTCAGCGATTTGCTTGGTTTTCAAATGATTTTCATCTTGGAACAGGTTGCTAGAGTGAATTTAGTTCTATTATTGTCGAAACTGTGTACCAAAATTGCCCTTTTCTTTATAAATTTTCGAAAAAGCTCCGAAATAAATTGATAGTATAAAATTTAGTTGTCTTTTTGTTACAGTTGTCAGTTTAAAACTTTTGGTTGTGAAATTAGACCGGACTAGCGTTGGAGAATCTGGCTGTAAGTTTTCAGCAGATTTGCTTACTACCATAGCGGGCAATGTTGAGTCTTTGTCTCCATTATGGCCTTCTTCGGAAACTTTATCAATTTTGTCGTCTAGTGAGACTTTTTTGTATACCAATCTACCAAAAACCTACTGTTGGCAGCTGAAGCTTAATCCTAAGAAAGGACATTCTTTTTCAGAGGGAAGACTTCTAATACACCACAGCTCTAGCTCAAAAAAGAAACATTCCAAGAAAAAATCGACGTGTGACTAATGTGACACGGTTGTATTTGAAATGCCAAGCTAAATCAAAATGATTACATATAAATACACAGGGTGTCCCTTTTAAAAATCAAAGCATTATGACAAAAACTCTATATCTAAACAAGATTTGGCAACATAGTTACAATAAAAGAATGCATGATTATGCCCCAGTTGATCACTGAAAATTTGGCTTTGAACGCTCGTCCAGAAAACAAGTTATAAATAAAAGGAAAAGAAAAAATAGACATAACAAAGATTAAATAATAAATTTACAACCGTCGACATTATAAGGAAACAAAGCGTGGTTGTTAATTCCGCCTTAACACTGTACGCGTACAATTCATCCGATATGAAAGTTTCAGTGTGATAAAGTTTGTTAGTTAAAGTTTCTATTTAATAAAGTTCCACAGATGTTTGTTAAAAACAGTTGCTATTTAAGCACGTTTGGACTAAGTTGCTTTTGTAACTTACTGTTTTCAGTTAATTGTTTTATAAATAATAGTTTGTTCAGCTACAAGTGCAAGCGTACAATAACGACCATCGTTTGTAAGTTCCCTTAATTGATAATCCACCTCGAAGCAGTGAATTGTTCGTTCAACATTGTGTATTTATTAGTAACTTAGGGTCGTGTATTTGTTATTGCACACTGTTTTACATTAAAGTTTTTCAACAGTTGTTAGTCATAATAATAGACTGTAAAGAGCAGAACTTGTTCAATAGTAAAGATATATTTCTTAGTTCAATTTATTGCTCAATTCAGGTTTTTATCTGGGTTTGTTCAGGTTTGCTTAGGCTTCTGTTTTTTTTTAAGTTCCATTTATTTTTCCACTGCATTGTGTCCGTTTATCAAGAGTATTTAGAAAACTATTCAAACGAATTTAAATAATTGAGGCGTTCGGTCGTATAATGGTCTATGTTACAAATTTGAAAAAATCTCGTTTCAAATGGAATAAGGGTCTGTGAAGTCTTTACTACCGACTAAAGGAGATTGTTTTTTGTTAAATAGCTGTAGATGTCGCTGCTAGGTCACATTTCACGAGTCCGAATAGGCGATTTCGGGTTGGAATAATGGTATATGTTACATCAACGTCGACTGCAATACAAAAAATTACTTAATGGGGAAGATCGTGAATTAATCGTATGATCTGATCGATGCGTTGGGCAAAATAACAACTGGAGGATATTAAACACATACTGCTACCTCTCAAAAGGTAGTAATTGTACGGGTTGTATTTAGTATTCCCTTCCTTTATATTATAATATTGTTTAAAAATTAATGGAATAACGGTCTATGTTACACTTCCGTTCATGAATTCATTAAACTCGATAGACCTTGGAATTTCGCTTTTTTGCAAAAATTACTGAACTGTAACGTAAACCGTTATTCGGCCGAGCGCTTCAATTGCTATGACTTCGTATTTGTCTGTTGGCAAAAATGTACTTAACTGGCTATTTACAATTAAATAAAAATTTGCCATTAATCCAGGCCCGCTCTTTAAATGAGTATCAAATTTTTACATAATTCTATGATTTTTACTAAAAAAAATAAGAAAAAAAATTTAAATAGCAAATACCGGGTCAATGAAACTGAAATATGATCTTCTTATTCAATATTATAGAATACGTCGCATCCTTCATAGTCTGTATTGTTCCACTTCGAATTATTGACGAGACTTGGCCAGTTGGGTCTGTTACCAGAGGCATCGATGCCGAAAATTAAGTAGGTACGTACATAATATACATTATTTGACAAAAATAATTGAATTCCTGGAAATGCCGTAATTGTGTGGAATAAAAAAAACAGCCAAGTGCGATTTCGGCTCGCTCATGAAGGGTTCCGTATGGCGCGGCGTGCCGCAATTTTAAAATATTTTTTTTATGGAGTAGTCTTGCAACATACAACAAAAAGGTCAAAATGGCACAGAATTTTACCGTCCGGGCGGGGCATAAATCGGCAACCGGTAGTGTTGTATCTGGTGCTAGGCAGTACCAGCCTGCGCAATACGTGTGCGCGCTGCAAAGGGCGCTCGTACATTTTTGTTTTGTTTTGTAGAGAACTTTTTTTCCCAACTTTTGTTTTAGGCCCCCTTATTTTCTCGTTTTTTGACATCTGTGCAGTAGACCAAAATGCGTACCACGCGCAAACCGAGTTTTCTAGACATGCGCACGGAATTTCAGGGGATGTACTTGGGAGTCTACATTCGAACCCATCTACTTCTGAGAATATATCTCCAATTATTGTAAAGCTACACCCTCGTATTAACTTCCTAACTTTTGTTCCCTAACATGTTTCGACTTCTTTATTTTTGATTTTTATAATTTTAGTTTTTTGGCATCTGCGCAGTAGACCGAAATACGTACCACGCGCAAACCGAGCGTGCTAGACATGCGCACGGAATTTCAGGGGATGTACTTTGGTGCCTCTATTCAAACCCATCCAGTTTTAATAATATCCCAATAGTCAAGTTACAACTACGTATTAAACATTAAAGACCAGATTTCAATATTAGATGACGCAAAAGTCTGGGTCAGACTCATAGGCCAAGCATTAGAGCGATTTGTCGTGACATTAATACTATTAGAAAACCGCATGTGCCATCATCTAAAGGACGATCCGTGGATGACTCCTGTTATAAATCCAACTCTGAAATTTTTTCCATTAATTTGTTATAAACATTTTTAAGCAAAAAAATGCGATTTTTTTGGTTTTTTGCTTATAAAATGAAAAGTAATGAAGCAATCTTAATGGTGTAAATAGACGATTTGTAGAGAATAAAAATACTAACAAAATGAGAGGTCGAACGTCCCGATAGGATAAGTAACAACGGAGAAAATCCGGAAAAACCGGAAAATTAAGTTTTTTTTTAAATTCATAAATCGGACATTTTTATACTTAGAGGGGAAAAAGTAGTAATTTATAGCTACTTTATGTGTGCAAAACCCCGACGCTGTCCGACGATTAGTTTTGCCACAATCGTCATTTTAATTTTTCAACACACTATTTTGCAACAGGTCTGGATGCTCTATGGATCGTCCGATTTTAATTATCGAAACGGATTTGAAAAGTACAAGTTTAATTGAACAATATGTATATCTTAATTTTTCCATAAAATGCTACGAAACCGGTTGAAAATGCACGTAAAGATGCGTGAAAATGGCCGAGCGCGCGGAAGATGTCGCATAGCGGGAGAGCAGCAGAGCGAAGGGGAGCCAATATTCGCACGCTGGGCCATTTTCACGCATCTTTACGTGCATTTTCAACCGGTTTCGTAGCATTTTATGGAAAAACGAAAATATACATTTTGTTCAGTTAAGCTTGTACTTTTCAAATCCGTTTCAATAATTAAAATCGGACGATCCGTAGAGCATCCAGACCTGTTGCAAAATAGTGTGTTGACAAAGTAAAATGACGATTGTGGCAAAACTAATCGTTGGACAGCGTCGGGGTTTTGCACACATAAAGTAGCTATAAATTACTACTTTTTCCCAGAGTTTGAGCCCTCTAAGTATAAAAATGGCCGATTTATGAATTAAAAAAAAAACTCTTAATTTCCGGTTTTTCCGGATTTTCTCCGTTGTTGCTTATCCTATCGGGACGTGCGACCTCTCATTTTGTTCGTATTTCTATTCTCTACAAATCGTCTATTCACACCATTAAGATTGCTTCATTACTTTTCATTTTATAAGCAAAAAACTAAAAAAATCGCGTTTTTTTGCTTAAAAATGTTTATAACAAATTAATGGAAAAAATTTCAGAGTTGGAAATATAACAGAAATCATCCACGGATCGTCTTTCAGATGATGGCACAGGCGGTTTTCTAATAGTATTAATGTCAAAAAGTCGCTAATATTCTGCTCTGTTGCTTGGCCTATCAGGTAACTGATTGAAAAGGCAAATGAAATTAAATTAATATTATATTTTGTCAGCAAGTCATAGGTGACAATCCTTTTTAATAAATATACTTGCTGCCAATGAAAAGTTAACTTTTAAATCTAGAAGATAAAAAAATGTCAACTACATAAAAGTTACACACTTGTACAGTCCTACTTTTTAGGATCGTTAGGGCATCGAAAAAATGAAACATTATTACGATCACTAACATTACACCCATCGACACTACAATACCAAGAATGAGACGCCATTAAAAGACTAATTTTCATTTGGCACACTCGGTACTTTCCTTTTAGCGACACGAATTTCACGTGCATAAACTACCCTGTGTAACCCGCGCCTGGTTTTATCAGGAATCGAGTGCTACGGTCTTAGGCGAGAGGCGAGCGACGGCGGAGGAGGGATTTACAGCGCGATAAGCAAGTAACTAGACTATTTAGAATGTCTTTCGGCGATGCCATAGGTATTGAGAATTTTCGTTCTGTAAGAAATTCACAATATTGTATGTAGTACGGAACCCTCTCTCACTTGACCGTTGTTCTTTTATTTTACACAATCAGGGCAACGCCCAAGAAATTATTTTGTCAAATACCGTATACGTACGTACTAAATTTTCGGCACAGACGCGTATCGGGAAGTTTCCATTGAAGGATTTTAAGAGATAAAATTTTCACTGGAAACACTAATGCGAGGTTTTCCAGTTGTTAGTTAACTTGCAAATTGCTTAACTTTTGGTTTAAATTTAACTTGCGATTACCAATTCTACCGTTTTCCATTTGCAAGTTACATTAGTTTGCAAATTTTCGGTTTGCTTTAAATTTAAGACTGGTAACAAAAAATTGGTAAACGTTAGATTTTAGGTAGTTGTGCAATATCACAATTCCGTATTTTTGTGTTTTTTTTGCGTTAATATTTTTATACAGTATAATAATAATGAATGCAGAAACAAAATATAATAATTTTACGGAAGATATGGAAAGGATATCATTATGAAAATACCTACATATCAGTCACCGAATGTAAATATATACGATAAAATAAAATGTAAAAACTTAATTTTAATAATTAACTAACTAAAGTATGTAAAAAGCTGGTCTACAACTTAAAAGGAAAAAGAAAAAACTTAAAAAATAATAGAAGCAGAATTCAGGAGCTGCTCAGGCGAAGCAGGAGAAACCACTTAAGTACAAATATGCAATCTTATGATCTTAAAAAGAAATACTAAACAAATTTTCTCAAATAAAACAAAATTCCGTGAGCTTTTTTGACCGTTTTATAGCTGAGTTATTCAAATAATACGACAAAAATGTCCTGTTAGTTGCTGACTGCCAGATAACAATCATTCCTGAAAAATAATACTACTATAACAAGGTTTTTCCTCGTGATATTATTTATGTGAAAACAGTTTTTATTGTAATGTGTAACGCACATAGAATTAGGAATATTTTGCTCAGTTTGTTCTTAATAAAAATTCAAATTTTAACTAGTTTTACAGAACATTGCAGGGATCGGTATTTGTCAATAATTAGTTAAATAACTTAAGACCACGGCCGCACCAAGCTCTCTTGCAGCACCGAGGAGAATAATTGTCCCCTCTTTGTCAGATTTTCCTCCAGCGTTATTTTGCAAATTATCGACCTTTTTTGGAAAGGCTTTCCAGAACTGAACTATCGATTTTTTTGCAAATACCCACGTAACTAAATTATCGACTGCTTTTAGTACAATGTCCCTGGCATGCTCTTGGGCCTCTAGCGCTCTTGGCCGCTGTTCCACTTACTCTTGTAGATAGCGTGGGCCTGATTAAAATATATTTTACTTCTTCTAATAGCTCTTGAACTGTTTGAGGTGAGGTGAAAAGACCGATCCTATCTAATTCTTCTAAGGGGCGTTTCATCGTTTTGGTAAGCATTAACATTATTAGTCGTCTAAATTCATTTAAGGAAAGAAAAATATTGCAAAAATGTTAAATAATTAAATTGACAGCCCTAAGCAACAAACCTTTAATTTGGTAGCTAACTCGTGCTTCATTCTGTCGTTAGCTAACTGCGCGTTAATCTGGGCTTTCGCGACCGTCGATGACTGAGAAACGTCAAACTTTTTCTATCAATTCTGTCTTAACTATAAGCTAACTAAGAACAGAATAATAGGGTATAATATTTATAAATTTTAGGTTAAACAATATTTAAAAAAGATATTTTAAGTACGTCTTTATGGGAGCAATTGTTTGTTGCGTCTTTTAGTTTTTACTATTTATGTAAAAATATAGTCCCTAAATTACCTCAGACGTTCGGAAGTATATTTTTTCAAAAACGTATTATTCGAAAGTCAGGACTTATACCTTTTTTCGAAAGCGCTCTTTTTGCGAAGATATCATTTTATAAAACATTTTTTTTAATGATTAAGAAAATAAATTTTTTCAAAGGAATCTTTAAAAGGCTTATAAAATTGGCTTTTAAAAAATATAACTTAAAAACTCTCCTTTCGGAAAAAGATATTTTTAATAAAAAAGTACCTACCCACTTTCGAAAAAATTTGTAATTGCTGCACACTCTTTTGTCTCCTTTTTTGTATAGTGGAAGTATAATCCCTGTATTCCATTCTTTTGGTACTTTCATGTTTATCATTACCTTGTTTAATATACCCTTTAATTGATTCGTTTCTTCTTGTCCCACATATTTTATCATTTCGGGGTCTATATTGTCTTTACCCGGTGCTTTTTCTAGTTTTATTTTCTGTATGGTCTCTCTTATTTCGATATTTTGAATCAATTCTACTTCTTAATAATTTATTTTTGACTGTTCTTCTGCTACGTTTATTTTTATTTTTGTCAATTCTTTTGAAAATTGTCGCAATCTATCCCTGTATTTCTACCTTTTCCGTAATTATATTTCCCTCTTTAATTGTAACAAATAATATTATAATCTTTGTTCGGTCTTAATTGTTTTAACGTACCATAAAATACTTTTTGATTTTCCCTATAATTTTCTGTCATTTTGTGTCCAAACCTAATAATTTGATGTTTTAAAAAATAATACTATTCTGCCCATCACTAACAGCAACCTATTAATTATGCCTTTTCCGCTTATTCTACTAAGGATTATTTTCTAAAGAATGAGAATTTTAGACTGCCTAAGGTTAAGAAACGACCGCTCTATAAGCCGTTGTGACCCTCATCCAGGAATTTATTACAGAAAGTAGTCGACCTACGCTTAATGGGATAGAAAATAGTTCCTTAAATAGTTTTAGCTTAATTTACTCCAAACTTTAGAAACAGTTGCTTAAAGTTACTATTGCAAAATTGCCACAAAATCTAAAAAATTTCTTTAACTCTAATATCCAGTTTTAAATTAATAGTAATTCAGAGCTCTAGAGCAAAAATTTACACCGGAATTCACAAAAGGGGTTTAAGACTAAGTACTGGTTTAAATATGGGTCTTCTAGTTGGTCAGTTAATTTAATTAAATTAGATAAAATTGAGCAAACCTGGTTTACCAAGTTCCAAAGAATTGATTTTCCAGAAACAATCCTAATTAGTACTGACATTACCTAAGAATGTCTTTTTGGAATTTTAGATCGAAATTTAACCTACTTTTTTAGTTACAGGCATTAGAAAGTAGCGCTTCAATCAGATAGCATGCCCTAGGTCTTTCTGATAACCTCGAGGGGATTTTCTGCCCCGTCGCAATAGAGGAATCTGTATCTATAAGTCTAAATGTGCGCTTAAACGTTTTAGAGCAGCTGAGGCAAAAGTTTCAAGCTGCAACGGGATTTTTGGAACAACGTTTCAAAAATATTAAACACTATGGTGGAGCGAATTTTTTTTTCTTAAATCTGGCACGCCTGGGATACAGAAAGTTGTGTAGGTTAAAAATAAATATTTTTTCCCAGTAGAAAAAGGCAGGGATGAGACTTCCTTTGAGAAAAAGGTAAAGAGGAGATTATCTCGGTGGAAAAGATCTGATGAGACCCTAAAAGTTATTAGGCGGGTCTGAAGTGTGCGTGTCAGCCATTACAGCTTGAAATCCATTTAACAATGTTATCCTTCCAGGCGTAAGGGTAACGAACAGCCAAATTAATCCAAACAAACGTAGGATACAGAAAAAAAGCCCGGAAGGAATATTTGGCGTGGCACCCCTGAGCCACAAAGTACCCTCAAAGAGCCTAAGGGATGACCACGACCACCCATTCACTCTCTTCAGCCGCACGCATCGGGGACATAAATAAACCTATTTATTTATAACTTAAACGAAAAAATAAGCGATTTAAATTAGTATTCAACCCAACAACAACAATAATTAGTAACCAAACTCCAAAAGAATCACTAAACAGGAAAAATAGTGAAGAATTATGTCCGTTAAAAATAGGATTTGTTGGAAAAAATCGAGAAAGTTCAGTTTTTACCCCTTATATACGCTCCTGGATGACCCATTCTGTATTTATTTTAAAGTCTGAGTATACCTCTATAATATAGGGTAGAAAAATTGGATCAAATTAGATAGGAAAAATTCGGAGTCATTTAAAGGTACCGATGTCGAGTGCAAAAAAAGTCAAAAAATAGAAATTTAATCGGCAACTGCTCCCTTCCTATAAAGAATGAAGAAACTAAAAAATATGGATAACACGTATTTTGATGGGCTCTTTCCGGTGACGTATATGGATTTTAATTTGGATTTATTTTGACTCAAAAAAAAATAAAACCGTGAGAAATTTGGATCAAGAATCCAAATTTTTTAGTTTTCCCAAATATATCCATTTTCCAGTGGTTTTAGGTAAATGTATCGTAAAAAAGGTATTTAAAAATTTTACTTATCAAGCCGTTTTTCGATCCGATGTTTCGTTTTTGGAGTTATTAGGTACCAAAGAGGGGTCTGCAAAGGGCATTTTTCGACTTAAAATATTTAAAAGAATTACTTGCCATTTTCCGATGCTCACCAGTTTCAATATCGTTCTGAAGCTCGGGGTCCTCTATATACTCCAAAAATTTAAATCGATTTAATTCACTTTTGCGACCTGTACCAGATTTCAACGGAAATCGCGGAAATTTCGAATTTGACGTTTAATAACTCTGAAACGGTACATCCTGTATAACTGATTTTTTTACCGAAGCTAGTTGCGCTATTCCCCTCTTATCCCAGAAACTTTCATTGTCCCCCTCTGACTGTATGCGATAAAAACAAACCTGTTCGACTTTAGGTTAAGCTTTACGTTATTTTAGCTAATATCCTGACGTCACTGTTCCTTCCTGACGTCACGTTTTTAAAGTGTAATAAATCATACCGAAAAGTAAAAATTTTTTCTGGCTAAATTATCCTAGTAATTTTCTTTAAAATAATTTTTTTGGGTTTGTGACTTTCTTTAACGATTTATGCATTAAAAAAATACGTTCATATTCCTTATTACAGTCATACAGGCTGAAAATATTGTGTTTTTGCGACACAGCCACTCGTGAGATTTTTTAATTTTAAGAGTCGCTAATTGGTAGCAAAAACTCACTAATGTTCTAACAAGTCGTAACGCAAGGGGTTAAACTAATATAATTAATATTTTGTTTGAATAAAGCGTTCTCAGTTTTGGCATTGATTGATGTGCACGTAAATTTTAACAAGTGATAGAAATACTCACTGTAGGGTTTGGCCCCCCTTCTGTGGAAACTAATTTAAACAAGTTACCTAGATACAACTGTGTTTATATAAAGAAAAACGAGGCAAGGGTGAAGCAGGCTCCTGAATTATCATGGCAGAGTAAGCACGATAAGCTCTATTTTGAATTAGTTAGTAGGTAAATTGAAATAAATGAGTTTGGTAAATCTTCAGTTAGATGTTATTGTAACTATTAATAACGCTAATGCTGTGTAAGCGTCGACAATAATATTTTAAATGAACAATAGACTGTGTAACATTGACCCAGTTTTTCACAATACGTGAAGATCACCTACATGTACACATGCGGAATTGTCTAAAGTAAATGACACAGGACAATTCTTCACGTTAATCATGTCTTCAAAAATTGTTAAACTGTGGTCAGCTATGAGCATGTCATGGCGGATCAATTCAAATTTCAAGTTTGCTGAATTTTTGAAAAAGAAAGAATATACCCTTAAAATTGTATTGATCAAAATTTCTACTTTTTTTCGCAAATTAAAAAATATTTTTCCTTTACCAAAACATTCCTAGTAGGTTCACTATTAAAACCCCTGCACTTGGAATGGGTCCCGTAAGTAGCACAGAGATATACAACTTTAAAATTTCAAAATCCGCCCCTGGCTGTTTGAGTTTTGGCTATTTTCAAGCATGTGCGAATAAAACGCGTAAATTCGCGAGAGCACGAACTCAAGGTAGACTTAACGGTCATACAGTCCGTCTCGGTTAACGTTTATGACTTTTGAGTTGTCATTAGTGTTTCGTTATATTTTTATTTGGATACTAATTAAAATGAGTCGCAAGTATCAAGTATGCGAGAAATCGGAATATAATAATCCTGCAGTTACGGTTCATAGGTGAGTAAACAGAAAGTTGGGTTGTAGGTTAGGTTAATTTATTCATTCTGTTTCCATATAATAATTATTAAGAACAGTTTTCAACATCCATTGTACTTCGCTGCTCTGTGGACCCTTTATTTCAATTGCATAAAAACGTTTAAAAAAATGGCTGCAGAATAGTTTTTTTTAATTAAATTGGCTTTAACTATTTTAATCGTATAAAAATTTATTTTATCTTAAACCCTGAAACGAGGCGTTACTGGTGAGAAACCATGTGCTTATCTTATAGTAGCATGGTCACATTCAAAAGTGAAGGCAGCATAATCCTCTCTCCCGGCCCCAACCAGCTCTTGGTCTCGTCTCTCCAAGAAACGATGTTGTCAATATGTTTTTATAGCATTTATGAATGTCTTATGCCACCTATAGGTGGTAGATCATTGAAATAAACCTTTTCCTACGACCACCTATGAAAGTGAGTAAAAAAGCACGGTTAACTTGGCGAGAAAGTGCCTTATATCACACGCGTGTTGAAATGTACTTTACAACACGTGTGTTGAAAAGTACTTGTCAACATGACATTTAAATAGATGGTGCCAATTTCATTTGTTTTATTTTCAGCACACTTGATGAAAATATTAGTGTTGAAAGTGAGGGTTTTATAAGACAGAAATTGAGGTTTTTTTGTAAATATTTTTGTGGTCGTAGGAAAAATATTGTACATTACTCGTGTGAAAGTAATTTTCGCACACTCGTGGGACTATCGCACTCGGCTGTAGCCTCGTGCGACAACATTCCCACTCGTGTGAAAAATGTCACGTTCAACACTTGTTATGTAATATACTATTAATATACGGAAATATTTATTTAGAGCACAGATATCGATTATTGTCATCAATTACAGATTCTAGAGTATTTTATGTTTAGTCAACAACTACATACAATCCGCGTTTTTTTTTCAGTTTAGTTCATTTGGCATCAGTGTTACGGTGAGTTTTTAAGTCCATCGATATCTAAAGCGCATTTCAATCAAACCGTTTTTAAATGACCGATTAAAGTTTTTCTGAAATTAATTTTAGCGTTTTTAAATTTATCGTATTTTTATCAGATTGCTCATCCGATTCTTTACACTTGAAGGCCGATGTTTTCGATGGATGCGTGGTGGGAAAAGACAGCTATCGGATTGTGAGGTTATTGACATAAGCAAATTTTACGCTCAGATTCACTAAAAAGGTTTAAGATTTAAAACTGGTTCCAGTTAAGATCTTTTAGATGATCAGTTAGGTTTTGACAGGTTTTGCCCTGTCATTGCTAATAGATCGTCTTTAAAAACTTACGAATTATTCTAATATTTCAGCGCTTTGCTTGGTCTCCAAACGATTTTCATCTTGAAATGTGTTGTTAGATTGCATTTAGTGCTATTTTCGTGAAAAGTACGTACTAAAATTTCCGTTTTCTATAAACAGCATGTCCGCGGATGGGGTTTAGAAGAGGACAAATGGACCAAATTTTGGAAGATACGTAAAAATGTCACTCCCAATAAAAACTTTTGCTTGTGAAATAAATATTCACGTTATGAAAAGTTTTATTTTTCATACAGGGAGCATAAGAAATATTAAAACATCTTTTTGCGTAAGAGTAAACGTACCTTGTTTATCATTTTCTATCAAAAGAACAAATATGAAATATGTTGCCAAAAACAATGAAGTACCAAGAAATGGTGATATTGACAACTAATTTTGACTATGATATTATTTTGGAAGAAAAGATTATGGTATGTTTTTCTCGATGAAAAAAATGCTTGTTTTATTCGTTTGGTAGGTATCTACATATTACACTTCTGATCATCACTTCAGTTGATTCCGTCAAATTCGTTTTATTACCTGATCTGCAACAACGTAGCTACCTTACAACAACGTAGCTATCTTATTATTCCAATATATGGCAGTATTGTATAACCTTGCATTTCTTGTCAAATATCTCTATAATATAAAAGAAGAAACTGACTGCCTGACTGATTGACTGACGTAAGTATCAACGTACAGCCCACACCGCTGGGTCTAGAAACTTGAAATTTTGCACAGAGTTTTCTTATATAACGTAGGCATGAAGGTTTTTTTTTAAATTAAACCCCTAAGGGGGTGAAATAGGGATTGAAATTTTGTTTGGAGGAAAATATTAGATATTAATAGTAATAAATCAACCCCTAAGGTCGTGACATGGGAGTTCAAAGTTTGTAATGGAGTAAAATTGTTATACTGCAAACGAAGTTGCGGGCGCAGGCTAGCTGGATATAAAATAGTTGTCAACATAATTAGAATATGAAAAAGAGCTATCTTGCTAAACTGTTTGCCATATTGTGACGTTGAAATTTTGTGTAGAAAATAAAAATACACCCTACATTTCAATATAGAGCAAAACAAAATTATATTTCGAAAATTACAACAATTTTAAAGCATTTTTTACTTTGAGAGCAATATTGTAAACGTTCACTCATGAAGTAAGAAATTATATTACACTCAAATGTTACACAATCTTAATAATAAAACAGAGTATATATATATATATATATATATATATATATATATATATATATATATATATATATATATATATATATATATATATATATATATATATATATATATATATATTATATATATATATATATATATATATATATATATATATATATATATATATATACATAATATGTCTTTGGTAAAACTTTTTAAGACCAAATCCTAAATACAGAAAATCTTATGTTATTGCGCTTTTTTTGTAATAAATAAATATGATTTCTGAAAACTAATAAAAAAATAATTGAAGATTCCAACAGCTTCGGAAATTGTGAAATCAATTAGTATTTAATGCATCAGATTTTCTTGTATTTCTTCTTAAAATATATTTTATTTACAAAGTTCCTAATATTCCTGGAATAATATTTTTCAAATACTTCCTTTGAAATAAAATAAAGGGAACAAAATATATGTGTTTCGCTTCATCATTTTATCAGGCTTTACGGAGATTTAACACTTCTTCCGCTGAACGCAAAAAAGAGAAATTGGATACTTTATCAATAAAGTAATATTAAAAAAGTATTTTTTGTAAATTTATTAGGGCTTTGAAGCATTTATAAAAAAATTATTTGAATAAACGGCTTTATATACAGAGATAGGACTACTATATATTACATATATTTTTTATTGGACATATATAAGAAACTGATATCCGTTCTGTAAGAAGTAAGAAGAAATCTATATTGCGTGGACAAGGTTTGAAAAATATTTTGTATTTTTCAGATTTCTAAAGTGCAGTTTTAATTTTTATTTTCAGAAGTCAAAATGTCACTTTTAATTCCTATTGAATAAAACTTTCTTTTTAACGGTAGAACAAAGCTTTGTTTGGTGGTAGACGTTACATTATTGCTTAAAATTTTAGAATCAGAATTGTTGCGTTGTAATGTATGGATAAAAATGTCTAGGAACGTAACACGTAGGAACAACAACTAATTACTGTGCCAGGATAGCTAAATGCCTTTAAAGAAGAATGGCAACTGATTCCTTAGAATTTATTGGTACTTCCTATCCTATTTGATGCGCTATCTAAATTAACAGTGTGTGTCCGTGTAGATACATTGGAGAAGCCACTAGAAAGACCTTAGTGGCATATAAGAGGTTGGTTAAGAGTAATAATAAGAGTAACTGGTTAAGTAGTAATGAGCTGCTACTAAATAGGGACAAGACTTGCAGAGTACACAGAAAATAACTGCCATGCTATTTTTAATAATAATATTATTTTTGACCACCCTCACCTTAATTATATTAAAGTTAATGTACAGTCCTCGGCAACTAAATTTCAAGAAGATTTTCTTAAACATTTTTACATAACGAATTATCTATTTTTACTAAAAATTGGAAACAAAGGATTTGTACCAAATGTAGACAGCATCTTTATTTTATTTTCAGTGTGGTAACCCACACCATAACACGGGCATCTCAAGCAGGAGCTTATTTGATATTAAAACACACTACAATAAAATCTCGATTATATTATGTTATCTTATATCAAATTTGGAGTTACACGCAAAAGTAGGGTCAAATTACCGAAATGCTGGCAAAGTTATCAGCAAGATAAATCGTATACCTGCCTTGTGTTTCCTTATTTTAATTCTAATTCTAGAGACATCATTGACATTTGTCTTGCTGGTAACTTTGTCAGCATTTGGATACCTTGATCTTTAAGACACAAAAGAATCCTGACGAACCATGGCTTGGTTTATGATTATTTATGTTTATTTCTTTATCAGAATAACTTTCTATGAAACAATTTCTTTGGGCTTAGGGACTTAAAATGATTTAAAACCAACTTTGTAACGAAAATATCTGCAAACATGTTTGGAAGAATCTTCCTTTGAGAAATAGGGTTGCAAAATCAAAAAGTAAAAAGCAAAAATAAGCCGATACTATCTGGAAGATATTTTTCAACATATAACACATTTTTGCATATTACACAAAAAGTTTACTTAGTTTTGATAGCAGGTCATAATAAAGATATAATTTTTGAAAATATATATACATAGATTATGTCCGAATAGATTGATAGCACTTTATTGCAGATTAGGGCCCAAGACGTCACATAAAAATATAATTCGAGTAAATCAATGCACTAGAGTTGAAACAAAACGAATCAAATTTTATTCTTAAAAGACGTACACCATGTACAATGTACAGTTTACTAAAATTTTATTTACATTAACAACCTACATTAACTGTGTAATGTACCAAACCCAATCAAACCCAATCAAACAAAAGCCATTGATTTAACTAAAAAAGCCCATTTTAAATCCCGGAAAATCAAACAAAGATATACCTATATAATCTCCAACCGGGATCTAAACAACAGCAGTAAATTAATCACGTAACTTGGGAACTATTTCTTAACCACTTTCTCTTCTTTACCCACATCAGCGTCAACAATTCCTTTAATGACTCTTTCACCTTTTTGGAAATAAAGGTGCAGGGAAAATATATCCTTGTTACGTCTATAAAAAGGGCTATAATTATTAGCTATTAACAATGGGTTCTTGTAATGGACAACTTGTTAACGAAAAACAAAAGGAAAAAATATTTTATTATTAACAAGTGTGTGATGCTGGCAATTACTCAATGGATGAATTTTATATTTAAATGAATATTTTCCAGTAAATTATACTATTCTTCGTCTACTATTTTGATTTTAACTATTTAATAATTTCCAATAAAATATATTTGCAGCTCTCGTTTGATATCTCTGATGCTTATGCAGCAAACCAAGTGCCAATTAGAATTACAATTTTGTTTATATTTTGTTAAGAATTTGTCGCATCAGAAAAATAAACAGTTGCATCATTGTTCCTACAAATAACCCCTAAAACATATTTTTATACAGAATGCTGTGACGTGCTTATTGCCTAACAGTCTTTGGTCAATCAGAACAGAACATTTCAATATCAAAGGCATAAATGAGACTATAAAAAATGTAATAATTTCCAAAAAAAAAATATTTGCAACTCTCGATTGTCATCTCTGATGCGAATACAACAAACCAAGTACCAATTAAAATTAAAATTTTGTTGAAATTATGTTTAGTGTTTATCGCATCACAAAAATAAACAGTTGTGTCTTTGTTCCTGCCAATAACCCCTGAAACATATTTTTGTTTTTTATACAGAATGCTGTAATGTGCTCATTACCTAACACTCTTGGGTAAATTAGAACTTAGAACAAACCACTTCAATTCCAAATATGCAGTAAAAAATTAAAACATTTTGCGGAACATTAAAAAGTTTTAATTGTTAAGTTGACACATCATAAATTCACGAAATGCCATGTTTAACCGGGCTTTAGTTTTCGTAATTTATCTGTTTACTGTTTTTAACTCTGTTATAACGCATATTATTATACTTTGTGTTTTCTCGTTCCAGATAATATTACGGTTTTCTTAGTTATTATGCCTTGTACTTTTTTATTTTTGTAATATTTTATATGCATATATACAATGTTCTTTTCTTTGACGCCGTTTTTGCCTAACTTTATGGAGTTGATATTTGTGATTAATCCTTTCCACAATGATCAGTCCTGAGCTTTGTTTTTGTCCAGATATCTCTCCTTTAGTTTTTCTCTACATCTTTTCCAAAACACTTCCATTAGCACTACTTTTTCACTTACAGAATTATGATGACTCCATACCCATGCGCAATTCTTTCTTGTATTTGGAACATCTGTACAATCTTGGTTGTATGTATCCCTTTTTTTCACTCCTGACTTCATCCCTTCTTGTTGCTCCAGACATCGACCTTAACATTCTTGTTTCTGTCATATCTAAGCTTCTTACACGTTCAATTTCTTTATTGACCAGGTTGCCGCTTCCCTTTTTCTCATAGTGATTTTATGTCACAAAGTGAACCAGACATATTCTCACCATCAGCCTTCTGTCCCGCTTGCACTCTGCTATAATTTATAAATTCAAGGTACTATATATTTTCTGTAATAGTGGAACTAGGATATTGTCACGTACGGGCGTTGTAGGGGTAGATAAATTATAACAAGGCTTACTAAAACACTTATATTGAACATATACAACAAAATCTGGTAACGACGTTAAACAATCGCTTACATTTTTAGCTATAGAAAAAGCATAGGGGCAGCTTCTCACTGAGGAAACTACTTAAACTGAAGGACCGTCGCGTCGGTACCGCTCGCTATCGCGACACAACAGTATCGCTATCCTTGCATTACGCTGATATGCTCTATATGCTCTTAAGAACAGTTTATACCATGAATTGGTAAGATGCATTTTCCATAAGACAAAACAGTAAAAATTTATCATTATTTTGACCACGACTGTACCTACGTTTAAACCCATATTGTCAAGTTAGACCTGTTTTGGATATCAAACTCGTTAATGGATCTTCCCTTCTGATTAAATAGTTAAGGTTTATTATTTCGTAATGTGGACACAGAATACATAGCTGTAGCTATGTTTTCTGTGATGTGGATTACGTAGCAGAAGTTGCCGTATTGTGTTCTAACATGATCGAATAACAATATACCTACTTTTTAAGACTGCAAGAAAATTCTAGAAAGAAGAAAACTTTTTTTGGTAGGATGTTGCAACCTGCAGACCAGCTTTAAACTCTTTAGTCCTCTTCAGTACAGGATAAGCAACTATACCTACTTTCCAAAAAAGTAAATCCTTGAAGCCTATATAAACGGCGGCGCCGTCGAACTGCTTCAGCAGTATGACATTGATAGCGCCATCCCTTAGCAGTTTCAAGCAGTCCGAGTCAATGTTTACAAATCGTGAATAAATAAATTGGAGCCTACTTGTCAGGGGTACAAATATAAATCTATAAAAATAATATATGTGAGAATTTAGAGTTCTCTAAACCACCTGAAGGCCCCTTATAATATAAGGATTAAACAGATAATTCTAAAACACCTATTCTCCGAGCTATATATGCCTCTTGATACCTTGATTTGCTTGTTTTTCAAATGACTTTCTATGCTGGAAATCTGTACAAAAATCACTTCAGTCGTATTAATAATAAAAAACACACTTAGATACGTTTTTTGTAGAACAAAATATAATAATTGTTTTATTTTTACGCCTGTCAATTAAAACCCTTAATTGTTAAATTAAACAGGCCTTAAAGATAAAACTCGATAGGAAACCTGTTAAAGTTTATGTATTATTCTCAGATATATAATTAAAGCATACATTTTATCCATCAATTAAGAGCAGTGACCTTTCACTAATCTTGTTATTATCAGGTGTCAGACAGCTGCTTACAGATGATGCGGATGAACCTAAATTAAAGATCAGATCGTTAAAATAATTGTACGCCGAAACTGCACATAGCATTTTATCTCCTAATTTTGAAACCTCTTGCTCGTTCCCAGTCCCTCATCCTCAAATTTTCTATCCTTTAAGTCTCGTATCAATAGATTGCATCGCTTTTTTCTCCAGATAACCGCGGTACGGAATTTCTGCTTATATGTAGACTAGTTGTGAAAAAATTATTAAATTATTTTAAGAAAGGTATAGAAAAACAACTCTGTTTAAAAAAAGTGTAGGATTCTGTTCAAATTTCAGGAAATTATATAAAAAAACGTATTATCCTTCATGATGGTTTGGTCACCAATATCGTCTATTTTTTTAATGGAACATCCTATAAAATATCACATTGAAGTTTAATTTCTCATTTCCGAAAATATGTACCCGGACTTTATTAAAGGGTTAAAGACCCCAGTGCTACTTTGTGTACCCAAGCAAACCCCAGCTCTTTTAATATGGCGGTAAAAAGATCCGTAAGGAGTTGGAAAAGGGTTTTTCTTTTAGTTCAAAAATGAAGAAGCATCTGGAAAAAAGTTTCAGATAGAAGTAGAACAGTAAAATCTACGTAAAAAAATCGGTCAAGTGCAAGTTATATTTTCACAATTAGTGTTCCGTGTCATCGGTCGCCCGATCTCCACTCATCTACCGCGCTACCTTTCGCCGACGGCACCAACGCTGCATTGCATCTGGTATGCGCGGGGCACTGAAAAACGTGTAAGGACAAACGTTGTTCCTTACATCGTGAGAAATATTTTTTGTCAAAAAACTTTTCCTCTAAAGTCAAGCAACAGTTATAAGGAAATAAACAATTAAATTGTTTATAACAATTGATCGCTCTAGAAATTATCAATCCTGGTAATTTTGGCTCAATCTACACCTGATTCTCAATGTTCGTGATTTTTTTCAGATTTTTCTGAGCGATCTTTTTGGTGATGAGGGTGGAGGGATAGAGTTTTTTCCGAAAAATGTTTTAAAAAATGCATAAAAAAATACATCATACATATTGTAGATTTCCTGCTTCAATTAGCTCTTATTTAATATCCTACATGGTGCCCTTTCCCGTTCTTCAAGAAGGGCTGCCCGAAGATCTGGAATGGTTTCGGGTTGTCTCCCTAACATGTCCACACATGTTCGGTTGGATTTAGGTCGAGGCTACGGGGAGGCCAGTTTAATCTTGCAATATTTAAATTATTTAGATATTTGCTGACTATCCTAGCAACATTAGGTCTGGCATTGTCATGCACCAGCAACAAATTCTCGCCAATAAATGGAGCGAACGGTACAACGTGATCTGCTAAACATTCCCGTATATAGCGATCAGCCGTCATAGCATCATTTTCAATTAGAACTAGATCCGTACGGGCATTTAGTGTAACTCCTGCCCACACCATGATACTGCCGCCTCCAATGGTACTCTTGGAGGAATGCCACATTGAGAAAATCGCTCGCCCAATCTTCTCCAAATACGTTCACGTCCATCTGGAAAATGCAAAAAATAGCGCGATTCGTTCATAAATAAAACACATATGACCACTGTTCTGTCTTCCAATTTACATGCTCTTGAGCAAAGTTTAATCATTGAGTACGGTGGACTCGAAGCAGAGTTGGATAAGAAGCTGGCCTTCTTGACTTTAGCTCGGCTTTCTGTAATGTGCGGCGGATTGTTATAGCAGAAGCTCTTGGACATGTGCAATCCGATCTGCAATAATCGTTGATGGCAAACCACGGTCTCTTAGGGCGTTTAAAGTAATGAAATGATTATCGTGCGGGTTTGTAATTCGTGGTCTACGTGTTCCTGGATGAGGTGCGTACTCACCAGTCTGGCGAAAACGATTTATCTTGAACAGTGCTCTTTGCTTCGCCCACCACATCAGCAATATATCTTATATTTCGCCATACAGTGTAATAGCGCGTGCTACTTCTTCTGGTCGCATTTTTTAGAAAGAAATGTGAGTTAAGTAATGTTAGTATAATGACACTTTAATTTGCGAAAAGCTTACAGTTGCTACGCAACGTATGATTATTATTGTTTTGTGTAAATAAAGTTTTGCGGATAAATAGGAATGTTTCCTTTAAAACTATATACTTCTTTTGAGAAAAGATATATTATTATCGAAATAAATAGAAAAAGATAGTGTTGAAAAAAGATGTGGCTTCAAAAATTAGGGTCATTTGATTATTATCTCACTGCCCAATTTCTCCACAGGATGTTTAACAGTCAGGTCTAAAAACATTACTTTTGTTCCTCCTTGTATAACAGCAAAATAATGAGTATTTTACGAAAACTTTAATACATCGCGCAAACCCAATGAATGTGTCTTTAATGTGTCGAGAATTTCATCAAAATCGATCTTATATTTAAAAAGTTATTGATCATTAAACTTAACTAATATTTTTCTTGTCCGTTTTGTTTTTGTATCCGCAGTGTATTACCGTTTATTCATCTACTGAAATTGGCATGTATTGTGAGGTATTTCACATTTTTTATATTTAGTTACGTGCGTGGATAAATCAAGCAATCAGCTTTAAATATTGATGCCTAATATCGCGCAAACTGTTTGAAAAAATTGTATTTTCTTGAATGGTAAACTGCGCTCTAACTAGATATATTATGTAATCAGAGTGCTTCTTTAAAATAGCATTACCTCAATGTCAGTAAACAGCATTTCCCTTAGTTCATTTTTTTTCTAATGAAATATTTCTGCAATTTGGATAAACTCCTTTAACTTTTATTAAAAATATGCTTTTTGAATCTTAAAATAAATTCTATAAAAATGTCTAAATGTGTAAACCTTGTACACAGTTTTTGTTAAGTAATCTTATTACAAACGTTACTTTTCTCTCTTGTTTTATCTATTACTGTAGAACATAAAAAATAATTATTTTAAATAGGAGATAAACATAACAGAGCTATGTAAATATATGCTAGTTATTCTATTAATATTCAGGTTTAGCTGAAACGAAAACACTTATTTTTATAACTAACATTATTTATAAGAATGACCATACAAGCTTAATATTCTCAACTAGTTTCTTTCTCCGCCGCAACTGCAAAATTCACTAAATTAGGTTAAAGTTTTCTAAATAGAAAACAGGTTTGTCGAACAGGAGATACTTTTTAAAAAGTAAAATAAAAGCCGACGTATAGATCCGCAGAAGCAGGTAGCTTCCTAACAAGTTCTTGGAACTTAAATAACATTCTTGCATCCAACCTTCTCGGACTAAAAGATGAAACTTTTTAATTAACTCAGCTTCTCGTATCTTTTTAATTATTTGTTGCTAGAAAGAAAGCCCAAAGTTTTGTACCGTACATATTAAATTTTAATTTCCAGGCAGTTACCCCTTTAAATTACTACTAATATAAGTGCTTCTATAGAGTAAGTCACTTCAGTATTAGCCTTAAAACAACTTAAAAAGTGACTTGGAAATTTGGATTTAATAAATAAGTCTCTCCTCGGGATTCAGTGTCACTAAGACCGGGTTAATTTGACAATTAAGGTTTTAAACTGACAAGTGTAAGAAAATAAACAACTAAGGTTTGTACCATGAATTTATTTCGGAGCCTTTTTGCATTATTTAAAAGGGGGTCTGTATTTTTCACAAAAATGGATTTATATATATTTTATCAAAATAAAAGTTAACTGGAAATCAAGAACATCGCTGAAAATTAGCATAACTTTTAACTTTTTTGACAGGACAAAAACTTATCTTATTAACTGGAGTTTAATTTTAAGCGGCACTAAAATGTAACGTTTATATTTATTAAAAAGTTTTAAGATTTAGTACTGGTTTAAACTGAAATCTTCTCGTTGATCACTTCGGTTTTGACAGATTTTTGACCTGTAACTGTTGATGAATCGTCATTAAAAACTTATGAGTTAGTCTAACCAACTCCTGGATATAAACGCACAACAAAAAATACGTTTTAAGTTTGATTTTAAATATTTTCTTTATCTCGAGTCCAATTTAAATGACATTTTTCCTTTGTAGTTTGATTCCTTGGTAATGATATGATTTAAAAACCGATATGTTAAGAAAAGATCAGGTTTCAATAGGGAATATGCATGTAATCCAAAAAATCCTGAAATATTTTTTTTTGTATTCTCTACATAAATTAAATGTTTATGGCAGTTGCTGTTATCTCTTTATTTTGGGTTTTATTAACAAAAAACAAGGTTTTATTTTGCAAATTTTCCTGCAAAATCCAACATCTCGTAAAACGGACTTCTTTTGTTTGTGACGTCACTTTTTTTATTACGTCAACGTTTTATAATGGCTAGTCACGGCTAGTGTAATGTAAATTTCAGTGTAAATCCATTTTCTTGAGTTTTTCCCAAAGACTAGAATATTTAGTCGATAGAAAACCTTTTGTTTTATTAAACAGACTGGTTATAAATGACCAAAACGGAATTTGTGCAAAGAAAATCGGAAAATTGGCTGGAGGTGGATTTTCTTTTACAATTTAGTTAAAAACACTTATTGTTTATTATACTATAAAAATAAATGTACAGCAACATATGGTTACTTGAATTTAGCGATACTAACCTTTACAGATACCTCTTAATGTAAAATTTTTGATTAAATTTGCAGTAGGTACTTTCTTCGACATCGGTTTTTTGGGCACATGAAAAAGGAGGTTTGCAGTGCACACACAGTGATACTTTTGCACATTGGCATACTACAATATTTGTAGTTTATATTTTTAATACATTTTAACGTTTAATAAAAGGAATTATACACAAATAGCACTGTAATAAAAACACAACCGCTACCAGCATAAACAACTAAATCAGCTGGGAAACTAATGCCGGTCTCCATATAACTCTGTACTGTAGCTGTCAGCTGTCTTCTTGTCTTAGTCCGAGAGTCGGTAATCATCTTGTGTTTCCTCTACCAGAAAAATGTTCTATAATTATTTTAAAAAAATCACCTTTTTGACTTTAGGTCTTGTCGACTGACATTTTTCTATTCCTAAGCATATAACTTTACAATATTAACAATCAGTTTGGTAAATCAATTGATAGAGGATAGAGGTACAATCATTCGAGAAAATACTGACTTGCTTTCGGACTATCACAGAAATTCTTGATTTTCTCGGCGTTTGTAGGTAGGCAGCCCTCGGTTCAGCTTTACGTTAACATGTAGATTGCCACTTATCCTTGTGACGTAACTTTTTTGAGCCGGCAAATGGCTCCTTTTGAAATTGTAATAAATTATACCGAAAAGTAAAATTTTTTTTTAGCTAAATTAACGCAGTAATTTTCCTCAAAATAGCAGTTTTGGGGTTGTAATGACCTCCTTAAACGATTTATGCAATAAAACAAAAATGTGCATATTCCTTATTGGGCTATAATTACGGCTTTCTTATATTGCTAGTGTACTCCACAGGGTGTTATAATTTATCTGGGCAAAACACGAAATTTTTTATACACCTAGCAAAAACTAGCGCTTTCTCAAAATCCTTACCATCACAGCATTACCAGGGAATCACCCTAGACAATACAAAAAAATCATTTAAATCGGTCACGAGATACAGAAAATATTTAAAATCAAATTTAAGACGTATTTTTTGTTATGCGTGAATTTTGCCCAGTAGTTTATTTCAGCGATTTGATTGGTATCCAAATGATCTTTTTCTTAGAACGTGTTGCTGGAACGAATTTAGTTCTATTATCGTGGAAAGTACGTACTAAAATTGCCAGTTTCTCTATAAATTTGTGAAAACACTCAAATATAAATTCATAATATAAAACTTAGGTGTATTATTCTTACACTTGTCAGTTTAAAGCTTTGGGTTATCAAATAAGACCGCCTCAGCGTTGGAGAATCTGGCCATAAATATTTGTAATTAGTGTCGGTATTTAATTTTAGGTTAAAAATACTATGTGTTCTTTATTTAAGACATCCCATGTAGACTTGAAGCCTAAGTACTAACGCATCATAGGCGTCTGAAGAGAAGGGAAATGTAGTCGATTGACACGGGATTTAAAGGATTGGAGGTTGGGAAGGGGAGGTTTCCTCTATAATCTGGAGACCCTAGGCATGTGTGAGCGAGAGAAAAGTGGTCTGTTCTAGGCTTTTGTAGCTGGACAGTAAAGGGATGCATACGTAACGCGCCTCTTGTTCTTCTGTAGTTATCCTAGTCGAAATAGCCTGGCATTTTGAAATAGAAAACTGAGCAAGCTTGAATAACACTGGATTTCAGTTGTTTTGAAGTGCCATGGCCAGAAAGCATTTTTTTTATCAAGTGGTTCGTACTTATTGCCACCATACGTGGTTGGTTCTGTAACAGGTTTCTTTAAATAAACGTTAGGAACCCCAAAACGTAAATATATTCACAAAATCTTAAAGGGCGATTTCTTTACGATCACAATACCTCCTTGGAGCGTAATAACAAAAACTTTTTAAAAAACTTTTCCATAAGCACGTTTAATAACATTATCCTAACTTGCAATATTACACCAACATTTACGTCCATTATTCAGAGGGGAAAACTCAAGTTTGGCATAATCCATACACAAACACAATA
Source organism: Philopedon plagiatum (assembly GCA_963971165.1). Lineage (NCBI taxonomy): Eukaryota > Metazoa > Arthropoda > Insecta > Coleoptera > Curculionidae > Philopedon > Philopedon plagiatum. The sequence goes on along the minus strand of OZ020197.1, from coordinate 26,120,655 downwards.
TTAATTTAACTTAGTAAGACCCGAATCTGAATTTTAAAGTAGCATAATATAAACTAACCCTTAAGGCGAATGTTTACCGCACGTACCAAACTTAGCAGTTATGGGAACCAATATTTTACACGAAATTGCTTTATGCCTTATACAGTGGGTACGTAAAGAATAGAGACACGCGTGTAAAAAGGTTTCCCTCTACTTTATCAAAAACACTTGGACCCATAGATCATGTATTTTTGTATATTTTTTAGTTTATGCTGGACTACTGGAGTGCACACCCTTGTCCGAAACTAATTCGGCGAGTGTAGAATTCAACTGCAAAACTTGGTCCATTTGTCCTCTTCTAAACCACATCCGCGGACATACTGCTTAGGGTGTCCGTTATTTACCAAGTTGTTTTTGTTTTCTTGCGACGCCCCCTAAATTTTTAGTTTATCGTCTAAAAAAAAATGTCAGGCCAAAATAAGCCCTTAATATTCAGAATAAACCTTGCCCTAAAGACGATACATTTCCCATTTAAATTACATGGGATTTTGCCACTTTTTACAATTAATTATTTTTTTCTCGGACAAGATGACTTATAGCAATGAGATATACATATTCTTATAGGAAATTGAACGCTCTACAACAAAATATCTCTTAGAATTTTTCGATTAATTCACTCCTTCAAAAGTTATTCAAGGTACTAAATGCGACTTAGCGCGCTTGCGTGAATAGAAAATCCGTGTGTTGGCGGGAATGCTTGTAGTGTAATTTTGAGCCACTTACTGTATTGAAGGGAAATTTCATGAAAATATATCCAAATTTATGAAATTCAATAAAAATTAGTTGACTGCGTGTTATAAATGAATAGTCTCAAAAATGATTCAAACTAGAACCAGCTACCTGTTATGCGGTATATTATTTTCCATGATTAAAATTTTTTTACCCTAATTCCACCAGAATTATCTATTTTTCGAAATAAACTAATAACTTTTATCGAAATAATAATCACTTTGGCGTAAAAGTAAAAAAATCTGAAAATTTACATATAGAGTTCAAATTTCACCTTGAATAACTTTTGAATTAGTGAATTAATCGGAAAATTATAAGAGGCCTTTTTTGTAGAGCACTCAATTTCCTATAAGAGCATGTCTGTCTCATTGCTAGAAGTCATCTTGTCCGAGAAAAAAATAATTAATTGTAAAAAGTGGCAAAATCCCATGTAATTTAAATGGCAAATGTATCGTCTTTAGGGCAAGGTTTATTATGAATATTAAGGGCTTATTTTGGTCTGACATTTTTTTTAGACGATAAACTAAAAATTTAGGGGGCGTCGCAAGAAAAAAAATCAACTTGGTAAATAACGGACACCCTAATACTGCATACACAGTATCATAGATTAAATGGAGAGCACTTTTATATTAGAACCGATAAATATCGCACTAGCACTCGCGAGCATCAGTTCCATATACTTCACCTTGATGGTTGACTTGTGACTACTTGGTGAATTTATGGGCGAATTTAGAAGTGAAACGAAAAAATAAGCGATTTAAATCATTGGTAGGTATTCCTAGATATTTAGCGCATATAATGAAGGCAGAAAGAACCACTTAATTAGAAAAACAGTACGTAATAATGCCGGTTGAAAGTAGGATTCGAAAAAATAAAAAAAAAAGTTTTTACCCCCTAAATATGCTCCTGCATTACCCATTCGAGATTAATTTTTAAGCTTAATTATCCATCTATAAGATGGGGTTGAAAAATTTGGAAAAAATTTGATAGGAAAAAATACAGAGTGATTCAAATGTAACGATGTCGAGGGCAAAAAATTTAAATTTAATTGTCGATTGCTCCCTTCCTATTAAGAATGAAACAACTAAAAAATATGGATTTTGCGTATTTTAACGAGCTCTTTCTGATCGGGTATATAAGATTTTGATTTGGATCCCTTTTGACCCCCAAGAAAATAAACAATTAAATGCAATAAATAGTACAGCATTCTTCGATGGAAATAACTAAGTGGAAGCTGTGGCTGTCAGAAGACATGAGCAAATGTAGCTACCTCTGAGATGGGAAGATTCCATAAAAATATGTAGATTGACGTTCGTCTCGTAATGGCGACCAAACCAAGTCCAAGCGGTGTTGTCAATTTCGCTTTCTTTTATTGAGCGTGCTTTACCTTTCCAAATTAAATGCCCAAAGGGTAAGATTATAAATTTAATCAGTTTGGTACCTTCTTTTTGTGTTACTTCCTTTAAACATAATTAAGCAACTTTCTAAATTGGTTCTTGCCCATAAGTTTAAAGTTAATTAGCGTTATTTCGTTTCTTCAAGAAAGTACATAATTTCCAAAGTTAGAAATTTTCTTGCAAACTAAAATAGCTGAATAAATATATTTATTAAGAAGATGAAAATTAAGCTAAAGCAACTCCTTTTAATACGCTATAACCTTAAAAAATAATTTAATCTGAAAAGACTTTAATGAAGGTTTTTTTTCTGATGCAAAATTATCACCTCATGTTAATACATCTCACTCGCTAACTGGTGACAAAAAAAAATATTTGTTAGGTAACAGTGCGTTCTGATTTAAGAAATTAAAATCTCTGGTAGAACTATTATTACTCAAATTACTATTAATGAAATATAATTATATTAAAGTTATTGGAAATTTCGAAAACATTTATTCTCAATAATTATCGACATAAAGCACCGTTAATGACATCTTGCTTGATATTTTACATACATTTTTTATTTAAATAAGATTTTTATATTACGGAAAACCTCTTGACGGAAATATTTTGTCTGCTTTTTATATTAATGTTTAATCTTGTTAAAGGAAAATGTGTTTAACTTTTACACCAAAGACTCTTCCGCTCTGGCTTTCAATAGGTGCCGTGTAAATTTTAGTCTCATTAAATGTTAAAATATTTTCTCTTATCCTTCCAAATCCTTAGAAAATGCTTTGTGTAGGTTTAAAATCCCCAGACACTCGGTTTATGTCTATACCGCCGAGATATGGAGTATTTCTAATTAAGTTTAAAGCTACGTTGTATAAAAAGCACGAGAAAATAGTTAATTTTTTAAGATTTTACCAAAAAAAAAACTAAAAAATGTAGGTAATTTATTAACAAGGCAGAAAGTAATTACCAATTTTATTTCATTTACGGATAGAAAACGGCCATTTTTTATCGACAATTGCCTAAACAACTAACGTCTTTTTACCACAAAGTGAGCTTGTTATATAATGAGAGTAATACACTAAATCTATGGTTTTAGTGCTAAAGCAGTCAAATTTTTATTGTATTTAGCTATCTGGGTCACCTAGCTCTAATTTTGCAGACAACGTAATGCCTAATATAATTACTAGTTCAGCTAAGAAAAGAATTACATAGTTCACCTTTTTATCGGTAACAAATATACCATGTCATATGTCATATTACCATTTAGTTATTATATTATATAGACTTAATGACTTTATTATGTAGTAATTATGGAATACTTAATAATTTTGTAATAAGACAAAAGCAAACGTAATTTATCTAAATGTATTACCATGGGCGATTTCTTTCGTCATTTAGCTGTTACTGTTACAAAGTGCGGTGAGTCATAGTTCTTCAAATTGTGCACTTATCCTAAGGCAACGTACGTCATAGTAATTCAAATTGTGTCACTAAGTTAAGTACTGTGTAAATGCGGTTACTTTAAGCGAATTTAAGCTGGTACTATTTAAGCGTGTATTACCTTACCATGGGCGATTTCTTTCGTCATTTAGCTGTTACTGTTACAAAGTGCGGTGAGTCATAGTTCTTCAAATTGTGCACTTATCCTAAGGCAACGTACGTCATAGTAATTCAAATTGTGTCACTAAGGTAAGTACTGTGTAAATGCGAATTTAAGCTGGTACTATTTAAGTGTGTATTACCATACCATTGGCGATTTCTTTCGTCATTTAGCTGTTACTGTTACAAAGTGCGGTGAGTCATAGTTCTTCAAATTGTGCACTTAACCTAAGGCAACGTACGTCATAGTAATTCAAATTGTGTCACTTAGGTAAGTACTGTGTAAATGCGGTTACTTTAAGCGAATTTAAGCTGGTACTATTTAAGCGTGTATTAAATTAAATAATGCAAGCAACTGGATTTGTGCATTACTCCAGTTGTGAATTCTAAACATTAATATTACTATTTTGTCTACAACACTGTTAGAATAAAAGAGTTAAATTTAACTTTTTAGTGAAGTAGAAAGTACCCCTTTTTCTAACTTTACCTATATACGGTTTAGTCAAATAGCACATTTACATGAATGGAGACCATCAATTCAACATTCTCATTTAGTAGAAGAACCATAATAACATAAGTAAGTAAACATTTTGTGTATAGAAGTAACGTATTAAGAAAGTTAAAATATAATAATGTGGAAGAGAAAACATCACTTCTTAAAAAATATGATTTAATTAATCACGAAATAGTTGAAATAACTTAAAATAATATGTTAAGATTAAATTACTAAATTTAACTTTTAAAGATTTTGATTAAAGCAGTCCTGGATTTCTAACCGTGTAGTATTTGGGTTTTGTGCATTCGTATTTACCCGTACTATATTACCCAATATGAGATTAACAAAAATATATATAAAACTAATTTAACAAACGGGTGCTAATCACCGTAAATTCAGCTTTCGGTATTTATTAAATTTTAAATATTCCTCATTTTGTTAAGTTTAATGCCCATTTAATAATTTTAGAGAACTATTGTTTGTATTAGTCAATAAAATGTATTACCTAATTGTAGTTTATGCTCTCTAATAAAACAATAAAAAAATAATGTGTAATAATAATTTTATTTATTACCAGCGTTGTTGCCAAGTGTTATTTTTGGTGCTTGCATTTTAATTTATTGCTCTTAATTACTGCACATTTTATTAAAAGTAATGCACATTGAATTGTTTCCAATTCAAACTAATTAGAATAGCTGATTGCGTACTGTTTATCACAATTTGATTTAATAGGTTAAATTCAATTTTTAAATTTAAGACCATAAAATTTGCTTTTTTGAAATTATGAACGCTATTTTTCATATTCATATTAACACTTTTAACCCTAGAAAAAGAATGAAACTATATTTGAGTTTTTGTCACATAAGGAGCTAGATGAAATAGTATTACTTACAGCCGGTTTCCCAAAGCATTTAATTAAGTAGTCAATTTAATTGACGTTCAGAGTCCCTATTGGAAGTAATAATAATAATAATAATAAAGATGTTTATTTATGCCAATAAAACAATTAAAAATATAAATATAAAATTGATAAAAGTAAAAAAGAAAACCAAAAAATGACAGTATAAATGGGTAGGATTTTGATTTATAAAAAATCATTCTTCCAATCCTACCCTAATAATTTTTTATATATTTTTTGAAAGCTATATAGCTTAAGCCCCTTAGACTAGAAGGAATATTATTATAAATTGCAGAAGAGGTATATTTAAACGCAGACTTATATTTTTCAGTATGATGTTTAGGTATTTCAATTGCGTTCTGATTTCTAGTATTAACATTATGAATATTATTCCTAATTTCAATATTTTCAAATAAATATCTTGGTTTCTGAGTTAAAATTATTTTATATATATACAACAGGATATGTAATATAATTATATTAACATTATAAATGCCCAGTTAGCTAATCATCAATACAATTACTTTAAAAAACCGACCTTCGCTGTAACAATGAATGTTAGTTCAATAAAAGTATGCTCATAATCAGATTTAAAATTAACACACCCTGAATATACTATACTGAACTACAACATATTTCCTAAATTTGTTTACCAAGAATACGCAATTAAAGAACTCACTTATATTAGGTTGACACCTATCTAGGGAAATAAAACACAAACAGAATAAAAAACATACCTTGAGCCACAGCGTAGCGACCCAAAATGTTTGATATCAGGACAGTCAGAAGCAGGGGCCATTTTTCCAATCCCATGTCGGTAGTTGTAGCTACCCCTTATTTAGAACTAGTCGAGGTAAAAAGCCGACACACTTTCCACAGTTGCACTGTTTCATGTCCAACAGATATTTTATAACGGTCTGTCCGTGGTTAGACTAGCAAAAAATTGCTGTCCCGGAATTATACACGCGCATTGTCACCTGAAACAAAAAACAAAATTAGTTTACTCATCTTGGGATTGTGATGTTTCAAATAAATATTAAACTAATTTTAGATGTAGTTAGATTACTCGAAAGTTGCTTAAAGAAGTATCGAAATAAGCAAATGAAAATGGTTTCTTTAAAAAGTGTTTCGGTTTCTGGAAATAGATATTTTTTTTTCGCAGTATATTTCTGTCTAATAAAGGAAGAAGGGGATCTGAAGAAATTAATAAGTTGCGCTTAATGTTCTTGGAATTTACGAAACTCTTTATTAAAGTTTTCGCAAATTCCTGCCCCATGTATTAATAACATATGAACATTTGATGCCATATAGTACCTACTATATAATGACACATACAGTTTTGCAGTATCTGTCAAGTATTCTAGAAAAGTATCAACATTTCAGTTTTGAGCTGAAGAAGGCGCTTGAAAAATTATGGCAAATGTTTTAATTAAATTTTTGTTCAATCCAGTGATTCCTGCTGATTTTTCGTAATGTCGAAAAAAAGGTTCTAGTAGTATTGCCGTCAGCCTGTTTTACAACGTCTATTAGTATCTCAAATTCATTTCGAAAATCATTTTGTATTTTCTCCTTTCTTTGCTTTTTTATTACATTGTTTTCACCCTTAACGGCCCAGGCTTTAAAATCCATAATGTATGATATATAAAGTACGGTGGGTGGGTGGGCCGGTGGATCGGTTCCTAGTGCCGCAGAAATGCAAAGCGGGCTCACTCAACCACGGCGCCGCACCTGGTTCGATTCCGATACTGTACTATAAACAAAGTACAGGTCTGGGTCTGGGAGTTTGTGATTGTCAGTATGAATGAAGTGTGCATGGTGTTATGCGTGCTGAATGAAGGAAGGTGGTAGAAGAATTCTTCCTCGACCAATGAAGTACCACCCCACACAACCGATTAAAGGGCTGGTGAAATCCTTATGGATGTTTCAGCACTGGGTGTGTGAGTCGGCTGTGCGATATACAACCCACAATACCTTAGTACTTAGGCTTGCTGCCTAAGATAAGAAAATAATCCACATGTGGAAGGTTGATGTCCATATCGTCATCCGTGCATCGTCACTGGTGGGTTTTTATACACAATATCGAGGTCGTTTATTTCGGATTCGGATTTCGGATGGTTTTGAACTAAGTACATACTGGACATGAGGATGATGATGGTGTATCCGAAACTTTTGTGAGAATTTTTTCATTTACCATTGTCATTAACATGACGATTAACCAGAACATCATTGTCACATACAGTAGGTACTAAGGTATTGATTTCTGTTTGAATTTCATGCATGTCTTTATTAAATGAAGCAATTATTTAATTCAAAATACTTAGTCAAGTGTAATTTTAAATAATACGAGCATTTAACTAAACTCAAAAGAATATGATATAAACTAAGCAATACAACAAACATATATAAAAATTCAAAAACTCCACCCCCATGTTCAACACATTTTTCTTTAGATTTCTTAGATATCTGAAGAAAATTCTGATTCGTCGTATTCATAATCTTTATCCTGGCGAATCGCCAGCGACTTCTCGACAAGCGCTTCGCTAGCGACGAGCCGTTGATGCGTGTGTCGTAGTGAGCGATGAGCCGTCTATAAAATGCATTACCGAAATATACGGCGGGATAAAACTGGCGAATCTCTGAAGAATGACTATAAATACAAGTGTGAGTAATTCTGCTTTTTAGCACGGCAATAGTATTTGGATTTGGTATTGGAGTGGCATAAACAATTTGTTTTAAACAGTCCCATAGAAACATATGCGCCAACGTTAAGTCGGGGCTCCTTTGGTGGCCACAAACCTTGGCCATGTCTACTAATCCACCTTGGACCAAATCTGCGGTGCATTCTATTACCTCGCGAGCGTAAAGTGCTTGACAACCATTTTGTTGAAAATACATTTTTTGGAGGAAGGTTTAATGGTAAATTTTGGAGTTTATCGCTAGAAAATATATCCAGCATTTCTAAATAAAACATTCTATTGCAGGTATTATTAAAAAAATATGGGCCTACAATGCCATGGACAGATATCGCGCACCACACGTTCGCTTTTGTAAAATATTGTCTACGCCTCATTATTCTAAATTCGGGGTTTTCTCGAGACCACTACCTCACATACTAGGAGGCTGCAATTCCATTAGTAGAAAATGTATATTCATCAGAAAACATAATAAATTTATATAAATGGATATTTCCAATTAAAATTTGGTCTCTGACTCATTAACAAAATCTAGTATTTTTGTTCATCTCCATCTTCCAAAGGAGGAGAGAGGAGAAAGATTTAATGGTAAATTTTGGTGTTTATCGCTAAAAAATGTATCCAGCATTTCTAAATCAAATATTCTATTGCAGGTATTATTAAAAAATATGGGCCGACAATCCCATGCACAGATATCGCATATCGCGCACCACACGTTCACTTTTTTAAAATATTGTCTACTCCTCATTACTCTAAATTCGGGGTTTTGTCGAGACCAGTACCTCACATACTAGGATGCTGCAATTCCATTAGTAGCAAATGTATATTCATCAGAAAACATAATAAATTTATATAAATGGACATTTCCAGTTAAAATTTGGTCTCTCACTCATTAACAAAAATTTAGTCTTTTTGCTTCATCTCCCTCTTCCAATGTTGAGTTAAAGTGAGGTTTGAATGGAAATAATTTATTTTCTTTTAAAATCATCTGAATATGAGATTGTTTCACAACTTCTATAAGATGTTTAGCACGATTTCTAAGCGACATCACAGGAGTTTCTCTAACAGTCTGAAGAACTAAAACTGTGGCAGCATCGTTTTGGTCATACTTCTTCTTCTTGAGATTTAAAACTGAACAAGTTCTTTGAAACTTTTTTATGTTTATTCCTACGCAAGATACCGCTTTTATGCTCCCTGTATAACAAAATAAATTTTTCATTACGTGAATCTTATTTATTTTACGAGCAAAATCTTTTATTTTTAATGACATTTTTACGTATCTTGTAAAATTAGGTCCATTTGTCCTCTTCTAAACCCCATTCGCGGATATGCTGTATATTTTACATAAATACTAAAATATTGGCCGTCATATTCCAAAATGAATTGATGTTATGAAATTTTCCCCTTTCTTGAAATTTGTTAACTACCTCACATCAATTCTGTCAACAAGCTTTTACTGAACTTATTAATTATAACTAATCCATCATTTTAAAGTATTTAGATATTCTCGGTTCGATATTTGCTTTACCTCCTTCTAACAGGATGCTAAAAATATTTCTATGTTTACAAATAATGCCTGTCATGTGTTAAAGGATAGGCATCAGGAGCTTGATGTGTACAGGTTTATATTAAACCTTTATTTTTTCCTTAAGTGAGAGAGTATACCTACAGGGTGTTATGAAATTCACTTCAGATACTGAATCCCGTAAATCCTGGTATAAATTCAGATGCGGGAAAATTAGTCATAAATGGCGCTTGGCGATAATAAGCTAGCTATCACCCCTTCAAAAAAATTGTTTAAGTACAGCGCACCAATAGTAATAAACGCATGGCCATATAAAAAATAGTGAGCTAGTTTGTTGTGTCGCCAAGTCTCTTAACAATAATTCTATGTAACAAGTTTGAAGAAATGTATTGGTTACCAAAATTATCAATCTCGAGAAGTTAAAATACTATAACACGAACAAAACAATCCCGACAACACAGTTATTCAAACCAAAACTAACACCAAACTATATAGAAATGCCGTATTTTACTAACTTATAATGGAAAACATTACGATATTTTGTTAATACTAATAGCACTAATAAAGGGCTGAAACATAATTTTTTTCGCTAATTAATATGCAGAAAGCAAAAATTCACGGGGCAATATTCATCTCATCAACAATGATGTTGCTAACTTCACTGCTGTCTCGACAGCTGCTTGGAAAGCAGTACTCGTCGGTCCTCTGGCCTCAGGTGGAGGCACCGGAGGCGAGGAATTAGAACGTCGGGAATTTTTCATATTTTCGTTATCATTCGCCATTTTGTCAAGAAACAAAATAAAAGTTTTGGTATATTTTTAATCGACTTCACGAGGAGGTTATCAATTCGATCCGTATGCGTCATTATTATTATCATTATATTTTTGGGAAACTATCCAAAAATATTAACTAATATGTCATTTTCGGGGTTATTGATGTCAGAAAATCTAATTTTGTCTAACATGTTGAGAAAATTAACGGAGGGAGGGATAAAAATGAACGATTGGCAATTTCTCCAAAAATGTTAACTAACATGTCATTTTCCGGGTTATTGAGGTCAATCAATTTTATTTTGTGCAACAGATGTTAAGAAAATTAAGGGCGGGGGAATTCCGATTCCAAAAGATAGGTATATCAGAACAGGTCCAATTTCTATTAATTTTAAACTTCCACTTTGTTTAGCGCAAGCTTCTAAAAGCAATCATATATAATTTCAGCTAAGTACGTCCTGCCATTTAAACATAAGAATTTTTGAATTTTTTAAGAGATTGGCCTTAGCGACACACTCTGTATATAACACTAACACTTTAAGAATTCACACAGTGGAGCCACCAAGCAACGTTTCGGAAATTTATTTTTTACTGATAATTTTTATCAGTGTAACAATGTTGCACGTGATCTAGCCTAATTGGTCATACTAATTGCAGAATATGCTGCACCCCCTTCCTAGGTCAAATTTTAAATCCACCCCTGGCACCAAATCATTGATCTGTTACAGCTTAGGAACTGTTAAATCGGCACCTCCTTGGGGACGTATCGATACCCAAATACCCAGTTAATTTCAGGGGGAAAATTGGGAAACTAAAAAAATGTTTTTTCAAGGGGATTGTGTAGGGTGTCAAATGAAAGCTTATTGAAGCATGAATTCAACAATATATATAATGTATTTTTTATGCATTTTTTAAACATTGTTTGGGAAAAAACGCTTCAAAATTGCTGTCCCTCACCCTTATTACCAAAAAGATCGCTCAGAAAAATCTGAAAACAATCATGAACATTGAAAATTATGTCCATATTGAGCAAAAGTTATCATTCAATTATCATAAACAAGTTAATTATTTATTTCCTTTCCTGAACCATTGGCTTTAAAGAAAAAGATTTTTGATAGAAAATATTTCTCACGATGTAAGAAACAACTTCTACCCTTATCACATTTTCAAAATTTTTAATTTGGCTCAGTCGAAACGAGAGAGTATTACTATTATTGCTGTCCCTAAGCCTTCTCACCAAAAGAATCGCTCAGAAAATCTGAAAAAAATTACGAACATTGAGAACTAGGTGTAGATTAAGCCAAAATTACCAGGATTAACAAATTATAGCGCGATCAATTGTTATAAAGAATTTAATTGTTTATTTCCTTTTACCTGCTAAACCATTGGTTTTGGAGAAAAAGTTTTTTAGCAAAAAATATTTCTTATGATGTATGGAAGAACTTTTGATCTTATACGTTTTTCAAAACTTTTAATTTGGCTCAGTCACGGGACACTAATTGTCCAAGTATAGCTTGCACATGGCCGATTTTTTTTAATTCATCCAGCAACTGTTGCCATTTGAAAATGCCTTTTAGGGAAAAATATGTTTGTTTTTTTAATTTTTAAGTACATGAAAAGCTAACTCTGTCGAACTGCATAAGCAGTATAACACAGGCAGCGCCATCCATTAGCAGTTTCAAGAAGTCGCAGTATAATGCTTTAATAATTTTACCTCACGGTAAATTCTACTGCGACTGCTTGAAACTGCTAATGGGTTCGACTGCTTATGCAGTTCGACAGAGTTAGCTTTAAGGATATGCTGTTTCGGAAGGTGGGATGTTCGTTTATCCTGTACTGATGAGAACTAAGAGTTCGAAACCGGTATGCAGGTAACGACATCCTAACTAAACTGGTAGTTTCTTGCAGTCAAACCAAGTATTTTGTTGTCTAATAGTGTTAGTCAAAATACGGCAAATTTTGGTATGTAATCCAGCGCTCGGAGGGGCATATAGCCCGGAAAATAGCTGTTTTATCATGATTTGTTCAAACCCTTATAGCAGCGGTTCCCAACCTTTTTAAGGCTATTACCCATAAAGCAGGTTAGATATTAGCAAATACCCCCAAAAAAGTTTAGTGTAAAAAAAAAACAAATTAGCTATTGTATTTTTTTCTTTAAATTACGAAAAGTAAGTAATATTTTTGATTAGTTTTAATCAGTTAAAGAAAACACTTTTAGCAATTTTGTTTTAAATTAAGAAGTAATGTAAGTCAATGAGACGAGCGAGCCGATAGACGCGCCATCCAGCGGCGCTGCGTCGCAGGCTTGTATTCGTATTTTAGATAATAAAATTTATTACCTAAAATTTTCAAATATCTGTAATCTCACTAACTAGTCACTAATAAAATTAGTGATTAGGTAGTTAGATTTAATGAAGATGATTTTGTTAATAATTTTGTTTTATGTCTGAATGATGATCCAATCCTTGTCTTTACCCATCAGAAAATCCCAATTTACCCCTTAGGGGGTAATTACCCCCAGGTTGGGAACCACTGCCTTATAGTCTAAGGAATTTTCAGGTGGTTTAGAGAAATTATTCTCAATTTTACGTATTTATTTATATGTACCCCTGACAAGTAGACTTCTTTCATTGCTTTAAGTATGCAACATTTGACTATCTAAAATTTTGTTTTAATGACTTTTATAAAAATTTATAAGGGTGAGCCGCTATTTTGTGGTAACCGGTAGTTTTAATTTTTGTTCAATCCAGTGATTCCTGCTGATTTTTCGTAATGTCGAAAAAAAGGTTCTAGTAGTATTGCCGTCAGCCTGTTTTACAACGTCTATTAGTATCTCAAATTCATTTCGAAAATCATTTTGTATTTTCTCCTTTCTTTGCTTTTTTATTACATTGTTTTCACCCTTAACGGCCCAGGCTTTAAAATCCATAATGTATGATATATAAAGTACGGTGGGTGGGTGGGCCGGTGGATCGGTTCCTAGTGCCGCAGAAATGCAAAGCGGGCTCACTCAACCACGGCGCCGCACCTGGTTCGATTCCGATACTGTACTATAAACAAAGTACAGGTCTGGGTCTGGGAGTTTGTGATTGTCAGTATGAATGAAGTGTGCATGGTGTTATGCGTGCTGAATGAAGGAAGGTGGTAGAAGAATTCTTCCTCGACCAATGAAGTACCACCCCACACAACCGATTAAAGGGCTGGTGAAATCCTTATGGATGTTTCAGCACTGGGTGTGTGAGTCGGCTGTGCGATATACAACCCACAATACCTTAGTACTTAGGCTTGCTGCCTAAGATAAGAAAATAATCCACATGTGGAAGGTTGATGTCCATATCGTCATCCGTGCATCGTCACTGGTGGGTTTTTATACACAATATCGAGGTCGTTTATTTCGGATTCGGATTTCGGATGGTTTTGAACTAAGTACATACTGGACATGAGGATGATGATGGTGTATCCGAAACTTTTGTGAGAATTTTTTCATTTACCATTGTCATTAACATGACGATTAACCAGAACATCATTGTCACATACAGTAGGTACTAAGGTATTGATTTCTGTTTGAATTTCATGCATGTCTTTATTAAATGAAGCAATTATTTAATTCAAAATACTTAGTCAAGTGTAATTTTAAATAATACGAGCATTTAATTAAACTCAAAAGAATATGATATAAACTAAGCAATACAACAAACATATATAAAAATTCAAAAACTCCACCCCCATGTTCAACACATTTTTCTTTAGATTTCTTAGATATCTGAAGAAAATTCTGATTCGTCGTATTCATAATCTTTATCCTGGCGAATCGCCAGCGACTTCTCGACAAGCGCTTCGCTAGCGACGAGCCGTTGATGCGTGTGTCGTAGTGAGCGATGAGCCGTCTATAAAATGCATTACCGAAATATACGGCGGGATAAAACTGGCGAATCTCTGAAGAATGACTATAAATACAAGTGTGAGTAATTCTGCTTTTTAGCACGGCAATAGTATTTGGATTTGGTATTGGAGTGGCATAAACAATTTGTTTTAAACAGTCCCATAGAAACATATGCGCCAACGTTAAGTCGGGGCTCCTTTGGTGGCCACAAACCTTGGCCATGTCTACTAATCCACCTTGGACCAAATCTGCGGTGCATTCTATTACCTCGCGAGCGTAAAGTGCTTGACAACCATTTTGTTGAAAATACATTTTTTGGAGGAAGGTTTAATGGTAAATTTTGGAGTTTATCGCTAGAAAATATATCCAGCATTTCTAAATAAAACATTCTATTGCAGGTATTATTAAAAAAATATGGGCCTACAATGCCATGGACAGATATCGCGCACCACACGTTCGCTTTTGTAAAATATTGTCTACGCCTCATTATTCTAAATTCGGGGTTTTCTCGAGACCACTACCTCACATACTAGGAGGCTGCAATTCCATTAGTAGAAAATGTATATTCATCAGAAAACATAATAAATTTATATAAATGGATATTTCCAATTAAAATTTGGTCTCTGACTCATTAACAAAATCTAGTATTTTTGTTCATCTCCATCTTCCAAAGGAGGAGAGAGGAGAAAGATTTAATGGTAAATTTTGGTGTTTATCGCTAAAAAATGTATCCAGCATTTCTAAATCAAATATTCTATTGCAGGTATTATTAAAAAATATGGGCCGACAATCCCATGCACAGATATCGCATATCGCGCACCACACGTTCACTTTTTTAAAATATTGTCTACTCCTCATTACTCTAAATTCGGGGTTTTGTCGAGACCAGTACCTCACATACTAGGATGCTGCAATTCCATTAGTAGCAAATGTATATTCATCAGAAAACATAATAAATTTATATAAATGGACATTTCCAGTTAAAATTTGGTCTCTCACTCATTAACAAAAATTTAGTCTTTTTGCTTCATCTCCCTCTTCCAATGTTGAGTTAAAGTGAGGTTTGAATGGAAATAATTTATTTTCTTTTAAAATCATCTGAATATGAGATTGTTTCACAACTTCTATAAGATGTTTAGCACGATTTCTAAGCGACATCACAGGAGTTTCTCTAACAGTCTGAAGAACTAAAACTGTGGCAGCATCGTTTTGGTCATACTTCTTCTTCTTGAGATTTAAAACTGAACAAGTTCTTTGAAACTTTTTTATGTTTATTCCTACGCAAGATACCGCTTTTATGCTCCCTGTATAACAAAATAAATTTTTCATTACGTGAATCTTATTTATTTTACGAGCAAAATCTTTTATTTTTAATGACATTTTTACGTATCTTGTAAAATTAGGTCCATTTGTCCTCTTCTAAACCCCATTCGCGGATATGCTGTATATTTTACATAAATACTAAAATATTGGCCGTCATATTCCAAAATGAATTGATGTTATGAAATTTTCCCCTTTCTTGAAATTTGTTAACTACCTCACATCAATTCTGTCAACAAGCTTTTACTGAACTTATTAATTATAACTAATCCATCATTTTAAAGTATTTAGATATTCTCGGTTCGATATTTGCTTTACCTCCTTCTAACAGGATGCTAAAAATATTTCTATGTTTACAAATAATGCCTGTCATGTGTTAAAGGATAGGCATCAGGAGCTTGATGTGTACAGGTTTATATTAAACCTTTATTTTTTCCTTAAGTGAGAGAGTATACCTACAGGGTGTTATGAAATTCACTTCAGATACTGAATCCCGTAAATCCTGGTATAAATTCAGATGCGGGAAAATTAGTCATAAATGGCGCTTGGCGATAATAAGCTAGCTATCACCCCTTCAAAAAAATTGTTTAAGTACAGCGCACCAATAGTAATAAACGCATGGCCATATAAAAAATAGTGAGCTAGTTTGTTGTGTCGCCAAGTCTCTTAACAATAATTCTATGTAACAAGTTTGAAGAAATGTATTGGTTACCAAAATTATCAATCTCGAGAAGTTAAAATACTATAACACGAACAAAACAATCCCGACAACACAGTTATTCAAACCAAAACTAACACCAAACTATATAGAAATGCCGTATTTTACTAACTTATAATGGAAAACATTACGATATTTTGTTAATACTAATAGCACTAATAAAGGGCTGAAACATAATTTTTTTCGCTAATTAATATGCAGAAAGCAAAAATTCACGGGGCAATATTCATCTCATCAACAATGATGTTGCTAACTTCACTGCTGTCTCGACAGCTGCTTGGAAAGCAGTACTCGTCGGTCCTCTGGCCTCAGGTGGAGGCACCGGAGGCGAGGAATTAGAACGTCGGGAATTTTTCATATTTTCGTTATCATTCGCCATTTTGTCAAGAAACAAAATAAAAGTTTTGGTATATTTTTAATCGACTTCACGAGGAGGTTATCAATTCGATCCGTATGCGTCATTATTATTATCATTATATTTTTGGGAAACTATCCAAAAATATTAACTAATATGTCATTTTCGGGGTTATTGATGTCAGAAAATCTAATTTTGTCTAACATGTTGAGAAAATTAACGGAGGGAGGGATAAAAATGAACGATTGGCAATTTCTCCAAAAATGTTAACTAACATGTCATTTTCCGGGTTATTGAGGTCAATCAATTTTATTTTGTGCAACAGATGTTAAGAAAATTAAGGGCGGGGGAATTCCGATTCCAAAAGATAGGTATATCAGAACAGGTCCAATTTCTATTAATTTTAAACTTCCACTTTGTTTAGCGCAAGCTTCTAAAAGCAATCATATATAATTTCAGCTAAGTACGTCCTGCCATTTAAACATAAGAATTTTTGAATTTTTTAAGAGATTGGCCTTAGCGACACACTCTGTATATAACACTAACACTTTAAGAATTCACACAGTGGAGCCACCAAGCAACGTTTCGGAAATTTATTTTTTACTGATAATTTTTATCAGTGTAACAATGTTGCACGTGATCTAGCCTAATTGGTCATACTAATTGCAGAATATGCTGCACCCCCTTCCTAGGTCAAATTTTAAATCCACCCCTGGCACCAAATCATTGATCTGTTACAGCTTAGGAACTGTTAAATCGGCACCTCCTTGGGGACGTATCGATACCCAAATACCCAGTTAATTTCAGGGGGAAAATTGGGAAACTAAAAAAATGTTTTTTCAAGGGGATTGTGTAGGGTGTCAAATGAAAGCTTATTGAAGCATGAATTCAACAATATATATAATGTATTTTTTATGCATTTTTTAAACATTGTTTGGGAAAAAACGCTTCAAAATTGCTGTCCCTCACCCTTATTACCAAAAAGATCGCTCAGAAAAATCTGAAAACAATCATGAACATTGAAAATTATGTCTATATTGAGCAAAAGTTATCATTCAATTATCATAAACAAGTTAATTATTTATTTCCTTTCCTGAACCATTGGCTTTAAAGAAAAAGATTTTTGATAGAAAATATTTCTCACGATGTAAGAAACAACTTCTACCCTTATCACATTTTCAAAATTTTTAATTTGGCTCAGTCGAAACGAGAGAGTATTACTATTATTGCTGTCCCTAAGCCTTCTCACCAAAAGAATCGCTCAGAAAATCTGAAAAAAATTACGAACATTGAGAACTAGGTGTAGATTAAGCCAAAATTACCAGGATTAACAAATTATAGCGCGATCAATTGTTATAAAGAATTTAATTGTTTATTTCCTTTTACCTGCTAAACCATTGGTTTTGGAGAAAAAGTTTTTTAGCAAAAAATATTTCTTATGATGTATGGAAGAACTTTTGATCTTATACGTTTTTCAAAACTTTTAATTTGGCTCAGTCACGGGACACTAATTGTCCAAGTATAGCTTGCACATGGCCGATTTTTTTTAATTCATCCAGCAACTGTTGCCATTTGAAAATGCCTTTTAGGGAAAAATATGTTTGTTTTTTTAATTTTTAAGTACATGAAAAGCTAACTCTGTCGAACTGCATAAGCAGTATAACACAGGCAGCGCCATCCATTAGCAGTTTCAAGAAGTCGCAGTATAATGCTTTAATAATTTTACCTCACGGTAAATTCTACTGCGACTGCTTGAAACTGCTAATGGGTTCGACTGCTTATGCAGTTCGACAGAGTTAGCTTTAAGGATATGCTGTTTCGGAAGGTGGGATGTTCGTTTATCCTGTACTGATGAGAACTAAGAGTTCGAAACCGGTATGCAGGTAACGACATCCTAACTAAACTGGTAGTTTCTTGCAGTCAAACCAAGTATTTTGTTGTCTAATAGTGTTAGTCAAAATACGGCAAATTTTGGTATGTAATCCAGCGCTCGGAGGGGCATATAGCCCGGAAAATAGCTGTTTTATCATGATTTGTTCAAACCCTTATAGCAGCGGTTCCCAACCTTTTTAAGGCTATTACCCATAAAGCAGGTTAGATATTAGCAAATACCCCCAAAAAAGTTTAGTGTAAAAAAAAAACAAATTAGCTATTGTATTTTTTTCTTTAAATTACGAAAAGTAAGTAATATTTTTGATTAGTTTTAATCAGTTAAAGAAAACACTTTTAGCAATTTTGTTTTAAATTAAGAAGTAATGTAAGTCAATGAGACGAGCGAGCCGATAGACGCGCCATCCAGCGGCGCTGCGTCGCAGGCTTGTATTCGTATTTTAGATAATAAAATTTATTACCTAAAATTTTCAAATATCTGTAATCTCACTAACTAGTCACTAATAAAATTAGTGATTAGGTAGTTAGATTTAATGAAGATGATTTTGTTAATAATTTTGTTTTATGTCTGAATGATGATCCAATCCTTGTCTTTACCCATCAGAAAATCCCAATTTACCCCTTAGGGGGTAATTACCCCCAGGTTGGGAACCACTGCCTTATAGTCTAAGGAATTTTCAGGTGGTTTAGAGAAATTATTCTCAATTTTACGTATTTATTTATATGTACCCCTGACAAGTAGACTTCTTTCATTGCTTTAAGTATGCAACATTTGACTATCTAAAATTTTGTTTTAATGACTTTTATAAAAATTTATAAGGGTGAGCCGCTATTTTGTGGTAACCGGTAGTTTTAATTCTGGGCAACTTTCCATTTGGAAATGATTTCTATCTTGTATCTTCGCATATTATACATAACAATATCTGAAATCGCTTCAAAGTTAGGTGGAACAAACTGAATTATAAGCGCTACTGTCCATTTATTAACATGACAACGGAAACTACTATTTCTGCATTAGCACGATTTTGCATGCTCGACTATATATTCAGATATTTTATGGTGGAAAAGCATTTCGACAGTCGAAAACATATAGCCCCGTCTTTCTATTCATTCTGAAAATTGTTATGGCAACGAGAAAAATTTATTGGCATTTCGAGAACCGCGATTTTAATTTGGCCTATAAAACTTTTGTGAGAAGTTAGCGACACAGTATAACCCGGTTAACTACGTATCTTGTAACCCTCTATTGCATGAATTATTAAAAAACAGCAAAAAAAAATGTCTGCGAAATTCATATATTACAATTGTTAAGGAACTAAAGTAAAACAATAATTTTCCAAAATTTATTTAAACTAAACAATTTTTTACAACATGAATGAGGTCTACTTACTTTGTCAGGAGTACATGTAAATATAAAAATATAACAAAATGAGAATCAGCGCTCTAACCCCCTGACGATACCTTATAATATAAGGATATGAAACAAATAATGTTAAAACAGCTATTCTCCTGGCTATATGCCCCTCCGAGCGCTGGATTACATACCAAAATTTGCCGTATTTTTACTAACACTGTTAGACAAAAAATACTTGGTTTGACTGCAAGAAGCTACCAGGGAGAAGGGAGCTTTTTCTTTAGTTAGGATCACGATACACTTACAACGGTATGCTACGTTGTGACGTCACTTCGAGAAAAAATCTTAAATTGACTAGACGCTTGCACCCCTTGTACATAAGAACAGGTCAGTTTATTGTTGGGTACTGTGTTGAGCTGACGTTTATTAAAATATCATTGTCATATTTCATTTGCTCAGGTAAGCGCCTAGTCAATTCAAGATTTTTTCTCGAAGTGACGTCACAACGTAGCACACCGTTGTAAGTGTATCGTGGTTAGGATGTCGTTACCTGCATACCGGTTTCGAACTCTTTAGTTCTCGTCAGTACAGGATAAATGAACATACCTACCTTCCGAAACAGTATTCCTTAAAGCTAACCATGTCGAACTGCATAAGCAGTATGACACAGGCAGCGCCATCCATTAGCAGTTTCAAGCAGTCGGAGTAGAGTAGTAGAGTTTACCGTGAGGTAAAATACTACAACATGAATGAGGTCTACTACTGAGCTGATTCTCATTTTGTAATATTTTTATATTTACATGTACTCCTGACAAGAGCTGATTCTCATTTTGTTATATTTTTATATTTACATGTACTCCTGACAAAATAAGTAGACCTCATTCATGTTGTAACATTTTACCTAACGGTAAACTCTACTACTCTACTCCGACTGCTTGAAACTGCTAATGGATGGCGCTGCCTGTGTCATACTGCTTATGCAGTTCGACATGGTTAGCTTTAAGAATTGCTGTTTCGGAAGGTAGGTATGTTCGTTTATCCTGTACTGACGAGAACTAAAGAGTTCGAAACCGGTATGCAGGTAGCGACATCCTAACTAAAGAAAAAGCTTCCTTCTTCCTGGTAGCTTCTTGCAGTCAAACCAAGTATTTTTTTGTCTAACAGTGTTAGTAAAAATACGGTAAATTTTGGTATGTAATCCTGCGCTCGGAGGGGCATATAGCCCGGAGAATAGCTGTTTTAACATTATTTGTTTCATATCCTTATAGTATAAGGTATCGTCAGGTGGTTAGAGAGCTGATTCTCATTTTGTTATATTTTTATAAACAATTTTTTGTATGTTCCCGAATGGGAACAATGTGAATACAAAGGTTCGAATAAAACTTTAACTTATGATTTATACTAGTTGTGCCTATATTTAAATGAATCCTTAGGTTTTTTCATAAGTACCTATGCAAATCTGAGCAGAATGAAAACGTTTGAGGTAGTTGTTTTCTCTATCAAGACATAAATGCACTTTAATTTGTCACACATTATGCGAGATTTTCCTTTGCACTAGGGTCTTTTGCATCTTTCTCTATTATCCGTGTGAGAAGGCCAATGACCAACATTGCCAGTTTTTGCAAGATCTGTTGGACCAGACACGAGACATGTTTTTTTTGGGTCATAGGAATAGGAAAACTTGAAGTGCTGCCAGTACTGGACCGCCCCCTTTTTCTTTCTAATATTTTGCCTACCCAACGCATATCCTGAGCTAAAGTTGTCTTGAGGTCAAGTAGAGACGTATATTCTTGCCTATTTACCTGTTTGTTAAGTCGCCTTAAAAGTAACCAGGTATTAACAATTGCCACATCAATTATATGATAAAAAATTCTCATATACCATTTTCTACTTTCTAGTTGATAGGACAATCCCACTAAACGTGTATATAGGTTGACTCCATCCATGTGCATATTATAAACTGACACTATCTCTGAGCGTTCAATGTCTTTCTTACAATTTTCGGATCTGAAAAAACGCTGGACTTTAGTAACCGGCTCTGTACGATGCCAAGGAAACACGATACACTAACAGCGGTATGCCGATGCGTCGATTGACTGACCAGGCTCCTCCCATTTTGACGTCACTGCGAGGGATTTTGCATTAATCAAGCGGCCTAGTCACTTTGATGTTTCCTCGAAGTAACGTCATCTGCGCAGCTACGACGTATTTTGATTCATAGCGTAGCATACCTTGGTAAGTGTATCGTGCAAGGAAGAATTCGATTATCGTACCACTGAACAGCGTGAACTTCTACTCCATTTACATTGACAGTTTTTTCTACATGCGAGCCGCGCCCATTCTTTTTTATTTCTTTGTCGGGAATAGTTTCTAACTTCTTGTGGCTACACATTTGATTCCCAACTTATCCAGATAGGATATTAGATGTAAACTGGAGAAATAGTTGTCACAGTATAGCTTATGATAAACGTTTCTTAAAATAGGTTTACACAAGCGAAAATTATGTTACCCGCAGCTCCAAGTTCAGGTTTTCCTGGCATTTTGTTTATGCCAGCTTTGCTACTGCAAAGTTCAAAATTACAACTAAAATCACTTACGCCAGACAGAATGTACATCTTGTGAGGCTTCTTTGGGTTATAGGTTTTCAACGAACCTTTGACAGGAATGATTTGTTCATCGCAGGGGAGATTTTCTTCAAACGGAATTTTTTGACAAGCCTTTTTACTTGATTCATTACTTGGGTAATCTTATCAGTACTTTTAGTAGCCATACTATTAACCGAAAAATGAAGAAACCATTTGAGATCCTCAAACCCATTTATGGGCATAACGTCGGCGATTTGAGAAGTTCTGGTTTTTGGAGCCCAGTATCTGCGCGTCGAGGGTTGTCGCGTAAGAGACATCCACACCAATATTCCTAGAAATTGCTCTATTTCGTTTGAGTTTATTCCAGTTGGTTTATTTGGTCTTTTCTGAACGCTGTATAAGCGTCTCGAGCACCATTTGGGAAATAAACTCATGTGTGGAGAAAATTTGAACAAATTATAGGGACCATTCAATTCTAAAATATCTAAACAAACGTAAACTCAAAAATATAAGTATATGATGCACTTGTAACACGTTTACCGGTTTTCTTGCATCAATACCGCAGTCCAGAGGTAGAGAATCCGCTAGTGAACCGATAGGTAGTGGGTTCAATGCCGGGCTCGGGCGAACTTTTTTTTTTAATTTTTATCATTTAAAAAATTAGATCGGCTCTAAAAGGTGTATCGGCAACGAGTTTAGCACTTGTTCGGGTTGTTGCGACCGTATAGTGTACATACTGTTGTAACCATATATTACTGTACATATATCTTAACCTAATTACCACGTGAAACGCCGCCCGACTGCCCTATATTTTATCTATATTGTAACTGTTCCTTAATAAATAGACTTTGGTCGCATAACCTCATTGCATCATTAATACGCGGCATCCCCGCGTTAAAAGAAATAATATTTTAGCTGAGTTTAATGACTTTATAACTCCTTGAATTACTTAAATTAAAAAATTGAAAAAAATATTACTGTAGATTTTCTTCAAAAGGTACACATATTTAGTTTGGAAAACGAACTTCTCAACATAAATGCTGCAAGTTTCACTTTTGACATCGACTCTGGTGAGTTATTTAATGAATTTCTTTCTGCGAATGAAATATATAAAGGCTGTGTGCAATTTGTTAGAGTTTAATAAACTAAGTTGTCCAGAAAAATGGTGTAGCATTAATGTCAAGAGATTTTCCAAATATATTTAAATTCATATATTTTTCTGAGTATACCCAGTAGTTCTGCATTTTCAGAACACGTCTTTAGTATAATACAACAACTGTGCTTCCCACATTTTATTCAAATCCTGCTTTTCTAATACTTTTTAATAAAAACAGTTGATTTTTTTTGCAAAAACATTCAAACAAAGTATTCTTAAAATTCAATTTGGAAGGACTGTACGAATAAATTATTTGGAAATTCTTTTTCGATCATAATGCTAGATTTTTATTTTTGGCTATTAAAAAAAAGTTTCAAATATACTTACTTTTGGGCTACCAGGAATCTAGCACAATTCCTTTAAATTTAATAAACTAAAAGGGAAACTTGGAAGTGCGTTTAAACTTTTCTTTACATTTTCCGGCTTTTCCGGAAAACCTTTAGGTTTTTGTATGGTGCAGAATAAAGCTTTATAACAACAAACAAATAAATGTAGTACAATTTTAAGAAATACGTTAACAGCACAAAAGGCATTAGTATGATCACAAATAATAATCGTGACCACTCTGTACAACCCACGGTACTTAGTACTTAGGCATGCTTGCCTTCTTGGGTTGTACAAAGACAAAAAAATTGCTGTTAAGCTAAAATACATATTCACAATAATAAAATTAAAAGATGTAGTGGAAGATCATTTGTGAAACAGTATCCACAATAGTATTAGAAACTTTTTGGTAACCGAGTCTAGTCTACCTGTTGAGGGTTGTTAGTGGATATAAATAATGATAAAACAGGTCTAATAAGTTATAATAAACAAAATTTAGATTAACTGTGCCAATCCATCAAAAACACTTTAAAAACCAGCAGTGCCGATCATAACAAGTATGCTTGCAGAATTATACAGAAGAGAGTTGTATGTTGTATTAATCAAGGAGCTGAGCGATAATTTACGTTCATGAAGTTCACTGACCAGTGATCGTAACAACTAAAGGATATTGTGTCTTGTAGTGTAAGAGATATTGAAAATTATTCGGTACGCACTTTATAAAAACTGACATTTTTCTAACTTACTTGAACAAATTGTTGGGCACCTATACCAGCCCAACAATGGTTAGTAACTTCAAAAAGATGCCTTTTCTGTAGAAAGTCTCGGGGATAGGTTTTTTTAATATTAAAACCATCAACCAACTTAGGTAATAATTGTATTTATTCTGAATTAAAGCTGTGAAAAATCCGTAATATGTAGGTTATTTTAACCCTAAAATACCATCTCATAGTTTCCCTAAAAGAGTTAAAACTATTTTAATTACTGAACATACGAGTATTATGTTGACTGTACTAAGCACAAACTTCTCATTAATTGTTGTTAGACAATGACTTAATTTCAAAGTTGTTCGTAAATTCTCTGCTTTAATACGTTGAATTATTTAAGTCAAAACCAGTTATTGATTAGTTTGCAATTTCTTGGCAAGGCTTTTAATGATTTCCATCCTCTAATAAAAAGGTTTACCAAACCGATAAATCTGAAAAGCTGGCGGATTTTAGATTAATGGGGATATTTCAATGAACTGCCGACTTTCCAAAGTACACTTATTTTCATTTCCATTGGTAGATGTAATATTAGCAAATAGTATGGAAATTTAAGTCATATTTAAAAAAAAGATATGTAAACGAACCAGCAAAATTCATGCACGATCCGAAATTTGCCCTAATTTTGATGTTATTTTTTTAACCTGTGGTCCGATTAGACTGACCTTTTTTTACATTGTAAGTTTATTTTTCAAGAATGTCATTTTGGTAGCATTTTATTTAATGTTCATTTTTATATTACATTGGGTGTAATAAGAATTTTATTTTTTATAAAATATGCCGTTTTCTAACTCAACATGTTTGCCGATATACTTGGGGTGGTTATAGAAACTCATTGTGTATCTAAGCAAGCTCAGGGTCCATCAATGAGAAAAAGATGTTCATTTTGTCCAGCGAAAAGGGACCGCAGAACAAGCACCTTCTGCGATTCCTAGAAAGTATCAATTTGCCATCAATGCCTCAATATAATCTGCCCGAAGTGTGTTTAGGATATGTTTTGCACGAACTTTGTTTAATAATGTTAACTTTATCATTTTTTGTGAATAAATTGTTTTATTTTCATCACACAGTTTTATATTAGCAACATAAAATAAAAAAGTTGGTCCAATGACCCGTGGGTAGCTGTAACGTATCACTATTGGGAGGGTAGTAGTTAAGGGTTAAAAAACATTCATGTGGTGAACAAAAAGCCAGAAAAAGTTATTAGAGTTTAAAAGTACAGTTGTAATTCTTAGGATGGTTAAATAAATCAAATAAATTTGTACAGTATCGATATTAATACGAGAAAAATATTTCGTTTTTTCATATTTTTAATTGCAAATCACAACACGCACACGTGTATCTACGCTGGTGGTGACAAAATAAGCTACCGCGCCAAAGTCGTTATTTATTGAATTAGGGTTTAAAAAAACCTTAACTACCCATCTCTCCCGTATGGCCGTCTTCCTCTGAATTGCCCGAAGTATATTTTGACCTGCTTTACTTAACCAATGGTATTCTTACATTTAAACCTAAAAAGACTGTATGGTAATTTGTTATTATCCTGTTCAGTAACCTAAATACTTTGCTCAAACTTGTATTTAGAAATCCAATTAATCACATAGAAAATATTTCGATTTTATACAAAGTTATCTCCTTTTCAATTAACAGAGATTAACGAAGTGTGTAAAGATCCATTTTGGAGACATATTTGCCGTTTTTCAGTAAATCAATGAACTGAAAAATTGGATGCAAAAAATAACGAGCTTGATATGAAATTTTAGATGAAAAGGCGGACATCGACACCGTACGTAGTGATGATATATGACACCATTGGCGTGTCCTTTTTTATTAGGGCAAAGATAAAAAAGACTAAGATTATATACCGTGAGTAGTAAAATGTTGCGACGCAGCATAAAGAAAATGCCTTTAAATTTTCTTGGTTTTTTTGATTTTTTGATGTCTGAAGTCCTGAAGTCAGCGTTCTTATTAGACTGAATTTGAAAAGGCATTTAAATTTTCATTCTTTCTACCGTATTCGTTGTTAGAACAAATTTTGACTTTGGTGTTATTGTCTTCATGTAAAATTGATTCTTTTCTAAGTTTTGGATGCAAATAATTAACTTAAAAGTTAAGTATAGAGTCGTATGTATTTTATACAGATAGAATAGCGGAATAGAATGGAATCATATATTATCAAAAACACCACTGGTATAATGACATACCTAATGAATATCTAGTGGATATCCCTAGTAAAACATACCGGCTGTCCACAGGATTAGAAATTTGTACATCCGACAGCTCATTAACATTTTATGGATTATAAGGTGGCACACTCCTGGACATCCTTCTGGATTCAATTTACGGACCTTATATGGACGTATGTAAGTTATGTCAAATTAAGAGTATTTATGGAATATTGGTATGTATGTAGTAGTACTGCATCGTATAGAATTCAAAAAGCCAATGCGTCTTTTTCTAGGGAACAACTTCCTTCAATTTTCTACTTTGTTATAGGTACGGATAGTTTATTTTTCCTTAATTATTGTCAATACCATTTTAAATTACTTAGAAATGCCGTGCATTAATTACCTTTGCCATATAAGTATCCCTCTATTGTATATTTTACGTAATATATTCTTGAATCTTATATTTGAGGCTACTTCATTTCAGACAATAACGAACCAATCCGCGTTGAAAATGCCCATTCTTGATATCCTATTGACGTTTTGTGCTATCTAGGTGGCTACAACATATCCCCCTCTCTACACAGTTTTGCAATGGTAATGTTTTACTAAAAAATACCGTAAAACGTATTTACATATTTAATTTGAAAGGACTACCTAGGTATATATTCCACAGATTTTTTAATGTTTATTCTTAGCTGGATTCGTGCTTTTCGCTAGACATATAAATCGGTGTGTACTTATTCGATCTTTCCATGTTTTTACAGTAAATAGGTTTTTTTTTTTTTTTTTTTTTTTTTTTTTATTGATAAAGCCTGCGGCGTTTACTGTTATTAAAACTGGTCTGCAAGACCAACCATTAATTTTTCTCTAAATTCTTAAAAACTAAAATCCTTATATACTAAAGTTCACCCAATGGAGTCCTAAAGGTTTATCTGTTGTGACTCATGGCCATGGCACTTAGCACTCACACACTTGCGCACTGTACTATGTTTTCAAAAGTCTATACTAGTTCAAAGGGCTTGGTCCTCTTCAGCCTTCTAACTAGGTCCTGGTTGTCAAGAAGCCTAATGGCTTCGACGTTAACGTGCTGATGGAGTCGAGACTCGTGCTTGATGGCAAATCTTCTAATTTCACTAGCGACATACGGGATACCAAGATCGCGATGTAGGTCACTATTTCGTATGTACCACGGTGCACTAACTATGTTCCGTAATACTTTATTTTGGAAGGTTTGGATGCGTTTGATGTGGCTCTCCTTGGCACAGCCCCATAACTGGATGCCATAAACCCAGACTGGTTTTAAAATCTGGTTGTATATCATGATTTTACAGTGTATTGACAGCTTAGATTTTCGTCCCAAGAGCCAATACAACCGTCTATATTTGAGCCCTAGTTCAGTGCGTTTAGTTCTGATATGTTCCTTCCATCTTAGTTTCGCATCTAAGGTCATCCCCAGGTATTTGGCAGTATTTGCATAGGGAACTATGATACCATTTATGTTAATTGGTTGATGATTGCCTATTCTTTTGTTGGTAAAGTTGACACAAATAGATTTTTGCTCATTAAGCTTAATCTTCCAGTCTGTGGTCCAATTGTAAATCTGGTCGCTAGCATGTTGGAGTTGTCTGGTTACTGCATCTAGGTCTGTTCCTACTGCTAATATAGCAGTGTCATCAGCGAATGTAGCCACAGTTACATTTTCTGTTTGTGGGAGATCACAAGTGTACAGTAAATAAAGGACGGGTCCCAAGACGCTTCCTTGAGGCACACCTGCTTTAACTTCCTTCAGTTTGGAGTATTCATCCTCCTGTTTAATTCTGAACACTCTATCTGTAATGTAGGAGGTTAGCAACTCTACATATTGTTTTGGTAACATTCTGTTTAATTTGTTAATTAGCCCTTTGTGCCAAACTTTATCAAAAGCTTGAGCTACGTCAAGGAAGATAGTTGAGCAGATTAGCTTTTCTTCTAGTGCCCTTTCTATGATGTCTGTTATTCGATGGACTTGGTCTATCGTGGAGTGCTTGCATCTAAAGCCAAATTGATGATTTGGGATTAGGTTACTGTTCTCTATTATAATCTTAAGTCGTTTTAAGAAAAGCTTTTCAAATAATTTTGAAATAATTGGTAGTAGTGATATGGGCCTGTAAGATTTGGCTTCATTCGGTGGTTTGCCTGGTTTTGGTAGCATAATGACTTCAGCCACTTTCCAGACGCTAGGGACGTGTTTTAATCTAAGTGCTGCATTAATTAGGTAAGTCAGCATAACTATACCTTTTTTTGGTAGTTGTTTTAAAATTTCTCCTGTTATAAGGTCAAACCCAGGGGCTTTTTTGGCGCTTAAATTGTTTTTGATTTCGTTCGCTACTTCTTTAGGAGTGACTAGTGCTATTTCATTCTCTTGGATATTCACAGACTCTTCCATATTGACATTGGACTGGATATCATTTGGCTGAAAAATTTCGGCTAGATGTTCTGCAAATGCTTCAGCCTTTTCCTTATTATCTCTTGCCCAAGTACCATCCCTTAATTTGATGGGTGGCATTTGGGTGATTGGCCTTTTGAGTTTTTTCGTTGCCTTCCATAAGGAGAAATCCTTGTCTTCATCAGCTGATAAATTTTCTAGGTAGCTGTTTATAGATTCTTCTCTAAGTTTTTGTATTTCTCGTTTAAGTTGTTGAGTTTTGTTGTTAAGAATATTTTTGTCCGATGGATCCCTAGTGTGTTGCCATTTCCTTCTGGCTCTTCTCTTTTCTTTGACAAGTTCTCTTATTTCCATTGGATAGTTGTTTCCCATTGTTTTTTGAGTGTACGCCTTTGTGTTGTCCCAGGCTATTTTTTGTATGATGTTGTTGAACTTTTCAGCTGCTACTTCTAATTGTTCTTTGGTTCTTAATTGGATTTTAAGGATAATTTTATTTTCCAGTTCATTTCTAAAGCTTTTCCAATCAGTAGTTTTATTAACCAAAGTTGGCCTATTTTCTTTTCTAATTATTTTATCGCTCAAAGTTAAGATCACAGCTGAGTGATCGGAGTCTAGGTCAAAATTATCTTGAATATCAATAAAATTGGGTGACACTTTTCTTGATATAAAAAAATCTAATAGATCTGGAATTTTATTAGTATCTGTAGGCCAGTATGTTGGTTTACCAGTAGTGTGAAAGTTGCATCCGGTTTCCCTTATAGCTTCCCTAAGTTCTTTACCTTTTGTAGTTGTTAATCTGGATCCCCAATCCATGTGTTTCGAATTGTAGTCACCTCCCACGATGAATCTGTCTCCCAGATGCTGTAGAAAGTTTTTATAATCCGTTTTCTTGAGGTTATACCTTGGTGGACAGTACACTGCAGCAACAGTCAGTCTCTGTTTGGTTGTGTTATTTGTTTTAATTCCTATTGCTGTTAACTGAACTTCTGCACTCCTAATACGGCATTGTTCATAATGATTAATGCTATTCTTTATTATAACAGCCGTTCCCCCACGTGCCTGATTGTCGGGATGAATCGTTTGGTATACTTGGTAACCCTTTATTTTTAGGTAGGTCTCATTTGTTGAATGTGTTTCTGAGACCAGACACACATCAATACTTTGTGTGTTGAGAAATATTTCTATTTCTTGCATTCTGTTTTGGATGCCATTAGCATTCCAAGTTGCTATTCTTAGATCTTGTTGATGCATTATGGTTTTTCACGAGTTTTGGTTTCCAGTCTGTCTAACCTTTCTGAAAGTTTGTTCATAAGGTTCATCATATTTTGTAACATTAGCATCATGGACTGTTGCTCATTCGGAACTGGTGCAGGTTGAGATTTAGGGCCATGTGCTGCCTGTGCATAGGATACCTCTTTGGTAGTATTTTTAGATGTGAAATTTTTTGGTTGTCCATTTTGTGGTTTCCTTGCATTGTTTGCGTTATTTCGTCTTTTCTGCAGTTCTTTTGCTACCACGCATCCACGGTAGTTTGCGGGATGTGCCTCTCCGCAGTTTGAACATTTAGGTGGTGTTTCCCTTGGCTTGGTGCATTCGGAGGTCAGGTGATTCCCAGCGCATTTGACACAAGTGACTGCGTGTTTGCAGAATTTTTGTGTGTGCTCATATCTTTGGCATTTTTTGCACTGAGGTATCAAATTATTGCTCCTTATCGCTTCAATTTTAACTTTCATATGGCATATATACTGAATTTCGTATATTTTTTTGATATCTTCCGAGTTTTGGAAGGTTAGCATAAATAGGGGTAGGGGGATTATTTTAACCTCGTCCTTAACTTTTGTCTTTTTTATTTTGTTTACGACTTCAAGGATCTTAAAGCCTCTGCTCAATAAATCATCCTTGATGTCTTGTGGATCACACGAAGGGTGTAGGTTTCTCGCCATCACCCTTAGCGGCCTAGTCTGCTTACTTTCAAATGTATGCCATTCCATGTCGGTGCTATTCATGAAGGCAGTGAGATCTCTATATTCAATTTCGGTGTCTACATTGATTTTTAGCTGGTTATTATTCATTAAATTTGCTTTAAATTTAAGATTCTTTGACTCTAGTGTCTGGTTTATATTTTTATAGCTTTTCACATTGCTTAAAATCACAGGTGGTGGTTTTTGTGATTTTGGGACAACTTGTTTATTTTTGGGTGTGGCTAATTTAGGTTCGGAAATATTATCATCTTTTTCTGGCGAGCTAGTGGCTTTTCTTTTTCTTCTCTTATTTTTGGGTAGGAGCCATGCTGTCTCCTGGGCTACTACTTCTTCTTCCTCGTCTGAATTGACTGGGGAATAAGTTTTTTTGGGCTGCAAAGAAACGATTATTTCTCTAAGCTCTTTAATCTCATTAAGTGCTGCATTGAGCTGAGATTCTAAGGTTTTAATTTTTGCTGACTGTTCATTTTGAGGCGAAACAGATGGTCCTCCGCCGTCCTTCATGTTGGATTCCAACCCTAATCCTATGTTTTTATTATAACTTTTTAATTGGAGCGCATTGTCCTTATTTTGCAAATTTGCAACTTTGTCGACAGTCAATGTGAAACGACGAACGTTTGAACTTGACATAGATTTCGCGATAGCTTACGACAAGCTTGCCGCCGGTATCACTCGCGATGATGACACCACTTTTTGTTTTGATTTTCCGATCGATTTTTGAGCACGTCTGCACTGTTCGAATGTTAGCGAGTAACTCACAGTAAATAGGTAATATGTTTTTTTTAAAGCCGATGTCATAATAATATGAATTGAAACAACAATTTTAATACAATCTCCAAAATTAACAAGTCAAATTTTTGGAAGAGTAATAGAGCCATACGTGCATCCATGTACGTAAAATTAAATTGAAGTTTATATTTTTATGTCTGAGTAATTTCGTTACTGACAAGATGTATCATATTAAGCCTCGTCGTTCTTTTAAATGTGGGATTGCCAGATTTTTAAATCAAAAATAACGGACACCTTTAACTTACAACTATGATTGTAAAGGCGCATTCACCAAAAAGTTTGGACCCTCGAGGCTTACTGAATATAGTAAACTTTTTCTTAGATCTCGCAATATGGTGGCCAAGTCACTTGTCATTTTTACTCCCTGTTGAAGTAAGGTCTATTTTATAGGTTAACCGACAGGATCGGGCTTGTACTCACCATTCAACTTGAGTAATAAACACCAAGAAAATGTAGTCTGTGAAATCTACAAAGTCCAAAAGTAAAATGTTTAAAACACACACTATACAAAAAACACCCACATCACAAACACAAAACACCAAAATCAAACGAAAATAAAACGACCCGACCTGTCCAGTCAGTTTGATACGCCTCCTACCAACCCACTACTGATGTAGGGACTTTTCGAAGAAACCAATATCCAGCGTTGGTCATATGTGTTTGTCAAATGTCGAAACGCTGAGTTTTATCATAAATTGAAATTTATCATCTGGGGTCTTTATAATAGAAATATAGCATTTTCGAAAAGCAATTTAAAAAAAACTCGAAAAATACTTTTTCGAATAGCCATTTTTTGGAAAAAGAAAAGTTTTCGAAATTTAACATGAAATAACGCTGTTTTACAAAAGACCAGTTATGACATAAAAGGTGTATTATTGACTACTGGTGGGCCTTTTAAAGGACCCCTGAGTTTATTTGAGTACTTCTCAAGCTTATAATAATTAACAAACTAAAACCCATATTTGTGATACATACGACTGCAAACTATATACAAAGAAATTTCTGTGTCGACCGTAGCGCAAGTGTGTCATGCTGCTCTTCGGAAAATTTGTGGATCGTATCCCAGTACCGATGACAACCGGTCTGCTAGCGATAAACTGTAGGTTACTTATCATGACAAAGAAGTTTGAAAGTTTTACCATTCGAGTAAATAAAATATTTTTATCATCTATACCTATGAATTTTTTTAACTTGCCATGTCAAATTATTACATTTCGTATAGTGCAACACTTACTCACTAAAATATTGTCTGTAGTCATAATTACCATTAGTCAATGGTCTTTATGATATACCCTGTATATAAAAAGATACCACACGTTCTTCCAAGTTCTGGAACTTTTTAATGGTTCTTAAGTTTTAGAGTTACAAATGGGGCATCTGACACACCTTGCATGTTGCTGACCAGGATGAAAAGAAGCTTAGGATATTTAATCTAGACCCTGAAGGACCCCTTTGCATAATTTCAGCCAAATTCCTTCATTCCCTAAAGCGTGAAAGAATTTTAACTAAACACAGAGTTTGGTCGTTTCCCAAGGGAGTTCACAGGTGACCTTTTACTTTAATTTTTTTTTTACAATAGCGTTGAATCGATGCCAAATTAACCAAAAGAGTCCTATATGGATAAATCTCTGATAATTGGCAATCTTCTAGTAGGTGAGCTCTAACATTAAAAGGTTGTGCAAATATTTTGATAGTGGGGGATAAGACAGCAGCAATCATTACACAATAGTTTGATAAAAAGGAATATTAATATACCTACCTACATGTACTTAAAAAAAAATTAACACTCAATTTTTGGAAGTATGGTATGCTGAATACTCACAAATAAGTATTATACTAAAATTTCCACAGATTTCAAAACAAGGACGAGATAAACTCTGTCTAACGTAATACTGTTGTGTTGGCAACGGAATTATGAGTTATCCTGAAAAAATAAAATAAGCAGCATCACCTGATTGACATTAGTCGCCCAGGGTTGGACAATTCGGATTTTTAACATTTGTCAGTCGTTTTTCTGGTGTTTTTGAGTATTTTATTTTTTTTGTATTATTAGACCTAACATTGTTATCTTTTTGTGGACTATTTGTATCTGATATTTTTTTATACATAATTCATACTGTTTCGGAAAAGTTGTCATTTTGTTTAAAAAGTAATAAAATTTCATATAAAATAAATACTTTTTAGAGAATGGATCACAATAATGATGGTGTTTCCAATACAGAAGAGCCTCGAGGTCGATCTCAAAGTTGTCCAAGAGAGGTTTTAAAAAAATAGTCCCTGGATGCTGAAAGAAGTGCTCTTCGAGTAAGTATTTGGTGTATACCATGTATACACATTAAGGGAAGGAAAAAAAGGGGTTCCTTTCTCTACCATATCCTATTTGGTACCTACAGTTAGGGTTACCCATCCCACAGATTATTATTATTATATATTACATTTTGTGAGTGTTTGTGTCATTATAACCATAGAAGTTTTGATTTCTAAAACAGATGGTTTTTTGGAAAGGAATTTTTTTTATGAAGACTAACTGAAATAATAAATTTAAGGCGTCTATTGTATAAACAACTACCATATACTGTATGTACCCCTATATATAAAATAGTAATATGTATGTAATGCACACGTATCATATTTTGGATACCTTCGCTGCAACAGGTATTATTGAATTTATGATCAGAAAATACACGGATCGGCCCTGTAAGGGGACTGCTGGGCCTCTTAAATGAAAGTGGGGGCTAAGCCAGCTACTTAGGTCAGCAATTCTGCTGCATATGAGATTCGTCAAGAAATCACGATGACATGTATGCCGAAAGTGAGTATTTAACTGTTGCAGATAATGTATATTTCGAAATGAAATTATAATTCTACAGCTTGTGACAAAGACTTCTGGTTGATGCATCCAGAAGAATATAACACACATAGCAAGTATTAGGTTATAGAGTTCTGTATAGGTATCAACTATTATAAATTTAGTTTTAAATTAAAATGAGGTCCGTAAGTAGTCCGAGTCGAATATAAATAAAATAATTTCATTTTATTAACAAAAATATTTCCAAATTACGCCCTAAGAGAATATATTCTTAACAAACGTTTTCCCTCGTTAATTTATGTAATAATTTATCATCTTATTTCTATAATGTTTTAAATAAATAAATTAATAATTAAAAATCACTGTTTTGTTGAATTTATTTACCGGGTTTATCTTAGGAAACCCGTTGTTCTGACCTGGAATTTTTTTTAGAAAAAACGTCCACTATTATAACTGCCCTAGATATTGGTTTAAAAGCTTTTTTCAATACAGTTTACAGTGCAGAAGAACCAGAGGATTTTTATTCATTTTTTGGGGCTTGACTGCAATCAGAACCAGCAGCAAGCAGCGAAGCAAAAATATTGGAAAATTCAGCTTAGGACACCAAGCCTTTTGAACTTTGATACAGTGTACACAAATTTTATTTTGTGTCACAAAATAAATAATATTGCGAGAAACAAACATAATAAAACTGACAAAAAAAATTTTCTCGATAAAATTTTAATTTTAAAAAGTCCATTAAGGTCCTAAATTTTTTATTGTGCCAGCTTAATTAGACAATCAAAAATTACTAGTATTTAGGGTTATTGGGAATGCCAATACAATAGTGTTACGTTAGACAGAGTTTACCATTATTTACATTTCGAAGCAATCAGGGATTCCAAAGTTATTGTTAATCTGGCCAGCTAGGTGGTCCCCCACCTAGTTTTTAAAAACGGGTGTTGCCGGGCGTTCAGTTATGTGGTAATTTGCAGACTGATAATCTATACTTAAGTAACGCAATTACTGTAGGTCACAGGCGAAAGCATACCATATCCAATTTAATTTGGGAATGATGACAGAATCCCATTTTTCAACGGAGAGATCCATTATTTCTCTCTCTCTCTCTCTGTCTCTCTCTCTCTCTCATGTTCTTTCGCTCTCATTTTTTTTTCTCTCTCGTCTTATTTCTCTCCCATACTGGTAAAATTATTACAACTGGTAGAAAGTTAGGTTATGAGAACCATAAACATGACATATTATTTTAAGTCCGTCCCATAAATTGTTTTTGCAGTGTAAAAATATACTTAAAAAGTTTATATAAAGTGCTAACAGCTTAAATTCCTGTGTTTTATGAATCTCCGACTGATTAACAACTATTGAAATATTACACAAGGTACATATTTGTTCTTCTTTACATTACTTGGACCAAGTGTTATGGGAGTTAGTAACAGGAACGCCGACCCGATATAAAGTTGAGAACAGAGGGCATCGCAGAAGATTTCTTTAGTTATTGAGAAAGGAGTGACAATTGCGCCCTAGAAACGTTTGGTTTCAGTTTAAAGCTGAAGTCACAGTGTCAGTACAGATATCCTTCTGGAACTAGACTTTCAACATTTACAGTTAAAAATTGTGAAACTACTTGGTAGGTATATTCATTCGGTTAAACAATTTTTATCGCGTCTTTAACTCACACAAACGTCACGGTTCGCAAGTGGGTTGTATTATAGATCCATTTTCATTATAAAATATATCAGAAAATGGGGAACATTTTTTTAAAATTATTATAAATTGTTTGTTTTAATAAACATATTTACTCATTTTTGCTATTTTTCTTTATTTATTTAAAAACTTTTTCTCCAATCCTTTTAATGCAAATTATTGGTATTGTTTCTTAGAGAGGTAGAAAACAATTTAATAATAAAATAGGGAGGTTAATGTGGCTATGCTGACACCGTTTTTGCTTACCAACAATGAGATTTTTGCAAATGCTCTTTGTGTTCAGTAAAAACAAAGGTCTTTTGCTATAAAATCATACAACTTTCAAAGTAGACAACCAGAAATACTTACACAACACAAAAGTGGCTGTGATAAAATGTTTTAACATATTCTTTTTTATTGGCAACAACATCGTCTTTATTTGTCTTTTACTAATGCCTCTTTTGCTAACAAGGATAGAAATAAATCGGATTCATTTGGGAAATTTAGCAGGAAAGAAAAGAATTTTGCGATGATTAATCTTTCAAAGTATATAACCATCAATACTTCCACAAGCGAAGAAGGTGCGATAAAAATTAAAACATGTTCTTTTTTATTTATCTTTTTTTAATGCACTTTCGCCAACACGGATAGAAAGATATCTGATTCCTCCGTTATTATCAGGAAAGAAAAAATGAATATTGTGATTGCTAAAATATCTTCTGGTGTCTGTCTATGGAACTGACCAATAAGGTGAATTCTTGTTCAACTGGTTTTTCTGTCTTCATTCCCAAATTAAAATGGATAGAATATAGTGTAGAGAAAAATGGATTCCTTTCATCCGGAATTGTCTTTTCATAGATTCGCTTGGTGGAATACAGACTTGGAAAGCAATAGCGGCAGCGCGGGGAGCCGGAGTTAAAGCGCTCTTTATTACACCCGCACAACACAATACATGAAACAAACAAAAGGCTAATTAGGAATGAACGGCCCCATCTCCTCTTGCTGAAGGTCAATGGTAACTTCTAATCAAAATCAGCGGAGTCTAAAACGTTCAATTATAAAAAAAATGTATCCACATAACTTGCAAACAAATGTATGTATGTACATATATAATTTTAAATAAATTATGTAAACCTGAATAAAACTAGTATTTTTTATATTTTCTTTAAAAACTGATTTAATAATTTTCGCTTGATAATAATTAGCACCACCGCTATTAGTATGCACATTGTTTATCTAGGCTGGAATAATTTTACATGATGTGTACTATAAATTAATTTACCCAGCCCCATGTCTGCGTAGATTTCTTAATCGTATAGCTTCGTAAACTGATCTCGAAGATAGCCCGACCTCAAATTACGAGGAGTAAATCTGATACCGTAATTTGGATTGCGAATAGGCGAGGTAGAGATTTTGCAATTACCTTGTAAATCTGAAATTGTATCCAAGCACCACAACATGCTGCAATAAACCTGCAGAAAGTCAGGATCGAGTAAATAGTAACCATTATAAAAAACCCTGTTTGAATAGGAAATAAGAAAAGACGTAATATGAGATTATTAACTTTTTTACTGTAGCATAAAGGAACTTTTCTGATTCCAAAGAGTACAAATTTTTATTAATGGGAGCATTTTGTATCAAGGCAAAAAATACTCACCAATAGGGAGTATCTTGGATGAATTAAGAATGGATACGGGATCATTTAACCTTCTTTGAAGCCAAAACAAACCATTCTAAGCGACACTGTAAACACAATTTGTAAACATTGACCACATTTTATTTTACCTTGTATTTTTGTACAAAAAATACGTTAAAAGCATCACAAGATATACTAAAAGCAATAAAAGCCCTAAAATATTTTATTTTCTGCTAAATAATAATCCATTTAGGTTAGAAAGCTCGTAAATACATTATTTCTAAAGGCTTATTTAAAGTCGCTCCGAGTCATAGTTCATTAGACAAAGACATACGTGTAACCGAGTGTTCAGACGTATTTCCTAAGCTACCAATACAGACAGCAACACTTCTGAGCTCCAACACTCCAATGCTATTTTATCTCTTTCTACTACCATTCTTAATTCAATTACGTATTTCCCTAAGTTCGTAAACTGGACCTCTAGGGTAAAATGTTTTCATAACAGACAACAAATAAACAGGCTACACGTTCGATACGCTCACAGTATACGGAACACCGAATAAAATATATTTTTTGTATTCTCTACATAAACTAAATATTTTTGGTGTTTGCCATTGCATTATTTTGGTTTTTATTAACAAAAAAGAAATATTTTCTATCGCAAGTTTCGAAACTTGAAAAACGTGATACTATAGGTTTTGAGGTAACATTACCTGCAAAAAGAAGTGTCATTATGGCTGCCCAGTAAATACAAGGAGGCTGCTTCAGAAGTGGACATTGCCGAGGTCCGGCCCGAAATTGGACAAACCTAGCGGATTGTAGACCGGGCATGTCGTCTTCGCTGCGGCGGCCCATGAAATGTAACGCCGCTCATGGGCCATGAGCGGCATTACAGATTCCGTCGCTGGACCGCAAATTAAATATCTGGTTCGAACAGGGCGCAGTACAGTTGGAGATCCGCTGTCCCTCCACTAGTAGATTAGTCAAGTACAGTGGATGGCCCGCCCACGGTTAGGTGCAGTAATACGTGGTTTTAATCCAAATTTAAGATGGTCCGCATTGGGCATTTTAGAAAAACTTTTACAGCAAAATAGTTACTGGAAATTAACCAAAATAATTTGTACTTGCTGTTATATCAATTTTAGAGAAGAAATTTTAAATGTGAATTCAAAATTTTTGACCTTAAACTTGGGGTCTGCCGGGCTACAACATAATTATTTTTGGAAATTTTAACTTTTTTCTGTAAAAATGTTTCTAGAAAACCAATGTCAACCCCTTCTCAATAATATACATTTGAGCATCCAGTTTATTTTGTTATTTATAAAAACGTGCTGAACATCTCTGCTCCCAGTATTTAAATAGCTATTTACAGATTAACAAACCTTGCTCGTTTTTGTTGAAACAGATAGGTCTAAATAGAAGTAGTTTATAACTTCTTTAGTTAGGAAAGTAGTGAAAAGGCAGAAAATAAGGGAAAAGGTATTAAACTGTAATAATTATTATTATAAGGTAGTGGACAAATTTATTTAAAAATATATTTATATACAAAACAAGGACAATACAAAATGAGATCATCACTGAAAATGCTAAAATACGCATTTAAAAAAAATACAGGCGAACAGCACACAAAAAAAGCACCAAACACAAACATGTCTATACGCTTCCATAAAAAATGGCGAGTATTTGTTGTCGAGTCGCACCGTGCCACAGTGCTTTGAAGTATTGGGAATTCGAAACAAAAATCAGGACTCCGGAACGACTTATTATTTAAATATCATTTATTTACACAATAAATGTATACTATTGATCTGCAATTAGCGCTAAACATAGTAACACTATAATGGGTTTCAATATACAAACTAATAAGTAAATTAGGATTTCTTGTACCTTATGTACTTTGCTTAGGTTAAAAACTAAGAGTAAGTACAGAATTTAAGAAAAAGTAATAATACTTAAAAACTTATGCTAAGAAAAATTAAAGAACACAATACTAATTTGCAGTTAACGATAAGAAAAACTAAAATGCCTGTGTTGTAAAAACTATCCAATAGAATTTGCGTCAAAATTAACCGAAAATCAAATTGAAAAATCATGGTTTATGTTGCTTTAAAGTCAAATAACTTCAACATAATCCTAACAGACGCCCAAGAAAACCAAACTAATCCGGAATAAATCTATTATAAACGATTCATTTTCGTGGATCACATACCATTCTTCGAATAGTATGTTTTTTGGTGCTTCTTAAAAGACATCTAAAAAAAATTCAATAACTAAGAAAGGGCGAGATTGAGACACAAAAACTAAACGACATAATAAAGCATAACATTGGGGGTAGTTAAACACTCACAATCTCAGAAGAGATATTAAATTTGGCAAAATACTGTCTGGCTTTTGGTTTCGATCTAAGACTGAGGTACGCGACGGCGAAATTGAGAAATTTGAATTGCGCCAAATTACAATAGGTCTTTATTTTACCAGATATAAAAAACAAGATCATTAGAAAAAGACATGAAATATGAAACATTCGGAAAAAACTTGATAGAGACTTGAGACAGATTAATATGAAGTAAAATTATTATTTGTCACATACTGCCTTTCTTAAAGGAACCCGGAGATCATTCAAAAATGTTTATGTATCTACCAGTTTATTGTAACATAACTAAGAAGTGATTACTTCTTGAAATAGTATAAAATTTAGGATTTGGTGCCAGACGTTGTATTATATGGTCGGATCAATTTACAATCTCATTTCGTACACGTTCTGATAATGATTACGTAAAAGTAAACTTTTTACCACTTTTTTATAGAAAAGTAATTTTGTTTGTCTGAAAAAAGTAACTTTTACTCAAAGGTAATTATTTATTTTTCAAGCAATTATTTCTTTTACTCTTTTAGGATTTAGGATTTATAAAATTCAAAAACAAATTAATTACAAACAACCAAAGTCAAAGTAAACAAAATTTTTTGCCCTGATAAGCCACTTATATAAGATGTTTGAGCAGTCCCAAATATTGAAAAAATTATTCTTTTTTCATCTGGAGCAGCCAGCCCACGTATACTTGAAGCCTACGTACTAACGTACCGTGGGTATCTGAAGAGAAGAG
This sequence comes from Philopedon plagiatum, assembly GCA_963971165.1. Lineage (NCBI taxonomy): Eukaryota > Metazoa > Arthropoda > Insecta > Coleoptera > Curculionidae > Philopedon > Philopedon plagiatum. Next base: position 26,079,576 of record OZ020197.1, on the reverse strand, counting down.
AAATTCAATTTATTCGAACTAAGCTTATTGGCCTTTTCTCCCTAATATTTAACATGGAATATACAGAGTGGTATGAAAATGGTTTAATAATTGGAATAGGTGTGACTGATGGGGTAGTCTATAGACATATCCAATACTTTTTTCACTCAAATCACATATTTTTTATTTTAAAAAATACCCAAATATCAGAAAGAAAAGCAAACGATCCAGCCGCAATATTGACAAACTTAAATATTATTGTGACATCTCATTTTTTTATCAGTTTTAGTGAAAACCGAAAATAATCCAAAGTATTTTTAATTCCAAAGGCGCATTTTACCAAAAATTTGTCTTTTAATTTAATAGCAATTTATTTATTTAAAATGCGAAAAAATGGACTCGTGAAATCGTTTGAAATTGCATTTAAAACGAAACAGGCTATGTTATACCGTTAACACAAAGGATTATGACATGACTTACCCTAAATTACGTTATTAATGAGATGAACATTATTCCTACTAGGTTAAACTTTCTGCTAAAAAAGGTTAAAAATCTAAGCGCAAGACACGAATAGAGCAAAATTACACAGAATTTTAAAATTTTAAACAAAATTCTTTTATTACAGAAGAAAATTTTGTCAAAAAAAAAACATTATTCTATTTGAAGCATTCAGAAAATTTTTATTCGCCATTTTGTAAAGAAAGTTGCCGTAATTTACCGATTTTTTTTAAAAAGGTTCTCAAATGAATTTTTCTAAATAATCTAAATCGCTTTATTGCACCCGCAAACGTTACAAAATATTATGTAAATATTATTAGTGTTAAATTTAATTTAGTTTTCAACCCTATTAGACTAATTTAAGAAACGCCACCCAATCAAACCCAATCAAATGCCGTTAAAGTAGAAGGAAGTAACAAGTTTAATAAAATTCAACCACCCATGCAAAAGCTATTAAGTTCTTAAATTGTTGAATGTTTTAAACTCTTCCCTTTTTTTGTGAGTCAATGTATTATTTAAATTTAAACGAAACTTAAGTGGTCAGTGGCCACATAACATGAGTTATGGAGGAACAGGAAAAATTTGTATATAGCATGCAATATTCAAATTTCTTGATTAGCCATTCTTAGGTTCTTTTCGACACCGGTGATAGACGTGAGGGGACTTTAGCTTCCAAAGTCTCTAGCTAACTACAGCACTCTTCATAGTACTTAAAATTTAACTTCTTATTAGAGAAAAATCCGAAATATTATAAAATTTCCAGAATATATTAGGTTACGTTCTTGCTGCTCCATTAGTTTAGACTTACCGCCATCCATAACTTCAACGAGTTTTCCTGCTCTAGACAGGGTGTCAGGTTTATGATGTAATTGCCTTCTCTAACTTGGCTATTTGCAGTCCTAATTACAGTATGAGATTTGCTCCTTGTAATTTGGGGTCAGAATAATATTCAGAATCAGATTGCGAAACTACATGATAAAGAAAGATAGTCAAACATGGCGTTGTATAATTTGATTTGTGGTTTATACAGGGTGTTATGAAATTCACTGCATATATTAAAATCGGTAAATCCTGGAATGAATTGAGATTGAATAAAAATGTTCATAAATCGCTTCACGATAAAAAGAAAAGGTAGATATCGTCCCTCAGAAAAATTTTCTTTTGTCATTTCGCACCACTGGCAATAAATACATGACCATATAAAAAACAGCCATCTACGTCAGTCACGAAAAAAAAATGGTTTGTTTTGACGTCAGTACTTGCTGTGGCGTTCCCAAGTCTCTCTATCATATTCCTATGTAACAAGTTTGAAAAAATCTTTTTTTGTTAGAGTGAATTCTATGTAAAATGTATTATATTTATTGTTACAACAATAACAGTTAGCTTGTGAATGGATTTCGCAATTCATTATTCTTTGGACAAGGCAGAAGATATTCGCCTGATGTTTCTTTTTTGCTATTTAATTCAATAATAATTATTTTTGTACAACTGTCAAAAAAAGTTGACATTTTTTCATCGCTATCGATACGTAAACCTTTTGTTTTTTTAACAGTGAAAAAAAGACTTTTTTTCACGGTGAAAAAAAGACTTTTTTTAACTGGAAAAATGATTTACAAAAAAAACGATAAAACATTACTTTTTAAAAAATGTATTGAATTTTTTTGTACAAATTTACTAATTAATTACCAACTACCAAAAAATCTCATTTGTTACAATAATAATTGATGGTGAAGTTCGAACAATTGCTTCCAATATTAATTCCCGAAGCTAGTCCACCTTGCTGCTGATCAGAAACGCTAGATATTCCTTGAAAAGTTGAGTCCACAATTGTATCAGTTATATTGATTTGTTTGGAAGTAGAGGAACAATTTAATTTATTAGAAATATCAATTTTATTACTCAAACTATCTTCTATATATCCTTCTGCTATGGCGGCAGATTTCCAACCACCGTGGCGTTTTATAGATGTCATGTTACCCCCTGCATTGGCTAAGAGAGTTGCAGAACTCCTCCTAAAACAGTGACCTGTGTAGCTCTTATGCAATTCTTTTCCCAGCCATTTTGCAATCAAACTAGGAATTTCCCCTATTTTATTTATTCCCACATGTTGGTCAACACATTTTCCTCTTGAATATTTTAAAAATAATCTCTTTTTGTGTGTATGGGACGGCCTTAGTACTCTATACTTGCGATATATCTCAATATAATCAGAATTTGAAACGGTAAACATTCTTGGGCAATAGGTCTTTGTATCCGGTATTTTAACAATCAATATAGACCCGGTATCTTCAATGTCATCAATAGTTACCTTCAATAATTCTTCACGGCGACAAGCACCGCTGATTCCCAAAATTAACGCAACCTACAATTAAAAAAATATTGAAATTACTGAAATAATACAAAATTTTGATCATCTGTACCTTATAAAGTAAATTTGTCTCATCATCAGCTTCTTGAATGAATTTATTAATATCGTCTCTCGATAAAACTTTAGATTTCTTCCCTCGGTATCCGACGTTTTTGTTCTTAATAAAAGGCACCAATTTTGAAAACTTCTTTATATCAATATTTTCTTTAACATTCAACATACTCTTCAACATTGAGTAGACACTCCATAAAGTAGAAGGTTTTACAGTTTTTGATTTCTCCTCAAAATAGCATATAAGTACCTTTTCAGACACTTTTTGTATATTTTTCTTGCCGCACCATTCACGGAATTGGTTATAATTTTTCTCGTATATAAATTTTGATTTCGCCGGTAACATGTTAGCTATAGCCGAATTTGCTATATCGGCTATATCTGAAGGAATCTCGCTATCACTATCGTAATCTACATCCATTTTAAGTACTTATACTATTTATTTAAAAAATTGCAATAAATATGAACAGCTATCAACGTATGACAACAAAACAAGCAACGTGCCAACAAACCATTTCTATAGTAACGACAGGGCTGTTAACTTGATTATGTGAAATTATATGGTAAAATTTTTATTATAATATACAATTTTACCGATTAATTCAAACTTTCAGTTGTACAAAAAATGTTGTTTGTATTTCGTTTGTGAAATTCGTGTTTTAATGGCACATTCGAGAGAATTTTTCGCCTCGACCTGCGGTCTCGGCAAAAAATTGACACTCTCATATGCCATTAAAAAAACACTCACTTCACGCACTTAATACAAAAATAACTATTACATCAGATTGGCCATATTATTATTGAGTAATCAGGTAATCATAGTATTCAAAAGAAAATTACTGACTAAAGCAACAAATGCTTTTCTTGAAAATAGTGTTAACTATAGAAAAATATCGATTTAGCAAGATATATGACAGTGTATACCACATATAGGTAAACTATACCCTATGTCTATGGATGGGGTAGACAAGAGAACAAATGAACCAAAAAGTGAAACATTCGAAAAAAGTTATTCTTTATAAAAGTTATTGCTTGTTTTAAAAATAAGATCCACGATGCCAACAATTTGTTTTATTTTGTACAGGATATGCAGAAAATACGAAAACGTAAAATTTGGTTAAGAGTAAATTTATCTTTTTTTAAATTTTAATACAAAACGTTAAATAAGAAAGTTGCTTTAAATGTTAAAAAAAATCTTATTCCAGATTTTCAAGTAAAAAATTTGAAATTTCTAAATTAGGCTTTTAAAATCTAAAATTTTCTGTCGCATTTTCACTTTTTTACATGATTACACATTTGATAATTGTGACCTATTTGTCAAAATGATCAAGATGTTAGCTTAATGGCGAGAATTGTTTTCGCTACGTTATTGAGAAGTTTTAATAAAAGTTTTCAAATGTACAATTGTGCAGAAGTGCAGTACATAAGTCAGTAATCAAATGTAAAAAAACTGGATCTGTTAGTAATTTAAAGAAGACCAAGAAAAGATACGATGAAAACGATGCTTCTACAGTACTAATTTTGCAATCTGTTGATGAAGATCCTATTATGTCTTTAACAAAACGAGCACGAAGTTTACAACTGTGTAAGAAAGCCATATTAGAAATGTGTTTGGTGAAAATAAAATTTGTCCTTTTAAACCAATTTTTAACCAAACTTTGGAGGACGGGGACGGTGACAAACGCTTCGATTTTTGTTTGTGGGTCGATTACGAAATTCTAAGAAACTACGTGAACTTTCATAAGCTGATAATGTTGTCAGATGAGTCAACTTTCAGTACAAACGACACTGTTGTTTCTCAGCATGTGAGATACTGGATTAGGGAAAATCCAAAGTTTTGATTTGCGAACCGCCAGGCCGCACCGTCAGTATATTAAAATCATTTCCTATTATGGGATTATAACATATTTTTTATGTAAATACATGTAACAGACATTCTTATTTACATGGTGAAGTCATTTTTGTCAGACAAGTTAGAAAATTTGTCTTTTCAGTATCGCCGAAATATGTATTTTCAGCACGATGGGTGTCCAGCACATTATGCTGCAGAAGTAAGGGATTGTCTCAATCGCAAATCTGTAAATTGATGGATGTGCCGAAATGGTTCAATTTTGTGGCAGCCTACTGGTCCCGATTTGACAATTTGTGATATATTTCCCTGGGGGCGAATTCAACAACTTACATAATATGAAAGAGCCATTGAAAATGACTAAGAAGTGTTAAAGCAGAGAACTTTAAGAGCGATAAAATCAATTTTACTGAAAAAAATAAGAAAGTGATGTAGCCATTTTCGACATCACTTAGAAAAATGCATAGAATATGGAGCAGAAGTTTTTGAAAAATAAATACGATGTGCCCTTAGTTTCTTTAAAGTTTGATAAAATAAGAAATATCTCTCGAATATGACCGTTATTATTTTATATCCTATCTGTTGGGGCTTTGTAAATACTGTAAATTGCGATACGCAGATCTCTTATTCAGACCTCTTCACGGACAGAAATCACCCTTCCAGTCCGGTAATCTTTTGTAACGTAAATAAAATCGGAATGTAAAATTTATGGATAATTCGACTTACCTTAGGAAAACATAAGGGAAGAAAGTAAAATTGGAAAATTTGGGATTCATTCAGAGGAACTGTCTACCCGACCAAGGTTCGTGTCTTTCTCTCTCTCTCTCTCTCTCTCTTTCTCTCTCTCTCTCTCTCTCTGTCTCTCTCTGCCGTCGGGCTATTTCCTTCCTGCGTCGTCGCGTACCACGAGTTGTGGTGCTACCGGGAGCGAGTAGCACCACACCACCAGGGACGGTAAAATAGTAGGAAAGCAGGAAAGGAAGGTATAGCAGGCAGTTCGAGAAAATATAATTTTAAAAACATGAACAATTGCCAAAATGAAAACCCGTAATTTTGAATGCAAAGAGACACATTTAGGGTAATTATCTTAATATTTTTTAGTTTTAGATAATGAATTCACTTATGTACCACATTTCAGAAAAGAATATAATTAACTGTACAAGCATACACAAATTAATATTTACAGCGTAATCGAGAACGAAACACTATCAGCACTTGTCTTTAACCTGTTTATTTTTAAAGCAAGCAAAAACTTTTATAAAGAATGCCTCGTTTTCGTATCTTTCATACTGAAAAAATTATATTGTTATCTGTTTACAATATAGTATTGTGAAGAAAAATATAGTTACGATATCAGCTTTTCTTCTTAGGATTACCAAAGTCCAAAAAGCCATATTGTGATCGTAGCCAAATACATATCGTTATAGTTTTAACCACACAGTATTACAGCTACAGCAATAACGGTATAGTAATGGTATTCAGATGGACATTTTAACAAAGATATTAAGTTATAATTTGATAACCATATCGTCGCTTCAGAGCAACAGTAGGTTATATTAAAAAAAAACAGTTTTCAGATAGCCGTGTCAAAATTGAAAAAGAAGACCTTTGTATGTATAGTGAAGCACTAAGATTATGTTAAAAGAAAATGTAATTCTTCAGAAAATTACTTATCTTTGTATAGCCTAATTCATCCTGAAAGACAATTTTGGTTAAAATGGCTTTATTTTAGGTAGTACTGTATAATAAAACGACTTTCCATCGTGTTTACAAAAATTGTTAAATAAAATAAAAGCTCGTTTTCAAAAATTAGCGACTCCCTATCAGTGAACTTATATTTTTAAAATTATTTTTATGTGATACGTTCTAGAAAGGCTAGAAAGTGTAGAATTATTTAATACAGATAAAGAAAAACCTACTAAAGTCTTTGAGGCAGTCCTTTTACCGTTTTTTTAGAAAAATATTTAAAATATTGCTTTACTTTTGTCGCACCACTTTTTTGTATTGAAAAGTTTACACTAACTTTTTTTTCTTGCAACAGTAAAGCGGCGCTTTAGTAATCACCTGGTAAATATGACCAATTGGCACGATGGTTTGGTTCCACTACTGACCGCTAGAAATCGCGAAGTAGTTTTTAAAATGCTGAGGAGTACGAAATTAGAACTGGGTGGGCAATTTGACGAGCTTACCCTTGTTTCAATTCAATACATCTTTAATTTTAATAATGAATAAAAAAACAATATGAATGAAAAGTAATCCAAATATGTTGCTCGTTACGCATTACGCATGTATGGCTTAGACTATTTCTTCTCCAAATGGATTATTAACCGAAAATAAACCTAGTCTCTCATTTACTTGAATATAAACATTAATATTGGGCTTTGTTCATTTTCGGTGACAGAATAATAATTAATAAATTCGTTTTTCGTATATACAATCCGATTTGGAAAAAATGGCTGGCTGGATCGTAAAATTTCAGAAAAAAACCTTTATTATGCCAACCATTATCAAAATAATCCCCGCTAAATACACACATGGACGTTTTTAATACATCTGAGTTAGGATTTATCATCTGTGCTCTTCATAAAGGGTCATCTTTTGCCTAAAGACACTCCATATCAGTGTAATATACCTTTCACAAAAGCATGCAAGGAATTCTGGAATAGATCACATAAATCGTTTTTAAATGTTGTGTCCAGGGCAAGCACAATAGAACATCGAAATTAGTATATATATTTATTGATCAAAATATTTTATTATTACCTGTTGTGTAAATTGACAGAGAAGAAAGTATAGCGTTGATGGTCGAATATTGGGTCATTTTTACATTAATACCAACTCTTTTTTTGTGAACAAAATAAGAGTGCAAAGATTTGTCCCAATTGTAAAAGTGGTCTTGTACCAGTGGTCTTTTTATTTTTAAATTAAGTACAGGCCATAATATGTCCGTCTGTCAAGGGTATTTCGGATAATAATAAGAAATTTATTTTACCTCTCTCTAAATATGAAAGGCACTCATTTAAAAACAAAAGAAACTTTGCTATTAAAAACACTCTTTACTAGCAAATTTATACATGTTTTTATGAATTTTACTAAAGAAATGTCGAAACATAAAAGCTCTTTTAGTAAGCTCTTCGTTTTAAACAATAGTTGTTGCTGTTTTAGAACGTCTCTCAGTGCTTTTTACACAAAACTGGAGATTTACATTTGCTAATGTCCTTCATGCATATTCAACAGGCTTTTAATTTATCCAGCTTTACAGCTTTAAATATTAAGCTGCTGATTCACCACCAATAACAAAGATTAAAAAGGTCTTAGAGCAATTGAAAAGTTCGTAAGGTATGAACCTTTTGATTGGTTTAAAAATAAAAGCGGTAAAATCCTAATCACACTAGATCCTGTGGAGTAAAAATTTTTTTCTACAACCGAGCGAAAAGTACAAATTTGCGCTTTCAAAAGAAAGCGCAAAGTTGGACATTTTCGAGGAACAAGCGGTTGTTTTACTTTGTCGCTCGCTTAGTTACCAGGGACACCTTAATAATAATAAAGAAACGTCCAGCGTATCTGCGACTTTTGACACAAAATATAAACTGTCAAATTTGATATCAATAATTATTAATTACATTACAAAATATTTTTATAAAAATACCGGTTGTAGAAAAAATCATGTGTGTAATTCGAGCGCAAAGTGACATTGCCGCTCTCGCGAGATAGCCGCGCTCCGCTACGCGTCGCGCGTCTAACTTCTCGCTCAGAGCGGCAATATATCACTTTGCGCTCTTAATACACAAATAGCTATTATGCGGATCGATCTACAAACATACAAATTAACATGAATAAATGGTCATCAGAATGAACAATACAGTACTTCCGTAAAGTACTTTGCTACTTCCGTATTTAAGGTATAACTGAAATCGAAGGAAAATAAATGGTGAACAAAATTATTAATTTAGGATCGAAGATAATAACTGCCTCAGTCAAAATGGTACCTGGGTTTATCTTCCCTATACAGGGTGTTACAAAAATGTTAAGAAATTTTAAGGGCAGATTCTACATCTAAAAATATGATAATAAGTTTATATAAACACGGATCCTCAAACGCTTCTTTTTCGAGGTACAGGGTGTTTAATATTTTCACACCTCAAGTATTCCGAAGGGTTAGGAGAAATATTTATACAAAGACGATTTAGAGCATATATTGTAGCATAGAGAAGCCATTTCCAGCATCTACTATAAACTTAAATGAAAAAGCACCGTTTCCTGAACAAAAAATGTTTAAAAAAAGATTATTTTCATTATTTGTTTTTATTGTAAGAAATAAAATAATTTTTGTCTCGAAAATGGTGCATCAGAACAAAAAAGCTCAAGGGGCACTTTTCACGCAGAATTAATTGGACTTAAAGAAAACGATATCAAAAAAATCAGTGGCGCTAAAAATTTAGAGTTACCAGCACGCACGCCACTGATGCAAGTACTTTAGAAAATAAATTTTTGTACGTAAAGGTACCCTTTGATTGCATGTTGGCGTGTACCAAAATTCATGTCAATATATTAACGCATTTTCCAGAAATTAAAAAGAAACATCTAAAAAAGAAACTATTAAACACTCTGTATCTCGAAAAAGAAGCGTTTAAGGATCCATGTTTATATAAACTTATTTTCATATTTTTAGATGTAGAATCTGCCCTTAAAATTTGTTAACATCTTTTTGTAACCCCTGTATATGAAAGAAGAAACTGACTGACTGATTGACTGACTTATCAACGTACAGCCCGCTGGGTCTAGAAAATTGAAATCTTGCACAGAGGTTTCTAATATAATGTAGGCATGCACTAATGAAGGGTTTTTCAAAATTCAACGCCTAAGGGGGTGAAACAGGGGTTCAAACTTTGTAGGAAGAAAAAATATTAGATGGTCCTCTTAACTCGAAACTTTATAGAATTACTCTAAAAAACAACTGTTTAAACACGTGTTTTGCAGTTTTTAATTAATCAACAAATCAGGGGGTTTTACAGTCTTTAATAAATTGACGAAGGGGGGAAATGAGGATTCAAAGTTTGTAATGGAGTAGAATTGTTATACCGCAGACCAATGCCGACCTTACCTGATTTACCGCCGCGCCGCGCCGGTGCGATTCAAGTACCACCGCCCCTTAGAAGTTTATAATTTTTAGAGTACTCTATCGCCGCCAACGTGTCACCGTGTGTGAATCCGCTTCCAGCGAGGTTCTGGTTTCTTCCGGTATTCCGGCAAAATTTTGTTAGAGGAAACTTTGTCTTCGAAAGCTTAGTTTTTCAAAAAATATTTTAAATAATTTCAATATTGTATCCTTTCGAAAAAGATGTTAAGTTTAGTGTATAAGATGATTCTCCCAAAATTTTCCTTTTCTTCCATGTTAAATGTTAGATGGAACTGGACCTACACACAAGCCCAGCAACGGAACTGAAGAAATATAACTAGACTCTTTACCTGATTCTGATTTTCAATGACCTAGCTGACAAAATCAAAAAATAAAATAGTAAAAATATTACATTGTTACTTTACTTTTAAAATATAATACAACTTTGTATTGCTTTTAAAGGCAAATTGATGGTTTGGTATTTTATGGTTGCTACAAATTTTTTTTTAGCACATAGCCGCTATTCACATTTTTTTATATTTTCTATGAAAATTCTTTTGTAAATATCCAATAACATATTTTTTAACATTACGTAAATACAACATAATAAAAGTGCTTGCCAGCCCCCAAAACATTAAAGCTATGGGGTTAATAATAGGATTAAGGCTTATAAGTTTGTACCATAATATGCTTCCAACTTTTAATTAAGTAATGCTTTTGGATTAGATGTTCCATATTTATCAAAGAATTCGATTAAAAATAAACATGTTTGAAGATTATTATGCTACTGCCAAATCATGATAGTTTGAATAACAATTTCGTTACATTTAGGATTTAGTTGATGGGCAAAAAAACCGGACTAAAGTTTATGATATAAACAATATGCATATTAGTACTCGGGTCATTTTATTAAACGACAGAACTAAACGTTGTTTTTAATAATCTACATTGAAAAGGCAATTCTCCAAGTTTACCCATGATTTTTCTAAAGTTTCGAATATTTTTAGTTTTTAAATTACTTTTCTATTGTATTTCTTTCAATTTAGAATTATCCATTTGCTAGTTATTTGGAAATTCTGCAGAGAGACTGACGCTTAGAAAAGAAAATCGTAAAACCGACAGAATATAAATAGATGCATGTGGAAACCACTTAACGCATTAGCCTTGAATTTAAATGCATAGGACGCATGGAATTTACACATCTTTTAAATTCAGCTCTTTTACTTTTAAAATTCCTTCTTGCTCTTTTAAAAAGCTTTTGAGAAGCACTTGGCAATTGATTGCTCTATATAGTCTCTAAAGTGATCATTACCCCGCTTTACTCAGAAAGATACTCTGTCTCTGTCAACCAGCCCTAATTCCACCCTATTTTTATACGTATACTTATTAAATATTTTATGGAAAAGTGTTACCCTTTTAAATATTAGTAGGAAAGGGATACTCATATAGTTTTCTATGCTACCTAAGTAAAATTCGCCCACTAATCTTATTCTTACGCTAAAAAACTTTGAAAGATTAGTCGAAATTTCGCGCCAGCAAGGTTTACATAACAAAATAAGACAATTTATACCCCAAAGTTAAAAATGATCCATGATCTAATTATTATAAAATTTGTGTTTTTTAGAAATCACACAATAAACTTTAGCGTCAGGATACGAGAATTATTTTTTCAGTAGATACGCAATGCGGTCAAGAATAATTATTGCCTAATACTGAAAACTTCAATGGTTATTATACACAGACATAAGAACTTTTCCATACCAAGTATTTTCTTTTTCGGGAATATTAATTGGGGTAAGTATTTACTTACCTTGCGTAAGTACAAATGCTTCTTCTAAACACGTTACTAATTTTGTGCTATCGATTTGGTTCAAAAATATAATCTTGAACCAATATGTCTAATCCAAGATATTTTACAAAGCTTACTACAATAATTTTTATTCCTGAGCCAAGTAAGTCATAAATGAGGATCGAAGAAAATACATTTCTTTACAAAATCAAATCTTTAGGTTTGTCTAAATCTAAGGATACTACTAACTAACCGTAAATTATTTCTATAACTATTCCAAGTAAACTCCTCCCTACTGCTCAAAGCTTCCATATTTTTGGACAGAGGGTATTAGTGATAATTTTCATATAATTACATTTCTTAGATAACTGAAATGCATAGTATATTAAAGTAAAAGTTCTATACAGCATCGTTTTAGAGCATGCTTCCATGTTAGAAAACGAGTTTTCTAACGGGCAAGTCCGCTAATAGCTGTATAAAAACATGTAATTTATACTATTTTTTCTATTTTGCATTTTTTTATTAAAAAATCCATATTTAAAAAGGAAACTGGCCATACAAATGTTGTAAATTTTTATGTCTAAATTTTATGTTGGTAATACCACAGACTATAAATAATATAGTTGGAATAACAAGGTTATATCTGCATCTTTTACTAAAATAGAGATTTTAATGCAATATGGTTATATCTGCTCCATTTTCACTCTTTTAGTAATACTGGTGCCATCTGTGTGATAATACCTGAAATAGAACTAATACCGAGTTCAATTTGCTTAACTTTAAATCACGATTTTAATATTACAAAGATTTATCTACAGTCTAAATGTAGCAGGGTTCTATCTGAATGCAGATGGAACTCTGTTATTGAAATTGTTCGTATAAATCATAACAATCAAACTACCTTTGAATTCAAAAATGCTTCTAACAATCACATAAAAGATAATGTGCTTTCCTGTCCCAACGCAACGGCAGCAAATCTCTGGTTAATTGCCAAAAATATTAGTCAATACTTCTGTAAAAGCACTTTTCCTCCCCTGACGTCTGACAGCGAAGTTATCTCCACCTCTAAAGGGAAAGCAGAACTATTCGCCAAACATTTCGCTGCCAATTCCTCCCTGATCCCTCCCCCCAATTTCGCTCTTCCAACCGCAAAGTCTGTACCCCACAAAATGCCCGACATAATACTTAAGGTCAAACAAGTTCAAAAAATTCTTCTATCCCTTGACACCAAAAAGTCCTCTGGTCTATATGGCATACCTGCAATTGTTCTAAAAAAATGCGCTCCAGAACTTGCACCCATCTTAACTCATCTTTTCCAGATCTCTTATGACAGGGGTGTCTTCCCAGATGGCTGGAAGTCTGCTCGTGTGCAGCCTGTCCCGAAGAAAGGTTCCAAGTCCCTTCCATCCAATTATAGACCTATCTCTCTTCTCTCCGTTGTCAGCAAAGTTATGGAGAAAGTAATCAACTTGCAACTTCTAAAATATCTAGAAAAACACAAACTCATCCATGATAGACAGTACGGGTTTCGTCATCAAAGATCCACAGCTGATCTTCTTAGCTTTGTCACACATAACTGGAACAAGTCTCTCGAATTTCATGGCGAAACTCAGATTGTTGCTCTTGATATTTCCAATGCCTTTGGCCAAGTATGGCAAGCCGCACTCCTTAACAAACTACCTTCTTATAGTCTTCCTCCGAAACTATGTACCGGGATCGGCAGCTTCTCCTCTATTCGGCGAAGTTAGTTACAAAGATGCAGAACGGTCATTTTCTTTGTAGAAAAACATCTATTCGCCACGGTAAAATTTTTGTTTTTTGAAGACCTTGAAGATGAGGTACCACACTGCATAGGCACAGCTTACCGTGTTATGGTAAGCTGTGGCATAGGTTTGCATTTAAAATTTTTGACCTCAACTACCCAGCGGCACCCCTTAGTGGGGTTGAAAAAGTTACATTACATAAAGAATTAGATTTATTATCCAATAAGATACACCTAGGATTGGTGTCTCTATCTTCACTAATAGCATAGATTTGTTCATACTGAGATTTTTCGGGCAGCCTGTATACTTTATTTTAAACATCTGTGTTCTCTTACTTTACGTCAAAGTCCTTTCTTAGTCCTCCGTATTATTTATTTGTGCCGTTTTCGCCACTGGGAACAATGTAAAGCGCTTACCAAAACCACAATGAGGAAGCACAATAGCAAACTGCGGAGTTGTAAAACGAAAATAAATACAGACTACATTTTCGTTTCATCTTTGTATTATGTTAAGTTTTATATGTTAAAGACCATTTCTAAGGTTTTTAACTTTGTGCTACATGGTTCCTTTGTAAAAGTAAAAAAGTTGTAATCATTCACAAAACAATATTTTCCTATAATCACTATGAATAGCAGCGTTTTCGCTTCGAAAATTACTTTTTTGCCTCAAAATGTTAAAAGGCTAACGATTGTCACTTCGCCGCTGTAAAGTGACAAAGTAAAAAATTAGCTTGCTAACACCTCAGCTTAGAAGATTTAATCTAAGAAGCGTTGCCTAGTTTTTTGTTAAGCAGTCAACAAACTTGTTTATGCGGAACAAAAACATATATATATATATATATATATATATATATATATATATATATATATATATATATATATATATATATATATATACAGTGGCCGGCAAAAAGTTGGACACATATGGGAAAAATTTTTATTATTGGAATATTGAAAAAACTTTTTATGCCGATTGTCTCTGCATGATGGGTAACCTAAAAATTCATTTTGACATTTGTTACGTGATTACTCGTTTGCCGTCAAAATTAAAAAAAATATATATTGTCATGGAAAACTGGTATTAGGTGACAAGATATTGAAAAAAGTTATTAGAAAAAAGTGTTTAGATTTTAATTTTATACTCCTTGGCTAAGTCTGGAGCCAAAATTTAAAAAAAAAAATATTTTACATTTTTTGAAAAAAAATGTACAATATTAGTTTCATATTCCCATGAATTTAATAAAAATGTGTTAAATGATCGAAAACCAAGGTAATAACCTATTATCTCAACATTTTTGTTATTACTTAAAAGTTTTATTTGATAAAATTTAAATTTTAGCTTTTTTCCATGTACTTGGGTGTGGCCAGGCCCTGTATCTGGTAACCATTTTGGTAGACACGTTAAAATTTCTTCAAAATTAGAGCAAACGGTCTTTCGTAAGCATATTGTTCCAGAAGTAACTATAAATGGTAAATATGGTTGCCAGATACAGGGCCTGGCCACACCCAAGTACATGGAAAAAAGCTAAATTTTAAATTTTATCAAATAAAACTTTTAAGTAATAACAAAAATGTTGAGATAATAGGTTATTACCTTGGCTTTCGATCATTTAACACATTTTTATTAAATTCATGGGAATATGAAACTAATATTGTACATTTTTTCTCAAAAAATGTAAAATATTTTTTTTTAATTTTGGCTCCAGACTTTGCCAAGGAGTATAAAATTAAAATCTAAACACTTTTTTCTAATAACTTTTTTCAATATCTTGTCACCTAATACCAGTTTTCCATGACAATATATATTTTTTTCAATTTTGCCGGCAAACGAGTAATCACGTAACAAATGTCAAAATGAATTTTTAGGTTACCCATCATGCAGAGACAATCGGCATAAAAAGTTTTTTCAATATTCCAATAATAAAAATTTTTCCCATATGTGTCCAACTTTTTGCCGGTCACTGTATATATATATATATATATATATATATATATATATATATATATATATATATATATATATATATATATATATATATATATATATATATATATGTATATATATATATATATATATATATATATATATATATATATATATATATATATGTATATATATATATATATATATATATATATATATATATATATATATATTGAATGTGTTGTGTGAAATTACATTTGTAAAAATAACTTGCCAATAATAATTAAAATTTGTTATTTTACAATTTACATTTTATTTTTTGGTGGTTGGTCTCAGAATATCTTACATGGCTTCGACGCAAAAATTATAGATGAATAAAACATTAGAACAATTTTTTTAATATGTTGTTAGTATTGGAAGAACTACATACAGTCTGAAACAAAAATAGGGAATCTCGAAATATCTTGAAACCGTTCATCCGATTTTTATGAACTTTTGTTCACTTAGGTACGAAATTACGTCCGATCCAATGGTGACTTCCGCATTGCTGTTAAACTTACCGTTTTCCTAAAATCGGCGGGAACTTTTTTTTAAATAGAACGATCTATATTTTATTCGATTTTCGATTTCAGCTTAATATTCTGAATTCTTCTTACTGGGAATATTATATCCTAAATTTAACAGTTTTTAGAGCATTTTGGTCAAAAATCGATATTATATTGTTTTACCTTAAAATACCTGTACACGAAAGTTTACCTAAAATGTCTGACATTGTCAGTTTCGTTCATTTACAAAAAATGGATCATTTAACAGAAACCCAAAGAATTGAGATTTTAATAATACTGCGTTATGGGGACAGAATGTAAACGCAACAATAAGTTTGTAATATTTTTAATGACAAATATCCTGACAGAAATCCATTAACTAAATCTACTGAAAGTAAAGTTTTAAAAAATTTCGTCAAACTGGAAACTTTAAAAAAACGCCATATTATCTGGATATTTGGTACAAGAATCAACAATACAAGAGGAAATAATTTAAAATTTGATTTAGAAAACTAAATCAAATGTTTAAAATATTGTCCATTTACTGCTTAGCAGTAGGCCAAATACTGCGGAAAAACAGGCAGAACATTTAGAAGAATGTCAGTTTCCTCGATTCTTCATACATTCTGTTTTTATCCTAACTTTAAATCACCGAGGTCATTTGGCTTACTTTTAAAAACAACATTTTTGAGGTGGCCCCACAAGAAGTAGTCGAGGGGTGTTAAGTCCGAAGATTCAGCTGGCCACTCGATTGTACCCTTACGTCCAATCAATCTTCTAAAAAAAAGACCACCGAGATATTGCCGAACATTATGGGCATAGTGCGGTGGGGCACCATCCTGCTGAAACCATATTTCATCATTTGGTGCTTGATTATTGCCTAAAAAATCATATTCAAATAATCAATACAAGAGATAAAATAAAGTAAAAACACATACTTACGATTATTTTGAAATAGTTGTTAAATAGCAGGGACAATTTTATTTCTTAGAAGATCCAAATATCTGTCTCCATTTAATGTCTCTTGCATGAAGAAGGGGTCAATTATTCTGCGACCAATTATACCAGCCCAAACAATTACCTTTTGGGGGAACAGGGTATGATTTTCGCATATCCAGTGAGGATTTTCCCTGGCCCAATATCGATAATTATGCCTATTAACTTTTCCATTTAAAAACAAAATGTTGATTCGTCAGAGAAAATTGTTCGGTGGACAAAATCTGGATTGGCGCTGCAACGTTCCATCATGGTTTCCCAAAATTCCAAGCGCCTGTTGTAATCATCTTTTGAGAGCTCTTGCACAAGTATTATTTTGTCCGGATGAAACTTTTCGATTTTATAGCGTTTTTTAGTTTTCCAGTTCGACGAAATTTTTTTAAAACTTTACTTACAATAGATTCATGTAATTAATGGATTCCCGTCATTAAAAATATTACAATCTTCTTGTTGCGTTCGCATTCTGTCTCCATAACCCACTATTATTAAAATTTCAATTCCTTGGGTTTCTGTTAAATGATCCATTTTTTTTTGTAAATAATCGAAATTGACAATGTCAGACATTTCAGATAAATTTTCATGTATCCACCTACAGGCATTTTAAGGCAAAATACAATAAAATATCGATTTCTGGCCACCATTTTCTTAAAAACAGTTAAATTTAGGATAAAATGTTTCCAATAAAGACGTATTCAGAATTTCAAGCTAAATTCAAAAATCGAATAAAATATATAGTGTTCTAATTAACAAAAAAATTGTTCCTGTCGATTTCAGGAAAACGGTAAGCTTGACAACAATGCGGAACTCACCACTGGATCGAGCATAACTTCGCACCTAAAGGTACAAAATTTAATAAAAATCGGATGAAGAGTTTGCAAGATTTTTCGAGGCATCCATATTTTTGTTACACGCTGTATATTAGTTCTTACACAATATTTTAAACATTAATGGCTTATTAGAGAAGATCCTTAAAAATATATTAAATAATTAAATACCTACACAATAGCGAATACCTTAAAAAACAAAAAGAAAAACAGAACATTTTTTTAATCCACCCTACGAAATCCTGCGCTCTATCTAACGTCAAACACAGCACTAAAGATTTAATTATGCACTTTGCTAGGTTATATAATATGGCCTTATAGATTCAGTGTACTGCTCTTGCGATCTAGCCATCAGTTATTATGCCGATTCAGTTATTCCTATTAGAAATCTTATTTTTAGGGTTTAAACCTACAATGTCCCATAATTATATGGTGTCCAATAACTATACCCTATATATACGTGCAGTGTTAGAACAATTAATTCCTGAATGTTCGTCCCTTGTTTTTTCTTATTTAATAAAACTTAGCACAATTAATTTGGCTTGGTTTAATTTAATTAAGTTTAAAATTTATTAAAATTGAAACTTTTCGTTCTGTATTTAATTAAGCAATTGAAGCGTTTTTGCTTTACTAAATTAGTTAGACGACCCATTCCACTTCCCTTTTATTTCTTTTTAGCTTTTTGTCTCTACGTCCTTCTCGCTTTCCCAAAATTATAATAATAAGATCAAAAATTTCGCTGCTTAATATCCTTTTTTATGTGTGTTTACAACCTAGACAAAAATAATCAAAACCATTTCAATAGGAGTTACGGACTTCAACGATTCAAATTTACATTTTAAGACATTTGCCATTGAATTGTATTCAAATGCAGGTGCAGGCACTACGACAAACTGACGGACACACGAATGGCCCTTAAGGCGCATTTTTTTTCTTCAAGTAAGAACGTGTAATTGGACCCGTGCCGATCGATATACAATGCCTATTGCAACATAGTTTAGTCGTTATAATTATTATAAATACTTCAGCTATAATGCAGTGGACAAAGAAAAAGGATTTATACATAATTGAAATATACACTCTTAAAAATAATAATTAAATTTTAAATAAAAGCTACACTATTATCATCACTATAATACTCGGACGAAGTCAAGGGCAAAAGCTAGTAAAATATATGAATATTCAACGCGTCAATAAAGTCAAAAATCATTAAGTGGCCGGTAACCAGCAACTTACAAGACAAATCCAACAATTCGGGTCCCTTTTTCCAATTTTTTTTGATAAAATTTTAATATTGTTCTGTACGCTACCAATTAAATCTAGTAATTTTAGAACTCATTAATTTTATAGAAGTGTGAGGGAGTTGTTAATTTAGCATTATACGTTCCTTTGACACCTAAATGTATATAAAAATATATATAAAAAAGATGCATTTGAACATAACCTAAAAATAACAGAGAAAGGGATCATAAAAAAGTAGATTAATTATTATCAGTTTTTATCCTAGTTCCCTGTAGATTTAAATTTAAAATTAAAAGTGGCATGCACAAAGGACTTGGGCTTTTGAGGCTTCCGCCAGGATATTGGATTATGCTTCTTCCTGATATTCATAATAGTGTGTTTGTCGTTATAAATCCTCGGAAAATGGTATAGCCTGCAGGATCGTGACTTATTTGCTATCATTACATATCTGAAATTCCTTGATCGAGATCAGGGTAGATTTTATTTATTTTTAAGATGATTTAAGAATCTTAATAAAAGCTGAGGATAGTGGGTTATTTGAATAACAAGTAGCTTTTACCTACCCACATTGTAAACCTTCTGATCTTTAAATAAAGTAAATGATATATATCTCCCATGAAAGTCAGCATATAAGAAATTAACAACTTCTTATTTATCTAACGAGATAATTAAAGTAAATACATGACAAGATATGAGTTGGTGTGTGAAAAATATGATTCGCTAACGTTTTGAAATTAAATAAAATTATTCATTTCATCTGTAAAAAATTTTTGAACATGAGACACAATTATTTTAATAATGATTTTGGGCCTATTAACGTTGCGTTTTATATACTAAATAACCTATTTCAGATTTTTTGAGTTCCGTATTATTTTGCATAGTACTTGGCAAAATCAAACTGTTGGCCACACATGCCGAACAAACGACAGAACCTCACCATATGAAATACGACAACCTAAAAAAAATCTCATTGCCGATCCTCCTGGAAGAAAAATTACTTTTCATTTGAAAAACTGATTTAATTCTAATTTGCGTTCTAAACAGTGAGGTTTCAGGTAAAGTGCCTTCAGGAGTGGGACTCGGAAACTTTTTAAAATAGCGATAGCGAAAGAGATAAAGAAGCGAAGAGGAAGCGATCGCTTTCATACCAGATACTCTATAAGCATTTCTTTCCAGGCAAAATAGAGATAAATATGATAAAGAATACTGTATAGTTCGTTCTAAAAACATACATTTTTTAACAAACCAGTAGAGATTTCAGGTTTTAACCTCAATAGCTTATTGTTTCTAGTGTCAAAAATAAAATTATTTTTATTAATATTTGATTTCAATGATTCTAATATGTTCCCTGCATAAATGTTTTTAATTAAAAATTTTGAAAACGATGGTTGAATGAGAGACGAAAGTGGTCCCTTTTCACTACACGGTAGAAGATTTATCGAATTATTCCGTCTTTACAAGGACCTAGTGGTAAATCTATTTGATAATTTAGTGGACCATTTACAGGCAGAAATAAAGTCAACTAGAATACCTATGCTGTTTAATTTGGAAGATATTTCATGCCACATTCTCATGTAATTTTCTCTTCCACTAATTCCTGTGAAATTGTGCATTAGCAATTCGAGATGAGCAATTAAAAAATTAATTAAAATAGCCCACTGAGCTGTATTTGTTTTTCGTCCTCTAATCCTAGAAATATTAGCTCGTTTTTCCACAGTAAATATAATTTTTACAGCACTAATACTAATAACAATAAACTTCAAATAGTTTTAGGTTAGGTATGTTTATATTTATTGCACAAGCGAGACAAAACGACTTTTTAGCTAAAGGTAAAAAGAGAGAAAATTACGTCGCTTTCAACGCGACACCGCTCGAGCTATGGCTTTCACTACGTAAGTTCGTGCTATATCGGCCCACTTCGAAACATACCGAATGGTGATATAGAGTAGGAATTATTGGCAAAGAGAGTCCGATCGCTATCGCTATTTTTCACACAGAGTGCCGCTCCTGGTGGCACAGTAGAGAAACATTTTTGTAACAGAATGATATAAATAACCAAGCTGGGTCTCTATGCGAAACATCAATTTCATTTGTTAAGAAATAATCGAAATATGTAAAAAATAAGAAAAAAATAATGAACTTCGATAGGCTGTAACTGGGAAAACATTGAGATTTAAAATTTTTGTTACATGGTTTACTACTTTTCCTTTGCCACGTAGAACCACCTTCCGAACACCCTGAGGCCCTGAGTAATACAAGAAGAAGAAAGATAAATGGGCGTAATAACAGGTGTCAAAACTCAAAACCTAAAGAAAAATCGGAATGAACTGAATAGAAAGATTCATGGTAATACCTAATAGTCGACCACTCCTCCCCTGTCCAAAAACCAAAAGTCAATGTCATCGACCTGACATTGACCTATATAAAATCCAACTGACTTCTGTCAACACAACATTTTCAAACATGTAAGAATTTCCAAAATAAAGTGACCTAATTAGAGTTCAACTCAAATCTAGCTACAACAAAAATTCAACAATCGACTAGGTATATATTGTATGCTAAGAAAGCACTGTCATAAAGTTTACAATATATAACATAGGAAATAAATTCGATTAGATCAACACTGGTGATATAGGATCATTAAATAAGACTGTTAGTAGGGAACCAACTGTTCATCAAAACTTCTTAACAAGGGTTCAAGAGGTTTACCAGTAAATCTACTTGAAAATGTATCGAGAACACAATATCGTCATTTCCCCTAAGCAAGGAATATCACAGAAAGTTCATTATACAGTTATAGTCAGTTATAGTTTAGAAAAGCATTAATTAATTACTAATTAAGGTGAAGAAAAACAGATTCTAAAATCTTAAAATAAAATCTTCATGCCTACAAATATGAATTAATAAAGTGAGATTTTAGGAATAAAGTTAAAGTGCGGTTTTCTAACTGTAACAACCTTCGATGCTAAGTTTTAGCCAAATACGTTAAGCGAGTAAGATTATATATTGGATTAAGCAACACACATTACTAGACACCCAAGCACATAGACAGATAGATGGATTTTTACATAAGTGTACACGAATATCTATTACGGACGGTATCAAAATGTTGTCATTGTAAACCCATTATTTTGCGAAGAAATTCATGTTTGACATGTACAGGGTAAGTCGGAAGGAACGCTCCAAATTCTAGGAAATGTATTCTACACGCAAATATAAGTTTAAAAAACCCAAAAGTTGAAATTCGATTTTTATTTGTTTTCAAATTTTATTACAACGTTTTAAAAATATGGCAAAGATACTTTATTTTCGTTTTTTTATTGGTGAATAGGTGATAAAATAAATAAAAATTGGATTTCAACTTTTGGGTTTTTTCGACTTATTTACTTGTAGAATGCACTCCTAGAATTTGGTGCGTTCCTCCCGACTCACCCTGTATATATGAATTTTGATTTCTATATTTATAGGAAACTAATAAAAATAGGCTCTGTCGCATAATAGTCTTGACTTAAGGCGGCATTTTCCACGTGGCGTCTACGTTGGCCAACTTAATTTCCTTTTGACATGGTTTTCCGGCTTTAAAATTTTTAACAATAACATTATAAGTATAGTAAGTACAGCTTCATATTCTATAGATATTTTTTAACGTAATAATATTTTATGTATTATTATAATATATATAACAAGATATTTTATGATTTATTTTAGGAAAACAATATGTATAAAGAATATTGAGGTCCTAGTGACGGAAAAATGTCACCATAAAGCTTCTAACATATTGATCTTCTGAATAAAATCATTATACACGTTGAAACTTTAAATAATCGACTGAAAATTACTTTCAGGATATGAAGCTATCCTTAATATACTTATAATGTTATTGTTAGAGATGGAACATTCTCGAGAATTTATTTTTGGGAAATATCCTCCGAGAACAATGAGAATTTATCGAAAATTTTGGAGAATTTATGTTATATGTTGGAGAATTTTATGTTTTGATTGCATTATGTAGTTCTACAATTATTTTGATCTGAAAAAATAAGGCGATGTAGACATGGAACATTCTCGAGAATTTATTATTGGGAAATATTCTCTGAGAAAAATGAGAATACATCGGAAATTTTGGAGAATTTTTTTATATGTTGGAGAATTTATCTTTTGTTTGACTGCATAAATTGGAAGAACATATTTTTTTACCCAAAGTAGATTTTCCAATAACTTTATCTGAAAAAATAAAGAGATAGCACTGCACACACAATACCTAATTTAGGAAATATTTTAATTGTAAACTAACGTGATTACCTACGCATCTTAGTCAAAATAAAGACACATTAAATTTTTATTTCCATTGATTTCAAGTAACTTTATTTATAAATAAAACACAACTTAGAAACACATTGTACAAAATAACATGTCTAAACAAGTTGTTTAAAACAACACAGAAACGAAATAAAGATAAAGATGCTCCAAGCTCCATCTATGATACATAGCGGCATTAAAATAAATTACCTTAAATTTCCGTAAATTCTCATAAATTCTCCGAGAATATTAATTTTCCCGAGAACATTCTCGTTCTCGGAAATATTCTCGGTAATTTTCCAGTAATTTACATTTTTTTTTCAAAAATCATAAATTCTCGAGAATTCATGCTAGGAAATATTCTCGGTAGTTTACCGTTCTCCGGAAATACTCCCTTGAGAACATTCCCATGGCACATCTCTAGTTTTTGTTAAAACTTTTAAAGCCGAAAAACCATGTCAAAATGAAACTAAGTTGGTCAACATGGACGTCACGTGGAAAATGCCGCCTTAAGCATTATATTAACAGGAAGAGTAGTGGTCAAACAAATTCTTATTTTCAATTACTGAGCATCAAAAATGAAACGCTACTTTGGTCACTGCCACTGACAAGTTAACATAAGGGGCACTTCTGGAACGTATTTATTTACTCAAGGACTGTTTTAACTAGGTAAGTGTGATTTTTAAAAAAGTTTTATTATTATTGCATTTTATTACAAATAATTATATATTATAATTCATACGTATTCAATTGTTAGTGATTTTTTGGTAGAATTAGTTTTTTCTAGTAGTACATTCTTATCTTCTCTCTTATTTCTATACTTTGTTACTTTCTCATGTTTCTAGGGCTCGCAATAATATCGTAGGTACTGTTTAAGTGTCTACCATTCCCCATCACCTATATAAGCAAGAAGTTACTTTAAACTTATGCAGCTTTAATAAAGATACATGCATAATTACCAGCAATTTAACATGCCCTTGCGGTATTACCCCAAGCAATTATATTAAAGCACACAAAGTAAACATATCGACACCCAATTTATAATTAATTGAAAAAGATATGCAATTTCCGGCAACGTTTTGCTCTTACCAAATATGGCAATTTCTCCCATTATACAAGAAATTTCTAAAGGCGTATGGTATGAATTATATAATAGGTTTTACGTTTCTAGAAAATGTCTAAAATAAAATAGGACTTTATTACTTTTTTTTATCTTCTGACAGCCCACGAAGACCGAAGTGTAAGTACTATGTACCGTGGGTGTACTGGCGAATCGACTCACACATCCAGAGCTGGAAACATCCGTTGGGATTTCACCAGCCTTTAAGAGGATGTGTGGGTTGGTACCACCTCGGCCGAGGAGGAATTCGTCTACCACCTTCCAACGACAATCACAAAATATCAATGGTCGAAGCGGGATTCGAACCCGAGCCTCTCGGTTGCAAAGCTGGCGCCGACCCGTGTTAAATCAACACTTTAACAAAAATTATGTTGTTGCTGAGTAAGAGCAAGGGTATTTTTAGAACGCCTAAGAGATGAAATAAGAATCAAAATAAATTATTTTTACCAAACGAAATCCGCTAAATAATTAACTAAACTCCACTACTTTTACTCCCAACTAACTTTTTTATGTTGAAAATTGTTTTTATTAATTCATTAAACTTAAATAAGGGGTAAGTCTCTAGTCCCCTGTAGGGATTTTTACTAAAAATATGAGTTAAAAAATTTGTTGCTCCATTATTACAACTAATCACTACCTTTTTTTGGCAATTTTATGTAAGAAACAGATATTTATTAAATGATATAAAAATTGAATTATAGAAATTTTAAATTATATAATTTGAAAACCACTGAAGTAAAAAGGCATAAACTAGGTATTGTGTCAAAGAGAATCGAAAGACCTTTCAAACGAGATGCAACTCGACCCCACTTTCCATTTAAGATTTTAGGGGTGAAGCCCACCCTGCCCAAGGGGTTGCAGGTAGGAGTTTGAGTATGTGCTCAAAAAGTTTCCCCCTCGAAAATGAAATCGACTTGTCCGAGCGTTTTTTAGATAACAAATAGTAAACACCCAAAAGGCAGACGTTTCGTTTTCTTTTAGCCACCCTGTGTAAATATTAACGCTTAAC
This sequence comes from Philopedon plagiatum, assembly GCA_963971165.1. Taxonomy (NCBI): domain Eukaryota; kingdom Metazoa; phylum Arthropoda; class Insecta; order Coleoptera; family Curculionidae; genus Philopedon; species Philopedon plagiatum. Next base: position 26,054,202 of record OZ020197.1, on the reverse strand, counting down.
ACACGTCCTATTATGTCCAATTTAGCAGTTTTTGATTGGGTATATATATATATATATATATATATATATATATATAAAACTTCCATCCTATCAATGCTGGCGTCCCCCAAGGTTCAGTCCTGGCACCAACCCTATGTCTTCTTCAAATTAATGACCTGATCTGTTCAACTACCAATCCCATCCACAGTTATACTGACGATGGTACTCTTCACTCCAATATTCATTTTTACAGACAAGTTTCGAATCATGAGTTGGATAATAGACGCAGAGCTATGTACGTATCCCTTTCCCAAGATCTCCAATTAATCTTAGACTGGGGTGCCAAGAACCTTGTTCAGTTCAACGCCTTCAAAACCCAGTCTTGCTCGTTGTCACGCAAAAAATCTGGCAACGCTTACCCCATCCACATGAATGGCCAAGCCCTACAAAGTAGTGGAACATTCGATCTCGTTGGAGTCGCTTTTGAACATGATCTCAGCTGGCACAAACACATTACTTCAGTAGCCACATCGGCAGCTAAAAAGCTTGGTTTTCTCTTTCGAGCCAGAAAATACTTCTCCCCTTCCAACTTATTTAGACACTCTCTATGTTCCCCAAATAAGACCTAACCTAGAGTACTGCTCCCACGTCTGGCGAGTGGCATCACCTTCGACACTTAACATGCTTGATTCTATCCAAAAGCGAGCCATTCGACTTATCAATGACCCAGCCCTCACGAGTAAACTCCCTTTTCTCGCTCATCGCCGCGCTGTTGGGGATTTATCCCTTTTCTACCGCTACTTCCACGGATTTTTCTCTGAAGAACTAGCCGGTATTGTTCCCCCCTTGACTGTTCCTAACAAAACAACAAGATGCGCGTTACGTATGCATCCCACTACTGTCCAGCTACGAAAGCCTAGAACAGACCACTTCTCTCGCACATTCATACCTAGGGTATCCAGATTATGGAACAAATTGCCTGCAGATGTTTTCCCTTGCCCTCCCAACCTCCAATCCTTCAAATCGCGTGTCAATAGACTACATTTCCCTTCTCTTCAGACGCCCACAGTAAGTTAGTACTTAGGCTTGAAGTCTACGTGCATGTGATGTGTGATGTCTTAGATAAAAAAATACATTTAACAAATAAATAATATGTTCTTATTCCATTAGTATCTATCTTGTACAGTATAGTTAGATGGTTAGGAAGTATGCCAGTCAGGATTTTACAAGTTACTCCGTTAACCCAAAACTTATATTGCCTAATCATACTATAATCAACTTCCATGATGTCACATAATCCAATTTCTGGGGACTGCCTAGCAAACCCTTAAGCCTTTGTGCATGATGGCCCCAATTTAAATTTAAATGAATGGTTTAACTGCGAGTGTTTTAGACATAACGGATTTGCCAAATTAAAACAACAATAAAGTGTCTCTTAAATATTAGTTTGTAAAAATTTATTTTTAATTTTAATAAAGGCTAAAAAAGTAGATTTTTTGAAACTTAAACACTTTAGAGGAGGGGTCGGCAGCTAATTTCTAGTGGGGTCCGATTTTTTTAAATTGAATTAGCTAGTAAAATGGAACTATTGTAACAGTTTTTTGGTTTTTCGAAGATGCAGAAATACTGTTTTGTGGTTTTACTTTTTCCTTTTCAAATTCTTTCTTTTTAGTGTCTTGTAAAACCTTGAGAAGTGTTTATACAGGGTTTTTCTTCCCATATTTAAAAAAAACGAACGTGAAATGGTTAAATAGGTAGAAAACCAAAGTAAACAAAATGTAAACATTATAGGTTATGATAACTTGTTCCGAAGAGGTCGTAGTGTGTATGTTTCTAAGTAAGTTTCTAAAATTATTTTCGTAAATGAATGGATATAGTCCCCATCAACTATAATTCATATTCGTACAAAAACTGATTTTATTTAATATCCCAACTGTCTAAGATATTTAGTCCAGGCGAATAGGTCTTGTGAACCGTTTAAATAAATAATAAAATAAATTCGTTATTTGTACAAAATAATTATTTAAATTTATTGCAAACAGTGTATTTAAATTAACTTACACTCAGGGCCAGATTATCCATTAGGCTAAGTAGGCTATAGCCTAGGGGCCCAAGGCTTGCGGGGGGGCCTTGAAATTAATGCAATAGACTAAAATAAAAAGAAAAACCGGAAAAAAATACATTTACCTAATTAGGCCAACGATTTATGGTTGTAAAATATTGTGACACTGGACTTTAAAATACTTTTAAATAACGTGTACCGAATAGAGTGTGTTTTAAGAGGTACACTCTTAAAAATGAGTTGGCTTTCCTAACTTATTTTCATTTGTTGCAATACTTAAGTTGTTGGAAATAAGTATTTTTAGTTACAATAGCAAAAATGTTGGTTTTATAAGTTTTCCTTACATTTAAAAACAGTCACTACAACACAAGAAAATAAGTTGCATGATATTAGTTGGGACAAAATATTTATTTTGTTACTTGAGATTTAATTTTATTATCAACTTATTAAATAGTTATAACACCTTCGCTTATATTTCCATTAACTAAAAAAAAACATTCGTGATTACCTATGCGAAAAATTAGGGACGCTAAAACGATTTAGTTGTCACAACAAACTTCTTATCAGTATCGACTAATAATTTAACTTGGCAGCAATGCCTTCTTAGTTGTGAGCGTGAGTGGTGGGGTGGCAGCATCAGTAAGTCAATTAGCGGGTTGAGCCGACATTTTTATTTTTGGCTGCTGCGATATTGCGCCGTGTTTTCCAAAGTACGGGCTTTAATGTTGATTTTATTCGTGATATTCGAGCTTAAAGGTAAGTAGTTCTTTTTTCCACCCCATTAAAAACTATAACTTATTCATTTTATTGCTTTATATTTTGTAAAAGTTTGCTTATGGCGCCCAAATGAATGCTCGATTAAGTAAAAGTTATATTGACTATAACTTTTTACTAACACATTTTTTTCTTTCAAAATTTAAAAACTGTCGACAAAATGATGTAAACTTTGTTTAGAAAAAGTAATAAATAAAATACCTAGACCTGTTCATTTTTTTCTTAGGAGGGGCACACCAAAAATTCAACTTTTTTTCGCAAATTACACTTTTTTTGTTCATTATCAAAACATTTCCAGTGGGCTCACTAATAAAACCAATAAATTTGGTACGGGTCCTGTAACTAGGAACAGAGATATACATTTTGGAATCCTTCAAATTTCTTACATTGTTGTTTTTCACAGGTAAAACACTTGGCCTGTGCCGACGACAAAAGCATGGTGTTTCGAGGGCGAAACAATGGCAGGATGGCCGAATGTTAGGAACGAATTGCTCCAGCTCTACATGAGATGCTTATGGTCATAAATTGAAGGCATAGTGGTGACCTGTGAGCCAAGTGCGACGAATGTTTACTTTTGGGGGCCTATAGGTTCAAGTGGAATTTAAGTTTAGTTCTGTATGAAAGCTCTTTTATGTAACATATATAATCTTTGAATATACTTTTATTTTAAAAGTACTGAGTTTTATTGGTCATACCAACCAAACTATTAGTTCATGCAACTAAAATTTAATGTTTCTTGAGTTAACTTATTTAGCAGTTTTAACTACATTTTTTAATTCTGCTTACTATAATAAAGTAGGTCATAACAACCTTCGTCTATGTTAGAAAAATTAATTTACATTAGAGTGACAACATAAATCTTAGTATCAATAACATATCTTTCAATTGGTTTGAACCCAACCGTTAGTTGGTGCGACTAAAATTAAATGCTTCTTTAGTTGACATATTTAGCTGTTTTAACTAGTACACCTGCAACTGTTTTGCATTAGTTACGATGACTTAGATTTCGGTTGAGTCCGTTTTCACAAAAAGAAAAGGCTGTAGTGACTAAATTTTAGTTATCACTACCAACATATTTTTAAGAGTGTACCTACTTAGGAAACGAACCCTTAAGCCAAAAACCAGATGTGAAGTGGACGGGACTTTTAAGAAAGGGATGGTGCTTGTTGACCTGCTAAACGAGTAATATTAAAGACGATAGGACTAGATCAATATTTTCATTGCATTTAGATTTTAGATAACATTAAATTTAGTTACGAACCAGATCGCGTTTTAATCCAACGTATTTATCAAAACGGTATATAATATATTTTTACCATGGTATAATAATAAAAATCCAAAAATAATAATAACAAATACAATAATAACAAAACTATTCCTTCCTACTAATATTTTTATCGATGGCAGTAACTAACTGTAGTGGGGAGAGATCATTTTCAACTTTAGAAAGGGTAAAAAGTCATAAAAGAAATTCATTAGGTGATGAAAAACCTAACGATCTTTCTTTATTGGCCATAGAAAGTGATCTTCTTAAAAACATTCAAACTGAAAAAATTATTGAAAGTTTTGCAGCTCTAAAATCACGGAAACGAATATTTACTTGAATAAGGTACCAGTCAACACATACTATATTTTTTTTAATGAAGATACCCATGCTTTAATGTTTTTTGTCATTCTTATTATTTGATGTATATGTATTATGTTTTTTTTAATAAAGACATTTAAAAACCAACCATTTTTGTTTAAAATTTTATGAAAAAAATATCTAAAACAAAATGTATTTAATGGTCCAAATAGGGGCCCTAAATCAATTTTAGCCTAGGGCCCAATACACCGTTAATCCGGCCCTGCTTACACTTTTCTTTAGATCTTTTGAACTTGCAAGGAAAACTAGAACAAAATAGTTGAAAAACATAACTAATTTAATATATGCGCCCGGACTAAAATTCTTATGTCGGCTGGCAGTGTTTTGTCCTGGTACAAAAAATCGCCAGCCAAGATAAGAATTTTGTCCGGGTGCATATATTAAATTAATTATATTTTTCGACTACTGTACTGTTTTTGTTTTTTCTTGCAAGTTCAAAAGGTCTGAAAACGGTGTAAGCTAATTTAAATACACCGTTTACAATAAATTTAAAGAATAATTTTGTATAAGTAAATGTCGAAGTTATTTTATTATTTATTTAAACCGTTTAGAAAACCTATTCGCCTGGACTAAATATCTTAGGCCAGCGATTCTCAACCTGTGGGGCGCGCCCCCCTAAGGGGCGCGACACAACTTCGAGGGGGGCGCGAAGACGTGGACAAAACTGGAACAAATAAAAGAAATAAAAAAAACTATTGATTGAAACATTAAATAAGAAGAGCGTAAGATAAAAATCATACATTTAGCAATTACTGACTCGCTTGAGCCTGTCTCGCAGAGCAGAGATTTTCAGGAACTTGGTAAATTGGAAATTGACACTCTGAGTTCTCTTTCTAGATTCAGTTGAGATCTATATTTGTCTTTAATGCAGCCACTGCAGAAAATCCGGTTTCGCAAATATAAGATGTATGAAATGATAAGAGCATACGAAAAGCTTTTTCCGTCAAGAGCAGCGTTGTCAATAATAGCAATTTTTCGGTAAATCCGATACCGAACAATAACATAACCTATGCAAACACATATGATACTCCGTTGCTGAGCTGTCACCCATTGGTCGAGTTTGTCTACACTATGACCTCATGCGCTGCGTCGACGAGTTTTGGCTGCGCTCATCTTGTTTTCTGGTATCACGTTCACACCGCGTTATACGTTTACACACGCAGGTACATCTTCTATACATCCGAGACGAATGGGAACCAGTCGCGAAGCTGCGGTAAATTGCATTACGGTAGATCAGTGTTGCATGTGGCGGAACTACCCTATTCGTGAAGTTATTCTCTTCAACGGCAGCAGAACAAAATAGATTTGAAAAAAATATCGGTATTTTAGGAAGCAGTTGGAAGGGGGCCCCGACGAAAGTTGATACGGAAAAATGGGTCCCGAATAATAAAAGGTTGAGAAACGCTGCCTTAGTTGGCGAATCCAAAAAAAATTAGTTGTTATGGGAACTATCCCACTTTTGATAAATATTTCGAAACAGAAAAATACCAATTTGTTTTGATCATCTTAATTCTAAAATGTCTCGCTACAGTTTGGGAGCGCGTGTGTCTTACCACAACTTCATAATTTTATCAAAAAATGTTTCGAAAAATATTCATTCCCGCGTGTCGAAAATGTATCGGCACTGAGGTTTATAAAATATTTCGAAACAAACAGTTCTTAAGTGTTTCTAGTAACTAAATTCGAAAATGTGTCGCAAAAGCTCGGAACACATGTGTCTCGACACAATTTTATAAATTGAATCGAAAATGTTTCGAAACGTTTCGCCGCAAGGAATATGTGCCTAAATTGGCTACTTGGGAAAGGCAAGATTATCATGTTGAATGATGCACCAAACCCGCCATTTTGAATTTAATGTTACTTGCACAACAATCTATCTAAATTTAAGACATTTAGAAGATTTAGATTTAGAAGTAAGAGAACCTAGCATAGTTCTACTTGAAAACACAGTAATACTTGTAACAAATACACAAACGAAATAAATTTTAAAAATCTATAACCCTAAAAAATAAAACCGCGGTCGTTGAAAACACTATGCCAAGTGACTAGAGTGGACGAATCAATGCCAAATAGGGATTATTGAATGATATATAACAAATAGATATGTTTCTTTCAACCGAAAACTAACTCGGTCCACAGTACCCTCTTGGTCCAGTGTTTCCATATTGACCCTACATGTTATACAATTTCACATCGTCTATGTTTTGGGGCCATCTATCATTTTCTCCTAAATAGTGCTATCTTCGCCATGAATATTATTATAAATTCTTCTATAGGTTACAAAAAGGGGGCATCTGCAGTAGTTGTCCTTCTGAGAAAATTATAGGGGGCTATCTGCAGAACTCTCACATTTTTTAGACTAAGAGGATTGAAAAAATGGCCCATCTACCATTTAGACCATTGAAATTAAATTTTTTTTCTCGAATTTTGTAACATAGGGCCAACTACCATTTGGGTAAATGTTAAAGAGTATTCTAAAAATAACGGTTGCGTAAAGCAGTGGCGTATTCACAAATTGGACAATAAAAATATTTCTTGGGCCAACCGATTTTTTTCTAAAAATAATTGTGTGCTTGAATATATTTTCCTACTAGTACTAACACATAATGTGTCCCATTATACATACAAGGTTTAAACCTCTGTACCATTAGCCACTAAAAAGTTATAAAACGTAATACCAATCAAATTGTATATTTTAGCGCGTATGTTTTTGTTGGATAGCCCCTTTTTACAAAACACACACGCATTAAGTAATAATTATTTTCCAGGCAACATTTATTTCCAAGAGCTCGATATTTTAACTTAAATTATGTACAGTAAGCTTCACACATAAAAAACAAAACGGCCCCAAAGTAAAAGGCTGCTTTTCGTACAACTTGGAAGAAAATAGATCGTCAAACTTCCAAAGCCTGACGTCAACCTTAAATCTTTATACGTGCGCATCTGGAGCCCTGGCTTGATGCTAACGGCCATATTTAAATTCCACCCTTGATACGATCTTTGCCGGTCAGTTTCCGCTGTACGCTCCTGAAAATATGCTTTTCCAGGATGCGAGACGTGCAAAGAATGTCCGATTAACACCTTGCTGGCATAAATAATGTCTTTGTCTAGAACTTAATTTTGGCGAAATTAAATGTCAAAATATGAATTGAGGTATAATAAAAGGGGGCATATATGACATAATTCTACAGCAAGAAAGAAAATATAATGACTCTTATAAAGAGGAGTTTATTTTTAAGGCAAGTTAATTTTCTCCAGCACAGTTCTTTTACATAGGGTACAATCGCCAAATATCATGCCATTTTTGTAGAATAGAAAATGTTTGTGACATAGTGAACACATGTATTCTACCCTTGCATTAAAGTACGGGGCATCCAAGAACTAATGGAAACCCCCTGGCCGGGTAGAGCTTTCACCCTTGCTAGGGTCACAGACTGACGTAACCTATCAGGCAATTCCTTCAATAGTAATCCTGCATAATCACTACTTTTTCTAAAATAGAAACAACCCAAGGGTTTCACTACTTTCAGAAGGCTATATTTGCGTCATTCTTTTACAAATCGTATGCCTGAAGATCTTTATGACTTTCAGTTGGTTGGAAAATTGTTTTTCAAATAATATACATAAAATTAGCCAACACATGTATCGGAATTTTTTTAAAAATGTTTTCTTCCGAGTTATGATATTTATGAATTTCATTGGGTTGGTTGTTTCTGTCACATTGCGAATTCATTATCTCCGGTTCTAATCATATCGAATTGATACCGTGGTCTCGCCGTTTTATTTATTGTTGTTTTTTTTTCTGATTGCATGCTGAAAATAATTTTAGAAACTTATTTAATGAACACTAGTAACAAATTAATTGTTTAAAAATTTTTTTCATGCTCGCCCCCACCAGCCTATAAAAGCGCAAAAAATATCATTACATGCGTTGTGTTTTACTCTAATAAGCCCATCAAAAAAATAAAAGTGGAGTCTCTATTAGCTCGAAATTAATAACTATCTTTCGACCTTATCGATACTTCACTTTTATTTTTTGATGGACTACTAGAGTAAAACACAATGCATATAATGATATTTTTTTGCGATTTTATATGCTGTGGGAACGAGCATGAAAAAAATATTTAAACAATTAATTTGTTATTAATATTCATTAAACAATGTAAATACATTATTTTTAGCATGCAATTAAAAAGCTAATACAACGATAAATCCAACGGTGAGGCAACGGTATCAATCTGATGATTAGTACTGGAGAAAATAAATTTGCAATGTGACAGAAACAAGCAACCTAATAAAGTTCATAAATAACATAGCTCGGAGGAAACATTTAAAAAAAATCCTGTACATGTGTTGGCTAATTTTATGTATATTATTTGTAAAACATTTTCCAGCCAATTGAAAATCATGAAGATTTTTAGCCATACCTACGATTCGTAAAAGAATTGCTCATTTCTGAGTTTGTATTTGTATTCTCATTATCCTCAACATGTTAATTTATTTGTTGTTAAGAATACGTGTGTCTCTTTAAAGCCATTGACAGCTATTTAAGAAGTAGCAGCTCTTAAATAAGACTAGCCTGTTATGATATGACAAACGTACTGAATGTAATAAATAAAAAACTCAACCTTACGTCACCGGATACCATGGAAGAAACCATTTTGTAGTGAAGGTGGAAAAATTTAGTCTGCTGACGCGCAACCTTTACGATTCTATACTGCCAAGGAAAAAAGTGTTAAAATTCTTCATAACTGTTAGGTGATATAAGTATGGGATAGCAGTTTACTCAACGAATAAAACCCAGCCAATTTAAATGATACCTTTTGATCGGGTTTCTACCTATATCATTGAATAGCAGATTAAAATAATTAACAAATCACCTGCTCCAGTTGAGTGCGACCATTTGCACAAATTGTGCACAATCGTCGATCTCTTATTAATATTTTCTTTAATATATTACTGATAACAATTGTGTACAAAACCGAGAAGTGTAGGATATATTCATTGATTTTCTAATGAAATTAAAAAAATTGCAAAACTTTTACTTTGCCAGCCTTTCCTTGGAATTGTCAAAATAAAGAATCGTTTTAGATTGTTCTAAATGAAAACTCTGAAATGAATTAAAGACATATTTCCAAAAGGAAATCAATTCACCCTTAATAAAATCTTATTACCATCCTCATAGAGTTATGCCAGTTCAAAAATTGCAGGAGATGTATAAAAATAGAAGGGTGGAAGATGGCATATTGTCAGCGAATGCTGCAAAGAAAAGATTAGGACTCGGAATCCCCGAGGCATTACTGAAATTAAATTTCAGGGACGACGATCATTGCATGTATGGTGCGGAATATGATATATAGTCCAAATAGTTCGGAAAGGAATTGATCAGAATAAGGAATATATAGCATATAAGATCATACACGGATAATGTCATTTCCGATTAGCTTCTTGTTATGAACAGTGCCCACACCTACTTTTGGAACAATATAAGTATTTTAACACCGTATAGTAATTTCGAACAAATTCAGAAGTATTAATTATTAAAATACTGTGTTCTCATAAATTTGTTTAGGTAAAGTTATTAGGCAAGTAGTAGAAAAAGGAACAAGAAGTTTAGAACAAATTTTCATTGTTTTGTTAATATCTAAACTGACTTACGTAAAAAGTGACGGATCCAAAATATTTAACAGTTTTAAAATTTAATAAAATTTAATGGGTTTGTTGGACTTTATTCAAATTGATTAATGGATAGCTACGTCTTTTCACAGTAGTTTTATGCTACAAATACGAGCTACAATTTATTATACTTTAATGTACAGGGAGAAATCCAGTCATGTTTTTTTTGTCATCTTTTAGACACCCTGAACAAACAAACCTGAGCAAACCTACCTGCAATATTAAATTTACGTAGATGTAATTTTGTGGCCCAATCATCACCTTTTTGCTTTTTGCTTCATTGTCGAATCCGGCCTGTTATCGGAAATACAACCGTTTTTGCAAAACAGCGTTTGCTACAAATAAAAATCCAGTCATATTTTTTCTTCATTTTTTTGTGGCGCATCCAGTACCACCCTGTATAGTTCTTGACACTATGGCGAATGAAGTGGTTAATTAATGTTGTTTTTAAAGAAATCCTGAAACCTCGAAATATTTTGTAAACCGTTAGGTACAAAATTACGCCCGTTCCAATGATGAGTTCCGCATTGTTGTCAAGTTTACCGTTTTCATGAAATCGACAGGAACTCTTTTTTTAAATGGAACGCTCTATGCGTTATTCAATTTTCGAATTCAGCTTAAAATTCTGAATACTTGTTATTGGGATCATTTTATCCTAAAGTTAATAGTTGGTGGTGGTCAAAAATCGTTAATTTATTGTATTTTACTTTAAAATACCTGTACACGAAAGTTTACCTGAAATGTCTGACATTGTCAGTTTCGTTTATTTACAAAAAATGGATCTTAACAAAAACCCAAAGGATTGAAATTTAAATAATACTGGATTACGGGGCAGAATGCGATGGCACCAAGAAGTTTGTAATATTTTTAGTTTACTCTAAGTAAAGTTTTGAAAAAAATTCGTTAAACTGGAAACGTAAAAAACGCTACACTATTTGGATATTTAGTATAAGAATAAACAATACAGGAGGAAATAATTTAAAAGTTGATGAAGAAAAATATATCAGATGTTTAAAATGTTCTCCATTTACTTCTTGGCAGTAAGCTTTTGTTGTTTCTGTTTCTGTTCTTAACTTTAAATCATCGAGGTTATTTGGCTTGCTTTTGAAAACAACATTTTTGAGGTGGCCCCACGAGAAGTAGTCGAGGGGCGTCAATTCCGGAGACCGAGCTGGCCACTCGATTGTACTCCTACGTCAAATCCATGATAATCCATCTTCCAAAAAAAATCACCATCAAGATATTGCCGAGCATTATGGGCATAGTGCGTTGGGGCACCATCCTGCTGAAACCATATTTCATCATTTGGTGCTTGATTATTGCCTAAAAATTCATATTGAAATAATCAATACAACAGGTAAAATAACGTAACAACACTTACTTATGATTATTTAGAAATAGTTGTGCAAGAGCCGGGACAATTTTATTTCTTAGAATATCGAAATATCTTTCTCCATTTAATGTCTTATGCATGAAGAAGGGGCCAAGAGTTATTCTCCGACCTATTAAACCAACCCAAATATTTACCTTTTGGGGGAACTGGCTATGATTTTCGCATATCCAGTGAGGATTTTTCCTGGCCCAATATGGACAATTATGCCTTTTAACTTTCATCTTCTGTGAGCTCTTGCACAAGTCTTATTTTGTACTCGGTTTTCAGAAGGCGGTCTACAGATATGTGTGAAACGTTGTTTTCCTTTCCAAGTATTCTGGTTCACTGGTTCCTCTAAGCTCAGTAAAACATTCAGAGCCTTATCACCATCTGTTGCACTTTTAGGTCGGCCAGAGCGTATAGCGTTTTTTACGTTTGCAGTTTGACGAAATTTTTTTAAAACTTTAGTTACTGATTTGGTTGATGGATTTCTGTCAGGATATATTTGTCATTAAAAATATTGTCATATTTCCCCAGATATTCATCATTTTTTCCAAATTTCTATACATTTTTCATATTACTTATTTAACATTTCGGAAACCACTCTACGTGCTGCGATTGCATATCGCTGGCCTCGCCTTTATTTTATGAACCCTGACCAGTTTGAACTGTTAGTATAAACTGTTCTTGGGGGATTCATATAAAAAGCGTACCAGCGAGGTGCAAAAGGAGGCGTCACTGTGGTGCCGCACGAATAATACAAATAGCGCCAGCCCTTTAGGCTGACCGAGTACTCCGATAGAAGCTGCCCCCTACGCTACCCAACCTAGCAACGTAAGTGAATTGTGTACCTGAATAAATCATACAAGTGTTTTGGTAAACCGCAGCCTAATTTATCAACCCCGACGACCCCTAGCGTGACATTATTACAAACTTCTTGTTGCGTTCGCATTCTGCCCCTATAACCAAGTGTTATTAAAATTTCAATTCTTTGGGTTTCTGTTAAATCATCCATTTTTTGTAAATAAACGAAACTGATACTGTCAGACATTTCTGGTAAACTAACGTGTACAGGTATTTTAAGGTAAAATACAATAAAATAACGATTTTTGATAACGATTTTCTCAAAAACTGTTAACTTTAGGATTAAATGTTCCCATGAAAAAGTATTCAGAATTTTAAGCTGAATTCGAAAACCGAATAAAATGTAGATCGTTCCATTAAAAAAAACTGTCGATTGTTTAAAAACGGCAAACTTCACAACAATGCGGAACTTACCATTGGATCGGGCGTAGTTTCGTACCTAAGCGTACAGAAGTTCATAAAAATCGGATGAACGGTTTGCAAGATATCTCGAGTTTTTCATATTTTTGTTACACACAGTATATTCTTTAGAATATCTGCATGATTCAAACCATTAATCTGATATAACAAATTTTAATTTAGGTATCTATACTTATATGTATATTTCCGTCGAATTTCGACGGCTTCAAACTCGTTAGCTATGAAGTCATATTCGTCTTCTCAGATTTAACTGAGAATGAAATTCAGTTAGAAACGCTGACAGCCCCTTTCCATTAAAATATTTTTAATCGACTCTATGAGAAGACAGCTTCTCTGTTTGACCAATATGTATGCTTCGTTACCGACCAGGGCGTAAATTAATATTAACGACGGAGGCCGGACATTGACGTCAATTTCCCAAGACTTTGACGAGATTGTCCTTTAAAGGTGGGTTTGTTATAACAGTTTATTCTAAAAAATGTTGAATATATTGTCTTTATTTTTCCATCTGTGTCCTGTCATTAGCGATATTATTCAAAGCCTGCTGAACTATGAAGATGTTGCAGCGAAAGCTCACAGGATAGACAGAGGCGACACTACCCGGGAAATGTCAGAAATAATCAAGTTTATTTAGGTTTACTCAAAATATTGTAGAGAGACAAACAAATAATGAAACGCAGAAACCTGCACTGCTACTTGCTCAGGTATGTTTGGGTTGGCTCAGAATCATTTGCTGTAAAACAAAATATCATAAACAAACCTAAAACTAATTTTTAGTTTTATCGCCATCGTTCGCTTTTTAATGGATAATATCGACATGGCCCGGACAATGTCGTAAAATCACAACTAAATTACGACTTGTCAACAACGCCCACTTTACAGATTTTCCAAGGAACCAAATTATAAAAATAAAGGGAAATGGAATGAGAAAATCTGAGTCAGAGAAAACAATAATTAATTATATACTCTCCCATGTTCGCAAATGTTTAACGATAGGAGAATCGAAATAATATTTTTGCAAAAATATTTCGTGTCGTATTTTGCCGGTAACTGAAGCAAAGGAATATGATTTTATATAACAGATGTAAAAAAATTAAACGGCAGAGGGTACAAGATAGCATAAAATGTGACACAAGAATTTTTTTAAACAAAGTGTAGATTGTAGATTTCTCGTTGTAAAAACCATTTTTTTCTCAACGTACCTACTCGTAATAAATTTCTATTTCCAAAAATTCTTTACACCTCCATAAACAGTTAAAGAAATCGGCATCAAAAAATTACATAAAAACTATTTTCGTAAGATCTGAGTGACGTCCTTTTTATATCAATATTGAAAATATGACGAAATATCGATAAATCAAATATCGCTTTAAAAATACATTCCTAATTTAACAAAATGAAACAGCTCATTTAATTTTTTGCTTTTATTTGTAAAAATAACTTTTCAGTTTACTTTTGGGTCAGTTTCTGTAATAAATTTTGATCTTATTGCAGTCAGAGGTCGAGTGGAAAATAAAAAACGCTGTATGATTCATTTTATGGATCCTCCACATTTTCCCACTAGAGCAATAACTCTTCCGTTTTTGTGCCAAAACCACTCGAATACATACGAAGAATTGCGGTTATATTGTAAAGATTTTCGGAAGTTTATTCCATATAAAATAATTCAAGTTGAACGAACATTTTTTATTAATAGTAGTGTTACTTGTACAGACCCCAGATAAAAAAGCTTAAACTGTTTAAAAATTAATATATTGACAAATCTTTTAAGTGCCTTCCCTTAAGAGCACAATATATTTTGAAATTTAAAAACTAAAACTCCAACTCTCCAAATAAAAATGCATTACGGAAATCCGCTGGCTTTGTGAATTTTTAAAATTTAACATTACAGCATTACCTTCCCTTGTGATTCAACAGAGATAATTCGAAGAGACAACAGGGAATCATTTTTAAACCTGGAGCAAACACATCTTCGCAAAGTATAAGAGAATATTTCTTAATATTTTATTAATATTGACGCATACTGTCTGACGAAATTTAAAAATAGAAGCACGAACGGATTTTCTTCCGATAAATAGACCAGTTATACCGAACCTGTTAAAATAAGAAATATAAAAAAATTTCCCGGTTGGATAAGGAAAAATGTTTTTTGTGGTGTTTTTCTTTATTTTACATACAAAGCATGTTCTTTTTCCAGAGGTGGATCGTGCGCATTTAGCAATAGCCCATCGGATCGTTCCTTGTTCAAGCGCTAGCTGTCTAGCGGCATCTATTACACTGTTCTTTTTTCCAGCGCTTGAACAAAAGCAAAGTCAACGAATTCATCTTCCCACGTCTTCGATGGATCCAATGGAAGTGGAGTACGGTTGGGTACTGCGCTTAAACATCATGCTTTAAATAATAATGGAGCCTAAAGAATATAAAGAAAAATTTCGTGTCAATACTAAAATAAAAATAAAATAAGACCCACAGTTTTTGTAGATACTATTATTTTAAATTTATCTATATAAGCTCCCCGGAAAAAAAGCGCATTCCCAAAATGTTAAGTTCAAGTTAAAGTTATTTTTTATTACGTTGGCATTACAAGCGAGTGTACTGGTCCCGGGTCCTACAGTTTAACGTGAACTTCGAACGGACGGTTATCAGTAAACCGACAGCCAGATCATGCACCCCCCAAGTGCTGTCCCTCCTTGGTTTCGAGAAAATCTGTCCGTCTTTTTTGCTACTTACCGACTGGGGAGTGTGAAACCAGGCCTTCATCCTACGAGATATCCGATCTCATCCGGCCTTTCACCGGCGTGAATAGGGCGGTTTTGATCTCGATTCATTTTGCACTCTTCCCCTGCTTTTCACCTACAGCACCGTACCGTGATACTTCGCAGTACGTAAAATGAGTCCGAAAACTTTTTTGTTTTCGGTGGGATATAAACCCACGACGGTAATCGAAAATCTGTTTATAAGACTACTTTCAAAGGCATTTATTTTTCAACTACATACATATTTTATCCCTTATTTTACATTTATATATAATATATATTTTATCATATTCACATATTTTATTGTATTCCAAAGTACAGTATCTACACTAAGTACAAGCCTACTTTGGAAAAAACGCGACCAGGGTACAGCCGGGGCTGGTGTTAACCCTTGGTAAAATTTTGAGATTTAACAGACGGCAAGAATAGCCTCCACCGGTAACCTTCAGGGCTATGAGAGATTTCAATTTGTCAAGAGACTCGATAATATATACAGAAATTATATTTCTTAAAATTTTTCACTATATAGAGTTTTGCTGTAAAATCGGTTTCGGTTTATAAGACTGACGCCTTAACTAATCGGCCACCGCTGACCCCTCCCAAAATGTTCATTAATGTTTGACGTTTTATAACTTTCTTATTTCAAATCCGTTTTGATCATTTTTTTAGCAGATTGTGAATTAATTATTTGAAATAATAGTGTATTTGTTTATTAATAAACTTTTTTTGTTGAGTTCACAACACCCTGTGGAAAAATTGAAGCACCAATTTTTTTGTTGAGTTCCTGGTTATATATATTTCTAACATTTTGTTTTTTTATTTATCTCGATACCTTTCTCCTTGTAGGCGCTGTACATGTTTAAATAAAACCCTGTTCTCAAGGCGTTTTATATTGAAACCTTAACAAAAAGATAATAAAGTAATAAATATTATTTTGAGTTTTAATATCGTGTATGTCCACCTCTACAGCGCACTATAGTCCAAAGACCCACATTTTTTGGCCAAAAACCTATTTTCACACTTTTAAATTTTTACTGAATATTTATCTCATTAAATGGAGAAATAAATAAAGTTTAAGATTATAAGTAAAGTTTTTCGATTTGGGAACGCGTGCATACAAGTTTTCAGTATTTATATTTGCAACAAGTTAATAATTATTTTCGATTGCTTATAATGGATAAAAACAACGAAGGTATGTATGTCTAATTTTGGTCTTAATTGTGAAATACAGTAACTTATATAAATATGATGGATAACAAAAATGTGAGCGGATATTTTGCTACACATTTTTGGATGGAACACTTGTTTTAAAGTTTTAAAAAAATGCTAGCAACCGCTAGCATTCATTTGTGTTTTTAGTAGTTCGACCAACCCTTCTGATTAGAGGAGCATATTAAAGTTCTGCGAATATCTGCAACTTGCTTAGTTATTGTATTTATTTAGGAACGCAGCGTTTTCAAACGACAGATCTGTTTGGTGTATGGGTAAGCCATACAAAGGAGCCAAAGCTCTACAAAGTGTTTTTAATCGTGCAACGGACACCTCCGATGCTATTATATCCACTATTAATCTTCACAAAAGATTAAGGAATAGAAAACATCTAAAACTACCCGCAGAAGTTATCAATTTATTAAGTACACCACAACCGGAGCCTCGACCATCGACGTCAGCGGCTGCGGAAACTGTTTTAGAGGATTCCGATAATGAGTATGAAGAATCCGAAAGTATTTCTTATGATTTTGAGGAACTTAATAATTTAGAATTAGAACCAGAGTAAATTAGAACTTAGTTTCATTTTCCTACTTTTTTTCGTTTGTTTACGTTTTTTACATTTTGTTATTTTCTTTTTTGGTATTTCTAATTAGTATGTCAATAAAATGGTAAAATTTGCCTGAGTGTTTATATAATTTTATGAAGTTAATAATGCCGTACCAAAAAAACTTTAATTACCACGTCCTTTAATTTTGGCCAAGAAATGTGGGTATTTGGACTATAGTGCAGCGGCGTGCAGTGAAATTTCAAAGCTGTATATATCTGTTCCTACTTACAGGAACCGTACCAAATTTATAGGTTTTAATAGTGAGCCCCACTGGGAATGTTTTGGTAAAAAAAAAGAAACATTTTGTAATTTGCGAAAAAAGTTGAATTTTTGCTGTGCTTCGACTGGAAAAAAATGAGCACGTTTAGTTATTTTATTTATTATTTTTTCTATACAAATTTTACATCATTTTGTCGAGAAGTTTTAAATTTTAAGAGAAAAAAATGTGTTAGTAGAAAGTTATAGTCATTTGAACTTTTTTTAAATCATATTTTAGGTTTAAAAAATGAAAAATTTCAAAAAATTTAAATGACTATAACTTTCTACAAGCACATTCTTTTCTCTTAAAACTTAAAAATTCTCGACAAAATGATGTAAAATTTGTTTAGAAAAAATAATAAATAAAATACCTAAACGTGTTCATTTTTTGCCCAGGGTAGCAATGCAAAAATTAAATTTTTTTCTCAAATTATAAAATGTTTTTTTTTCTTTGCCAAAACATTCCCAGTGGGCTCACTATTAAAACCCCTAAATTTGGTGCGGTTCCTGTAAGTAGGAACAGAGATATACAACTTTGAAAATTCACTGCACGCGCAGCTGCACCTCTAGCAACAATGACAGCACGCAGTCTTCGTGCCATTGAATGAATGAGATTGGTTATTCTCTCTTGATGAATTGCCTGATATTCCTCGTTCAATGCTATCCTTAACTCGTGCAAAGATCTTGGTTGCATAGGACGATGACGAACGACTCTTTTTAGTTCATCCCAGAAATGTTCTGTGGGGTTTAGATCTGGGCTACATGAGGGCGATCCCAGCCTTTGAATTCCCTCTTCACCAAAAAATCATGCATTACTATAAATTGGTCCCCAATTAAAAGAGCAAGTGAAATAGCAGCGTCTTGCAAGATGTCTTTAATGTAACGATGGGATAACGCCTTGATTATTTTCTTTCGACTGGTTAATATCTGTTTTTAAGAAATGCTGTACAATTATCGGCGTTTTATTTATAAACATGTACAACTCCTTCAAGAAAAGAGGTATTGAGAAGAATAAAAAAATAAAATATTAACATCACGCGTAACTTTATAACCAAGACCACAACAAGAAGAATTGGTGCTTCAATTTTCCCCCAGGGTGTTGTGAACTTACGACACAAAGCAACACTTTTGTTTAGACCTGTTAGACCTGACAAATACACTATAATTTCAATTGATTACTTCACTAACTCCTAAAAAAATTATAAATATCGGATTATAAATAAAAAAGTTATAAAACATCAAACATTAGCCATAATTTTGGGATGGCGGCTTTTTTTGCCGGGAGGGTATATAAAAGAAGAAACTGACTGACATATCAACGCACAGTCCCCACTGCTGGGTCTAGAAACTTAAAGTTTTGCATAGGGGTTTTTTATATAACGTAGAACGTAGGCACCTACTACGGAAAGGATTTTCAAAATTCGACTCCTAGGGGGGTGAAAGAGGGGTTTAAACTTTGTCTGGAGAAAAAATATTAGATGGTCCTAATAACTCGAAACTTCATAGAAGTACTCAAGAAAATAAATGCTTAAATACGTGGTTTACGGGTTTTAATAAATCAGCCTTTAAGGGCGTGAAATGAGGGTTCACAGTTTGTAATTTAGTAAAATTGTTATACGGTTCTATTACTTTGAAACTACGTGAAAGTACTCTAAAAAATAAACCCATGTTTTATAACTTTTTAGAAATCAACCCCTAAGGGGATAAAATGAGGGTTTGAAGTTTATAATTGAATTATGGATACCACGCAGACGAAGTCGCTAGTATTACATATACTAACATATACTAAAACCACTTGGCTGTATAAGTCAATAAAGAAAAATATAAATGTAAGTGACTCCCAAAGGAAATAATTTTAAACTCGAAAAGAGTTTACCTTTTAAAAATTCTTTTAACAATCTTCATTAATATTTAATTAAAATTAAGATCATATCATAATTGTTGGCTTAAATAAATTTTAATATAAGATTCGTTAACCTGACCTTCACTTATTGAATATTAAAAGGAAATTTTATTCTCAATTATTTATCAAAAGAGTTTTCAAAGGAGGCTACGAAGAGGCATTGTACAATTCAAACGCGCTGAATTTTAACAGCCTGAAAAAATATCATATTTTTAATTAAAACTTTTTAAGAGAAGTTGAGGAAGTTTGTAAATTGTAATTCCAAACTCGTTCGATTATCGCCCGAATAATCTCACTCGTTTAAAATAGGCTCTTTACCATGGATTTATTATATAAAAGGATACGGGATGATGTAACATTCTTTGAAGCCAAAACACACCATTCTAAGCGACACTGTAAACAAAATTTGTAAACATTGGCCACATCTTATTTTACCTTGTATCTGTGACAAAAAATACGTTAGAAGCATTACAAGATTTGCTAAAAGTAATAGAAGCCCCAAGTTACTTTATTTTCTGCTAAATAATAATAAATTTCAGTTAAAAAGGTTTTATTATTTATAGGTTGTTATTTCTAAAGTTGTTTATTTAAAGTCGCTCCGAATCATTTATAAATCTATATAAATCTATACGTAGCACTTTTTCTTTTCTAGTTCATTAGACAAAGATGTACGTGTAACCGAGTGTTCAGACTGAGGTTCAGCCGTTTTCCTAAACAACCATCCCAGACAGCAACACTTCTGAGCTCCAACACTGCAATGCTATTTTATCTCTTTCTACTACCATTCTTGATTCAATTACGTAGTAATTCGTAGTCTTGTCTATGTCCGTAGTTCGTAAACTGCTCCCCCAAGAGAATAACAAACAACAAAATATAAGGCTTCACGTTCGATACGCTCACAGTATACGGATATCGAATCCTTTTATATAAAAAATCCATGCTCCTTACCATCCTTGATATGTACTATAACATTAATATTACGCACTAGTGTGTAAAGTATTTCACTTTAGGTACTACATGGCGCGGCGTGCGTAAAGTTAGTTCTGTAGTATCTGTATGCACAGTAGTGAAAATAGTATATTACATAACAAGTGTTGTAAGTGACATTTCACACGAATGGGAATGTTGTCGCACGAGGCGATAACAGAGTGCGATAATCCCACGAGTGTATGAAAATTTCTTTCACACGAGTAATGTACAATATTTTTCCTACGACCACCTATGAAAGTGAGACAAAAAACTCGGTTAACTTGGCGAGAAAGTAGTAGTTGAAAAGTACTTTACAAGACACGTGTTGAAAAGTACTTGTCTACATGACATTGAAATAGATGGTGCCAATTTCATTTGTTTTATTTTCAGCACACTTGATGAAAATATTAGTGGTGAAAGTGAGGGTTTTAAAAGACAGAAATCGAGGCTTTTTTGTAAATATTTTTGTTATCGTAGGAAAAATATTGTACATTACTCGTGTAAATGCAATTTTCGCACACTCGTGGGATTATCGCACTCGGCTGTCGCCTCGTGCGACAACATTCCCACTCGTGTGAAAAATGTCACTTTCAATACTATTTCCTACGACCACAAAAATATTTACAAAAAAAACTCAATTTCTGTCAAGTAAAGCTAGCTGAAGTATGTAACTCGTCAAAATATCGATTTTTGTACTGCTTCGACGTCAGGAATTAATAGAAGTAGCGGTAATAACTGTACAATAAATTTAAGTTTTGGTACTAAGAAAACATGTAATAAACAAAATTTATTAAAAATTATCTTGTACATTAATCTTAAAGTGAAATAATCCATTATTTTAGATTTTTCTCGTTTTGTTTTGACAGTAATCACGTCTGAAGCTAAAATAATCGTTTTAAAGGTATTTTAGTTTTCAGTGCGTGGTGTGAAATCATTTTTCCACGTGAAATAATTATTTCACGCACGGTAATAAAATGGCCTACTTCACACATCAAATCCAGTGTCAAAAAGTCAAGCTTTCTTGACAGTTGTAAAAAATAGAATAGTAGGGGAGAAGGGGGCACCTTTGAACGGGGGCACTTTTGAACAATGTATTTAAAAAAAGATATGAAGTGAATTTTTATAATAGTGCAGTTTGGCAACAAAGCCTGAGAGCACTACGACAAACCGACTTCGTTGCGTTGACCAGTTGCCGGTCGTTTGCTTCTTAGATCGGATGTCTGATTTACCTAAATAAATTATAATATCGAACGTGGTTAAAATTTTAAATTAAAACTAAAATACTGACACTTTTAAAGTGATATCGTTTTTATGATATGGTAAGGTGTCAAGAAGTAAGGTACTGTTGAATTTAGACAGGTAAGTTTTCATAGATTTATTTTATAATAATTATTTGTTTTTTTGTATGTATGGGGCACAATTGAACAAAATACTTGGGGAACATTTGAACAGTGTTCAAAAGTGCCCCATATTATGTATTAACACTTAGTTAATGTTTAACTAAAACAATAAATGAGGGGATTTAACTAACACCATCTTTCTTGTTTACAGATCTTTGCATATACCTAAAACAATGGTCAGAAATTATGTAAAAAAGCGAACAAAACCGGAATTCAGTGAAGAAGATATGCAGAAAGCAATGGAATGTGTGAGGAAGAAAGAACTATCTCTAAGAAAAGCTGCTGAATCCTTTGGAGTGGGTCACACTGCACTATATTATCGACTAAAAAAGTAGGGACCCCAGATCGCGAGCATTTTTCCTCGAAGCATACCTTCAGACAGGTGTTTACGAATGAAGAAGAAGAGCAACTGGTCTTATATATTCTTAAATGCTCCCGAATGAATTATGGGCTAACGTACAAACTATTGCAGAAATTGGCTTATGATTATGCGTTAAAATTAAACAGAAAATTTCCTGAAAAATGGAAAGAGAATGGATTAGCAGGAACGGACTGGGTAAAGGGCTTTATGAAAAGACACGAACAACTGTCATTGCGTAAGCCGGAAAACACAAGTTTATCTAGGAGTACGAGTTTTAACAAAACAAATGTCACGGAATTTGACGAAAATTATAGCAGAGCTCTTCAAAAACATCAATTTTCTCCTCACAGAATATTTAACCTGGACGAGACAGGTGTAATGACTGTTGTACAAGCGCCCAATGTAATTGCAGAAAAAGGAGTTAAACAGGTAGGACAGGCGGTTTCAGGGGAGCGAGGAACACTTGTTACAATGGTTGGAATTGTCAGTGCGTCGGGAAATACAATACCGCCTGTTTATATTTTTCCCAGGGCAAGGTTTCACGATACGTTTATGATTGGGGCGCCACCAGGAAGCCTCGGATTAGTTAATAGCCCAACTAGTGGACGGATGACTTATTCCTAAAAACTCTAGAACACTTAGTAACCCACACAAAATGCAATAAGGAAGATCCCATATTGCTCCTTCTCGATAATCACGAGAGTCACTGCTCTTTGGATGCTATAGTGTATGCGAAAGATCATGGAATTGTAATGGTAACTTTTCCACCTCACTGTACGCATCGGCTACAACCGTTAGATGTAAGTGTAATGGGGCCCTTTAAGGCGAAATATAAAGTTGCACAAAATGATTGGATGCTTTTGCATCCAGGTAAGACAATAACCATTCACAATATTGCTGAGCTGTCTGGAAAAGCATTTCAAAATTCCTTTACCTTGAAAAATATTATTGCTGGATTTCAAAAACCGGGCATATATCCATTTGACCGTAACGCATTTACTGACGAAGACTTTGATTGTGCTACTGTCACTGATAGGCCTGATGTAAATTCTTCGATCAACACGGATGTGCCACAGCCCCAACCACAACAGTTAGAACCTGAGAGTGCTTCATTACCGTCAACCAGCAGAGAGAGCCTCGATAATCCACAAGACCTTCCATCGAACAGCTTGCCTACTTTGCCTGTTGAATCTGTGCGACCCTATCCAGAAGCACCTCCAAGAAGTGAAAATTCACGCGGTAGAAAGAGAGGCCGATCTAAAATTCTTACAGAAACCCCAGAGAAAGAAGCCTTGGAAATGGCATTAAGAGCTAAAGACCAGAAAAAAGCGAAAGTTACAAAGAGAGTCTTCAACACAGAAGAAACATCCAGTTCAGATGAATCTTTTTCCATGCATGATGATTCTGATGTTCTCGATTTTGAAGAAGAACAGTCAGAAGTTGATCTTGATTATGAAGTTTTATTTAAAAACTTGTCAGTAGGTGATTTTATAGTTGTAAAATTTTGTACCAAAAAAACTGAAGTGCACTATGTTGCTCAAATTTTGAAAAAGACCAGTTGTGATTTAGAAGTCAAGTACATGAGAAAGAAAGGTTTAAAATTTTATTTTCCTGAAACTGACGATATTTCTACTGTAGAAATTGGAGATGTTATCGGCAAATTGCCATCTCGTTCACAGTTAAAGGGTACGGAAAGAACACAGTCCTTAATTTCGTTTAAGTTGTCCTGGTCTTCGTTTAATTTTCGATAAATATTTAACGTATTTTAAGTTACTTATGTTCTAAGACAATTTTCTGTAAGAATAAATGACTTTATTTTTCTAAAAAGTTGTGTTGAATTGTACCACACTCAATGTTCAATTGTGCCCCACTCAATGTTGAATTGTGCCCCTCAGTGGGGCACCATTCAACAATCTGCCCAAAAATATTGGTAATTCTATATAATCGATGAAGAATAGATTTTATAAAAATTTTCTATTATCAATTGAGAGATAAAATATAATAGTATTATCTTATCTCTAAATCGCCTTTTTACTATCTATTATTTTGAGATGAAAAAATTCCAACTAAAAAAGTGTTGAAAGGTGCCCCCCTCTCCCCTACATAACAAGTGTTGAAAGTGACATTTGACATTGAAAATTACTTTCACACTAGTAATGTACAATACTTTTCCTATGACCACAAAAATATTTACAAAAAAAACTCAATTTCTCTTTTAAAACCCTCACTTTCAACACTAATATTTTCATCAAGTGTGCTGAAAATTAAAGAAATGAAAGTGGCACCATCTATTCATCTATTTAAATGTGACAAGTACTTTTCAACACACGTGTTGTAAAGTGTACTTTTCAACACGCGTGTGATATAAGGCACTTTCTCGCCAAGTTAACCGTGCTTTTTTACTCACTTTCATAGGTGGTCGTAGGAAAAAATCTTTATAGAATTGAAGTAAAAAAGAATAGAGACATGTACACATATTTGTCTATTTCCGCATTATGTTTCCCCAGTACTATGTTGAAAATTCTCTACTGAGAGAATTATTTTTTCTTGAAATAAATTACTGAATTAATCGTCCGTAAATTTAAAAAACGTGTTACCTATAAATTTATATCTTTCTTTATCCGAGAGCATGCTTCCAAGGACAAAAACTTTGCCTTTATAATATCTTGCGGAAGCACCAAAGCACGGAGAGTGGCATGAATGTGGAATTACGGAGACCATTTATCACTGTTAACTGTTGCCATTCAGCAACTCCAAAATACATGTCCGCAATGGCCGCAGTAATGCTGCTTGTTTCACGAAAGTTTCTTTTCACATAATTTCTAATTTTAACCCTACTTTTCTTACTTTGAGACGTGACGGACTAAGCATCAGAGAAATGAAATTACATTTATTTTCATATCATAGACGTCGTGGGTAGAGGTCGGCTTTAGAAATGGTTTGTGTTGTGTATTAAACACCCACATTTTCAACCGCTTAGTTTGATAAATGCTCGGCTTTACAGAAATTTGCTCGACCACGAGGTCCAAAATGATTTTATTCTTAAATCTGTGTCCACGTTAAAGAGGGTTGATCGTTAACTAATTAGTATATATTTCATTAATACATCATTAAACTAATACCAGCAGACCAGCAGCTATGTTGACGGTAATATATAATATAATGGAGATGACATATTGGTCAATAACATCTAATACTACTTAGAATAACTAATATACTTTTTGCGCTTGCACATTTTTTATGCAGTAAAACAAAACATAAATATTAACAATATAACTAATCCGTTCTTGCGGCTGCTCTGCTCTGTTCCAACAAGGAGTCCGTGACAGTTTCTAACGGTGAGAAAAAATTCGTCAGTTACATGTGCTGCCGTGTCATATTTAATATTCATCTTGGCAACTCTATTTGTGATCGAAAATCATTCACGGACTCTTTGTTGGAACAAACCTGATGTCAATTAGGTGTTAATGCCAGATTTGACTTATAAAATAAGATAGCTCCTAAGTTCATCGCTTTAACTTTACAGTTGGAGTCTACTATGTTTTATCATCCAGTTTCCCGGAAAGTCGGAAAAAATTATAAATTAGATTGATCAAAAGTACTCCAAAACCCATTATTTTTTTGGTACAAAATATTTCTACTGGACATGACTAAGGACCAAGTTTTTTTTTTTGAAACGTTACATTTTTGCACCACTGAAAAAGGCAAATGTATGATAGATTGAACGAGATATAGGTACTATACTAGCGGGTACCCGCGGCTTTGCTCCCGTTTACTCCATGATTTTATTAGTATAGGCATAGCAAACCCTGTGAGGCATCTCGATGGCATTCCCTGTAGATGAAAAAGTAATGAAAATAGATAGTCTTTTGATATAGGGAATTGTTACACTGCTTATAATATGTTTCGTGTCCTACGCCCAATAGGTTTTGGGTCTGTATGTAGTCCAAGAGCCAATCCAAAAAATCCACCGTGGAGAGGATCGGGGGTACACTGCTCAGAAAATAGAAATTGAACGTGTGCCCTATAAGAGAGTTAATTTTGTTTTTTTAATAAATTTTACCCATTTTCGAGAAATCACGAAAATTTCTCTACAATTAAAGTGATTTTTGGACATAAACAGTAGAGTTCTGGGAATGGGCCTCATGAAAAAGACCCATTAGTCAAAGGTAATGCGCTAGGGTTGCGCCTCTTGACGTGACTCATGGCGGGGTACACTACCTGCGAACCAGTAGATCAATTGTGATTATTATCTATCCGTAAGACGCGCGGCGTAGACTGCCGAGCTTGGTGTTAAACAAAATAGGGTTGCCAGATAAGTTTAATTTGTAGAACCTTTGAGTTTTTTTGCATTTATTTTTGATGGAATACGAGAAACAATTACGGTCAGATTCTCCAACGCTGGTCTGGTCTAATTTGACAATCAAAAGTGTTACGTGGGTGCGTCCGGATTTGTGCACTGTTTTTCAACCAGCATTTTTTCCTGTTTATATTAAGTAATTGGATTGCAAAATAGCTTTAAAACAATAACCTTAAGTGGCCAAACATTTAAAGCTATTTTTCATTATAAGATATTAACACTCATATTTTATCCATTTTTTCAAAATTAGCGCCCATCAGCTTTCCCGAAGTTAGCGGCTGCTACCAATACAAATTCTAGTACTCAACCCAGTATGAATTAAATAATTCACATGACCGTCCATGCCTGCGTGGGCCATTTTTGAAACCTAGTCGCTATTCTAATTTTTTTAGAGGCGTGTGGTGGATACCTATGTATCTACACCATATATGAGGAACATATACTCCAAATTTGGTGTTTCTGGAGCGGGTGGTTTAACTTTGGCGTTGATATGTTAGTCAGTGAGGCCTTTGCATTTTAAATCGGAAGAACATATTTAAAAAAATCTGTACTAATAGTTAGATAGACAATTTTATTATAAGTATTAATAAAATTTATCTGTAGAAAAAGGTACATCATATTTTAAATCAATTTTACTTAAACTCACGATAATCACTAAAGAAATTGCACTTACGTCACAGAATTACTGAAATTAATTCTGGGATAAAAAAATATCGAGAAAATAAAACGTAATTTTTAAATGACATACTAGGAGTGAATAGAACCAAAATTCTAACCGCCATAAATATCCTATTCTAGCCTATTTCGTAACACAGGCTTAACCAGTTCATATTGTGTTTTAAAATTTTGGTGTTCATCCATTTAATGAGATACTTAAACTGATGAGTGGAAATTGGCTATATCATGGGTTCATACTAATTTGATTATTAAACATCTGTGACATTATCAGTATTCACTGAAATTTTATTGTGTTGTATAATAATTACATACTAAAGTGCTAATATGTGGACTGTAAATTTATTACAAAATAGGAAACTCTCAATTTTATGAAAACTAATTTATTATTAATTAGATGTTTTTGTAGGGCAGTTTACTTCTATAAGTTGCGAGGTCCAAAATAGAAACTTTCTGGTCCATTTTGGGAAACCAGTTTTCAATATTGAACTTTGGATAAAAATTTTCCCATGGTTATTGAACCTTGTTTTGTCAATTACTTGGGCCAGTCTATTAGGCATTGAGTAAATTAAATTTATTATAATACTTGGGTCGGGTCAAGCTCTTTCCAGCACTCATGGATTATTTCCCACAATTCATTAGAATTTTGAGGCATAAAAATTCGGTAATATATACTTTTTCCACAATTTTATTATAGCCCACACATTTTCTGTTTGAATAATATCCGGACTGAAAGAAGCTTTTGTTCATTTTTGACGAGAACTAAAGAGTTCGAAACCGGTCTGCAGGTAACGACATCCAAACTTCCTTCTTCCTGGTAGTTTCTTGCAGTCAAACCAAGTATTTTGTTGTCTAACAGTGTTAGTCAAAATACGGCAAATTTTGGTATGTAATCCAGCGCTCGGAAGGGCCATATAGCCCGGAGAATAGCTGTTTTAACATCATTTGTTCAAATCCATATAGCATAAGGCATCTTCAGGTGGTTTAGAGAACTGATTCTCATTTCTTACATATTTACATGTACCCCTGACAAGTAAGTAGACTTCATTCATTGTTGAAGTATCCTGTTGATAAGTGGGAGCATAATATACATTACGATAATTTTCAGCATTGAATCTTCCCTCCAATCTCTAGCATACGTCAAGCCGTGTCAAGCCCATGGGTACCTACTACCTACTTATCAAACCCTATATACTGACAGAAATGTGCCCAGGTCTGAAAGCAAGGTCGCTAGTGTAACGCTCTTCAAACCTTGTTCGATATGATCGATTCACACGAATTTGTCTGTTATAAGTAGATTGGAAACTCTTTTCATTCGTGAATACTACGCATATTCCAAAATTGAGGTTCGCGATATATGTGTATAATTTAATGCAAAAGACCGCCTTCAATCTTCTGTTTTAATTTCATTTTTTTTTTGTAGCCACGCAGTTTTTTAAATCTGATCCATTGATTCTTCTGCTGGCCGTAGGTCGACAGCCCGAGAATCCTGTGCCATTCATAACTTCCCTCGCGATTTCAAAGGGATTATCTTTGAAGTGCCGGGACTGGAAATTATAGTACGACCGGAACCATCCTTCCTTGCCAAGGACCCTTCTTGCTCCCAGCGCTTTTTAATTTCTAGGAATGTGCTCTTATTTCTACCATATAGCTGCGCTGAGGGACGAATTGATCATCCTTGTTTAATTTTTGTTAGTATTTGTGCCTTCTCAACTTCTGTTAAACTGTTAAAAAAAAGTAAAAATTTAAGTACCTTTATTTCTCTTGTTGCTTTAAAAGTTATTCAAATTGATAACCATGAACTTCTTGGCAGTAATGAAGTCGATTTTGGAACTCTGACAAGAAGTACCACCTGCCATTCTCGAAAATATGAGAAGTGTTCCACAATCGACCTAATTACTGCCAAGAAGTACATGGCGGTCATTTTGAACAATTTTTAAAGTAATAAGAGAAATTAAATTTTTAATTTTTTTCCCACGATTTTCAATTTTTAAAGGCTTGCCATTTAAAAGCGAATTAAGATACGGACCTCAGGTTTGCTGTAAAATGTTTCTTTTTTGAAGACCTTGAAATTGAGGTGCCACACGGTGTAGGGTTGCAAATAAAATTTTTGATCTCAACTCCCTAGCGTCACCCCTTAAAGGGATAGAAAAAGTTAAATTACATAAAAAAGTATAGTCTCTATCTTTACTAATAGCAAAGGTATTTGCCCATACTAAGACGGACACCCTGTATATATCAAGAAAATACTAATAATAAGAAAGAATTTTGTATATATTGGTTTAGAAACAAATTACAAGAAGTTAATTGTTCCCTTCAAATTTTTGAATTTTCGCCATTCATAGAAAAGCTCCAATTTTGTTAACATAGCGGTAGTACCTGAAAACATTAACAATTAATGGCGGGCCCTAACGCAATTACATTTTTTTGTTTCATTATTCACACTAATAGTTAAATAAATCTAATAGCTGCAAACACCTGCAATTTTTCTAAACAAATCTAAATATTCAAGAAAAAAAACTGTCATAAAAATGTCTCTTTTAAAAACAAAAACGTTTTAATACAGTTATAATACACTAATATAATTGGTATAGGGAAATTATTGTATTAACCTTCCTCATCACTAGTCATGGAAAAATTTGAATTATATCGCTTTTAACTTAGAAATAAGGACTGTTTACTGCCATCAACAAACAGTTACTGGTAACAATAAAATAGAGGGCTCGGACTTTATGGACCTATTGTTATAGCCCTATCCTTTTTCTGAAAATT
This sequence comes from Philopedon plagiatum, assembly GCA_963971165.1. Lineage (NCBI taxonomy): Eukaryota > Metazoa > Arthropoda > Insecta > Coleoptera > Curculionidae > Philopedon > Philopedon plagiatum. The sequence continues at coordinate 26,024,137 of OZ020197.1, read as the reverse complement.
CTTTTGTTACCAGCGGTTGCTTTAGGATGTTATTACAATCCCCATAAACTATTTGAATGATGCTGATTGCTATATTTTATTTATACCTTCTTTCGCACTAAATACGCTTTCTAGACCACAGTGGCGATGCGTTGCAATGCAATTGACTAACAACAGAAACAATGAACCAACAAACAAGTCAACAAATAGACTTTGGCATTTCTAATATATGTAGGTGAATAAGTAAGGATGATAATAACCTAACTTATTATGTGACCTAAATTTTAGCCATTACTAAATCTTAAATCATTTTTAGTGAATCCCGAGGCAAGATGCGAAAGCGATGTTGGGGCTGTTAGCACATTGCAATATCCTTCCATTTTACCCGTTACTCCTTTTCTGTATAAAGTTATGCGTCAGTTATCCAAAATGTTAGCCAAAAGTAACAAAGGCAATTAACAGCAAAGGGACTTTTAATTACCGTCATAAATGATCAAATCCATTAGCATGAGAATGCGGATTAACTCATTAACCTTTTCAGCCCTCTATTTGTTAAATATTATTCTACCCTTGTTGTTCCTTCTTTCTACCTTCCCTTTATATTGCACTTACTTACTAGGCTTAAATAGCTGACCCATCATCTGTTTAGGTTATAAAAGCAGGTATCAGCTAGTTTTAACTTAATAGTTTTTGGGTTTTGCTATAGCCAAAATTTATTCGGACAGATTGTTATGTTTGGTGCAGATTTTGTAGGTCCCATTAGGACTTATTGACCCAACAAATTAATTTAGTTTATGCAAAATTCCATGAAGTTTACGTATACTTTTTGCCGGAAAGAGTTTAACAGGTTTGCCACTCTTGTTTGCACAATCTACATTGATCAACTCTAATTACATAAGAATTATCACTTCATTAAACTTTTAGTCTTTGTTGAGAAGTGGTTAAATAGTAAAATAGTCACTTGAGGACTGCCAACTAGGTAGCATGATTAAGGCAGTTTTTTTAGTCAACTAACTCAACAGTAAAAACTTCATAAAACAGAAATTCATTCAGCAAAATGGAAATGGGATAGGATTATTAAATAGATGAAACTAGAACTAAAAAATATTTTTGTTATATGTTTTGTTAGAGCACGTTGTTGATTTGACAAGTATAAGTAAATAATATCACCTTTAACGTTTAAATAAGACCCCTCTATAGACAACGATTTGGCATAAAATGAACATACTTTACCAGATGTAAAGTACCTGTTTAGAAAATGAAATCGAAGATATTCTCGACGAATTGCCACTTGAAGAACGTCGACGTATTATATGGCAACAGGACGGAGCTCCTCCCCAAAATATAATTGAGGTTCTCAATTTTTCAAACCATCAGTATAAAGAATGGATCGGTAGATATGGAACGTTACAGTGGCCTGCAATCCTGCAAATAGCCCAGACCTCACACATCACACCTCTAGACACATTTCTTTGGGGTCATTTGAAAAATGTCATATACAGCAATCATATCAAAATATTGAAGAAATTCGAAGGAAGGGGACAAATGAAGTAAGAAATCTGAACGAAAATAATGCTCAAAGTATTATAAACACACTTCAGAGGCAGAGAAGAATGTATGGAAAGTGCGAAGAAATAAATGGCGGATATGTTGAAAATTTCTTTTGATATTTATTCGCCAATGTTAACATTTCTCCATTTATGGTATAATTCATTTATTATTGCTTATAATCACTGGTTATTGCTTTCAAATATTAATTACTAATAAAAACCCACGCTGACTAAAATATTATTGTCAACCTTGACATTTACCTTGACCTACTTACCAAGAAAATTTATAAAGGTAGCAGATATTTCGTTCGCAACCTGGAGAGTTACGTTAAAATTAATTTATGCGAAATAATTTTTAATTTGAAATATTTCAAAAACGATTGAAAATCCGCATAGGGTGTGTTATATAAAATATGCCTAGAACGTCTCCTATAATCCAAAAATATGATAAAAATCATACCATCCAATTTAAAATAAGAGAGAAAATCGATATTTTACACTAAAGTTTTTTTTATTCGATGCTCAATTGTTTTGCTGATAAGATGTACCTACTATGAATGATCCATACAAATTCCCAAAATTTTCATATTTAACATTTTTTCTCATCTTTAAAAATAAAGAAGTTAAGTATAAGGCCTGTTCACTTTTATTTGGACATCCCTGTAGGTACCCTGTACCCGTCGATTGCACGTGTTTTACATCTCCTCCAAACATGCATCATGTTTGTGCGCGGCCATGTAACCTGGCTTTAGTGTGATTCTGGCATAAAATTTTAATCAATTATTAATCCTTCAAATTTAGACGCATTTTTGACTAGTTCTTCTTATGTATTATTGTACCTCTCTTACAAGGTTTTTTAGATACTGTAAAATAAATTTGGATTAATTTTTGTTTATATCAATTCATTTTTACATTCTTAAAATATAATCTTTACTTTCATAATAATTTTTTTCATAATAATCTTTACTTTCATAATAATCGGACAAGTCGGATGAGATTTTTGGATATTCCTAATGTTTAAAAGTTGTGTAATCCTCTAATGTATGTGATAAGTGATAGCTTAGGCATATTTAGGCATTTTTTCTTTAAAGTCACACGAAACTTCTTCAATTACGACCACGGTTCTTTAAAATTCCAAATGTAAAAATTTTTAAATAATTTCACTAAAATTGGGAAATATCAAGAGTAGCAAGCATACTATAGTTAGAGCAAAAATTGTTTCAAATTTTTTATAGAACACATAGATATTGTGAATTTTTTTAAATTGGACTTATTTTCGAATCATTTTTATTGCTTTCAGAAAAGTCAAGTTTTTGCTTAAAAAGAATAAAGTACTTTAGGTACGGTGGTACATTAAAAAAAAACGGGTAAACGACTAAACTTCAGACATTTTACAAATAATCTAGAGACAAACAAATTAAAATTAGATAGTCGCTCTTTGGCCCTAAGTCCACGAAATATCAAATTCCTTACACTGTGCGACGCGACGCCACAATGTCGAGTCGCATGGTAGGTACCTACCTTATGAATAGAAATCAACTTTAAACAGAAATAATTAAAATTGGATTAAATTTTCTAATTGTCTTAGGCGCTCTCTAACATAATTATTTCCAAATCGTTTGAATAATTTCGAAAACTACCACAGACAAAAATTCAAACTCAGTTTAACATTAGAGTACAAAAATACATGTTTCCGTCAGATCATCATCTAAAAACATTTATAATTGTTTTTAACAATTTGTAATAAGAGCTGTGGACGCACGTGTGCACATGCAACAGATTCCAACAACTTAATATTAAAATATTGCGACTGCTTATTACTTGCAAAAAGGTTTTTTCCCGATATGAAGTAAACTTGGTTGCCTATACACTTCAGTAGATATTTTATTCAGCTGCGAAAGTTCCCTCTTATCGAACTCCAGTCGACCCTCCATGTAGTGAAAGTGAATGCAAGTATACGCACTGACGAAGATTTAATTTGGTATTGCCGGTAGGCGGGGAGATTACGTTGAGGGGACCACAAACAGAGCCGCACTGATAAATATTTTAGGTTTAGTATCGACATTTCTGTCCAGCCCGAACTTTTTATTTCGGAAAATCATACCAATATTGGTAAATAACTAATTATATTTTTTCACGATTTAAGAACGGCGGTAAACTGTCATCGTAGAAAAATTTAATTCTTATCCTCACGACGTCATGTTTTTTACGCTACGGGGTCATAAATCTAGAAGTAATAAATTAAGGCTCTATTTACTTACGTAAGTTACAAAGGCCTACAATTTTTTTTTTATCAAATTGCTACACTGAAATAATCAGTTTATATGACTATCAATTGCTTTCAAATTTTAAATTATCTCCCAGGACACAACATTTTTATATAATTTTATGGAATGACCTCGGTGTCCGTCCGTCCGCCCGTCTCTCACAGGCGATTTCCTCCGAAACTATTCGACGTAAAAAATTGAAATTTAGCACAGAGATAAAGTGTGGTGGCCCAATTATAGACGTGAAGTATAAAAAGTTGAATTTTGATTATGGGGGTTAATTTCAGGGAGTAAATTGGGGCATAGAAAAAAGTTTCAAAGGCATCCTGTAGGATGTCAAATGAAAGCTTATTGAAACACGAATTTAACAATGTATATGATGTATTTTTTATGCACTTTTTACATTTTTCGGAAAAAACGCTTAAAAATTGCTATCCTCCACCCTTATCACCAAAAGGACCACTCAGAAAAATCTGAAAAAAATTATGAACATTGATAATTAAGTGTAGATTGAGAAAAAATTATCAGGTTTGAAAAATTCAAGCGCGATTAATTGTTATAGACAATTTAATTGTTTATTTCCATATAACTGCTGAACCACTGGTTTTAGATAAAAAGTTGGTCGAATTTTTTCTCACGATGTAAAAAACAACTTTTGTCCTTACACGTTTTTCAAAGACGTTGCCACAAACCGCGAAAAAACTGTGACTGTGTGACTTAAACCTTAATAAACAAACACAAAAAATCTAAACATAATAACTCCCACCTAGCCTTTATTATTTAATTTATCTGAAATGAAATGTTAATGTTACTTATATTATTAATAATTATCTGATACTAGGAAAAATACATACATGACATAATTGCAAAGCTCCTGATAAGCCAGAAAAAATAAACAATAAAGATACATCAAAGCGTAGACCGACGCAGGCGCAGCGGATAAAGGGTGAATAGAAACGGAAAAAATTTGAAATAAAAGAAATAATGAACTAATACAAGCAGCCTAGCTTAATGAAAGTATCTAAAAAGCTGCTGCTCTTGACCTGTAAGATTAAATGCATTTCTTTCTATTCTTCTAATAATTATAACTTAAACTTAGTATTTTTTTAGAACCTTTCAGTTCGATTAATTTTAGTTTACGATATCCTAATTTAAATTGACTTTACTTTCCCAAGCCAACCAAATGATGTGACTAGCGACAATCAATTGGTGTTAATTTCTTAAATCTAGCCTTGTAATAGTAACTCAAATTGTGTAAATCATTTTAATTTTACACTTCAAACTACTAGTATTTCACCAAAAAATGTAGATAGATATGTATAAATATTTTATTACCTCCATAATAATCTGTTTTAATACTACATAGTCAACATTTTGCCTAAAATAAGAGTAAATATTGGCGTCTTGGGTTAACTATGAACCGCAGCAGTAACCAAAGACGCAAAAAACATTAAACTTATATTGGTGTATGTTTACACTGAGGTATGGTGCAATGAGCGATGAGATGCTTTGAAATGCTGCAGTGAGTGCGTTTCACAGCAGGCAATTTTTTTCTTTGTGTTTAAATACAACGCTACATAGACGCGTGTCAATCATGTGCTGTCCTTCGTTAAGAAGGTTGCAACGGGAATAATTGTAAAAAAATCGTGTTAGAAGAAAACTCATTTTTTAAAATAGGTAATATTAAAAGAAAACTAGAGAATAAAAAGCGGCAATGGATACAAGAAATCAACCGTGAACCGTCATGATTTGGGAAGTTTCATTAAATGTTTCCGGAACTGATGACTTATTTTTACAATTTTCAAACAGTCTTTTGAAACCTTATTGAAAATGGTATAACACCATTAATTTTAATTTTCCACGTCCATTTCGATTACCGGTCGCGCGATGACTGACGATGTCAGTGCCGATCAAAGATCAAACTATCCTATCATCAAAACAAACATGCGTGAAAATCTATGGCGCGACGAAGAATCGGCATCACCTCGTATTTAATCCACGAAATAGCATTTTACAAACAAAATAATCGCAAAGCATCTTATCGCTCATCGCATTGCGGCGCAGCGGCCAGCGTCGTAGTCGTACACTTATACAAGCTTCGCAGTGCCAACAACCAGTCAATCCGTCCCTGTGTTCCCTTCCATGAACCAACTTCGAAAACCCTCCGTTTCGCTCTCCGTTGTCGAGCGGCGGATGGAGACTCTGCTTACCGAGCCCGAGACCGACCCGACTGGTATTAGTCGGCCTTGTCATCTCTTTACATTAGCTAAACTGTTGCTGAGGTCTTGAAATCTACTAATTTCGTGATAGTTTTTACGTAAAAAAACGCCAAAATGGCATTTACGGGGGACTCTAAGGCCCCCTTGAGGACTGTAAAAAGAGTACAGTTTGGTATTCTTAGTCCTGATGAAATTGTGAGTGTATTGTGAAATGTGTTGAAACCTGTGTTGTGTTTCCATATTTATTGTTGTTTTTAGTTTGAAAACGTTTACTAATCGTTTCCTATTCCTTTCTTTGGTGGAGTCTGCTTACCTTTAACCACAGAAATAAACGTAAAATGTAAAGTTTTTTTATTAAATTTGTGTATTTTCTTAAAAGAAACAGTCTAACCTCGAAGATATCAAAACAGCGGCGTCTTTTATCTCACTTGTGTATTTGGCTTCGTGCATATGTTTTCTCTGTTTTAAATTGTCATCTGTCGAAAAACCGTCGCGCAATTGCCGATGGCGGCCATGTTAGACATAAGTAGCCATTTTTGTTTTAATTATTATGTTTTCGCGAAATTAATGTTCATAAGTTTTATCAGCATAAAAAATAATTTATTAACTGTATATTATACCTAGTTACTATCCCATTTTTAATAATAAAATAACCTATTATTACTGTTGGCAGTTTTTTATTTCAACATAAGTTATAATTTTAACATGTTTTTGACGAATAACTAGGTACTATTTTTGTAGGGTGCACTATTTTTAGTGGGTACAGCTATAACATATTTTTCTCTACCCAATTTAACTTATTAACTCATTAACCTAATTAACTAGGTATTGTTGGTGACGCGTAGGTAAAAAAAGAAGTACCTACAAGTCATTCACAATTTAAAAACATCATAAAGGATATTCTTGGAGTATTGTACCTTAGACTGTGAATTGAATATGCCTACTATTAATTCAGAAATTTGCCTCTGGGTATACTATACTTAACATGCAGAGTTTGATAAAGCAGGTTATTACGTAGTTACCAAAATAAGAAGTATGTTGATTAAAAATCAAGTAATTGAAATCTTCAAAATGCAACAGTTCCTAAGAATTTGTTCTCGTTTTTCTTTGGAGGGTTACATATGAAGTACCTAATAAAGAGTATTGCGGAGTATTGCTTAGCTTTAAAGAATTTTGCAAACATGTTTTAGAGACCTCTTAAGATAGATCAACAGATCAATACATATAGGTAGAATGATGAGGAAACAGTGAAACAGACAACATTCGTACCTATGTACCTACATGTTTTCTATGTACTATAATTTGTACCCGTGAGAACATTTTGACGATTTTTAAGGATTAACCATTGCAATTTATTTTTTAAATCTTGAACACCTCTTATAAAACTAAAATCCCAGCGAAAATCATTATTGATTCCCTGTATCGTCAATAAATAGGTGCCTCTCCCCATTCAAAGAAATTACTTAGGTAGGTACCTTTTTTGGAAATACCTACCTGATACAAATTTACAGCTTCTATTGGGTTTCTAAGATTGCCATTCTGAAGCAATTAGGGTCGCTTTAAAAATAAACAAAGCAAAAGTAATTATTAGACTTATTTTTTATGGAAAGCTACATACCTATATATTCACACACTAAACAGGTACTTAGGTACCTACCTACATAATTTAATAAAATACTAAAAATCTATCTAATTGTATGCTGGCAACCTTTTTTGTATTCACATTCCTTACGAACATAATCACGATAGTTAGGGCTAGGTAACTGGACATTACTTTATTGTTGCTAGGTAACTGGACATTACTTTATTGTTGTCATAAAATAAATGATAGTTCCCGAATGGCCGAAAGAAAATCGTAGTCATTAATACCGTATGTTTATTTCATAGAAAATAAAAATTCGCATACATACGAACCATGGAAAGTAACTTTCTCCGAATAAATCTCGCTGTTTTTTCTTGAAACAGTACCTACTTAAAATTCAGAATATTTCTCAAATTATTACATACTTAGTCCTGAGAAGCGGCCAAGGTATTTTGCTAACTATAGGTAGTGTACCTACAATTAGGAAAAATACCCAGTAGTTTATTATCAAAGAGCTTATTATGGATTAATGCAAAAGTACGGCAATACACCGAACCTGTTAACGTTACAAATTCCGTCAATACTTAAATGTTACATTTTTTGACGTTTAAAAAAAATATTATTAGCCCTTTGATATCGGGAGTCCTTTTAGTATTTTTTACTGACAATGAAATAGTTTTTAAACTGAATAAATTAAGTAGATAGACACATCTACGCGCGATAAAGTTTTGGATGACAATAAGTTTATAACGTAAATTTGGGTTTAAGTGCTAGGCCCAGAAGAAAACTTTCTAAAAATGAAGAAATTAACCTAATGTTACACCTCGTGTTACACACAAGACTTAGAGTCAATATTATTAATGCTTGACAAATAATTGGTTTGCCGGAATGGCGAACATGATGTTTTCATCGCGATTTTTTATTTATGCAAGTATGGGTGATGACTACTAATTTATATAATGAAAATAAAAATGTCCTGGAGACGAAAAAATTAGCTTGTTTTGTGTTTCTTCTAATTTTTCTGTTGTTAGAAAACAACTGAATTTATAATGACAAGGAATTGAAACGCAAAATCTGATAAAATAAATATAATGGTTGTGTAGATAAGCTTAAGAGTTAGGCGCAGTATAAAAATGTTTTGATGTCGATGGATGAAATACACATTTTCACCCTAAATTCCTTTCTTATAAAAAAAAACTCATTGATGACTAACAATAAGTATATTCAGCCCCACAGTGGCCTGCCAGTAGTGGCATTTTTTTAAAAAGAAAAACATTTCCTTGTCACAGAAAAGTCTTCTGTATTCATCTTATCTAGGTACTAATTTTAAAACAATAATATGGATACACAGCACAGGTAGGTATCTAGGTATTTTTTTCTTATAGTGCTTTAATTTATGTAGCATTACACTTAGGTTTAATTATTAATATTTCATGTTTGACAAAAGGTTCTCACTGCAAATCACAAAATTTTAAATATACACGTATTTGGAAAGCCCATTCAATCAACATAATTTAAAACTGCGAAGAAAAATTGCGATTGATTTCAAAAAGAGATGTGCAAATACAGACTTTGTTTGCTTCCGTTTTTGTAGATCACATCTCTGAGTTTCGTGAAAAACATAAAATAAAATATAAGGTTAAAGGTTATAAGTATTGGAAAAATTATTTTATTTTTTTTTAAATATTTTTGTGGAATCAAAAGCAATGAAAAATATTCTTAACACCATACTTAAGTATTTAAAAAATGGGTAAAAAATGATTTAAAATAACAAATGTCATATAATAAGCCAAACTTGAATTTTTACTTTTTGTTTGGTTTTTAGGAATCATATTTTTATAAATAATCAATATCTTCAAGTACTTTTTGAACAACTGATTTTGCAGATTAATTTTCTATCTACAAAATGGTATTATTCTCTACAGGAGCATAATAATAATATACAGCTACATAAATAAAAAAGAGGAGAATTAACTTTGTAATTTGCACTGACGCAGAAGTTTTTATCGAGACTGCACGTTTTTTTTTTCTTTCAACTTAAATATTACGAGTAACTCGCGAGTCTCATCCTCAAAAGCGAGAGTTTTTTGCTTTTTTACAAATATTTGGCCAATATCTGATTTTACTAAGACTTGTATGTGCTTTGATTAAAAATATTTATATACGACAACATATTAAGCTTTAGTTAAAATTCAACAAAGTAAGGATTTATTATTTAATTTGAGACAAGGGATCACTTAATCAAAAACGAAAATCTTTCAGATACGTTTTCTTAACTCAAGAATATTTTCTCGTATATGTAGGTATACATACTTACGTATAAGAATACCTATCTTAATTGAAGCATTTTTTCTTATGTGAAAATACTGGACGGTATTTGGGGAAATCAGTCCACTGTGTATGACTTACATTTTTTAATATTTAAATCTTTTTCAGAGACGCATGTCTGTCACCGAGGGCGGTATCCGCTATCCAGAAACATTGGAAGCGGGACGCCCCAAAATTGGCGGACTCATGGATCCTAGACAAGGCGTGATAGATCGACAATCGAGATGTCAGACATGTGCTGGAAACATGACCGATTGCCCTGGACATTTTGGACATATTGAATTGTCTAAACCTGTATTTCATATTGCATTTGTCACTAAAATTATCAAGATCCTTAGATGCGTATGTTTCTACTGCAGTAAAATGTTGGTCAACCCTGTAAGTATAAGTAAATATTGTAAGTAGTAGCTGTAAAATATATTAGGTAAACAACGAAACAATAAAGTTAGTAGATGTAGTTTTAAGTAGGTACCGAAATTACTTCTAAATTTTACTATTAAATACAGTTTTAAAAAATTCCAAATATGTCTAAAATATAAATTTCCGTCTGTCTTTTCCATAGGAAAACATAAAAGACTCATTTAAAAAATAAAATTCTTATAAAGAAGAGATGGAAATGATGTTGTTCTAAGATTGACTAATACTGTTGTTATTTATACCTACATTCCCCAAGATGTATATAAATGTATTTCCAAAATCCAGATAACTCAGCCACTAAACTTAGAATGGTTTTAAATTTAGTTTTTCTTGCTCACTAGTTGTCTTGGCACCTTTTGGTTGTAAGGTTGTTTATGTGGCATCAAACATGTTTTATTCTGTAATTTTTGCGATGTTTTTCCCAATAAATTTTATAATTGGAACGAAAGAAACTACATACAAAAATAATTTTTTCTTCGTGAATTTGAGAAAATAAGTGTCAAAGAATGGTGTTAGAAGTAGCTAAAACTGAGTAGTAAGTAGGTAGTGAGATATGCATTGCGTTTCCAATTAGATTTAAAGGTTTGAATTGTCGATGGCTGTACACTGTACATAGTGTACATACCTATATCTGTCCGGAAAAGAAAACCAACTGAGTAAGTACCTTTGGAAGTTTATATATCTCTGCGATCTTATTAATAGTGGGAAAAAGTCTTTTTTTTCACTTTTTCACGTTTCTAGGACTAAAGTTATGTGACTTAAATTTTGCAGATTTCCTTCTAAGACATGGTATTAATAAGCTCCTTTTTATTCTGTACTAGCGAGTAGAAAAAAGTAATATTTTTTTTATTTGTACACAAATATAGAAATTTTATTTAATGAAATTTAGTGGCCGATAGTCTACATCTATTTTTATCCAAGTTATTGGCTACCCATGAACTTGAAAACTACCCAGTAAAGTGATTTTGTAATGATAAAAAAACCGTAGGTATTTTTAGATTGCTTTTTAACAGTGAATGAATAAACCAGTTATGCCACGAATAAGCCCTGTTCGCAGAACACTCTCAAACCAGTCAGAGCCAATGAAATTACTGGAAACCAGTCCGCAAACTGTCACGTTACCAAATAACTAAAATTTGATTGGCGCTGATCGGTTTGTGAGTTCTCTACGAACAGAGCTAAATAGCACCGTCACGTCAGTTTATATATCGTCGCCTCAGAGCAACAGTAGGTTATATTTTAAAAAACAGTTTTGAGGTAGCCGTGTCAAATTATTCAAAAAGAAGCCTTTTGTTTAGTGAAGCACTGAGATGTTAAAAGATTGTTCAGAAAATTACTTATCTTAATATAGCCTAGTTCATCCTGAAAGAAAATTTTGTTAAAATGGCTTTATTTTAGGTAGATGCAGGCGCAGCCAAAAAAAAAGTTCCATTTAGCTTTGTCTAAACGCCTATTAAGCGACTTCGTTAGGGAAATGTCGTTGTGAGTCAGGTGCAATTTGTAGCCACACCTGTACCTACTTAGTTTATTTGCATTTTTTCTGTTTAATTTAATACAAAGATCAATATTATAATTAAATGTGTTTTATATAAACAAAACATACTAAAAGCACAAACATGTTAAGTGTTACATCAAGATATCTAACAAAACATATCTTAGGAAAATTAATTAGGTATATTCTAATGCATCGGTAGGTCGAGTAACTTTTTTTCTGATTATTTATCAATTTTTTTTGTTAATAATTAGTACATTCTTATAAAGCTTACAAACGTATGTAAGTTACCAAAGTTTAATTTTAGTTCATTAAAAAATAGAGTTATTAAAACCTGAAATCCCGCCAAATCTTTAATTGCATTTTTCTCCGAATTGATGTTTTCAACCATGTCCTACTCTGAGGTGACGACATGCAGAAAAATCGACATTACAAATCTTGCTAGTGGCTTTGGAATAGCTGGCACAACTTTTTTAGGGATTTTATCATGGATTTATTAAGAAAGGATTCGATGTCCGTATACTGTGAGCGTATCGAACCTGAAGCCTTATATTTGTTATTTGTTATGAAAACATTTCCCCCAGGAGATTAGTTTACGAAGTTCGTAATTGAATCAAGAATGGTAGTAGAAAGAGATAAAATAGCATTGGAGTGTTGGAGCTCAGAAGTGTTACTGTCTGTGCTGGTTGCTTAGGAAAACGGCTGAACCTCGGTCTGAACACTCGGTTACACGTACGTCTTTGTCTAATGAACTACGAAAGAAAAAGTGCGATTTATAGATTTATAAATGACTGGGAGCGACTTTAAATAAACACCTTTAGAAATAACATAACCTATGAATAATAAAACCTTTTTAACTTAAATTTAGTATTATTTAGCAGAAAAATAAAATATTTTTGGGCTTTCATTACGTTTAGTAAATCTTGTGATGCTTCTAACGTATTTTTTGTACAAAAATACAAGGTAAAATAAGATGTGGCCAATGTTTACAAATTGTGTTTACAGTGTCGTTTAGAATGGTTTGTTTTGGCTTCAAAGAATGTTAAATCATCCCGTATCCATTCTTAATAAATCCATTGATTTTATACTGTTCTATAGCAGAAGATTGTATAACTTTACATTGTCTGGCATATTTGGCGTGAAAACAATACCACTGTAGATAAAACCTAAAAAAACTTATTATATAATTCGGTAAATTTTGTCCTTAAAATTTTTGAGAAAAAGCAAGTGGGGATTACCTAGTTATTTATCTGTTAAAACAATGAAACGTGCCATTTCGTTGGTTTAAACAACCCCACGGCGATTGGTAAGTGCAGCAAAGTGTACTGGTTTAGCTAGTATGAGAATGACAAGCTAACTGTGCATGTTAGTTACCCATTAAAACTTTTTATAAAAACTTACTAAATTTATTTGTCACTTCCGGAGATAAACTTTTTTGGCAGGCAAAAGTTAAATCTTATCACTCTACGTGTCAGAACAGCATATTCTGTTTTATAAAAGTTCCAAACAATTTAAGGGTATTTTCTGGTAAAAGGTCAGGTAGAAATTCTATTTAAATTTAACACACGTTTTATTGTGTTTCCTATTTCAAGAGATATTTTTAGAACCTTTAGTGATTTTTATTCTTTTCCCTAAAAGAAGGATTTTTCTTATATATAAAAAGTTTATGATGGGCCAACTTATATAAAATTTGTACTACGGATCAAAGATAACCTTATACAATTTTCGAAAAAAAGTTATATAAGGGTGTTATACCCCTGGTAACTTTTTGTAAGTTTGATGGATGAGGGCATGTTTATGAAGTTGGTGAACTTTTAGCGATCTTTTTAGTTTACTTTTCCGTACCTTTACATGCGCAAGAAAAGAATCATAAAAACCGGAATATCAATAGAAAATTTAATTTTTATGGAAATGCTCAATGTTCTTTAAGTTTAGCTATCGACGAGGATGAACTAGTAACCTTGACTGTGTTTTATGAGGAAACACTAATAGTGTTCTATCATCAGTCTAGTGGCGGAGGGAGCGAACGTGTTTGGAAATGCCATTACTGGTAACGGTTATTCTTTTAAAAATGAGGGTGTTAGTTCCAAACATTTGAAAGCTCCAACAGTCGATTTATAACCCAATAAACCTGGGTTGAGACATTCGGTGTCCATTCATTCCCCTCCTGAACTTAACTTGTCCCCTCTTGATTATACCATGCCCCCAAACTTAGCTTGCCTTTGTTCCAAAGTAACTATTTAGATTTGATCGTAATGAAACCAAAATGTATATGGATGCATTATCTTTCTGATATTAACAAGTCATAAATGAGCTTGGCTTGGGAAAAGAAAGTTTGCCCCACAAAACAGGAAACATTCCGACGCCGCCGTTAAATGTGCACATTTTTAGTTTTTAGGAAGAACCTTTGCGTGTTTGTCCTTCCATTTATTTATTGAGAAAGAGTTATTTTTTGGTAAACCGAAAAACGAATTCTTACTAGCGCGCACCTAAATTTCCTGATATTCGTACTTGACGATTTTCCTGCTTTAAAACAAAATTAACTTTCGGAAAGCAGTTCGCGAAAGTTTTCCTATAAACCGAGCGAACGGTTCTTCAGTGAAAAATTATGCGGCAACCTTTAACTAAACTAATTAAAAACAATCTTGATAAAAACAGACACTAAGGGTGCTTATTAATTAAAAGGAGATTTTATATTAAAGAAAGGTATTAATAAGAAACGATAAGAAAAACAAAGTACATGTTTTTACCCACCAATTTGAATTATGCCTTAAAAGATATTGGAAATGTAAACAAGTAGAAGGAAATAAAACACAGATAAAATTCTAAATTATTAACACCATGATTGTATTGATCGTAAGCTTACTTCTCTAGCTAGAGGAAGTATTGTATTCGTGACAAAAATTACCTGTCGAAATTTATTCAGATCTTCTCCAGATCTCGTAAAACATGATTTCCCATTTGCGTCTATCTGCTGTTCTGTTGGCGCAAAAATTGGAAAATACTTAACCAAAAGAAATTAAATTTTGTACACAGATTTAACTTCAACTTGGCTCGAAACCGACTAAATTTCTAGCGAAAAATATACACTGAGCTCGCCAAAAAAAATTATTTCTGTTTTCTGTTAATTAATTCAAAGACGATGCATTTAACAAGTCATATTTTGTATGTGTGCAATTTTAAATAGTAAGTACTTTTCAATTGCTGCTTAAATTCAAGAACATAAGGGAGGAGGTATTTTTTTAGTCTTTTCTTATGTTAATGTACAACATATTAAGATTATTGTGTCAAAATTTGAAGTCGATTGGAGTAAAACTAAGGGAGATATGGGGTTCTAAGTGTCCGCCTCTCCGGTCCGGTTTCGCGCTGCAGGGGACATCTACCTGACAGCGCTAACAAAACAAGATCTTGGGAATTTCCAACAGGTAGAAGGTAGAATTCGACGTAGATAATAGCAACAAGATGCACTATATAGACATCTTAGCTGAAAGCCCTTCGCTTTATGGAGTTGGCATCGATCGAAAAAAAATTCGTTTTGTGGTGGAAAAATCTTTGAAACTTTTAAATGCGTTTTTCTCACACTTAGCTTTTTCAGAATCGGTGCCCACTGTAGCTCAAAATCTACTGCACCGATCCTTTTGAAATTTTGCACACTCTTTCTTTACATAAATGACGAGGTAACGACGTCGAGTTTTTTTTTTTAATTTTAAGGTATTTTAAAATAACAAAATTTTCGACTTTTTTGATGAAAATTCGGCATTTTGAGTTCTAAGTGCTGTAAAAAATTGAAAAATCAATAAAAAAAAGAAAAACTCGATGTTGTTACCTGCAGAAACTTATCAACTAATAAAATTATTTTGGTTTTTTGATTTCAAATGATCCAATGATGAGTTATGAGGGGCACCGCAATAAAACTTTTTTTTGAGACGTCCGCGGAGATTCGCTGTCAATGGCTCATTTCTTCATAAAAATTAATGAAAATTCCACAGAATATTCTTCAAATGATATTGTATTATGTAGTACTTAATTATAGAAATAAGTATATATTAACTGTGTCGTTAAAAAAATTATCGAAAATATGCTTGCTTTGTATCGAATTAACCTTAACCCCCCCCCCCCCCCCCCCTTAAAGCACTATTTATTTGAGACGAAGATTACTTATTCAGTAATACTTTGGATAAGCCAGGTTGTTGTTTCTTATAAAATTAAGTGTGCTTTCATACAGAGTGGGAGGATTTTCCATGGAAAATAAAATTTTTATACAGGGTGAGAAATTAAGAAAAAGTAAAATTTTTTTGGATTTTTACTATGAATGTTTTTGATTATTGTAACAATTAAATAAATATACTACAACTTGACTTGTTATTAAAACTGACTATTTTATGTATTGTACGTATTGCTGTTGACGAAAGGCAAAACAGCATTCATTTTCGAAATTTATCGTACTTAATTTTATTTTGCAATCAAACCCGTGCAAAAACTTTTGCAGATATTTTTAACTTTGCTTTTTTTTGAGACAACAAACCATTCGTATACAACAATTTATACTTTAAGAAATACTTTACCTACCTGCAAGAACTTTTTCTCTCTTCCATTTCCCCGCTTACAATAAAACTTCAAACCTGTCCACGGTGCCGCGCCCTAACGCAATATCTGAAGATAGAAAGAATGAAATCTGAGACAATAATGAACGATCGAAAAAAGAGCAAAATTATTTAAGTGACCCGTGTGCGAAGACGGGCAACACAGAAGGTAACAGACCGATGTATTGTGTATTGTGGAAAAAACCTGAAATTATTTTTTTTGAGGTTACTTTATGTATTACTTACTAGTACTGCTGCAGAACTGCTAGATCTCGTTCGTGTAATTTTTACCTGAAAAAATAAAGATATTTTTAATTTGATTCAAAAATACTCATCAAAACCTATCTACTGTTAAGAATTTAATAAGAGATGTAATTTATGCCATATAATATTAATATCTATAGGAAAACAATGTATTATCTACTATGTAGTTAGTCCAGGAATGTTCCAATAAGTTTTATTAAAGTTTACAATATTTTTTAAATACTCTTTGAAATATTAATTTTAGTAAATTGGCACTTTATATTAAAAAAATAAGAATAACTAAATGATTTTGTGTGCAAGACTGATTACTAAAAATATGTCATATTTTTGAATAATATATAGAATTATTAAAATGTTTACACTTCTAGTAGAACTTTTAAATTGTAATGGGTTACAATACAATATTTTTTTATGAACAGTTGAAGCAACAATTTGGCTAGTCTTTATAACACTATTTTTTCTGAACAGTTTGTAGGAATAATGTTTGTACTAATTTATACTTCGCTAATCTAACAAATGGAAAATGTGCGTGTTCGTAGGTACTTGTACAATGTGAAGAACTCAACAGTTCTAAATGCAATTTTTACAAGCATTTTCAGGATGTAACAACTTATACAGTCTTGTTTTGTTTAATATCACGGAAACGACTATTTTAATTTTGAATTTATGTAGGTGAATTTCGAAGGAAATCAACGGCAGCCTGTGAATTACTAAAATATATTTCTTATATTTTTATTTTTATCGTTTCAGACCCACCCGGTATATTTAACATTTAAACTACATGTCTCATATTATATTCTTCTTGTTATGAATTTTAAAAAAGTTATTTAAATTTGCCGCAGTGTTGCATCGCCTCGTATATAATCGTCATTTAAAATGTTTCATGAACGTTTGAAAATAGCTTTATGTATGATACTATCTCGTTGCTTTTTATCTCGCAAAAAGGGCACGGACGAATTAATTCTGACACTGATTGTCAGTTTAACCAACATTGCATAACGGCTTTCAGACTATAAACATTTTCCTTGTTTTTTGTGTTAAAAAATTATTATCAGTTTTTATACCCACACACACGTGGAAAAATATAACAAAAATGTGAGTCGAAAGCCTAATAATTCTCGATGTCCGATGTTGGATGATCCGATGTTGCCCCTATTCGTCAAACTCTTGCGATACCAGTTTTTATTCCAATATTATAACAATTCTATCCAACAGCATGTCCGTCGGATCGTCCGCTAAAAAAGTGTAGACTACATACATACTTATATGTTCCGCTAAAAATTGCGCATTTATTTCTGCATATTTCCGTCTTAAGTTCCGCATATTGGACGCCGGCTTAAGGCTACTAATTACGTGTACTTTTTGTTTTAAATTTGTAAAAAATAAAATAAGCATCGTTTCTACAAAACCTGATTTTTCGAAATTAATCATACCATGCATTTTTAAGGAGACGAGGATAAAGGGTAAGATTTCTTGCAAATACATATACATTTTCATATTATCGAAATTACTCTAGACCTAAAAATCTGCTATTTTGTTTGGATATAAGGGGTTGGGTACCTATATTTGCTATTGGGTATAAGTTACAGCAGAATAAGAATAAATTTAATAAAATTCTTATTTTAATAAAGTTAATAATAATCAAACCTTGATATATTTTTTATTCAACATTAACTGAGTCAAAAAATAACTGGAATCTCTTGATTTAAAATCCGAAACAAAAAATTGACTGTGCATCATATTAAGGGGGTACATACAGTTAGAATTTTCAAAAAAATCGTTTTTTTTTAAACTTCATTTTCGTAATGTACATTATATTCCAGTACACACCCAGAAAATTTCAAGGAAATCCGGCGGTTATTTTCATTACACGCATATTTGTAAAGACGTATCAGAGCGATTGCACTGCTTTTGAAACTTTAAACGCGTTTTTCTCACAACTGTGTTTTTAAAGACGGTGACGAAGATTTCTCGGAAACGGCTGAACCGATCAGTCTCAAATTTTAACACAAGCTTCTCAAGTATATTTTTTAGTAATTAATCGTAGGTTTTTTCTCACCGATAAATATCTTTTTTTATAAACAATTTAAGGCAAAAATTTTGGTCAAAAATGTTTTTTGTTTTTTTTTTTAAGAAGCCGCCATTTTGTCAAAATTTTTTATTTTGCTTATTCCTTCGACTAATTAGAAGATTATACATTACTTTAACGAAATCCGTTCGGTTTTTTCATTTTCGATGATCCAGTCCAGAGATATCGTTGTCACCGCAAGATGCCTTTTTTGAGAGGAACTCCTGGAGATCAGCTATAGCAGCTTTCAAAATTATTATTTTTTAGAAATACAAAAATCTTAAAATACAGTTAAAAGTTTCCATAATATGTGTACAAATTTTCAGATTAATAAATTTAAAAAGTCTTCTCAGGAAAAATTCTACAAAAAGCACTTTTTTTAGGCCTCCTGACTGTATATAACCCCTTAATGTGCTTAGGTATATTTCCCTAGTTAGTACATTTATACAAGTTTTAAATTAACACCTTAATGTTATCGCTGAACGACACATTTTAGATCATATCAGCCTTAAAATATTCTTAAAGTTTAAAATTACCAACTAAAATCTTTCTAAACTTTGCGCTTCACCGGAAAATTATTCTGTGCTGTACGGAGATTCTCTAGAGATCAGACATTGATCTTAAGTTTCTGCATTAATTTAATCTTATTCGTGAGAAAAGAGGGTAAACAGCTCAATAATTGGCGATAGAGTTTCTCTTGAGAATTGAACCATTAAACTAGAGTCAAGTCAGAACCATTAATCTAAAATTGGCGTTTTTTCTTTTAATTTAAAATTGAAAAATTTCGCGGAAAATTGTACGATTGGTTTTAACTAATTATTTTGTTATTTTTCCTTGCCTAAAAGATAACCACTGTGTCATTGTAAATTATAGAAACGCAAAATATGACAGTTAGTACATCAAGATGTTTTGTTTTTTAATGGCCCAAAAGCCTTTCCGAATAGCTTTCCGGCTAATTTTCATTTTATATATATATATATATATATATATATATATATATATATATATATATATATATATATATATATATATATATATATAATATATATATATATATGTATAATATATATATATATATATATATATATATATATATATATATATATATATATATATATATATATATATATATATATATATATGTATAATATATATATATATATATATATATATATATATATATATATATATATATATATGTATAATATATATATATATATATATATATATATATATATATATATATATATAAATATATATGTATAATATATATATATATATATATATATATATATATATATATATATATATATAATATATATATATATATATATATATATATATATATATATATATATATATATATATATATATATATATATATATGTGTATTGGCTCAAAGTGTTTAAACAATAGTTATGGAGAATTGGCAGTTGTAGCAGATTTTTAATTTGCCAACTTTTTTAAAATATGTAGATATTTTTCAGATATCGGTATTTTTTTGAATATTTTAACAATTTATATTTTTATTTCAGTGCAACCCCAAAATAAGAGAAATTATTATGAAAAGCAAAGGACAGCCACGTCGTCGTTTAGCTTTTGTATATGATCTTTGCAAAGGTAAAAACATTTGCGAGGGTGGAGACGAAATGGACATCAAAAAGACGAACAGCCTGATCCGAACAAAAAACAAAGCCACGGCGGTTGTGGCAGATATCAGCCCAGTATTCGAAGAAGTGGCTTGGATTTGACAGCTGAATGGAAACATGTTAATGAAGATTCACAAGAGAAAAAAATTTCATTGACTGCTGAAAGAGTCTGGGAGATTTTTAAGCACATTACTGGTAGGCGCTTTTTCTAATAGGTGACTGCATTTTTTGCGAAGTTTATACTGGTCGAAATTAGTATTTTATTTGGTGATGTATTAAAAAAGAATTGATTAATTTCTGAAAGAAAATAAATTTAGAGTATGCGCCTTAAATTAATATATTATGTAGATAAAGAATACAGAAGTTAATTACGATGAGTACAAAGAATGAAATAAATCTTAAACCAAGCAAATAACGTAGATAATGTTTTTTAAATACACTGTTTACAAACGAATTGAAAGTAGCCGCTGAAAAATTGAATTCGGGTGCCTATTTCTTTTTTAATTACGAAGAGAAGAAATAAGTCGATGAATACACACATGGTGTTGCGATATTCGATCGACAAAGTGTTGTTAGAAATTTTTTAGTAAAAAATATAAAAAAATCTCTTCAGAAACGTTTATTTTCTGAAATACAGAGTGGTAAACTTGTATTTTTCCTCGTTTTTCCAGATCATGCTTATTTGCAACCACGAGATATTTTACTACGACGATCATGACATGGCGACTTAGCTAGATTTATTATTCCCTTATCGGTGTCTTAATTTTTTTCTAAATAAGAAGGAACCCAACTAGAAACACAATATTATCCATTTTACTATGTTTGTATTGGCATTTTAAAAGTAATTTCGATATAACTCAGCATATCGAATGAGGAGCACTGTCGCATACTTGGAATGCCTTATTTGTATTGCAAGAAAGTAACACACAAGCAACACGAAGGGACGTCTACAATACTTCAATTTAAAGTTATTTTTCGTCATGTGTCAGCTCTTCATAGAAAGAAAGTTTCTTTTCAATATTTGTATGGATCCTTTTGAGGACGGCGTATATGGATCGGAAGTTGGGTTAATAATATTGGATTGTATTGTAAATAACGTAAACTATTAGCCATTTCTGAACAAATAAGTATTTCCCCCCGTTATATACAGAAATAGACGTAGGATTAGTTTAAGTTAAAACACTGCTGAGGTAGTTACACGGTTGTATGAAATACATACAACAATCTTCTGACTGAGGTTTGCTTGGGTTTGCTTGGGTTAAGCTTTTTGTCTATGGTATTTCACAGACCGAGGTTCGTTCTGGTTTGCTTAGTTTTTTTTTCTAGATAAAAAAAGCTATTTGTTTCAGATAAATATCCAAAGGTAATTCCGGGAGATATGAAATATCGATATCGAAATATATATATAGGGAATTTTAGGAATTTGTGACTGGCTGAATTGCTGACCAGCCATAAAGCAAAAAAAAACACAAGGAGATCCCCAGTGTCTGGGGAAAATAAACTTTAAAAAATCCAAAACTAAAAAAAATAAATAAGCTAATAATCACAAAAAGAAATATATTTGAAAAAGAAAGTTTTAGCAGTTCCTCTGAATCCGTGGACCTTACACACTCAAAATAGAACCTGTCTGATAGTGATGCAATGGAGTCAACGGACGAAAATTAGTTCGCAGAATATGATGAGAACTACAATGTTTGTTTTATTTATTTCGTTTCCTTAGACATTACCCTTTTATATGTAGACAAAAAATAAGTCTCAGCTAACCTTAATGAATCTTAGCAAATCAGTCACAAACTAATAGTTTTAGTGATCAATATTTATCTAAAATAGCAAAATTTTCCCTTAAAGTGTATACAATCATGGAGACTTAAAATCTATCCACAGTTCTGGGCTTGATCACTGTAAACGTCAAAGCTCGAAATGGATGCGTATTTCGGACTTTAGCTATTTCGAAACGCCCATGCTGGATTAGGTCCAATATTTCAGCCAGTGGCTGTTTACGAACTCCATAACTACTCTGGTATTTTTCAGATTTTTTTCAGGTTTTTTTTTAAAGATCCCCTAAATGAGTTTTGCACCCGCAACCGTTACCATAATACGTAAATATTAGTAGTGTTTTAAATTTAATTCAGTTTTTAGCCCTATTAGGCTACTTTAAGAAACACTCAAAGCACAAACTAGATAAAACAGCAAAAGATCGACGAAGACCATTTTCTAGGTAGTGAAAAGAAATTACATTATTATTTAAAACTAACTTCAAAAGAAAAAATGTTGACAACATTCATTGTATGGTTGTTATGCTGTTGTTGAAGGTTAAAAAATGGACTGTAAAAACTTAAATATGGCCCACGGCGCTTGATGACATTCAGAATGCTTTTTTTCTATCTTTCTTTGTCATAATACATGTATCATGTCTCTTCGTCACTTCCTGTCTTAGTGTCTTAACGAAGTAGCTGGCGCTGATTTGGCGCGAAAATTTAACATATAATGCGTGTTTGTATTGTTGCCTTTGAAATAAATCAAAACCAGACACTTTATAAACTGGCGGATGCACCATAAAACTACTCTTATGCAACCATTATTACTATTTGTAGTATTTTTTGGGTTGCCTGTCTTTTGTTAAGGGTCAGTGACATACCTATAATGTCGATGGCAAGAAGAGTTGTGTTGTTTAATAAATAAATACCTTTTTAGTTTTTGAGTGTTGGTAGTAAAAAATACCTTGGGTTCTTTTAGGCATTGTGTTTTAATTAGTTACATAGTGGAATATTTTTACGTTAATGGATATACTTACCTACTGTTTTGTTAGTGTTTGTTTAGATTTTACTCTAAAACTAACAAAAAAGTTTTCGTTTTTAATATGGCGGATAGTGATAAAAAAGCCTGGAATATTTGTGTTTAACTTTTGTTAATTTTAATTATTGGTCGAGTACTCTTTTTTCATTAATGTCTGTACTGTGTTGTTACTGCTAAATATGACTGTTTCAACACTGGAAGAGGTTATGATATGAAGGTAAAGCTTATTATTAATTTAAGTTGTGAGCAATTTTGCTTAAAAATTAAAGACGATATAAATAAACCTGTTAATATAATCCGAATCTTCTGTTAAATTTGATTAAACATAGGTAAATAAAAAAATACATGCTTAAGTGTAAGGATTTTTTTGTTTAAAGCTAATTTTGAACTAAAATTTTTGTATAGGTACTCTTTTTCCTCCAAAAATTTCTTGTCTTCTTATTTGAACAAAATTGTACTCTTGGTTTGAACAGCTTTTCTCTGGATTTTTTGTGTTGTAGTAATTAAACTTTTTGGAATCGAATGTTTTAAAAGAGTTAGTATGATTTCTTACTTTAAAGATAACACAAATACTATTTTCTCAAACCTGTTACATAGGAATATTCTAGAGAGACTTGTCAAAGTCAACAAGTACTGACGCCAAAACAAAAGTTTTTTTTTCTGTAACTGACGTTTCTCGCTGTTTTTATATGACCATGCATTTAAAAGCAGTGGTGCGCAGTTACCAAAAAAAATTTTTTGCGAGACGATATCAACCTTTTTTTTATCATGAAGGGCCATTTATGAATATTTTTATTCAGTGTGAATTCATACCAGCATTTACCAGTTTCAATATATGTAGTGAATTTCATAACACCCTGTATAATACGTGAATATTCTTAACACATAATGATTGGTTTACAGAAATAATATTATTTTAGAAGCATAACTTAATATGAACATCACATACAGAGACTATTTTATTCTAACTAAACTCTGTTTCAGTATTTTGTATGAATTTCCCTAAATATTGAAAAGAAGTCGGAAAATCAAATATACGATATCTAAACTGTAAGAGTTTATATGTTCCGGTAGGGGTAAACGAGAATAAATTCGATTTCTCTTAGCGCTTCACATATAAAGAATGTTATTTACTTCGTTTTATACTATTCGTCGATTTTACGAACTTTTTCTCGAATAAAAGCTTATATAAAATATAATGTAGACACAGATGGTTTTACATTCCAAGATGTTCTTTGTATATCATGCGATATTACTTTTAACTCGGTGCCTGAAGAATTTAAATTATATAATAAGAATTTAAAAATTCCGATTTTACCTCGCGGGTAAAAAGCAGCTTTCTCCAGTGCGTAGGCATAGGCGTTTCTAACCCAAAATAACTTTTTTCTTGTTCTCAACCTGTAAAATAAGGAATAATATTTTTGTTTAGCACGTCTGTTCAGTATAAAATTTTTGGACAATGGTTAATATTATATTTGTCTTACTAAATTGCTGTACACTAATGACCTCATTACTAATTCTTAAAAAATATCAAAATTGCTGAAGGTATGCTTTGAAGATTAGATTTTAAATTTAAGGGGTATATGCTGTGGAGGTTGTACAATATTTGTACGGATAAAACATATTTTGCACTGACAGGATATCGATAGGTACATGTCTCTGTGCCAACTAGAAAAGTATCTAAATTTATACTAGTATGTTGATTTTTTTACTACTGTAAATATAAAGAAAAAAAAATATGATACGTTTTATTTATGCGTCATAATGCTAATTTAATATATGTCAACGCGATTACCATGTAATTACCTAAAGGATCGGTCTACGATGCTCCGATTGCAACTAGTGCATTAACGGCTTGGAAAAAACTTTTTGTTTCAATCAAACACAGCAAATACTATATAATCTAATTAATTTCGGTTTCTAAAAAGGAATCATATTCGATATTGTAACTTATCCGATGAGTTTTGTTTTGCACTTTATTCTTCTACTACATATTGGCAAAGAAGTTGTAAGATGTAACCAACATCTAGTGATGTAGCTGGTATTTGGCGATAGTATTGACAGTCATTATTTTTTTGGTTTTATTTTTTGTGAATGTAGTTGTTTATCCCTAAACTAAATTCTACTGCGAATTGCAACACGCTTTCTCACTCGTTTGTAGGTCTGTGTCTTTTTTTCGAATAAATATGATGAAATGATGACCAATTTCTTTTAGATCCCGCTGATGTGGGTATCAACGGTAACCAACGAGTAGCCACTGGTTTAAGGGGTTAGTTTGCACAAAAACCTAGCCACATACCGACGGATAACAATCATTTCGTGATGCAATATCCCATAACATAGATCTTTAGTAGAACCCTGGCCTTCCATATATCTGTAATTAAAATTTTATGCTGCTTTACTGCAAATAAATCTAAAAAATTAATTTTTTCTAAAAAAACTTTTTTTTAAATACACTAGTTGCAACACTAGTGGTATTTTTGTTGTAATAAAGTATTTCCTATTACACACCACAAATTATGTTTAGTCGTAGAACGTCCTTGATTCTAGACTTCCTATAATAAAATTTAATGTGTATTTTAAACAACGTCACTAACGACCTTAATTCATTCTCCCATGTTTTTCTTTCCAGATGAGGAATGTTTTGTTCTTGGAATGGACCCAAAATACGCCCGACCCGACTGGATGGTTGCCACAGTGTTGCCAGTCCCGCCACTTTCAGTTCGGCCCGCTGTTGTTATGAATGGCTCGGCTAGAAATCAGGACGATTTAACTCATAAACTAGCCGATATTATTAAGATTAATGCCGAACTTGAAAAAAATGAAGCGTCGGGTGCTGCTACCCATATATTGGTGGAGAATGTTAAAATGTTACAGTTCCATGTTGCAACTTTAGTTGATAACGATATGCCCGGGTTACCTAGGTGGGCTACTTATTTATTTAAAATATAAATGTTGTTTACATGTTTGTTTTACTAATAATGACTCGTGTTTTTAGGGCTATGCAAAAATCAGGAAAGCCTCTTAAATCCATAAAGGCTCGCTTAAAGGGTAAAGAAGGAAGGATTCGTGGCAATCTTATGGGTAAGCGTGTGGATTTCTCTGCACGTACTGTCATTACACCTGATCCAAATCTACGAATTGATCAAGTCGGTATTCCAAGAAGTATTGCCCAGAACTTGACATTCCCTGAAATAGTCACACCATTTAATTTTGAAAAGTATGTTAACAATAGACCTATTTTATTAGATATTTGCTGATTTCTTTGATTTTAGAATGTTAGAACTTGTTCAAAGAGGTCATTCGCAGTACCCAGGTGCCAAGTATATTATAAGAGATAACGGTGAAAGAATTGACTTAAGGTATCACCCCAAATCATCAGATCTACACTTGCAATGTGGATACAAGTAAGTTTGTTGTTTTGTCTTTTCTTTAATCGCATAAGTAATTAATTTTTACATATTCTTTAGGGTTGAAAGGCATATTCGCGATGGAGACTTAGTCATTTTCAATCGTCAACCCACCCTGCACAAAATGAGTATGATGGGTCACAGAGTAAAGGTCCTTCCATGGTCAACGTTTCGTATGAATCTGTCGTGTACCTCGCCATATAACGCTGATTTTGATGGAGATGAAATGAACCTTCACGTTGCACAAAGCATGGAAACCCGGGCAGAGCTAGAAAACTTACATATAACACCACGTCAGATTATCACACCTCAGTGTAATAAACCCGTTATGGGTATTGTACAGGATACATTGTGTGCTGTACGAAAAATGACAAAGCGAGATGTATTTATAGAGAAAGAACAAATGATGAATCTTCTGATGTTTTTGCCTATATGGGATGGAAGAATGCCCCGTCCAGCTATTCTAAAACCCAAGCCCCTCTGGACTGGAAAGCAACTGTTTTCCTTAATCATTCCGGGAAATGTTAACATGATAAGAACACATTCCACTCACCCCGATGACGAAGACGATGGACCGTATAGATGGATCTCACCTGGCGATACAAAAGTAATGGTGGAAAATGGTGAGCTTATTATGGGCATCCTTTGCAAAAAATCCCTGGGAGCTTCAGCTGGATCTCTACTTCATATTTGTTTCTTAGAATTGGGACACGAAGTTTGTGGGCGCTTCTACGGTAATATTCAAACTGTAATTAACAATTGGTTGTTACTTGAAGGTCACAGTATAGGTATTGGTGACACAATTGCCGATCCAATGACATATTTAGAAATCCAGAAGGCAATTAAAAAAGCCAAAGAGGATGTAATCGAAGTTATTCAAAAAGCCCACAACATGGAATTGGAGCCTACTCCCGGTAATACCCTGCGTCAAACTTTCGAAAATCAAGTAAATAGGATCCTTAACGACGCTCGTGACAAAACTGGCGGTTCAGCCAAGAAATCTCTTACTGAGTACAATAATTTAAAAGCTATGGTCGTTTCAGGGTCCAAAGGTTCCAACATTAATATCTCTCAGGTTATTGCCTGTGTAGGACAACAAAACGTAGAGGGAAAGCGTATTCCGTTTGGCTTCAGAAAAAGAAGTTTACCGCATTTCATTAAAGATGATTACGGTCCCGAGTCTAAAGGATTCGTAGAAAATTCATATCTTGCCGGTTTAACTCCTTCAGAATTTTATTTTCACGCTATGGGAGGACGTGAAGGTCTCATCGATACTGCTGTAAAAACTGCCGAAACTGGATATATTCAACGTCGTCTTATAAAAGCTATGGAGTCTGTTATGGTAAACTATGACGGTACTGTACGAAACTCAGTTGGTCAGTTGATTCAGTTGCGTTACGGCGAGGACGGTCTTTGCGGTGAAATGGTAGAATTCCAGTCTTTACCAACTATCAAACTAAGTACCAAGTCCTTTGAAAAGAAATATAGATTTGACCCGACAAACGAACGGTATCTAAGAAAAGTGTTTAACGAAGATATTATTAAGGAAATTATGAGTTCCGGTGATGTAATTGCAGAACTCGAGAAAGAATGGGAACGACTACAAAAAGACAGAGAAGCATTACGTCAAATTTTCCCTAGTGGTGACTCAAGTGTAGTATTACCGTGCAACTTGAATCGGATGATCTGGAACGTTCAAAAAATTTTCCATATTAACAAAAAATCGACAACTGATTTATCACCGTTAAGAGTAATTCAGGGTGTACGAGAGTTATTAAGGAAATGCGTCATCGTGGCAGGAGATGACAGGATTTCAATTCAGGCTAACGAAAACGCCACTTTATTATTTCAATGTTTGGTCCGATCGACGCTCTGTTCAAAACTCGTATCTGAACAATACAGACTTACAACAGAAGCATTTGAATGGTTGCTCGGAGAAATCGAAACTCGATTTCAACAGGCTCAAGTCAATCCTGGTGAGATGGTCGGTGCCCTAGCTGCTCAGTCACTTGGTGAACCAGCCACTCAGATGACACTGAATACTTTCCATTTTGCTGGTGTGTCTTCTAAAAACGTAACCCTTGGTGTGCCTCGTCTTAAAGAAATTATTAATGTTTCTAAAAAACCTAAAGCTCCGTCTCTTACTGTATTTTTAACTGGTGCAGCTGCAAGGGATGCAGAAAAAGCAAAGAACGTTTTGTGTAGATTGGAACATACTACGTTGCGAAAGGTTACCGCGAACACTGCTATTTACTATGATCCAGATCCTCAAAATACAGTAATTGCCGAGGATCAAGATTTTGTTAACGTTTATTATGAAATGCCTGACTTTGATCCTACGAGAATTTCACCATGGTTGCTACGTATAGAGCTTGATAGAAAGCGCATGGTGGATAAAAAATTAACCATGGAACAGATTGCTGAGAAAATTAATGCTGGCTTTGGTGATGATTTAAATTGTATATTTAACGATGATAACGCTGACAAATTAGTCTTGCGTATTCGAATAATGAACGGTGACGACGGAAAATTTGGT
Organism: Philopedon plagiatum; assembly: GCA_963971165.1. Lineage (NCBI taxonomy): Eukaryota > Metazoa > Arthropoda > Insecta > Coleoptera > Curculionidae > Philopedon > Philopedon plagiatum. The sequence continues at coordinate 25,994,997 of OZ020197.1, read as the reverse complement.
GAAGGTGACGAGGATGTAGACAAAATGGATGACGATATGTTCCTGCGATGTATTGAAGCTAATATGTTAAGTGACATGACTTTACAGGGTATTGAAGCTATTTCCAAAGTATACATGCATTTGCCACAAACTGACTCAAAGAAAAGGATTATTATTACTGACACTGGTGAATTTAAAGCAATCGCCGAATGGCTTCTTGAAACTGACGGTACCAGTATGATGAAAGTACTATCTGAACGTGATGTAGATGCAGTTAGAACAGCTTCTAATGACATCTGTGAGATATTCTCGGTAAGTTTGTGATTAGTTTAAGTAAATATAACATTTTGAATTTTTCTTAAAAAACTATTACAGCGTTGTTCCAATTATTTTGTTTCCTTAATTTTTTTTTGCTTTGTAATCTTAATATTTTTTTGCTTTTAGGTACTGGGTATAGAAGCTGTACGTAAATCTGTCGAAAAGGAAATGAATGCTGTACTACAATTCTACGGTCTATACGTAAACTACCGTCATTTGGCCTTGTTGTGTGACGTAATGACTGCTAAAGGTCACTTGATGGCTATTACTCGTCACGGTATCAATAGACAAGATACAGGTGCTCTTATGAGATGTTCCTTTGAAGAAACTGTTGATGTATTGATGGATGCTGCCGCTCATGCTGAAGTGGATCCCATGAGGGGCGTGTCAGAAAACATTATTCTTGGGCAGTTACCTAGAATGGGAACAGGATGTTTTGATTTGCTACTTGATGCAGAAAAATGTAAAATGGGAATGCCAATTCCACAAGCTCAAGGTGGTGAGGCTACGACTGGAATGTTCTTCGGTTCAGCTGCTACACCAAGTATGAGCCCTGGAGGTGGAATGACACCATGGAATCAAGGAGCTACTCCTTTTATTGGAAGTGCCAGTGCTTGGTCCCCACACAGTAAGTTGTTTTAGTTGGCGAGAAACGAGGCTCAAATTTTAAAATGTTTATTTTATTTATTATTTTATAGTGTCAATTTTATCAAGTGTAACATTTTGTTTTTAGTTTTATTAGGTTTAAATTCATTACAGTACCTAATCCTGAATTTTCTTGATATTTGCAGATTTAATGGGAAGTGGAATGACTCCTGGAGGTCCTTCATTTTCACCATCAGCCGCGTCGGATGCTTCTGGAATGTCACCAGGTTATGGAGCTTGGTCCCCTACCCCTCACTCTCCCGCCATGTCTCCATTTGGCCAATCCCCTGGATACTGTCCATCGAGTCCCGCTTTCAATCCTTCGTCACCATCCATGACCCCAACTTCACCAGTGTATTCACCAACCTCCCCTGGCTATGCTCCTACAAGTCCAGGATACGGTCCTAGTAGCCCTGGTTATTCGCCAACTAGTCCCCATTATTCACCGACTTCGCCATCTTATTCTCCAGCAAGTCCACGGTATTCGCCAACAAGTCCAAGCTATTCGCCTACAAGTCCAAGTTATTCACCAACTTCGCCATCCTACAGTCCAACTTCCCCAAGTTATTCACCAACTTCTCCATCTTATAGTCCAACTTCTCCCAGTTATTCTCCTACAAGTCCAAGTTATTCACCTACAAGTCCAAGCTATTCACCTACCAGTCCAAGTTATTCTCCTACAAGTCCAAGCTACTCACCAACGTCCCCATCCTATAGCCCGACTTCTCCAAGCTATTCTCCAACATCGCCTTCTTACAGTCCTACATCTCCTAGTTACTCACCGACATCTCCATCTTACAGTCCAACATCTCCGAGCTATTCTCCTACGTCACCAAGTTATTCCCCAACATCGCCAAGTTATGCTCCTTCTTCTCCTAGGTATACTCCTGCTTCTCCAAGTTATTCTCCAACATCCCCCAGATATTCACCATCTTCGCCACAATATTCACCAACTTCCCCGAGTTACTCACCGACAAGTCCAAGTTATTCTCCAGCTTCGCCCAAATATTCGCCAGCTTCTCCCAGTTACTCCCCGTCTTCCCCGCAATATTCTCCGGCATCGCCGACATACTCTCCAACAAGTCCAAGCTATTCACCAAGTAGCCCTCAACATACTCCGGGAAGTTCAAAATATTCTCCGTCATCACCAAATTACTCTCCAACTTCTCCACAATATTCCCCACAGAGTACCAAGTATTCACCAACTTCTCCAACATATACCCCTACGAGTCCAAGTTATTCTCCTGGATCACCAACAAATTAAAAATTTAAATCATTTAAATATACGCAATTATTTTTTTTAAGTTATATATTATGTAGGTATTATTCTAAATACATATTTAGAGAAAAAAATCGAAAAAAACTAAAAATTTATAAAACCAAATTGTCTATGCATTTTATACAAACTGTGGTATTTTATAAGCATTTTATAGAGGGGTTAAATTTATATGCATTTATTAGTAAGTAATTAAATTTATATGTTCTGACCATAATATTACTTATACCTATACTATAAAGTAAAACATATAAATGTAGCAGTAAGCTGTTCAATGTCGCATGTTAGTAAAATAAACTCCTAGGAAGAAATTGTGTTTTTTTACCCTTCATATTAGGGCCTATTTTAAGGATTCTTCTACTGCATAGTAGCTGGGACGGAGAGGATTATGGGTAATTAAGCTCTAGAAGGCTGAATCCCGGTTACTTTACATTGGTATCGGGAGAGGGGCCCAAATTAATTATAAGCGGTTAATGTTTTATTTGCTTGAAATCATTTTTCCACTGTACACACTTGGCAGTGGCGGCTGGTGGAATTTTAAAGTTGTAGGTTTTTTAAAAGTGAGCCTATTGGAAATGTTTTTGTAAATAAAAAAAAATCGTGTAATTTGCGAAAGAAGTTGAATTTTTGCGGAGCCCCTCCTGGGGAAAAAATTAACACGTTTAGGTATTTTTTTATTATTTTGTCTAAAAAAATTTTACATCATTTTGTCGAACATTTTTAAATTTGAAGAAAAAAAAATATGTTAGTAGAAAGTTAGTCATTTGAATTTTTTTAGAAATTATATTCTAGGTTTAAAAAAATTCAAATGACTATACCTAACTTTTTACTAACAAATTTTTTTCTTTTCAAATTTATAATTTTTTGACAAAATGATTTAAAATTTATTAGAAAAAATAATAAATAAAGTACCTAAACCCTCTCACAAGGGAGCTCCGCAAAAATTCAGCTTTTTTTTTCGAAAATTGCAAAATATTTTTTTCTTTGCCAAAACATTTCCAGTGGGCTGACTATTAAAAAACCTAAACTTGGCATGGGTGCCGTAAGTAACAACAGAGATATACAACTTTGAAATTTCACCAACCGCCACTAAAACTTGTTTCCCCATTGCACTTTTGTGTCCCACTGCACGTTAAATAAGGCGTGCTTCATAAATTATCTTTTCGTAATATATGTCGTGGCGTAATTTTTTCTGGTTATATTTAGTGGCGTAACCAGGGCGGGGCTAAGGGGGCTAAGACCCCTATATTTCCACGCACAAAGAAAAAAGCTTTTACAAGTAACGCTACTGGCTAGCTTCAGCACCTAATAAGTTTAATCTTGTTTGTTCTCAGCCCCTCCCTCAATCAAGGCCTGGTTAGGCCACTGGCCACATATATACAAATTTACCAATAAGGTGGCGCTCAATTGTCATTTACTTTTTTAGTTAGCTAGATACTCAAGATCAAAAGTTAGCATAGGTTAATTTTTGGCCCTCACTGTATATAAGTATAACTGCAAGTAATCCGACATTTATATAACATCAAAATTCTTTGAAACGCATTGCTAAGTAATACATGCAGGATATAATAGCCAAAAGAGTACTGATGGGTCTCTTTGCATTACCTAGCCAAAGTTATATCACCGAACAATAGATGTCATTTGCATCTTTTTCCAAACGATACCAAAATATCGTCTTCCTTTTCGCTGGCTGAGATGTACCTAGAGCCAATTCAATCTTCAATCTATGTAGTTAAAGTAAAAAATGATAATTTTTTAAATGTAAAATTTCAGCTCTAAAAAATCGACTTTTTGGCATCATTCCTTTTTTATTGTAAACGCAAAGGGGCGTAACTAAAAAAAAGTGTTTTTTAAGGAACGAATCTTAAAACTACTACTCGTTTTAAGTGTTCACATAACATAATAAAAGATTTTAGTTGTATCTAGTAAAAATAGTTGTATGCGTAACTCATATTACAATATTAAGTTACGTATAATGGCGAAGAGGCCATAAAAGTTTCATAAAAAGCAAAATTTTTTGCAATTTTTTGGTGTCAGTGTTTATTAATTTCGATATTTCGTTCTGTGCATCTATAATATCCTTCTTTTCTTTTAATCTGACTTTTATTTTTTTTTTAAATCATGCACAGTAACCGTTTTTCGGAGCTAGTTTATTTATATTATTTCAGACATTTTGCGTTCTGCATTTTAAAAAATAATTTTCACAGTTCGTGCTTTCCTTTCGTAGTTGAATATTGTTACCAAAAAAAAAATTGTTATAAATGCCTGCACATAATATAGCAGTTATAGTAGTAGGTATGTATATAAAATAAATGCCTAATAATTAAAATAGGTAGTGTTCAAAATTATTTTTTAATACTTTAATACAGGTTTTTTGTAACTGTTAAGAGGTCTGTTTAAAATAAGAGAAATATAGGCTTCAAAAGATTTTTAAAAATCTATGTCCGACTCTGTGAAAAATTGTTTATATAAAGTGAATGTGTACAACTTCGATCACCTCCTTTATTTATTTATAGTGCATGTACATATTAACGGAAGGAAACACACTACCCTATTTAGACTAAACCGTATTACACGTTCGCTCTAATGCCAGAAATTTATTATTTTCAGTTTTTTAAAGGGGACTATATTTGGGAAAATGTTCCTAACATTGGGGTAATGAACAATAAAACCTAATACTTATTCGAACTTTGAGTAAGGCAGTAAATAAAGCGTGTTACGTTTATGACCAGTATTAGTTGATTCATTTTTGTTTTTAATGATATATGCAACAAAAAAGGCAGAAAAGAATCCTGAGGAAACCTAAACAAATCTGAACAAACCTGCACGGCGTGTTTTAAGATTGGCCGGCCAATGTCGTCACTGACCAATTTTCATCATTGTCGGTAACATATCTATATATGTTTTCTACACTAAAATAGAAAAATAAAACATTATATTACCTTACAAATATACTAGCTTTACCGGGTGCCCACGAGTTTACTGGCCAGCTCGTTATTTTGTTAAGAAATAATATTTCGATTTGAAATTTTGGGAACTCGTATTGTTGCTTTGGATGCAGATTTTGAGTGCTCGAACATATCTGACTATCGTTTCCGGTTCAACCGGAAATACAGTCAACTTTGTTATTTTAAACGAAATACCCTGTATATTTTTTAAAATTTGGATTTTACGTAAAATTCTAATTATAAAACATGTATCATACCCCATACCTATCTTTAACAGTTTTCAAGAAAATGGCGTTTGAAAATGTCGAAAGAGCCGCAAACTATACTGTTTTAACATAAAACAAATGAATATGCGAAAATTTTAATATATTATTCTTACTTCTTTTTAGGGGCCTTGTTTGTATGCTTTTGTCATGACAATCTCACTTCCGGTGCAACCGGAAGTGCTACAAAATATGACATTCAGGCACAAATTACTTCAATAATTTCAATTGAACGACCTACTTTAAACTCTAAATTCTAATTTATCTGACTTTCCTCTATAATTTTTGTATACGCCATCCCAGGTCTAAAGGTGATAGTTCTTGAGATATGGACAGCTAAAAATTTAGATGCATTCCAAATTTCAATGGTTCTAATTTTATCTAGGCGGCTATGGAGATCATTTGTCGCATGAACTGCTTCATGATCATAACCATGTCAATTTCCAATTATTTAATCAAGATTGCTATGAATACAAGACACTTGTCATATTTTCTGTTAATAATATAACCCCCAAAACAAATGAACAACATGCTCAAGGAATTTCAAAGAGTTCGTCTGAGAGAAAACGGTCAACAATTCGACCACTTAATTTATGGCTAATTTCTTATTTTTTAAAATGAAAACCTAATTAAATTATTACTTCAAGCACTACTCTCATATTATTAATTATGTGTATCCTTTCTACATTTTCTTGATGCAAATGATCTCCATAGCCGCCTAGATAAAATTAGAAAGATTGAAATTTGGAATGCATCTAAATTCTTAGCTGTCCATATCTCAAGAACTATCAACTTTAGACCTGGGATGGCGTATACAAAAATTATAGAGAAAAGTCAGATAAATTAGAATTTAGAGTTTAAAGTAGGTCATTCAATTGAAATTATTGAAGTAATTTGTGCCTGAATGTCATATTTTGTAGCACTTCCGGTTGCACCGGAAGTGAGATTGTCATGACACAAGCATACAAGGCCCCTAAAAAGAAGTAAGAATAATATATTAAACTTTTCGCATATTCATTTGTTTTATGTTAAAACAGTATAGTTTGCGGCTTTTTCGACAGTTTCAAACGCCATTTTCTTGAAAACTGTTAAAGATAGGTATAGGGTATGATCCATGTTTTATAATTAGAATTTTACGTAGAATCCAAATTTTAAAAAATATACAGGGTGTTTCGTTTAAAATAACAAAGTTGACTGAATTTCCGGTTGAACCGGAAACGATAGTCAGATGTTCGAGCACTCAAAATCTGCATCTAAAGCAACCATACGAGTTCCCAAAATTTCAAATCGAAATATTATTTCTTAACAAAATAACGAGCTGGCAAGTAAACTCGTGGGCACCCGGTATATTATTTAAATAATATTTTTTGTTTTCGTTGACTGCGGTATATTTCGCCATTGGCGGCACGTTTTAAAGTGCAACTATAATTTTTTATTAGTGCGAGCAGGAGCAGGTATTCAAGCGTGTTAAAGCCATTTGAAAGGTGAATATTTTCGGTTCAGTTGATATTAATTTTTCACCGGGCATTTTTCCTTTTAAAAGTGATATAAGTTATTTTTTGTGCATTCTTTTTTTGTAAAGCGTAAAATGTTTTATATAACCTTTTACTATCTTTTTAACACGTGATGTACCTATATTAATTTTCGTGTGTTCATTTTTATAAAGTTGGAAATATTTTTTTAATGTTTATTTATTCCTTTTCATAGCGATTTTGATATATTTTAAAGTGAAAATAATTCTAACCCTTTTTAAACAAATTCGCTACTGCCCAAGAAAACATATATTTAAAAAAGTATCTGTTTAGAAATCACCCTGTATAACCATCATTTAGGTCAACAACATTTTTTGTCACCTTCTCTTCCTCCTATTGTATTATTTTTAGATAGGTACATACGTTCATATACATATATTTACCGTGACACATTTTTGCTTTTATACACTTTCTACATAGAATACCGCACAAACAGTATAGTAGGTATCTTAAACAATATAACCTGTTTGACTATTAAAATTTTAATTTTGCTTTTTTTACCATTCTGACGTTTCCACCTTCATTTAAATTCACAGATGGAAACCGTCCTAACCCATTTTTAACCTGTTTATAACTTCATAACGATATACACAAAAAACTTATAACGCACCAAATTTTAATCAAAATATGCAAATTTCCAAGAACTACACAATTTATATTCAGGCCTCAAGTTTTCCTAATATTTTTCCTGTATGCTGAGAAACCTACAAAAGGAATATAAAAATAAGTAACAAGAATATCAAATGGGATTTTTCATGGATAAGGATAATATGATTTCGAATCAAGTATAGATATTATTTATATTTTAGAGCAATCAGGGACTTTCAAGTTACTTACAACCCGGCAAACAAATTGACCCCCCACCCAGCAGCGTAGCAAGGTGGGGGGGGGGAGGTCCGCCCCGGGTACCAAACCAAGGGGGGGGACATCATTAGGCTTGAGGTCGTGCCACGGAAAATGTGGTCATAAAAATCAGTAAAAAAACACAAATTTATTATTCCAAATCGCAAGCATTTTTAAATTTTTGTGAACAAGCCACGGCTGTCTTTTCATCTTTTAAACACTATTCGTTGCATTCTTTATATTGGTATTGATATATTGTGTCGATATTTATGATTATGGGTAAAGAACGGAGAAGGGCATTAAATTTGTTCTTAGAAAAATACATGTTAGGAAAGAATCGCTTGAAATCTCAGCAGACGCCAAAGGTCATAAATTAAAGGCAAAGTGATGACCTAAACGCTTTTTTATGAAACATAATTATTCTCTGAATATACTGATATTATAAAAGTATTGGTTTTCCTTGGTCATCCCTGACAGGGTTGCCAGATCCAACATTTGCAAGCTGTCAATTCCATCTTTATTCCTACTGCTAATTTTGCTCTTTCAACCGCTGCGTCTGTACCCCACAAAATGGCCGACATAATACTAAGGGTCAAACAAGTTCAAAAAATTCTTCTATCCCTTGATATCAAAAAGTCCTCCGGTCTGGATGCTCTCCAGAGCTTGCACCCATCTTAACTGGTCTTTTTCAGATCTCGTATGACAAAGGTATCCCCCAGACAGCTGGAAGACTACTCGTGTGCAGCCTGTCCCGAAGAAAGGTTGCATGTCCCTTCCATCCAATTATAGACCTATCTCTCTTCTCTCTGTTATCATCAAAGTTGTGGAAAGTCATCAACCTGCAAATTCTAAAATATATAAAAAAGCACAAAATTATTCATGACAGACAGTACGGATTTCGTCACCAAAGATCCACAGCTGATTTCCTCACCTTCGTCATACATAACTGGAACATTCCAAGGCCTTTGATCAAGTATGGCATGCCGCACTTCTTCTCAACAAACTACCTTCTTACGGTCTTTCTCCCAAATTATGTACCTGGATCCGGTAGCTTTTTCTCTAATCTATGCATATCTGTCGTGGTGGACGGTCACTCATCTATAACTTCCATCCTATCAATGCTGGCGTACCCGAAAGTTCAGTCCTGGCACAAACCCTATTTCTTGTTCACTTTAATGACCTGCTCTCTTCAACTACCAGTCCCATCTGTACTTGATATGCTGACGATAGTACGCGTCACTCCAACATTTTTCCAAACAAGTCTCGAATCAAGAGCAGGTGCAGATCTATGCACCTCTCCCTTTGCCAAAATTAATCCGGGACTGGTGTGTTCAGTTCAACGCCTCCAAAACACAGTCTTGCTCCCTGTCACCCAAAAAAATTCGGAAACAATTACCACATACTTGAATGGCCAAGCCCTAGAGAACAATAAAACGTTTAATCTTGTTAGGCTCGCTTTCAAACATAATGTCAGCTGGAACAAACACATTACTTCAATAGGCACATCAGCAGCAAAAAGCTTGGTTTTCTCTTTAGAGCCAGAAAATACTTCTCCCCCCAATTTACACACTCTCTATGTTTTCCAAATAAGACCTAAGCTAGAGTACTCTATCCACATCTGGGGAGCGGCATTACCTTCGATACTTAACATCTTTGATTGTATTCAAAAGAGAGCCATTCGACTCATCAATAACCCAGTCCTCACAAGAAAATTCCATTCTCTCGCTCGCTCTCTTTATTGGATTTATTCCGTTTTCTACCGATACTTCCACGAATCACCCCTTGACTGTTCCTTACAGACCAACAAGAGGTGCGTTACGTATTCATCCCTTTACTGTCCAGCTACAAAAGCCTAGAACATCCCCCTTCTCTCGCTCATTCATACCCAGGGTCTCCAGATTAAGGAACAAATTGACTGCAGATGTTTTCCCTTTCCCCAAAACCTTCAATTCTGTAAATCTCGTATCAGTAGACACATTAACCTTCCCTTCTGACGCTCACGGTACATTAGTAATTAGGCTTAAAATCTATGTGAGCTATCTCAGAAAAAAAAACCGGCCCTAAACATTTAGACTGAGCATATTTTTTTAAAATGAAAAGGGAATAATAGAGTAAAACTATTAACTATAATACAAAAATGCTATAATTTTCTTATTCCTAGTATATGATATTGGAAATTGTTGATAAAAATATTTATGATTTTATAATTTCGACTCATCATTTTCGAGTTGTGATTCCTGGTTTGCTCCAGGAAGGAGTCTTAGGCGACAGCCCCCTCCTCCCGGGCTGTCCTCTGAATTCAACACTGCACTGCGAACATGCAATATTGGACACAAAGATTTGGATCTAACCTGAACAACAATTAGAACAACATATTTTTATAAATAATTTATAAATTATTAATTAGTTACAATTATTGTAACTAATTTTAAGCTGTTACTACGAAGAACAAAACCCACAACCCATATTCTCTTTTTATGGATCTTTCAACAAAACAAAAAGGACAATAGTAAATTGTCTTTTCCTCGGGGATGAATAATACGTTTTATTAAATGTCAACTTAAAGTGTTTCTTTTTTTATTAATGTGATACTTCTATTTGGAATGATCTTACATTTTGCGTAGGTAGACCTACGAGGAGAATTTCGTTTTTTAACAGCTCAGAAATTCGGGACTGGAACGCTATATTGTGTGGAAAATTTTATTTGGTTTCTTTTGTTGATTCAAACTAAACTGCTGGCCACTCGAACTTACACATAGAGATTTTTAGGCAAAATTTAAAGTTCAATATTTTCAACAAGAATGCAAATTTTTGAACGCGTCTTGAAGATTTTAAGAGCTAGTTTTTTTCGGATTAAGCTGCATGACGTATATTTATCGTAGGACCATAGGTTTATTATATACGGGGTGATTAATGAAGTCATGCAAAAAATCAAAAAGTTTGTATGAGTGAAATTTCCGCAAAATGTTTTTTTAGTCGTTGCAATATGGTTCGTTACTAAGGTAACATCAATATCTCTAGACGTTTTTGTCACTTTTTGGATTAAGGCCCTTAGGTCTTGTACACACTACTAAACATAAAATTTGGGTAGCAAAATTTTCAAAAATGCTATAACTTGACATTGGATTGACGATTCTTGATGATTTTTACTGATTTGGAATCCTTATTTCACGTAGATTTTCTATAATCTAAGCAGTTTATTTTGGGGATAAAAATTCAATTCTAACAAAATTTCTAATTCTAAACCTAATTTAAAGGTTCCTGCACTCCCTAAAAAATCCCGGCAAATATCAATGGAAAATTTCCAAGTGTCCTATCTTTAAATACCTAATCTTTGGTAATAATTTATCCGAAATTAAGTAGGTACATTAATAAAAAAAGAGAAACTAATATTTCGTTGGTCCTCCTGCTCGACGTATTACTTCCCGACATCGATTTGGTATATTCCATAAGATTATTTATAAAATCTTGTGGAATATTCTCCCATTCTTCACGAATGGCCTCACTAAGTGGTTCTAAGGTTTCAGGGGGTACATTACGCGATCTTACTTTAAGTTTTAAATATGACCAAACGTGTTCGATGACATTAAGATCCGGAGACTTTGCAGGCCAGTCCATTCTATTGATGTTCAGTGCCTGCAAAAACTTAAATAATGCCAAACCATAGAGCGCGTCGTACCCTACGTTTTTGTCTATTATCGACCCGGTATAATGTATAAATTTCAAAAGTGTATATTTCAACCCCCAAATAAAATGCTTAGATTATAGAAAATCTACGTGACACAAGGATTCCAAATCCGTAAAAATCATCAAGAACCGTCAATCCAATGTCAAGTTATAGAATTTTAAAAATTTTGCTACCCAAATTTTATGTTTAGTAGTGTGTACAAGACCTAAGGGCCTTAATCCAAAAAGTGACAAAAACGTCTAGAGATATTGATGTTACCTTAGTAACGAACCATATTGCAACGACCAAAAAAATTTTTTGCGGAAATTTCACTCATACAAACTTTTTGATTTTTTTTCACGACTTCATTGATCACCCCGTATATAATAAACCTATGGTCCTACGATAAATGTACGTCATGCAGCTTAATTCGAAAAAAACTAGCTCTTAAAATATGCAAGACGCGTTCAAAAATTTGCATTCTTGTTGAACATATTGAACTTTAAATTTTGCCTAAACATCTCTATGTGTAAGTTCGAGTGGCCAGCAGTTTATATAGTCACGGCAAAGTGATAAATAAACTTGCTTTCTAAAATACATTTTTTATTTGTTTTTGACGAGGTATAGAATCATTTATCACTTGGTCGCAGACAGTATAAAGGCCAACGCGCACTAAGGCGCTGCGAAGAGCGGCGAAACGTGGCGAGGCGCGGAGAATAAATAATTTTTAACGCACACTTTAGAGCGGTTTCGTCGTCGAAGCTTGCAAATTGGCAGTCGTCAAGATGGATTCAGAAGAGGAAGATGCTATAATTGTTTCACATTATGTGAGGATGAAGAAAAAAATAGAAAAGAAAGAAAAAGTGGATACATCCAATATGCAAAAAGCGAGGAAGGGTTGGTGCGAGCAGACCAAAAGTGGCCAGCCTTAGGCATGGCCTCGGGATATGGTAGTCTAGCAAGGCCCAAAGAGAACTCACTACCTACCTTAACTAGCTCGGGTTTCTTAGTTAATTTTCTCTTATGTAATGAAAAAGCAGAACACACTGTAGGTACTTTGAAACCTGTTTACCCAGTAAACCGCCAAAGTTGTTAATGTTTAACTTAATTAATTTGATGGATTTATAATATAAATGATTAAAATTTTGAAACAGTATATAACTATAATAATATATACGGTACTATAATAAGTACAAAAGTGAATTAAGTAATGGAATCAACAAGAAACGCGTGTTATTTAAATCGCTAAACCAAAATGCTGTTTTACTAATAAAATTATTTGTTTTGAGAAGAAGGCTATAAATTATTGTGTTTGAAACTAATTATAAAAAATTGACCTATTTATACCTTGAAGAAAAAACATCAGATTTTGACGGCACATTTTATGCAAGAGAAAAATCGTTATTCAAAGATACTGAGCAAATCTAGCTTCGGATTCTGGAAAAACATTCTGTTTTCTAATTTTACATTTTTTTAATCTTGAAATTACAGCTTTTCTACCTAATGCAGATATCGAATCAATTGCAAAAGTAATTGAATAGGTCCGTCAACCTTCAAAAAATTGTGTGTATCTATATATCGCTGTTGCTAACAAACCCAGGATAAGTTTCAAAGTATTTATTAGAACCTTAAATCCGGCTAATTTGAAACATTTTTACTCTCCTTGACATTTGTATCCTTTTTAAGCCCTAACCTCAAACTCCAACTAAGTACAAATTACTTTGTATTTACAATCTTAACTCAAGTTACTTTTATATAATTTCTTCAGTAAATTCTCATTTTTAGATATCTAATCTAATCCGCCTGCAAAAGTTTTGCAACATGGCTTATTTTAAAATTTCATAAGTCTGCAAACATAAAACTAGCTTGCTAAACTTCTTATAACATTAAACTTACCTAAGTTTAATGGAAATGCTTTGTTAATCCTAATTTATCTAAATAAGGATTTAAAAACTGCGTAGTGTTTTCGATACACCCACACAGTGTTTTTGAACTTTTCTGCTTTCGGTTAATTTACTTTTATCCGTCGTTTTTAACATGACACGGTAATACTCATGGATCTATTATAATATAGATACGGGATGATGTAACATTCTTTGAAGCCAAAACAAACCATTCTAAGCGATACTGTAAACACAATTTGCACACATTGGTCACATCGTCACATCTGATTTTACCTTATATTTTTGTACAAGAAATACGTTAGAGGCATCACAATATTTAGTAAAAGTAATAAAAGCCCTAAAATACTTCATTTTCTGCGAAATAATAATAAATTTAATTTAAAAAGGTTTTATTGTTTATAGGTTATGTTATTTCTAAAGGTGTTTGTTTAAAGTCGCTCCGAGTCATTTATAAATCTATAAGTCGCACTTTTTCTTTTCTAGTTCATTAGACAAAGACGTACGTGTAACCGAGTGTTCAGACCGAGGTTCAGCCGTTTTCCTAAACAACCAGCACAGACAGCAACACTTCTGGGCTGCGTTCGATATCATCGCCGGGTGACACAACGGTGTGATTTTTCAACCTGAGCTCCAACACCCCGATGCTATTTTATCTCTTTCCACTACCATTCTTGATTCAATTACGTATTTCCTGTGGTATTTCCTTAAAGTTTGTAAACAGTTCCCCCAAGAGAAAACAAACAACAAATATAAGGCTTCACGTTCGATACGGTCACAGTATGCGGAACATCGAATCCTTATTATAATAGATCCATGGTAATACTGTTGTGGATACATAAAAATAAACAAGTGTAAGATAAAAAGTACGAACTTCATGAATCATCGTCATTAGGACCAGTAGAGAAGAATATTTATTGGAAATGCTTGTAACTTTAATAATACCAAAAGTAGCATAATAGTACATAACACGTTGAATTGATTTTTTTACACATCGCATATGACATGGAAAACTGTCATAACTCAAAATTTAACATTCTTGGGAAATTGAAAAAAAAATAATTTGATCGGTCCATTGGCTTAAGAATCGCAAAATTTTATAGTGCCTAATTGGCACTGCAAGTGAAAAGACAAATATATATTCAGCATTAAGTACCTATTTCAAAAGAAAATAAGAATTTGGGTGCTTAGGTGGGCGTTGTAGCCAAAATTAAAAAAAAAACTACTAAGTTATGTCACTTTTCTCCTAAAATATCAGGATCTTTAAAAGCAGGCGCGGCCCGTGAGATTTTTTACAGGTGGGTCAAAATTTTGTGGATAACTAGTGACGCAACAAGTAAAATACACTTCTTTTTATAAAATAAACCCCGCAAAAAAACATAAAATAAGTATGTAGTATATTAAACATTGCTACTCTAGATATTTATGAGTTTTAGTATTGCTTTTCTCTGTGTTTAAGTCTAAGATTGTTAGCGGCTTCCCATTTTGATACGTTTCCTCAATAGAGGTCGCGCCTTGTACTAAAAGTATGATTATTCGTAGTGTTAGAATTTAAGGTAAGGTTAGAATAAATAGGCAATACAAGGAAGGATTCTCTCTCTCTCTCTCTCTCTCTCTCTCTCTCTCTATACCATCAAGCCATTTTCGTTAAACATGTATTTTTAGTAATTTACAATAAATCTAAGTTTTTCTACAGTTTATCCGTTTCATTTTTTTTTAATCTAAGACATCCCACGTAGACTTCAAGCCTAAGTACTAACGCACCGTGGGTATCTGACTATGCTACAGCTACTAAAATTTGATTTTTGAAACACCGTTTTCTTTAACGTAGTGGCTATATGTCCGCCGGCGGTAGGTTACTGTTAGGCTTAGAATTCCACCGCAAGGTGGACTCATGCAAATAAATAGAACTTATCCGCCGTAAAAATTATAGTGCGGCGGAACGCAATGGTACACAGAAGGTCTACTTCCTTGTCAGGTAGCCTAATAACGTTGTCGGACAGGTTTGTTCGGTTTTCGGTTTCATCAGTATCTTATTTAATAAAATGTCAGTTGGATGCTGTGTTGATAAAATTTTATACCAACACGAATCGTGCAGTCGCAGTAAAAAACTCAACAAAGATAGGTACAAAATTTTGAAAAAATACTGCTGAAACCTAAAACTGAGCAAACCTGTCCGAGAACGTATTTCACAACTCCTCACCTCACCTTTTAACGCTGATCTAAAAATTTGTGGGAAAAACCACTTGTAAATTTGGAGTGTTATTTATATAGATATATAAATTATAAAGCTTGCCAAAATTTTGTCGGCGGATCTTAGCTACTATGCAGTAAAATCCGTCGAAAGGCGGAAAATGAATTATCAAGCATCGCGTTCCGCCGCACTATAATTTTTACGGCGGATAAGTTCTTATTATGCGCCTTGCGGCGGAATTCTAAGCCTGACTGTAACCTACCGCCGGCGGACATATAGTCACTACCTTTCTTTAAATAACTACAATGCAAATACAATGCGCATATTAGGTAATTAGTTTTTCTTTGTCCAAACCAAATGTTTTTAAAACATATATTTCACGGGGAGGTTCGAGTGTATTGGCCCGGGACCGGCAGCGTTGCCGGCCACACGCGCGCTGAAAGCGATATTATTGGTGGGCCGTCGACAAATTTCGTCTCTTTTTAACTTCCTAAAGCGCGTATGTTTATTTCTCTCTTAGTTTGAATGCATTTATATAGTCCATATAAATATATGAGGTCAATTTAAAATATGACCGAGCCCGGAGCAACCTTGGATATCTTTCGATGATGCGCGATGGCTTGGCTTGATTTTGTCTTGGGGAGTTTTCGCATGAAACTAGCACTTTTTTGAAAGAAGAGTTTGGTTTTAAAAAATAAGTCATTAGGTGGATCATTGAAAATAAATTTCGGTGGGTCATTGGCCAAATGACCTTATGGACGAGCCGCGCCTGTTGAAAAGTTATGTCTGCTGAATATAGAAATAAAACAAATCAGCATCATATAAAAAACTTATTTATTATAGTTTAGGCACTTGAGAATATTAAATAGTTGTTGTTTTTGTTAAATAGTTTAATAATATAAAAGAATCTAGAACAATAAACACAATTTCGTAAACAAAAAATTGTACAGCGATAATAAAAATGCAAAATCAATGATTTCTGACGGTTTGCTTAATTATAAAAATAAAAACAACATCATTATACAAAATTTACCGCCCGTGAGAAATACACAGGTAAAACATATTAAGAAACGAAAACTTTTAATTCTGAGAAACGCATTATTTAATACCAAATTGAAATGAAATTTTACTAATGTTAAAAACCAAATTTGGTACACCACAGATTTTCTTATGATAGTGTTTCTTTAAGAATAACCTGCGCTTTTAGTTTGACAGTATATCAGTCGAAATTTAACATTCGATTGAAAAGAAAAATAGGTCAGTTAGAAAACAAAAAATGTTGATAACTGAATAGAGTAGTTAGAGAAGTGTAATGTATCTACCTACTCTTATTTACATCATATATTATTTTATTATTATTACATATATATTAGACATATAATGTATTAATTCTTTTATTTAGTCATGTATTATTGTCACTAGATAACTTAATCGTTACTAATCATTATTTAGTAAATATCCAAAATCTCTTTTGTTTACGACGTCATTCACTCAAACTTTCTCAAAGCCATTAGGTTATCTATTTAGGTCTTAAGTTCCCGATGGTAATACATTATTTTTCCCGATATACTAAAGCAGTATTTATTTTGGGGCGCTAATTTTAATTTTAGAGGACTTAGCAACCCCCAGCCCCCACCTAGTTGCGCCTATACTAATAACTCTCCGAAAATATAATTAGTAGAAAACTGAGAACAGTAAGCAATACCTATATTTCCAAAAAGCCTTGGATGTTAAAAATAATTAAAACAATTTTGGCAATGGGTTATACAATATTTTGGTAAACGGCTTGAAACAGTTCATGAGGCTGGCAGAAAATTACCAAAATAACCTAAATATGTTAATTTTCATTAAAATAATGAACAAAACAGACGCCTAACTGTAAAATTTTCCTTAAATAATCTTTATGACACCATCTGCTCTACGGCTTATTGTTGCTAAAAATACCCTTGTGTTGAGATTAAACAAGCTAGTGACTACATAAAGTCCCTAATAAACGTTATCTTTGTGGAACTACTATCTTTACATTATTATTCTCTAATTACATATTTTAAGACTGCTATGGAGCTCGTCATGCACAGTCTGTGTAAATTTGGTAAACAAAAGGGCACAGGACTTCGCTTAAAGTTAATAGGCTAGGCGTTTTAATTCGGATAAAGGTTTTTGTGGGATTTCTTTGTTGAATAAACAGATACACTTAGGGTTAAAGGGCTAAATATGGAAAATCACAAATAGCTGTTTAAAGTGAGAAGGCGTCGCCGTCGCACAATGGTTCCCAGAGTCATTCTGGGAGATCGAAATGTGAAAAACCTTAAGTGATCTATTCGTATTTAAGATACATTAAAAGCGACCTTATTAATCATGTAATACATAACAATAAAGGTTTAGTCGAAGTTCGCATAGCCGACCGACCGAGGGCACTTTTATTCGAATGTCGTGGCCTAAGGCGCCTGTTACCTAGTAATAATTGTTATTAGATGTATTTGTGCAATTGGGTGTTCCTAAACTCCGCCGGACTAATTGACCAGCCATATTTACTATACATAAACTCCGCCGGCAGCTTCAAGAATCTCATACATAAACTCCGCCGCATCATAATTATGCATAATATTGTAAATAAAACCATAAAACTTCATTTCAACTTTTTTATTAAACCCTGTCTAAAACTATACACTTGATATTAATATTAAACTATCTTAATAACATAAAGCTTATAATTTAAACATTATTTCTTTAAATAATAGGAAACTAATTTTACAAACTCAAATTTCGTTATCGTTTTGGAATTGTACAAGGTTATTTTGTCTTTAAAAAATAATTTCTTCCTTAAATATAATTTATTTTTTATTTCGTGGGGTGTTTTAACACTATTCATTTTTACGTATGTATCTATCTGAATATTTTTTAAAACATCAATAAAAAGAAAAATGTTTGGATGGGCATTATAAAAATATGAGTTGAATTTACTATGAAAGGACTCACAAGCATTTGTAGTGCGTTCAGTGTCTGTAGCACTTGCCCAGATAGATGGAGGAAATAAACTATACTCATCAATATAATTGTCCGTCAAATAGTCAGCAAGCTTAATTAGTTTTTGGTTGGTAGGAATCACAGACATAAGACTAAACACAAAACAGTCACTAACATCACTTGGTTCGAGCATTGCTAAACCAAAGGCCCACCGTAGCCATTCACCAACTTTAGATGATTTATTTTTATAGTCACTCACTAATCCCAACTTTTGAATTCTTCTCCAGAAACTTTGGGACAAATGGAATCGGCATCCTGTAATCCGGACATGTGGAAAAATTTGCCTTGCTGCATCATGAATGGCTTTTTCAAAGTCGGCGACGATTTCCTTGGGTTGGAAAATTAAGTTTAAACTCTGACACCTTGCGGTAATTGCTTTGAATGCTTGCATATACGTTGTCAACTTTTTATCGGGCAATAAACAAAACACCAATGGAATATAGTGAGAGTTTTGTAAGCCGTGTATAGTGAAGAACTGAAGAAAAAGTTTTGGGCAGTAATCAAAAGTTCCATCTACGAAGATTTTTTCTGAGTTACTCAAAAACTTTAGATTAGTTGCACATGAGAATATCACAATCTTGTTAACTTCGTCGTTCTCCATTAAAAATGGTTCGTTTTTTATCGTTGTTATATTAGCATTTTTCAAATATTCTTGGATTTTTTCAACAGATTTTGGCAGAGCAGGGAAGACAGATTTTCGAGCATTATATATATTATTTCTTATATACGTGAAATATCTTGTTGTCAATTTATCAATGTTATCCGACGTTATTTCCATTCTAATTAGTTTGAGTGGCCTCTCGCTTATGTTTTCCACAGCTTTTCTTTTAATGCTGTTGGATATATGTTGCCTACTTAGATGTTTAGGCGGCGGGTGGTTATGAGACCCATCCTTTTTGAATATGGTTGTAAGCTCGTCGTCGACATAAATTTTAGAATTGCACTGTTTTTGGACGCACTTCCATTTCACTCCAAACGAAGTCTCTTCGGCTCTATGAAACTTGTATTCATCTTCTACTATTAACTTATTTCCACGTTGACCGGTGATCACTTGCATTCTTTTCACTTTTTCAAAAATAGACCTTTCTACTCCACTAAAACGAATAAACTAATAATTCTTTGTCAATGTGACGGACTTTATGAATTAGGCTATTTTACCTGTTTGGGAATATAACTACCTAATACTAATATAAATAAATATATAAAATCTAATTACTAGTTATTACCTACAGCAACGAAGAGCAGTGCCTAACTCCGCCCGCATAATTATTCCAAAAATAGTGATCTCTCAGGTATGTTAATCCTGCACCCCAATTCCGCCCCGAGCGTATTTACTTTATTTTTGCGAGTTTGGGAAAATCCGATTAGAGTATTAAAGTAATAAAATAATATAAATTGTGTTTACTGCATTTAAAGAAGATTACAAAATTATTATATGCATATTCTACTTAATTGTTAAGGAAATCCAATCTATACCTGTTTCGTATTCCCAAAATTACTTACAATAGACCAATCACAATTAATAAGTTTTCTTATACCACCCTTCCCACCCCCTCTTGATTAGGAAAGGAAGCCGTCAGTTACGAATAGTTAGTCTTAATAGTTCGACTTTCGCTCTAAATCTAAAAGATGTATCCTTTTTCCGAAATTGTCGGTCAACGTGGCAATATTTTGCTAGTTTGCAACAATAATAAATTCAGCAAAGTTAATCGGCAACTTGCTTCAGGAGAAGTTAAGTGGCGATGTATTAAGAAGACATGTACTTCTTACATACTTACTTTGGGTGATGGTTCATCTCGCTGTTTAAGTAAATACAATCTTGAACATAATCACGAAGCCATAAGTTCAAGCGAATTGCAACGTCAAGAAGTGAGTGGTATTGTAAAGCGTAAAGCGGTGGAGGATATTTGCGAGAGACCTTCAAAAATTCTTCACAGTGTCATAAAAAACAAGAACGAACATTTGAAATCTGGTGATGTTAAGTGCATAAAGAAAAATTTGTATCATGCCCGCCGCAAATTATTGCCGGCAATTCCAACTTCAGTTGAAGAAGTGCAAAAAGCCCTAAGTAAATTAAATCCACAGACTACCAGAGGTGAGGACTTTCTTATGGTGAATGATGAAAATGGAAAATTAATTATTTTTTGTTGTAAAACAAATCTGACGTTTCTCTGCAAATCTAAAGTAATATACATGGACGGCACGTTTCAGTACTGTGCGAAACACTTTAAGCAAATGTTTACTATTCATGGATTTTTCAATGGGCACTATATACCGCTGGTCTTCTGTTTACTGTCGGACAAAAATTCAAACACATATAAGCTTTGTATCGAAAAAATTATAGAACATTGCCTCAAGTTGGACCTTCATTTCCAACCTTCACGTGTTGTGGTAGATTTCGAAAAAGCAATACATATAGCAGTGGAAACCATTTGGCCTGGGATTGAATTAAAAGGTTGTCGTTTTCATCTTGCTCAGTCATGGTGGAAGAAAATACAGCAAATAGGACTGGCAGTGGAATACAAGGACAGTGCATCAGAGGTTGGTCGTTGGCTAAGATACTGTTTCGGACTTATGTTTTTACACGAATCTGAAGTGAGTGATTGTTTTATTTTCGACTTGTGTTCAATACGCCCAAATGATGAAAGACTAACAAGGTTCTCCGATTATATTGTCGACACTTATATCTCTGAAGATTCACTTTTTCCACCAGTAGTGTGGGCAGAATCTTCATCTGCTCTGACCTACACGACAAATGCATGTGAATCGTTTCATAGTCATTTCAATAACTCTTTTTATAGCAGCCATCCGTCAATTTTTGTGTTTCTTCAAGTTTTAGAAAAAATTCAAACTGAGACCTATATTAAATGTAACAGTATTAACACCCCTTATAAATACCAAAATAGTATTTCTAAAAAGCGCCAAAATTTTTTAGAGGATAAGTTAAAAATGTACAAAGATAGGAAATTATCAATGTTAGATTTTGTTAAGATTGTTTCTTACCAGTACAATCAAAGTGTAAATTTGTAATTTTATATACATTAAAGGTTCCTAATTGATTTGTTTGTTTTATTTCGCATTAAGGATTAGGAGCGGAGTTAGGTAGTTAGATAAGGGAGCGAAAATATTTCGGGGCGGAGATGGGTACTGTCTGTCCTCGTGTACCTGGCGCCGGGCGGAGTTGGGAATCGCCCGCAACGAACCTGATCGATTTGTACAATTACCTGCAACAACCCCTAATTACCACTACGGCGGAGTTTATGGGTACTCCATACAGGCCAATTTTCGAAATATACCTGTGACTATCTTAATCCGGCGGAGTTCGTGAGCAGCCGTGCAATTAACTCTATTAGTTTTTCCTATGGATACACCTAACAGGTACGTATCTTTAAGAAAACTAACTTAAGTTAAGTATTGTGGGCTATATCTTTACTTAAGATACATATTTGTGATATAATAAAATTACGAAAGTTTAAATGAAGTTTGTGAGACCCGAAAAAACTTGATCGCGCTTTATCCGTTAAAGTTGCTAAACGAACATGACTGTTGGCCTTTTGGCTTGTCACAGATATCCATATTGTGTGCTAGTTAGCGCTACTACTTATAAAAAAAATGTTTTAGTTTTTTATGACGTCATCCTACGCCAGGACCTATATAGAGTGTCGAACGGCCAAACCCGTTCCGTTACAAAAATTGAAGATGTTTTTAAAGTTTATCACAAAAAACAGTGATTTTAAAGCAGGGATGCACAGACTTATAGGGAGCAGGGGCCACTCGGGAAAAATATAAGCCAAGGACGGGCCACTACAAACAATATTTATTAACACAAAAATTTTTATTTTTAAATAGTATGAAATACAATGATAAAAATAAAAGAACCTTCAAAAATATTTGTTGTAATAATTATGTAATCATTACAATGTAATATTTCATGTTTTATTATTTTGATGCATGACATTGCATTGAACTAACAAGTTTTTTTATATTTGGCTCCACATTACTTGTAGCCACACGTATAATTGCTTCCAAATTTTCATTTGCCAGGCGGTTTCGGTTTTTCGTTTTGTTAAGTTTCATCACTGAAAACGTTTGTTCACAAATATACGTCGATCCAAATAAGCTTGCGCATTTCAATGCATTTATTCGCAACTCTTTATAAGCGTTTTTATCAACGCAAAGGTAGAAGTTGAGTAAATTACCTTCATTAAATTTGTTTCTTAAATTATCATCATTTTGCATGTCTATTAATTCCAGCTGCATTGATTCCGGCGCATTTTCGGGTGAAATGGTGAAAGGATTGCTGAAAATGTCCAATAGCGGTTTAACTTTTTTGAAGTCTACAAAACGATTTTCAAAAGCTTGTATCAAAATATCAATTTTTTCAACATGAGCGAAATTGACGTCAGTTTTATTGAACTTCTCCATAATTTTTTTGTAGTTCGGAAAATGGCCGTAATTGGCTGAATTGATTTGTGTCCTGAAAAGACTCAATTTGCATTGAAAGGACGAAACATGAGAGTATAGCTGCGAAATCAATTGATCTTTGCCTTGGAGTCGCGTATTTAAGACATTCAAGTGATTTGTGATGTCTACAAGAAACGCTAAGTCACACAGCCAATCAGGGTTGTCGAGTTCGGGGACGTCGTTTTTCTTTTCCGCCAGAAATAGTTGGATTTCTTCAATTAAGTTAAGAATCCGCTGTAGTGTCAACCCACGACTTAGCCACCTTACTTCAGTGTAAAACAGGAGATCACCATATTCGCTTTCAATATCCTCGAGAAATTGTTTGAATTGTCGGTGATTGAGACCTCGTGATTTTATAAAGTTTACGGTAGGTACTACAACTTTCATAACATTTTCAAATCCCAATAATTTTGAACAGAGGGCCTCTTGATGTATAATACAATGAAACTGCATTAATTCCTTGGTATTTATGTTTTTAGTTTGTAAATATGTTTTTAACATAGTTACTATCCCAGATGTACTTCCAACCATTGAAGGTGCTCCGTCAGTTGTAATTCCAGATATTTTCGTTAAATCCAAATCCATTATAGAACATTTTTCTAGAAGAGCTTTGAGCATGTCACTTCCCTTGGTTTGTTGTCAAAGAACTCATACCAATCAGTTCTTCACTCACTTCAAAATTTTGCGTTACACCTCGTAAAAATATTAATAGTTGAGCAGTTCAACTTATATCTGTAGATTCGTCGAGCGCTATAGAAAAATACTCAAAACTTCTCGATTTCGTAGCTAATTGCTCTTCTATATTATCTGCTAATGCGGTAATTCTTCTTTGAACAGTCATCCGATTTAACTGAATTTTTTCAAACTTCTTTACATTTTCCGGACAAATTTTTTTTGCGGCGATATCCAAACATTGCTTAACAAACTCACCATCTTTAAAAGGCCGACAAGTTTTCGCTATTATTCGAGATATTTCAAAGCTAACTTCAGTGGCTGTTTCAGCATCTTGAATTGGTTTTGTAAACATAGATTGCTGGCTTATTAGTTCCCGTTGTAAAGTGGAAATTCTTTGCGTTCGATTTTCGCCAGTTAATGTGGTAAAAGTAGGATGCTGGGTTTCATAGTGCCTTTTCACATTATATTCCTTCGGAATAGAAACACTACTCTTGCATATTAAACAGACAATTTTGTTATGCGATGAAATAAAAAAGTATTTTTCGGTCCAAATATCATGAAACTGTCGATTTTCATCTTCAACCTTACGACTACGTTTCTTACTGGGGCCTGGTTTATCCATATCAAAATTAATATTATATTGTTACAGTCGGCAAAAGCCAAGTTCGAACGACGAAATATTTACTCGTCACAGATTACAGTTCTCAAACAGTATAACGTTCGCTTATCCGTAGTCAAAACTTAACTGCCCCGGTAGCCGGCGATGCGTCGAATTTATACGAGTTACCAAACATCGAGAACCATCCACTTTCTTCGGGGATCTACCGACGTGTTTCGCGAATCTGTAATCTAGTTGATGCTACAGATTTCTAGTCTCGTAACAATATGCTTGGACCGGAGCGCGGCGACTTTTAAAAGTCGATGGCAGGCCGCACAAATATCGCTTTTAAAATTCGTTGGCGGGCCGCATAAACATCGACAGCGGGCCGCATGCGGCCCGCGGGCCGCGGTGTGTGCATCCCTGTTTTAAAGACTATGAAGAAGACTTTCAGTGTCTTTTTTGACTACATTTTTTTATAAATTTCATAAATCTCAACTTTGTGTTTGATTAATTTTACTTGTCTTATAAACCCTAAAGGTGGGGTTTCTGTGCTAAATTTACACATTTTAAGTCTAAATAATTTCGGTCTCTCAGATTGGCTCAGAGAACCACTGTGCGTCGTGGAGAAAAATGTGTTTTGGAGTTCTCTTGTAAAAAGATGCGTGTATCGTATTGCCTAGGTTATGACTCAGGATGCTGTTACATAATAATAAGGTACTGTAGGGTAATAAGGCCGGCCATGTAATAAGGCCGGGATCGGTTTTAGTGCAAAACAAATTATAAAATGATACTCCAAACGTCATCTCTGTATAACAAGCCATAAACTAGTGGGGATA
Source organism: Philopedon plagiatum (assembly GCA_963971165.1). Classification (NCBI taxonomy): domain Eukaryota; kingdom Metazoa; phylum Arthropoda; class Insecta; order Coleoptera; family Curculionidae; genus Philopedon; species Philopedon plagiatum. Next base: position 25,969,828 of record OZ020197.1, on the reverse strand, counting down.
ATGCAGAACGGCTAAATTTATAACATTTTCGGTTAGCCTTAAACACGCGTTTTGAAATTTTGTGCAATATTTTTTTCAGTGTTATATAAAACTCCGTAATAAAGTAAACTATTTTTACTTTAAAATGTTAAAATGTTTATTGATATTTAATTGCATGAATTTATGGGGATATGAACCACAGATTCAATAAAATATTTTGGGATTTTAGATGATCGGAAGATAAAGATAACTTAAAAATATTAAAATATACTAGACATGCAGAAGGCCACGGCCTTATTACCTGACTTTTCACTAGTGTACTATACAAATTAATGTCAGGTTTTAAGGTCGGCAATAAAATAAATCTTAAAAATTAGATTTTTTAATTTGCGGTCATGGCGAAGGATAACCGTGGCATTAGAGCTAAAGACACTACTTCGTTAAGAAAGTTAGCTAATTTACCAAGCACCACCCACCAGTGCTGCACCTAGTGAAGTATGGATATGTTCAGTTTACAATGATGACTACGTAGCTGATATGAGAGCATGGTCATTATGTGGAACATGGGTTCATGAGAAATGCGTAGGGCTCACCAGTGACTGACACAACTTTTCATCTGCCCTGAATGAATGCCCTAAATTCCAGTGGCGGCTGGTGAAATTTCGAAGTTGTATATCTCTGTTCCTACTTACCGGACCCATACCAAATTTAGGATTTTTTTTATAGTGAGCCCACTGGGAATGTTTCGGTACAGAAAAAAAAACATTTTGTGATTTGCGAAAAAAGGGTGAATTTTTGGTGTTCCCCTCCTAAGAAAAAAATGAACACACAGGTATATTATTTATTATTTTTTCTAAACAAATTTTACATCATTTTGTAGACAGTTTTGAAATTTTGAGAGAAAAAAATGTGTTAGTAGAAAGTTATAGACATTTAAATTTGTTTAAGCCTAAAATATAATTTAAAAAAAAATTCAAATGACTATAACTTTCTACTAACACATTTTTTTCTCTCAAAATTTAAAAACTGTCGACAGAATCATGTAAAATTTGTCTGGAAGAAATAATAAATAAAATACCTAGACGTGTTAATTTTTTTCTTAGGGGGGCAGACCAAAAATTCAACTTTTTTCGCAAATTACAAAATGTTTTCTTTTTACCAAAAAATTCCCCGTGGGCTCACTCTTAAACCCCTAAATTTGGTACGGGTCCTGTAAGTTGGAACAGAGATATAAACCTTTGGAATTACACCAGCCGCCACACAGTAATATATTTCGAAACTAAAATGGACAAAATCAAATATCTCTTGATCGGAAAATCATTTCGGAATGAACCAAACGGTGTTTCGTAGTTTAGGTGACTACCCATCTGGGAAAAATACACACAAAGTGTTCCTCCAATCGGAAATGCCCCAAAAAACACGTAGAATTCGATATTTTTTGCCTTTTTTTCGTTATTTTGGTCGCTGCTTTTTACTGCCTCTTGAAATGTGGTAAACGTGATTTCTTTCAAAAACTAGACTAAAAAAGCTTTTATTTGCTTTTTTTAGAATTTTTTTAGACCCATTTTTCACGAAGTTACGAGCTTTTGAAAGTTACAAGGTTTTTTATTTATTAATCTTTAGCATTTTCCACAGCAATAATGTACCTGTATTGAACAACGTGCTATATGTGTATATCTAGACGTATATATACCTATATATATATATATATATATATATATATATATATATATATATATATATATATATATATATATATATATATATATAGTGAAGAAATAGCGACAGGAACATTTATTAACAAGTGAAAGAAATATCGGGTAAGCTGTCTGTAAGGTAGTGCTAGACAGGTGTTTCGTGCTTATTAGCACTCGTCAGTAGCACATAACCAAGTTATTGGATGGGAAGCTTGGAAGTTGAAAAAAAAATACAAAGAGTTCACAGACCAGGGAGCTGCTAGCACATTTGTGGTTATTTGTCAGGAGACTCAGAGTTTTCCGGGCAACAACCAATATATGAGCTACTGACGAGTGCTAGTAAGCACGAAACGCGTGTCTAGCACTACCTTACAGACAGCTTACACGATATTCCTTTCACTTGTTTATAATTGTTCCTGTCGCTATTTCTTCACTATTTCATATTCCTCGGGATTAGAGGCTTCACGCAAGTGCTATTGCAGTCTCCGTGGTGATGTTGGAGGTTGCCCGGAAAACTCTGGGTCTCCTGACACATAACCACAAATGTGCTAGCAGGTCCTTGGTCTGTGAACTCTTTGTGTTTTTTTTTCAACTTCCAAGTTTCCCATCCAATAACTTGGTTATGTGCTACTGACGAGTGCTAATAAGCACGAAACACGTGTCTAGCACTACCTTACAGACAGCTTACCCGATATTTCTTTCACATATATATATATATATATATATATATATATATATATATATATATATATATATATACATATATACGTCTAGATATACACATATAGCACGTTCTTCAATACAGGTACATTATTGCTGTGGAAAATGCTAAAGATTAATAAATAAAAAACATTGTAACTTTCAAAAACGCGTAACTCCGTAAAAAATGGGTCTAAAAAAATTCTAAAAAAAGCAAACGAAAGCTTATTTAGTCTAGTTTTTGAAAAAAATCATGTTTATCAAATTCCAACAGGAAGTAAAAAGCAGCAACCAAAATAACGAAAAAAAGGCAAAAAATGAACAATTCTACGTGTTTTGTAGGGCATTTCCAATAGGGGGGACACTTTGTGTCTATTTTTCCCAGGTAGGTAATCACCTAAACCACAAAATGCCGTTTGGTTTATCCCGAAATCTTTTTCCGATCAAGAGATATTTGATTTTGTCCATTTTAGTGTCCAAATATATTACTGTGCGCCACTGCTAATTTCAATTTTGTTTGGCGGCCTTATTACCTGCCTTGATTTTTTGTCGATAGCCTTATTACCTGACTAGTTTGGTAATAAGGCCGAAATACGAGTTTTCATATTTTTTGTCGTAAGAATTTGAGTTTAGTTTTTTAAATATTTTTATGTCCCTGTTTCTTTATACAATAGATGTTTATTGACCGATTATGATCAGTTGTGATAATTTCGTTTAATAAAAAATATTGTTTTTGTACTAAGCCGGCCTTATTACCCTACAGTACCTTATAACTAGTAGTACATATACATTTATTGGAGGTGTCATGAGGGCGCATCCGGCAGTTATATCTGCGAAGGTCCAATTCCATTTCATATCTTAATGTCCAACCTCAGATAGAATTGTTTTAGATCACTTTCGAAATTCTCAAATTATTGGTATATTTTGTTTTGGCCACCAAGATGTTTAATTTGTTAACATTTATAATGTTAGACTTCAAGTTGATAAAAAAAAGTAATCAGTCTAATCGTGCTTGTGCAATAGTCGCCCAAAAAATACCAAAAAGTATAAGACAAACATTTATTTATTTCCTTAAAATAGGCGCGTCCACTGACGTAGTACACAAGGCCTATTTTTGGTTATAGGGGGTACGCAATCCGGGGCCCTCACAACTTCAAAAAGTTTCTTAACAATTTACGCATTCATGACATCATAAAAAAATAAACTAGATACTGCAAATACAATAATAACTATTGACAGTCTAGAAATCAGTAAATAGTCTTAAAATAGGTATAGAAACCTAAAGTATGATTTTGTCTTGTACTATTTGAATACGTGTTGTGTCGCTCAGGACGAGCGCAGGGCCCAAGCAAACCCAAGCATCAGTATTTGATTGTTAAGGAGTATTATTGTTTTTTTTACTGTGTTTACAGGTAATTTCCTCTAAAATATAATTTAATCATAAATTTATAGCTGGTTCTACTAAGTACATAATATTTTATCGGGTCACACGAAAATAAAACAATAAATCGTCTTTAAAACAATCAGATACTGGCTTGAAAATAAATTAATATGTTAAACATATCACTTTTAAACTACCCACCAGTCCCGCCACGAGAGAACGAGCTAGAACGACATCTGGTGGAATGGTTCGTGCTCTTTTATTGATTTTTATTTAAATTTCGTGTTGCCGGCTTGTACTTAGGAGTTAACATTTCTAACATATTCTACATAAACATTATATGTTTTGGTTCGCACAAAGCTGCGCCTTGTGAAAGACCATGGGCCATTTAATTGAGGTCGACAATTTTGTTATCTATGAAACAGTTACATCGGGTTGCACAAACACTTTAATCACGAATTAAACTAATTAGACACTTGTAATGTGACAGCACTTATGTTTACGTCATTGCCAAAGCTGACTCTAAACGTCAATTAAATTTACTACTTGATTAAAAGTTTTGTGCAACCCGCTGTTAGTGTATTACAAAAGTTTAAATAAATTTATCTTCGTTCAAAAAATACATTAAAATAATTTGTGCCAAAACTTTTGAGACATGTATATACTATCAGGGCCTATTTTCCCAATAGAACCGGGCCTGGGGCCCCACTTTGGTAGGCCCCGTGCTCGACCTGAGCGACACTATACGTATTCAAATAGTACAAGACAAAATCATACTTTAGGTTTCTATACCTATTTTAAGACAACATTTGGGGGACAGCCCAGATCCATTATCCTCTCACCACATTACTCACCGCAGTTGCATATTTACGAAATATACATACATTTAAATTAAATTTATGAACTCTTGTTGTATTTAGTAAAATTACTAAAACAACTCGTTTCAGTTTCTATTAAATATTCATTGGGAATGCTGACTTGATTTTATTGAAACGTTTTCTAAAACTCAAGAAGTCGGATTTTATTTTTCAGCTACTATGGAGAGAATTCATCTTTACTCCATGAAAAAATGCAAACTATTAAAATATTAATACGATTTAAAAACTGAATAAATAAATAAACAAAATATAGTAACATATGGTGATTTATTTATTTTTGTTTGCTCTGAAACAATACAAAATAAATGTCTGCTATTACTACGCTTGCTAAAAACATTACATGTTTTGATGATTATTTCAAATAAATATTACTATAAAATGCAATAAATTTTTGAATAGAATATTGGATCCTATTTAGTTTTGCGAAAATGAAAATAGGGGTATTTAAAATTAATTGTTAATCTATGAATATATTAAACATATAAAAGTACTTTTGACTTTTATGTTAATTTTTATCTGATAATATGAATTCTAGGTAGGTATTTAAAAAACAAATACAATTGTATTCTTGCTTAAAACCCGAAATAATATCCTCAGACTGCAGATTGGTAATGATAAATTGAATGGGCTTGTTTCTGTAAATTCTAAGTTTCCATGGCCACTGGTCTGGGTGACAGTCTGCCAGCCTGGTAACACATTATTGCAAAACCAGCCAGTCTAAAGAAGCACATAAAAAAAGCGAATACGTTTCCGCTGTCTCATAATAATATGATGTGTTGAAGAATATTTTATATATATATATATATATATATATATATATATATATATATATATATATATATATAAAAGGAATTTTTTTTCCTTGTGTAGCAGTCAAAATGCAGGTGGCCAATTAATTAATTCTTTATTGCTTAGTCGAGCTTTCGAGGTTCAATTTAACCCTTCTTCAGGACACACTACAAAAGTTACAAAACACATTGTCAGGAAACACAGTTCCCATACAATCAAAAAATTATTTTAAAAACTCACCAATGTGAATTATTTAAAAAAAGGGAATACAAAAATATTCTTGTTTCTGTCAAACGTCAAATCAATTTTTAAATGACCAGCTGTTTGCTCATTCATCATCCAGCAACCAAAATGTAATAATTAATTATTCGGCAATCATCGCCAATCTTAAACCAATGTTTTAATGCTTTTTAATTGTAAAATTTCATAAATATGTTTAGTAACATTTCTGCGAAGTATTTTTGTATTCCCTTTTTTTAAATAATTCACATTGGTAAGTTTTTAAAATAATTTTTTGATTGTATGGGAACTGTGTTTCCTGACAATGTGTTTTGTAACTTTTGTAGTGTGTCCTGAAGAAGGGTTAAATTGAAACTCGAAAGCTCGACTAAGCAATAAAGAATTAATTAATTGGCCACCTGCATTTTGACTGCTACCCAAGAAAAAAAATTTCTTTTTTCTAACTAGTCAGTCACGAATACACATCCCTTATATATATATATATATATATATATATATATATATATATATATATATATATATATATATATATATATATATATATACAGTGACCGGCAAAAAGTTCGCAACATATGGGAAAAATTTTTATTAGGTGAGTATTGGAAAAACTTTTCCGGGGGATCGGTTCTGCATGTCCGATAACCTAAAAATCGATTTTGACATACGTCACGTGACCACTGGTATAGCGTCAAATTAAAAAAAAAATTGTTAATTTACAAAAAGTGAGGTTAGTTGACGAGATATCAAAAAAAGTTATTTGAAAAAATTGCTTAGAATTAAATTCTAGGTCCTTGTGCAAAATTTTAAGATTTTATTTAAAAAAATTGGAAAACTCAATTTTTTTTAAATATTTTTTTATCGATTTACAAATTTCCAGTTTTTTTCGTTTAGATAGCTTGGCTAATGTAAAGCCCATGTATCTGGATGAAAATAAACGAATGTAGTAGTTTTTTCTACAATTGACAGGACAAAATTAAAAAAAACAGGGTTTCGCCGGACGCTAGCTGTTGCAATGATTTGTATCTAGCAGCAGTGTCAAAATTTTAGAGACATTTCAATGAGATTACATTGAGAAAACCTTAATCGTCTTAAATATATCTGAAGTTCGACTTTTTGTAAAGTTAAGGGGAGTAAAATAGATAATAAACAAAAAATTACCTGTTTATTTAATCGAAATTTCATAAACGAAAACCAATGTAAGAAAAACTTAAAAGTAGTCAAATTCTGTACTAACAACATAAAAAATCATTGTTTTTCCTTGGGTGCACAAAATTTAAAACTCAGTATGACCACCATTTCTCTCCATACATACTATTGTTCTCGAGCGCAACTCTCGATTAACATTTCGGAGCATTTTACGATTTATTTGCAATACACAATTTCTAATGACATTCTCTAAATTTTGTATATTCCTAAAGGGTCGATGTTTGTACACAGAGTTCTTTAGGTATCCCCACATAAAGAAATCTAACGGAGTCAGATCTGGTGATCTCGCAGGCCACGGATTTTCAGAAAACCGTCCTATCCACTGGTTTCCAAATTCTTGATCCAGCCATCTCTTCACCTCATTTGTGGAATGAATGCTAGCTCCGTCTTGTTGAAAGTATAAATTTCTTCTTTCGGCTAATGACAAATTGTCTAAAAAGTCAGATATCTCAGTTTGTAGAAATTCTTAATATCGTTCTGAATTTAAATTGTCTCTAAAGAAAAAAGGTCCCACTATTCTGAGGTTGAAAATTCCGCACCACACATTAACCTTAAAACTATATTGCTCTTTACTCTGAATTACAAAGTCTGGGTTTTCGGTGGCCCACCATCTACAGTTTTGTGAACTGACGGTTCCGTTAGAGGTAAATGTAGCTTCATCCGAGAAAAGAACGTTCTTTGGGAAATTAAAATCTTCCTCAATCATACCCTGGAACCAGGGACAAAAATCGAAGCGGGCGTCATAATCCCTATCTTTTAATACTTGTACAAATTTAGGTTTGTACGGATGAAATTTGTTTCTTTTTAATATCCTCCGCACAGATCTTTCGTGAATGTTAGTGATCTCCGATATTTGACTAACTGCTAATTGGGGTGTTTCTGTGATCGACAAACACACATCCAGAGAACCTTCGTCACCTGTTACCGGTTTTTCATGGGAAACTTTATACTGATTTTCTACCGATCCCGTTTCTTTAAATTTATTGACTAGACGAGATACTGTGGAATAATGGAGGGATTTATCGGGGTGCCTCTCATTAAAAATTGCTGCTGTTTCTCTATGGCTTTTGTAATTATCTCCAGAAATTAAAATAATTTCTATCTTTTCCTGAAGAAGTAGTGTGGGTGCCATTTTAAGGAATAAAATATTAATAAACTTATGTAAAATATCAAACTTAGTAAGATGCGAGACATAAACCAATGACATAGGTTGAAATCAAACAAATTATAATTTGTTTGACATTTTTCTGTTGTTTTTAACCTACTAGATTATTTGGTTGTTTTAATTTCAGAGCCTGCTTTGGTAGTTTTAAGTACAACTAAATAGACCTGGTTGTTAAATTTATGTGCGAAAAATCTTAATAAAATCTTGATACAGTCATTTCATTAGATTCGAACCATTGCAACAGCGAGCGTCCGGCGAACACCTATTTTTTCGATTTTGTCCTGTCAATTGTAGAATTGTAGATCTGACTCCGTTAGATTTTTTTATGTGGGGATACCTAAAGAACCCTGTGTACAAACATCGACCCTTTAGGAATATACAAAATTTAGAGAATGTCATTATAAATTGTGTATTGCAAATAAATCGTAAAATGCTCCGAAATGTTAATCGAGAGTTGCGCTCGAGAACAACAGTATGTATGGAGAGAAATGGTGGTCATACTGAGTTTTAAATTTTGTGCACCCAAGGAAAAACAATGATTTTTTGTGTTGTTAGTACAGAATTTGACTACTTTTAAGTTTTTCTTACATTGGTTTTCGTTTATAAAATTTCGATTAAATAAACAGGTAATTTTTTGTTTATTATCTATTTTAATCCCCTTAACTTTACAAAAAGTCGAACTTCAGATATATTTAAGACGATTAAGGTTTTCTCAATGTAATCTCATTGAAATGTCTCTAAAATTTTGACACTGCTGCTAGATACAACTCATTGCAACAGCTAGCGTCCGGCGAAACCCTGTTTTTTTTAATTTTGTCCTGTCAATTGTAGAAAAAACTACTACATTCGTTTATTTTCATCCAGATACATGGGCTTTACATTAGCCAAGCTATCTAAACGAAAAAAACTGGAAATTTGTAAATCGATAAAAAAATATTTAAAAAAAATTGAGTTTTCCAATTTTTTTAAATAAAATCTTAAAATTTTGCACAAGGACCTAGAATTTAATTCTAAGCAATTTTTTCAAATAACTTTTTTTGATATCTCGTCAACTAACCTCACTTTTTGTAAATTAACAATTTTTTTTAATTTGACGCTATACCAGTGGTCACGTGACGTATGTCAAAATCGATTTTTAGGTTATCGGACATGCAGAACCGATCCCCCGGAAAAGTTTTTCCAATACTCACCTAATAAAAATTTTTCCCATATGTTGCGAACTTTTTGCCGGTCACTGTATATATATATATATATATATATATATATATATATATATATATATATATATATATATATATATACAGGGTGGTGCAATCAAGATGGGGTGGACGATTGTGAGTAAACGGTGAGGAATTTCGAAAAATTTTTTATTGGATATTATCGATAGTCAAAGACGCTATGTTTTAAAATTATAGCCATAATACAGGGTGGTCCGAAAAGCTCGTGGCGAACCAAACTTTTATTTTTTTAAATGGGACACCCTGTATATAATTATTCCAATTGATTCTCCTGTTCGTTACGATCATTTTGATATAGGGTTTATTGGGTCTAAAATGTATAGTAAGGGAATGGGACGCGATTAAATTTGAAAAAATGCTCACAGTTCGGCCATTTTAAAAAAAAATTTGAAGCAGGTATGGAAAAAACAAATATTCCATAAAACGTTACATATCCTTGAATACATTAATCGCTTGCAACTTGTTTAAAATTATTCACTGTTATACAGGGTGCTCAAGTTTTGCAAATACGCCCTGGACTCATTTTTTTTAAATGGAACACCCTATATATTTTATTTTCATGTTAAAGATAACATTACTAGCTTTCAAAAAATACCATACATGATGCCTTTCTGACCAACAGTTTTTTAGTAAACTAGCCGTGAAAGCAAAGTTTCTTCATTCTAATACGATTATACTGAATTTACGTTGTTTATTATTAAAGATCTAATATTAGGAGGCCATGATACTATCATAAATGAAACAAAAGATTGATGAACTTGTCAAAGCTACTGCCGCATAATCCATTATTTACAAGTTAAGCGTAGGTGAGGTAAGAAAACTGAGACCCGAAACCTGTACATTTTTATTAGAGATATTTCAAAAAACAGAAAATATTATTTTTAGGAAATGTAAAGTAATTAATAAACCAGTTATAAACCACTTTTTGAGAAACGAGTTGAGAGTATTGCTTGAAGATTTACCTTTAATGGTAAGGGGCTCCTTATGGTTTCAACATGATGGAGCTCCCCCGGATTACCATAGGAATATAAGATATTTTGTCGATAATTGGAAGACAGATCATTGGATTGGGCGAGGTGGACCAGTTAAGTGGCCAGCCAGATCACCTGACTTAACACCACTAGATTTTTTCTATGGGGCATGTTAAAAAAGAAGTCTATAAAGAGGTTCCAACCACAGTGAAAGATATGAAGACGAGAATAAGAAACAGTTTTCGCAACATTTCAGAACAGACTTTGGGAAAAGTGAAACTTTCACTTATGGATAGACTCGAAATGTGCCTTCAGCAAAATGGTGGTTTAGTTGAACACCTTTTATGAGCTTTTTTAATTGTTTACATTAAATTTGGTTGACAAGTAAGTACATAACATAACTAAATAATTTTAAAAGATGTTATGTTTTTGCTTAATTAATTTTCTTACACTATTAATAATACTGATAACTGATTATCTTTGTTTATAACTGGTTTATTAGTTACTTTACATTTCCTAAAAACAATATTTTCTGTTGTTTTTTGAAATATCTCTAATAAACATGTAAATGTTTCGGGTCTCAGTTTTCTTACCTCACCTACGCTTAACTTGTAAATAATGGATTATGCGGCAGTAGCTTTGACAAGTTCGTCAATCTTTTGTTTCATTTATGATATTGTCATGGCCTCCTAATATTAGATCTTTAATAATAAACAACGTAAATTCAGTATAATCGTATTAGAATGAAGAAACGTTGCTTTCACGGCTAGTTTACTAAAAAACTTTTGGTCAGAAAGGCATCATGTATGGTATTTTTTGAAAGCTAGTAATGTTATCTTTAACATGAAAATAAAATATATAGGGTGTTCCATTTAAAAAAAATGAGTCCAGAGCGTATTTGCAAAACTTGACCACCCTGTATAACAGTGAATAATTTTAAACAAATTGAAAGCGATTAACGTATTCAAGGATATGTAACGTTTTATGGAATATTTGGTTTTTCCATACCTGTTTCACATTTTTTTTAAAAATTGGCCGAACTGTGAGCATTTTTTCAACTTTAATCGCGTCCTATTCCCTTACTATACATTTTAGACCCAATAAACCCTATATCAAAATGATCGTAACGAACAGGAGAATCAATTGGAATAATTATATACAGGGTGTCCCATTTAAAAAAATACAAGTTTGGTTCGCCAAGAGTTTTTCGGACCACCCTGTATTATGGCTATAATTTTAAAACATAGCGTGTTTGACTATCGATAATATTGAAAAATATTTTTTTCGAAATTCCTCACCGTTTACTCACAATCGTCCACCCCATCTTGGTTGCACCACCCTGTATATATATATACATATATATATATATATATATATATATATATATATATATATACATATTAATCATGTTATTACTCCTAGACGGCGTCTAAGTGCATAAAACAAAGTTGGGGTAAAGCAAGGTTATATTGCAGCCTAAGAGTTGGTCCCAATTTGGAGCATTCCTTTTAACTATATTAAAGTTTAATTAAAATCTTCCGCATCCGTAAACATTTGATAAAAGTGTTTTAGAAGCAGTAATACTACACACTGCTATTAAAACTAACACAGGCCTGCAAAATTTCAATCATGAAATATAATGTATACGTATATGAATGTATATATATATATATATATATATATATATATATATATATATATATATATATATATATATATATATATATATATATATATATATTTCTAAAACACTTTTATCAAATGTTTACGGATGTGGAAGATTTTAATTAAACTTTAAAATAGTAATGCTCCAAATTGGGACCAACTCTTAGGCTGCAATATAACCTTGCCTTACCCCAACTTTGTTTTATGCACTTAAACGCCATCTAGGAGTAATAACATAATTAAGGGTTAAAGGATACCTGGTTTTTGTTTCTCTCTAAATACCCAAAATATAAATTTCTAGCGTCAACACCCTTTACCTTAATTACCGTATTCTCGACCCTTATCAAGAATTCACTGCGCTGTTCCAAAAGATGTTGTGTGTATAAATACAGAGAGGGAAGAAGTAATTAAAGCATGGCAAGAACAGACTCACCGGTTGAAATTACTTAAGCCAAAAAACACGATAATTAACTAAAGCTGAAATAAGACCAATCAGCCAAATTTTAATAACTTTTATAATAAGTCAGAAAATAATGGACAATTTTCCCATTTCAAAAGCTGATTTTTTTCTATTCCCAACATATTATTATATGAAATATGTATCTACTTTTTTTTATCGATTGACATACTGCGATTTTTATCGAGAAATTAAAATTTCGTACGAAATACGAAACTCGATTTCGTTGGTTGTGACGTCACATGATATGCAAATTAAAGTGTTATGGTGACTGATGCATTGTGAATTCGAGGGTTAATTTATTTTCTTCACTTTTTTCCGAAGATTAGGGGATTTCGTTGATAGGCGTAACAAAAGAATATTCGGCAATGATCGAAATGGAAATTGCGCAAAGACAATTTTCTGAAAATTGGCGCATTTATGATGAAATGAATAGTCAATGAATTATAGTCAATGTAATTATGATACAGGTTCCTACATAATCTATGAACGCATGATTCACATATGTTTATATATCATCACAATTTTTATAATTTGATAAACATTTTACTTCCACAGAAAATTTAAACGTATTAGAAAATGCATTTTAAAAGTATTTTAACTGAGTTCAATCCAATCCTCACTTACTTTTCTTTTCTACAAATTATTACTTTACATACGCAAAATAATATTATTTTACGCACTTTTTAAGTTTACTTGCGGTAACTTTAATTATTGGACAATGAGTTATTTGATACGTCTAAGTGGCGTCAAACTAAATCTGTTTAGAGGCCCACATCGATAATGTTAAAGGGTGTACAGATATTTTTGTAAGTACGTTGACTGGTCATTAGCATGTGGCATTAACGAACTAAAAATCAATAAACCTCCTTTTAGGTATAATTCCTTGTAACATCAGAGCTAGCCGATGGCTTGTTATCATTCATCTTAGCTTTTGCCATAACAACTAATTTATTTATGACAGCAATTTATTATCGGGGATAATACCACGAGAGCTTAAAAATTACCGATAATTTTTCACGATTGCGTGTTTTCTATAATTTCACGAGTCCGCAGGACGAGTGAAATTTTGCAAAGAAAACACGTAAGAGTGAAAAATTATCAGTAATTTTAAAGCTCGAGTGGTATTTAGGGGATTATTTCACGAATGAAAACACAAATTAATATGACAACCAAGAAAATGACAGGAAAAAATTATCGGTGTAATTTTTTTTAATTGACGTAAAAAAATTATCGCTGTAATTTTAAAAAAACGTCACTCATCTTACGGGACTTTTAACACATGAGTGAAATAATCGTTATAACATCATCGCGACACAATGGCACCGCACCGGTGTGATTTTTCAACCATTGGCCTTTCAGTAAGTCCAGTGTGTCGCGCGGTTTTGTATTCCCCTGCCGTTCACAAACACAAAAATAATATTTTTGTGTTTGTTATGACGTGCTTGAAAAGTGAACGAAATAAAAAAGTACAGGGTGTCCAATTTTCGACACTTTTGCAGGGTATCTCGGTTATCTTTACAGACAGAGAGCTGCGGTTTTCGCAATACTGTGCTACTTTTTCGTGAAACGTATGAAGCTACAAACAAAATTTGCATAGCCCCCTTCGTTTTTGAGATATAGGGCGATTTTTAAAATGTGTCATTTTCAAGCATCCCTCGTATCTCAGTTGCCTTTTAACTTATCGGTAAGATAAAAACTAATTATTACATAGTTCTTTGCGTAGACACCAGTGGCGTAGTCAATTTTTTCTAGAAGGAACGAATTTGAAAATGAAAACTAAAGTTGCATTTTTTAAAATGAGACACCCTGTATATTTTTACTTAGACTTCGTTAACAGTAAAAAAACTGCATTAAACGATTAATAGTATCGGCGAGCAATGTTCGTCACTACATGCGACGCTTGTGTTGAAGGACAAAATCAAAAATGTACCTGTAACTACCAAGAAATTGATTAGCTGAAGCGGTGGCGACATCTTACGAGTAATTAATAATATATGACGAAAAAAAAGGTTAAATAGTAATAGTTAAACTTTAATTTAGTAGCTGACTTATGGTTCATTCTTTAGTTATTCTAACTGAAAATCAACTTGTGGTTTCGCGATGATCGAAGATTGAAATACGCGCATATTTTTTTATTGCATAAGTCGTTTAAGGAAATCATTACAAACCCAAAAAAAAATATTTTTAAGAAAATTACTAGGATAATTTAGCTTCAAAAAATGTTTATTTTCGGTATAATTTATTACAATTTAAAAACCGGCCATTCCTCCTCAGTGAATAATGAGGTCATGTGATCAGCAAAAATAAGTGTCAATCTACATGTTAACATAAAGCTTAATATAAAGTCGAACAGGTTTGTTTTTCTTGGAAACCGTCAGAGGGGGGCAATCGAATTTTTTGGGTTGATAGAGGAATAGTGCAACTAGCTTCGGTAAAATTCAGTTATACAGAATGTTTCGTTTCGGAGTTATTAAAGTCGAAATTTCCGCGATTTCCGTTGAAATCGGGTAAAGATCGCAAAAGTGATTTAAATAGATATAAATTTTCGGGGTTGTAGAGGACCCGGAGCTTCAAAACTCTATTGAAACTGGTGAGGATCGAAAAATGGCAAGTAAATTTTTGAGTTTTTTTAGGTCGAAAAATGCCATTTGATGCCCCTTTGATCGGATCGAAGAACGGATTCATCAGTGAAACTTTAAAATTTAAAATACTTTCTTTTTCCAATACATTTATCTAAACCTAAAATCACTGGAAAATGGATATATTTGGGAAAAACCGGAAATTTCGATTTTTTACCCAAATATTTCACAGTTTTTAATTTTTTGTGGGGTTAAAATGGTTCAAATTAAAATCCCATATACGTCATTGGAAGGAGCTCATCGAAATGCATGTACCATATTTTTAAGTTTCTTCTTTCTTTATAGGAAGGGAGCAATAGCCGATTAAATTTAGATTTTTTGGGTTTTTTCCCTCGATATCGGTATATTTGAATCAGTCTGTATTTTTTTTCTATCTAATTTTTTCCAAGTTTTCAATACTATCTTTTAAAGGAAGAAATAGTCACACTTTAAAATGAATACCGAATGGGTCATCCAGAAGCGTATTTAAAGGGTAAAACAGAATTTTCTTGATTTTTGCCGACAATTCCTACTTTTAACCGACATTATTCCACACTATTTTCCATATTTAGGGACTCTTTTTGGGTTTATTCTATCCGTTAATTATCTAAGAATACCTTCCATTAATTTAAATCGCTTATTTTTTCGTTAAAGTTATGAATAAATAGGTTTATTTGCATCGGGGACATGCAAAAATTTGAAAATTTTTGGATTTTCGGAGGTTTGCCGTAAAAACAAAGAATTTCAGTTTATTTGCTCGAAATTACTAAGATATGATGTGTCAAAATTGCATATTCCCTATTTTCTCTTAACTGACAACTTGAAAGCCGGACGTAATTCACTGAACTGACTATCAATATATGCTTTTTGAATGTAATTTAGGAGAAATAGTATCTTATAATTTCGTCTCTTCGAACTAAAAGACAAAGAAAATGAGTTAAATGCAATAAAGGAAAACACATTTTATTATAGACATCTATTGCTGCTAGCCCTAAACTGAAATGATTACTTCGCTTCAGGTCAAAGTTATAGCCTTTGTTTTCTTAAGCCTTAGTAGACCCTTCTTAAATACACAAAAAAAGGAGAAAGAATTTTATAAGGGAAAATATTGCTCCAAGTTTATGTGAATTTCTTCCTTATCAAAAATAGAAAAAAATGTTTTAGAATAAACTGTTCTAAATTATAATCTGTAGGTATACAAAGTCAGGACAAGCTTTAAATTATAATGTGTGTTTTAAAACTGAAATATTTCTTCTGAAACAACTTTATCACCGAAGTCATTGGATGCCCATATCAAGGGGATTGTGAAGAAAAAGGAAATCCGCCATCTTGTAGCGTCCGCTACAATGAATTTAGAATGACGTCATATAGCTGATCGTATTCTACTCGTCAAACCCTTTCATTTGATACCCATGTCAAGGGGGTTGTGAAAAGAAGTAATCCGCCATCTTGTAGCGACCGCCATATTGGGTTTAGAATGACGCCACATGGCTTATCGTATTCTACTCGTCAAAGCCTTTCATTCTATACCCATGTCAAGGGGGTTGTGAAAAAAAGGTAATACGCAATCTTGTGGCGGCCGCCATATTGGGTCTACAATGACGCCACATAGCTTATCGGATTCTACTCGTCAAACCCTTTCATTTGACACCCATACCAAGGGGATTGTACCGTTCTTATACACGTGTACAAAATTTCAAAGCTCTAATAGTCGAAATTTTGATTGCAATATTTGGCCTAAACATACTATCATACATTCATACATACTAACAGGTGGAGTTAAAAAAAGCTTGTAAAAATGGTAGATAGGTATATTACCTTCAACCACAAAATATTAACTAAATAATCTGTGGGTATTTACCACGTTTTGGAACTTATTTATTGCTAATCTATCACCACATTTTTAATTTAATTTAATTAATCCTTGTTAAAAAAAGCAACTGGCTCTGTTGCCTTTAGTACCGGCTAGCAGAGCCATTAGCAGAATACCCACTAAATCAAACTATTTTTCTAAATATATTTATACTGAAACTTCTAGTTAATTAATGACCACTCAAATATGTACAAAGACTCAGAAAAAAGGAAACTATTAAGTAGAAAAAAACACCGCTTTGCACTTTCTCGTCCTAAAAAGGTATTTTACGTCCGAAAATGTGATAGATACGGATTATACACTTATTATTTCGTGGTTTATTATATGACGAAAGGAAAATGCGCTGTTCCTTTTTCTAATAGTTTCTTTTCTTCTCAATCTGTATATGTTTCAGGGGCAACTCTAATAACACCGGCACACAAAAAAAAAGTGGTCTGTACATTTGACCAGACCCATCTATCTATATGTAATTTGATGCGCTGAATCCAAATCCGAAGTCCGTTTGGCCCGTACACCCTCAAATTTTGAGTAAATTGCAAAAGAACGCTGAATATGGCTACAAATTGCGAAAAATTGCAGTTATTAAAATGAAGAAAATTTTATTGAACTAGATCAAGTACGTTTCGTATGTATTTGGAATCCGAAGTTCGTTTGGCCCGTACACCCTCAAAATTTTGAGTAAATTGCGAAAAAACGCTGAAAATGGCTAAAAATTGCAGTTATGAAAATGAAGAAAATTTTATTGAACTAGATCAAGTATGTTTCGTATGTATTTGGAATCCGAAGTTCGTTTGGCCCGTACACCCTCAAAATTTTGAGTAAATTGCGAAAAAACGCTGAAAATGGCTAAAAATTGCAGTTATGAAAATGAAGAAAATTTTATTGAACTAGATCAAGTATGTTTCGTATGTATTTTGAATCCAAAGTCCGTTTGGCCCGTATACCCTCAAAATTTTGAGTACATTGCGAAAAACTTCGAAAAATAGCTAGAACTTGCAATTCAACTTCGGAGGACTGATTGCTTTTGCCTGTAACCAGGGCACCTGTAGGATACCACGTGGTGACGGTGGGCAACAGAACCGTATGGCGGTGTACATATATCGTTGGTATGGCAGAGTCCTGGGTTAACGGCGTGTATGCCGTCATGGCAGGCACAAGCGATAAGTGCTTTACGATGTAGGGATTCGGAACCCCAATATCGGCGTCTGGTCAGGGTGAGAAAGCAGGCCCGCAGGCTTCGTCATCAAACGACTTCAACTCTACATTAATGGGTCACTTGGCTTCTGTAGAGTATAATATTACAAGAAATCACTCCCACATACGTAATAAAAGTCCTCATAAGAACAATACTATTTTTTGCTATTTTCTGCTACTTCATTGCTATTTTTTACGATGTTTGATATATGAACGATCGAGATTAACAGATTCTGAATTTGGATTCAGCGCATCAAAATACATAAGAACCGTACTTGATCTAGTTCAATAAAATTTTCTTCATTTTCATAACTGCAATTTTAGCCATTTTCAGCGTTTTTTCGCAATTTACTCAAAATTTTGAGGGTGTACGGACCAAACGAACTTCGGATTCAAAATACATAAGAACCGTACTTGATCTAGTTCAATAAAATTTTCTTCATTTTCATAACTGCAATTTTTCGCAATTTGTAGCCATATTCAGCGTTTTTTCGCAATTTACTCAAAATTTTGAGGGTGTACGGGCCAAACGGGCGTCGGATTTGGATTTAGCGCATCAAAATACATAAGAAATACACTTGATCTAGTTCACTAAAATTTTCTTCTTTTTCATAACTGCACTTTTCGCAATTTTTAGGCATTTTCAGCGTTTTTCGCAATTTACTCAAAATTTGAGGCTGTGCGGGCCAAACGGACTTCGGATTTGGATTCAGCGCATCAAAATGCATATAGATAGATGGTCCAATGTACAGATCACTTTTTTTTGTGTGCCGGTGTAATTATCCAATTATCCAAATTATTTAGTGGTTAATCAGCGTGGCTCTGCTAGCTTGAACCAACGTCTGGTTTGCACAGGTAATTTATTTTCTTTATTATTTCCCGAAGATTAATTTCTTTCTTGATTAAAAGGTGTTAGTATTTAATTTAATCACAACTAATAATGTTTTCAAAAATCCACGATGTATTGCTACGTGCATTTTATATCTAGCTGTTTAATAAAGGAAACTTTTGTGCTTATGTATCTTGTAATTTTTTCTGTTCATCCTATTTCCATAGTATTTTCAGCTAGTGTATATATTCATACACATGTTCCGCTTTTCATATCTTTCTCCGTTATAAAAGTGAAATTTTCCAGACAACCCTTAGGGAGCATATTTTATCAAATAAAAGATTATGAATTTGTAATGGTCCATTTTTATGAAAAACAGCATCTTGCCTTGAATAGAATGATCTGTTTACCTTCTAAACAAAGTTGTCTGTGATGTTGATGGATGTCCATTATCATATAAACATTAAGTAAAATAAAATACGGGCGCGAAAGAAGAACAAAAATAAAAAAAATATAGGCCGATGTATATTATGGTAATGGATGTATACCATAAGGGATAATAAAACGCAACGAATATAAAATTTTGTAAATAAAAAATTTTAGAGAGGAGAAGAAAATTAGGTATATTGCTATATTATGTTCCAGTGGCATTAATTTTTTCATGTGGCCGGTGAAAAAAAAAATACCTTTCAATTTAGGATCTTAGTTACATTCCTATCGAGTTATTTTAGTTAATAGTAATAGAAAGTTAACATTAAGTTAATACTCGTGGGCAATTTATTGATTAGTCATAAACAGTCGACAGTTGTAGGTACAATTATATCTACAGGGTAGTTTTATTATATTTATGGGGTAGACAAAAAGACAAATGAACCAAAAAGGGAAAGATACGAAAAAGGGTCATTATTTATAAACGCTTTTATTTTTTTATCTTCTTACCCAAGCCCACGAAGACCAAAATCTAAGTACTACAAAAAATAAGATCCACGATGCCAAAAATTTGTTGTTTTTTTTATATAGCGTATGCAAAAAAACAACGTAAAATTTGGTTAATAGTAAAATTGTCTTGTTTAAATTTTAAAGCAGAAAGTTAAATTAAAAAGTGGTTTTAAATTCTAAAAGAATTCTTAGTCATGATTTTTAAACTACGCTTGTTTTTTCTTTTTTTCCTAAGCCACATTGTTATCTTTTTATTTGATTACACCTTTGATAGCTGTGACGTATTTGTCAAAATAATAAAGATGTCTTTCCAGCAACGAATATTTATAATCCAAAATTACAGACTTATACAGGCTAAAAAAATTACTAATGGAATATTAAATAAGTATTGTAATATTCGGGAATTATTTCTTATTTTAGTACACTTTAGAAAAATTATAATACTCATTTTTCAAAAACTTCTCCTCCATATTCTACGCATTTTTCTAAATGACGTCGAAAATGACTAAGGCTTCTTCTTATTTCTATCGCTCTTAAAATTCTCTGCTTTAAAACTTCCTCGTCATTTTTAGTAGGTCTTTCATATGTTAGTTTTTTAATGTGCCCCCAAAGAAACATATCACAAATTGTCAAATCGGGACTCCTAGGGGACCACAAAATTTTACCATTTCGCCCCATCCATCAATTTCCAAATTTGCGATTGAGCCAATCCTTTACTTCTGCAGCATAATGTGCTGGACCCCATCGTGCTGAAAATACATATTTCGGCGATATTTAAGAGGCAATTCTTCTAACTTGTCTGACAAAAATGACTCCAACATGTAAATAAAAATGTCTGTTACATGTATTATCAAAAAAAAATGTTATACTCCCATAATAGGAAATGGAGCACTAAACATTTATTTTTTTAAAATACCAACGCGGCGGATGGCAACACTAAACTCTAGATTTTTCTTACCCCAGCATCTCTCACCTGTTGAGAGGTTACAGTGTCGCTTGTATTGAAGGTTGATTCATCTGAGAACATTATATTATCAGCTTATGAAAATTCACGTTGTTACTTAGAATTTCATCACCGACCCACAAACACAAATCCAATCGAGCTAGAGCTTTGAGTTTTGGAACATAGCTAGTGTTTGAGGTAATAATTACGAGAAAAACCAAAAATCAATAAAAATCCAATATGGCAGATTCTGACACGAAATAGCGACTTCTGCTTTGGAAAGTTACGGAGTACAGGCAGTCGGTGTATACACATATAATAATAACTAAATATCATTTGGTTTCATATGTATCTGAACAAAAAGTTATGAAATCCCACCAATAGATTCATGTAAAAAAAACGGGTCAAGTTCTCGTCAGGACTGTGTGTTTTGTTACGTGAAAAATAACTGAAATATAAAACTTATGCCAAGTTCTTTGCCTACACGATATTAGCAGTGTTTTGATAAGCACAGAAAAATATTGTGCGAATTGATAAATTTACAAACCGAACTTGGCAAGTTTTCATTAAAGAACTGAGAAATATTGAAACCCTTGAAAACTTGCCAAGATTGCTCTGTAAATTTATCAATTTACATAACGAATTGCGAAAAAGTAATAAAGCATTTTATTTAGTTTACTTAAAACTCATATCGACATCTCTTAGTGATTAGTTTGTTCAATGGGTGGCGCACCAGTCGCATGTCATTTAAATTTCGGTACTTCACCAGTGAGCGTTGTAATTTCGGAGCTACAATAAATAGTGTTTTTTTCTAAGCCCATGTAAGTATTTTATAATATAATGTTATACCTTTGAAACTAAGAGTTTAAGAGATAGTTTGCCTTATTTTTATAACAATTTTACCTATTTGACGAAAGTTTTGATCCGTTGCAAAAAAACTGTAGTTGGCGGGTTCGATGGCGTGGCCAAGTTGACGAATTCGTCATCTTATCCAACGAACAGGCATAGCAAAGGAAAGCTAACCAAAGACAGAATGATTTACTATCAGATAAGAAAGTTAAACAGAAATCTATAAAACAGAAAGTAAAAGCTCATTATCACATTATACTGCCGAATTGCAGACCGATTGTGAAATAGTAGCATGCCCCAGGATGCGATAAAGACTACTTACTAAGAACCACTAAGAAAGTTTAACTGAGGACTGGATAAAATGCAATGCATGTCCAAGGTTTTGACACGAGCACTGCAGTAGGACGAGCAGTTGATTCTAATCAGGTTTTTGTTTGTGATTTTTGCTCATTCTTCATCTTACCCGCATATGGACGTCAGCTTATCCGACACATCGGGTAAGATGACAAAATTGCATTTTTTTCAATATTCGTTTTTTTATATTCGTATCAAAATTCTTTGATAAATAGTTATGTTTAATACTTTACCGAGTCCCATAAGTCACTTAAAAAATTAACTTTAAATGCAATATATAGTTTAGAAAGAAATTAACCGGTTCCTTGCTTAACCTCGCCAAATTACCCGATCCTCCCCTACTCATTATAGCGAGGGAGGTAAAAATACGAGAACCAAATGTCTGTGAACGAAATGTCTGTAAACTATTTTTACAAGCACTGCTAAATCTCCTGATTCAGCAATATCAGTAGCAGTATTAAGCCGTAATAATGCCATTAAATGTTCTGATTCTGTCGACAAAATTTTGAAGCAAGTATTTTTGTTTACAAGGAAAACTTCGAAGGGTGGATTTTTTATTTCCTTTTTGATTGAATCGCAAGAGCGTGAGCTTAAGTTGTTTACTCTAAAAAAGAAATTTAAAAGTTTGCATCTGAATTTTTTCCCAAGTACATAAAAGTTTGTGTACAGTTAGACGAAAAGATTTTCTAGAATGATAATGCGTACTTCTTTAAGAATTTTTATTGCAATGTTTTAAATGTACATATATAACGAGTGATTTTTAATTATTTTGCTCAAGGGCGACCGTGCTCGGGAACACGTGGTGTTACAGTACGGCGTAGATTAGTCCATAGTGCGTTTGCGAGAAAGCGGCGGCGCGGCGGCGTTGTCACGTTGGAAATTTGTAAAAGTATTTTTCTAAGGCATCTAAAATGGAATCATGAATTGAATTTTTTTTAATAGCCTAGCTTATATGACCTCCTCTATCTTCTAGACACCTTCTGATTTGTCTTCTTACCCCCAGAAAATCATTTACTAGTAAGTTTGGAGAATTGGAAATTCTTCGTTTTAGATCATTTATCAACTGAAGTCCGATAATTGGAATTTTTTTATAAAAGGCCAAAAAAACAAAGAAATGGGAGGGTGTCAAATCACAGAAACGAGGTGGCCAAATTTGGTGTGTCTTTTGACTTGTAATTCTGTTTTTAAAAAATTCAATGAAAAAGTTTAAATTTTCTCTGGTTACATGAGGTGTAGCGCCATCCTGTTGGAAGTAACCTTTTTTCAATTCGTCATCATGCAAATCATCGACAAATAATGTGTTAAAATTTCTGTCCGATATCTCTAGGCTGTAATTGTGCCATCAAAATAAATTGGGCCCATTATTCTTCTAATTGCTGCCCAAACACCAACATTTTGAGTAGCGCTTGTGTTAATAATATTATAACTTATAACACATGCAAGCCATTTTAAGCAGGGCCTCACGACTCTAACCTCTAAAGCGGTATGTATTTTTTTCTTTATTTGTAGCTATCATATTTTAATTGTGTTTCTGTATTATCTGCAAAAAACGACAAATATAATTAAAAAGTATTTTAAAAGTTGGAATATTTTCTGCTTCTCTATATTATACATCAGAGTGCACCGTCTGCATCGGCCGTTAATAAAATTTAATACGGGAAATTCTGCTACTGCTAGCCATTTAGCTGCATTAGTGACAGTCCTAAGTAGTAAATTCGCGCGTTTTATATCATCACATCAGGAAAGACAATTATTTGCAGTTACCGTTGTTAAAAAATTTATTAAATAAATTTATGAGGTATGAAGCTAAAAATAGAGGTCGACCATTACCTGATATTAATATTGAGACAGCCGGTGTTAGCCGAGGAAAACCTTACACTCCTCACTTTAAAAAAGATATTTATTAGCGATATTAGATTAATGATTTTTTGCTTTCCGTGATGTGTACTTTTGAAGGCGATAAAACATGGTGGCAGATAGGTGTAAGAGACTTAGTACATTTGACGGAAAAAGTAAAGCAACATGAAAATTCACTCAAAATTCATCCATTATTTTATAAAACACCTACCTTAATCTGAGGAGTATTTTTCAAAAATTAAGTAGGGTTTATTATTGAAAAGCGCCCCGAAAATATACCCCCTATTTATTTCGGTAATTTAATTTTATTGCAGAACCCCTATAATATTTTCCCATGAGCCGCCACTGCTTGAGACGCTATGATACTGTGACCTACCTCACTGGCCAGTACTTACTACTCTAATACAATCTTTAAGACTTAACTAATATGACAGAGTAAGTCCAATTAATTATTTTATTTTCATGTGGTTAGAAAAACTGCAATATGTGACTTGCCATCATTTTTATGTAAAATTTAAATAAACATTTATTTCAAAAATATCAGTAGAAATATACACTTTATAGTAATTTATTACTATTTATTTCCTACATAAGAAATAATCTTCTTTTTAAGAAAATCTAATTTTTTTATTCTATTCCGGTAGGTTTTTATTTCTTAGAAAGATCGGTAAAGTTTTAAAAGACGCTATATCATATGAGATATCATCTTCCAATGAGAAATTTAAGTTTTGTCATAAAAAAATTTACATATTAAAAATATTTTATATTGCTTTCAAAGTCGTAAAGAAAAATTTAATGGTAGAGTATCCATAAAAAGGGCATATAACATATTCAGGATTGGCAATCTGAAAATCCGGGACGTGAGTATAATTCTATAAAAACCTATTTGAGTTTAATGGCTCTAGGGATATTTCTACTATTTTTTCTGTTTCTCGTGCATTCATTTCGAAAATTATACTGGATAGTTTCTATTTTTAGTCTGAGTTATAAATTCAGTATATTTATGTAATTATTATACAACAGATTAAATTAGAATTTTTATATTAACTCGTTAAAATAGCAAACAAAAGCGATTTATTTAGGAAAATATATGAATAAGAGCACAAATATGAAATTATACAACACATTATTGTTAAAATAATGGAACATGTTGGATACACATATTTTTTAAATTTAAGTGTGCTATTTTATGTGCCAGTTCAACGGTGGCTAGTAAAAACCAGTAATAATGATAATTTAGTCCTTTTAGCTAATTTCGTACGTAGGGGAGACCGGTGACAATTGTAACACGTGTCAATTTTAACATTCAGTATACCTCCGCCCTCTGCCGGATTATCGCACACCGGGTTACACATGTTCAACGGTTGTTGGCAGATCTTTCTTTAGCGTTTTAGTTGCTTTAAGAATTCTGATGAATACTGTTGTTACGATCTCAAACGCGACTTTCAACACGAAAAGTAAGTATTTATTTTTATTTTCTTTTGTAAATAATTTCTTAACCATATTTTCAATATATACTTAAATTATACCACTGAAATACGGATTATATTGGCTATATAATCTTATAACAAGAATGCTTTAGGTATTAGATTACATAGTTTACTAATGTAAACAAATCATGTCCTTTGGTGTCAATTGTAACATAAATAAAGGTGACAATTGAAACATGTTACAAGTGAAACCAATGTAAGAAGTGTGTAACATCATAATGTATTTCTTTATAGAACGCTTTACAATATGAAGCCAAACATTTTTGGAGACCTCATGCCGTGCATACGGAAGGAAAAAATACTCGTATATTAACTTAAAATTAATAACCTGTAAATTTTTTCCATAAAAGTCTAAGGCAACCATTATAAAAATCTCAAAAGTTAAAAATTTCGAGTTAAAAGTCTTCTTCCGCATGCACGATATACTTAACACAGGTGAAAAGTGCGGTCTTTTAGTAATGTTAACATACCCACGTTTCTTATCTAACTTTTTTCATTTTAAAAGAATATTTTACTTTGCATTTGTATATTTTCAAATATTGTTATTTATAGTTTAATAGGAGTTACTAATACCGATTTTTACGAATTTGTCGTTTTTCTTTTGGTATATTTTTGTCGACTTTAACAATTTAAAAAACCACTTTGTTATTTGCGTAACTCTTTATTTCTTTGTTTTTTAATGTTATTATTTGTATTCTAATATAATATTTAAAATAAAATATGTGTTTGTACGTACTGTTACTACTGACACCTGTGTCCGTTACAATTGCCACCAGTCGGGTGTCAGTTGAAATAGTTGTCATTGACTTGAATTATATGTTCTAAACAAGAAACTAGATATTTTTTATACATTCTGAATTTATTCGGTTACTTACAAAGCTCGGGGACATCCTCAAAAAAAATCAATAAATTATAACTGACAGGTAAGGTTGTAAAAAATCACATGTGTTTTTCGTTACAATTGTCACCGGTCTCCCCTACTGACTTTTATGTACAGCTTGTCAAATACAGCTTTGCTTCTGAAAAATTTCATATCTGGGCGGACGAGGAAGTATAGCATTCAGATAACAGAAATGCCAATATTAAGCGACAAAAATCAAAATATATTATTGCTTTATAATATTCGGTTTCATTTAGATAGGGTTATCCTTCCTAGTCATTAATTTAACATAAATTAATTTAAGACCATGTAGCAGTCAACAGCAATTTTGTCCTGCATTCGGCTGGCTAGATTCTAATAAAGAATAAAGACAATGGTATTTTGTGTTAAAGGGGTTAAATTTTGATTATGAGTGGTATCATATTATATTTACGGTAGGTACTAATTACAACTCTAAATCTGATAAGTTACCTGACGCGTATCATAAATTGCTACCAGTCTCATTATTATTGTTATTATCTTGTTCGGAAAAGATACCGAAAAATAATTTTCTACATTATTAAAATTAAAATCAATATTTCTGTCGGCGACAAACTATTTTAGAGAGACCCAAACAAGTTCAATGTGATGTAAATTCGGATGGTATGGAGATAATCTCAAATCATCATGTCCATGTTCTTCCATGATTTGATCTATCTCATATGTTTTATTCAGCGGTTTTTTCATTTTAATTAAACTGTATGAATCCACTTTTAACATGTCGTCGGTAACGGTGGCACCACGTCGTATTAACCATAGGCCTACCATGTCAAGACAAGGAACAGAGACAAAATAAACATTCAGAGGAGGGACGGAGAATGTTAGTAAACAATATTTGTTGTGTTGTACCGTATTGTTTACTTAGTTCTCCACGAAATTATAAACCGAAAGCCGGTAATCAAGTGAACTCCAAAACCAACGGATACCGGTTATCCTTTTTTTATTTGCAACTCTTAAAGAAAGATAACAAATTGTCAGCTGATGTCTAAAGTAATCCTTGTGTTATAATAGAATAGTTTCGCCTAACAAACCTTTTGTTGTGTGGTTTCGCTAGACACATGACATTTGTTGTTGTCACTTATTTGTGTTTGTTGTCTTGGCAGTGTTTTTCGCCGTTCTGTATCTGAGTATAGTAGGTATAACATGTTTCATATTTACAGGTACATAGTTTAGCAAATGCTTGTAAATACAACACGCAATCTAATTCGCCCCTCGTCCTGTGATCGTCTCGTACCATACATAGCTCACACCAACTTCAGTTTCATTGTTATGAATAGCCAAATTGAATGTACATAAGTGCCGTGTATAAAAAGCAACTGAGGAACTTAGAGATGGTGTTGGTAAACATTATTGCAAGTCAAAAGTGTAGACTTCCACAGTCTCGTCTTCAGCATACAAATGCGGGTCTAGTCGTTTTTCCTCATAGGCCTGATCCGCTAATATCTTGTGTTGGTCATACTGGGCAACTATCTCAGCTTTAAAATTCTCTACCTGGGCAAGTTGTATGAAATACTTGATTTCGTAACCAGCTATTAAATCTAAATCAGCGTTAAAAATCTCGGTTATCTGTTATCGGTCCTTTCAGTCAATTTAAGGACAATTGATCAAATATTTTTTTATTCTTCTCTTCTCTTATATTGGCATTTGTCCTATAAATGTAGCCGGTTCTATTGTCACAAAATCACTAATTAAGCTGTTTGTCACAAATGCCCATCTGACAAGAAAGAAGCCATGTAAGGTCAGAAGTGCTTTTTTAAAATAACCGGCATACAATAAGGTTTTTCGTTTAGTTCTATTCGTCCCGTACTACTCAAGAAAGGTCGTAAGGAGAGAATTAGTTCTATTAATTCTTGATTTTTATGGAATAGTATGGAGTGAGAAAATAGTATGTTACACATCAAGGGAGAGAAATGCTTAATTCTTTCTGAGGTGCAGCTTGTAGCCAGACACCAAAGCCCGAGGGCTCTGCAGCACCGAAGGAAAAATAGCATTCTCTTCCGAGGTGTATACGAGTATATTCTTTTTTTCACGACCCATGTAAGTTTAAGACGAAAAACCTAATTTCATTAGTATAAATTTATTTTAAAATTATTAGTAGTAGCCTTTCATCAGTTGAAAAAATAGTATATTAAAGCACAAGTTTTATAAAGCATCATTTTAGAGCACGGGCCCATGTTAGAAAACGAGCCGCTTGCGGTGAGTTTTCCAACGGGACAAGTGCAAGCTTTATAAAACATGTACTTTATACTATTTTTTCTACTTTTCATTTTCTTCAATAAAGAAATGCATATTTAAAAAGAAAATATGAGACAAATTTTGAAAATTTTTATGTAAAAATATTATGTTGGTAATAATTTCAAATTTTATTTACCACAGCAGACTTGATAAATTA
This sequence comes from Philopedon plagiatum, assembly GCA_963971165.1. Lineage (NCBI taxonomy): Eukaryota > Metazoa > Arthropoda > Insecta > Coleoptera > Curculionidae > Philopedon > Philopedon plagiatum. Next base: position 25,941,203 of record OZ020197.1, on the reverse strand, counting down.
AATTGTTTTATTATACATGACTACACACCGCATTACCAACTTTCAAAAAATAAAAAGTGGCTTCCTTCATAAAAATCCTGTTACGATACTGAAAACGGGATCGAAACAGCTTTGTTATGAAACCAAATTAGAAAAAATCACTTACAACTGTCAAAATTTAAATAAACAACTGTCAGAATTTAAAATAACAAATTTTTGTTTGTGGTAAAATATGTATTTTAAAGTTTTTTATGTAGAAGATTCTGAAGAAATTATTCAAGAAGTAAATGCTGTGGCAGTCAATTTACTAACAGAAAAGTCAAGGAAGTTATACGAAGCTGCAAATATGAAACTTTAAAAAAGTGATGCTCAGAAAAGTATGTAATAAACTTTATTGAAAATGCGATGCTCGCATACTTTAGTGAAAAAGCTAAAAAGTTTAAATGTTCTACCCAATGGGCTCAGTATCTGCAGCAGTCACTTCTAATCAAATACTGCAGGGTACAAGTACGTGGGCGTAAATTTACATTCCGAAAAAAAACGTTTTGCGTAAAAATATACCTGGTGTTAATTTGTACAATTGTAAACATGTAACGCTTAATTACAATGTAACCAAATGTGCGGTTCAAGTTTGTTATAAATAAACGTTAAATTTCTTAAATTCTGCAATTTTTCTTTGATTTATAATGAAAACTCCCTAGGAAATGATTTCAAAAATTACTCAAGTAGGGAATAATTTGCTTTTTCTGTCATGACTTTAAAATCGGAGAATTTACCTTCTTAATACTTGATTTTAAGTTTCTTAAAGAAAATAAAAAATGCATCGATAAAGTGCTATACCGAATCCGAAGTGTTTTCTAAGTTGGTCAATCACAAACCTCCGACACTATAATATTTGCAGATAATGTACTTACTTTTTGTATCGTTCTTTACCTATCCTTGCTATACATAGAATGCTCACCTGAAATAAGACACATAACTTAAATATGTATCATCAAATTAACATAATAGTTATTTGAGTATGTAACTAGTAAGGAAATGCCCTATTTTACGACGAGTAGGGTGTTTGCAGCATGAGCGATAATTTTTTCTAATCATGACATGAAAAGTGATATTATTTATTAAAATTGACTGAAGTTCCGAAAGTTTTACTTTTCTATACATAGTTAGGAAATAAAATTATTTCAAACAAGTAAGTTTTGTCGATACCAATCTTGTCTAAAACAATCATCAAACTGGCAGAATTTTAGAAATTGTTAACAATTATTTTACAGCTTTTTAATATAAACTTAGACATTCTTTTAGAAAAAATTGTAAATAAGTAGACTAAACGCAAGACTCAGCCCTTGTCATATTTCTAATTTGATATTGATGAGAAACGATTGTGGGGTAGTCTTAGTAGGACAAAATAAAAGACTAAAGGGTGGTTTTATTTTAGTGCTGGTAAGGCTACTGTGTGTACTGTACCACGATAAGTGACAATATAAAATCTAAAATATATACCTGAAGTATATATAAGGTATATATAAGTAATATCAGATATTTTTGATATATCAAAATATTGGCATACGAGTATAACTAGGTAGGTACATATATAATATTTTTTTAAAAAATATGATAATCTGATAAGAGTAGTTTAAAGAAAAATTGACAGCATTGGTCTTATCATCTTATATTACTTTAACTTACTTAATGATATTTTGTATAATACAGACATTATTAGCTGATTTAACTGAAGCTGCAGTAAAAGCAAATTTTATAAAACTATAAATCTTATTACTAATATTAAAGCAATGCTTTTTGAACGGAGTTCCTATAAAATAAATCTTTAATAAATGGGCTATAAGAACATGGCTTGCCAAAAGTATATAAGAATCGTCTGTTTATCGACTATCTTAAAAATAATAGGCTGTAATCTTTATTATAACGTAAAAAACTTTTAGCATAAATCTTATAACTGCTGAAAATAAAGTTGATTTAGAGTTAGGGTTATTATATTTTGTTACGCTTAACTTCAACGAATAAAAAGGAAATTATGAAAATGAAATATCTAAAATCAGACAACAAAAGAGTTTTTTTATCTGAGACAGCCCACGTAGACTACAGGCCTAGGAACCAACGTACCGTGGGCATCTAAAGAGAAGGGAAATGTAATCTATTGACACGGGATTTAAAGGACTGGCGGTTGGGAGGGGAAGGGAAAACATTTGCAGGAAATGTATTCTATAATCTAGATACCCTGGATATCACTAGCGCACCCAGGATTTTGTCTTGGGGGGGGGGGACTGGACAATGCAATTCGGTGTATTTCTTCAATTAGTAGTGCACATTATTAATTCTTGTGTATCTAAGATGTTGGCTGAGGGGGGGCTGCAACCCCCCAGCCCCAACCCCCTGGCTGCGCCACTGCTGGGTATAAATGAGCGAGAGAAGTGAGATGTTCTAGGCTTTTGCTGCTGGATAGTAAAGGGGTGCATGCGTAAAGCACCTCTTGTTGTTCTGCTAGGAACAGTGAAGGAGGAATTATAGCGACTAGTTCTTGAGAACAAAATCCGTGGAAGTATTGTTAGAAAAGGGATAAATCCCTAGAATGCGAAGAATTAGCCTTGAAGGAGTCAAAAAGCCCTGCTACTTTGATAGTGTGACAACCACAAAAGCATTAGATTTTTCATAGTCGTTAAGTCAACTCACAAACGTAACAAGGTAAAAATGTCAGCTTTTTTGTTTAGTAAAAAAACACGATTTTTTTAAATACACCCCTCCATTTCCTTAATGACGAAACGGGACTTTCTATTCTTCACCGTTTATTCATTATATGTAGCAACTGTAAAAATAACTTTTTGTGTTTATAAAAGGTTAAGAATTTTAGTAAAATTAGTTGTATAAAAAATTGTGTAATTATTGTTTAATAAAAAGAACCGCTGCTAGAAAGGCTACAAAATGGATCTAAAAAAAAATGCTTTCCGGCACTTAAAAGCTTTTTTTAGAAGAGGGTTTATAAAATTATTTCTCGGAAAAGGGCGACCTTTTTATTTATCTTTCTTTAATAATGAACTGAATGGGAGAAGCTAGTAAAGCTTTTTTAAGATTTTAAATTATTGCTCATGATGTCAGGCCTGTGAAAACACTTATAAAAGAAGAGAGGTAATGGTACTTTAAAATATCTATAGAGAAGGATAATTGCCCGGTATTTATGGTGACCTTTTGTTGGTTTCTACACTATTTATAACAGTTAAGGCTGATTTTGGTTAATTTTAATATATTTAATATACAATTTATTTACAAAGGTATACCTAACCCTGCCATAAGTTCTATCCCTTCGACTTACTAGGGTTATATAAAATGTGTTACCATACGGCAATCACTCTAGGATTTTAGAATTTAATGCTTTCCTCTGACTACGCAGAACAGACGACTGTAAGACATAAAAAAAACATCTTGAAGTTAACAGAAAACATTATGAAATATTAACAATGCGCTTTATACTGCCTAGAGATGCCCTGTAAGGATCAGCCTAAATTTGGGATGTAGGAATAACCTATGGATATTGGATGCTATTATTTGATGCTGGTACTACATGCATTTGAGCAATCTTTAATTATTATAAATAAAGCAAGAGGCAATGTTGCTTTTACATTTAATAATGCTTTTTCCGTTTTTTGGCTGGGTTCGCATGTTAGTAAAGTTATATGTAAACATCACTATCATCAGTATATCTTATATATATATTGGAATATAGGGGAAACGCCTGATGTGTGTCCCTGATATGTCCTATTTATAACGTTACTTTTCACCTGTTTCTGACCTACTTAATTAGACTAAAATGGGCTTAGTGTCTGTTTAAATCTTCACACGATTTAAAAATTCATTCATCAATTGAGCATACCTAATATGTTTTATAATTAAACTGAAAAAAATGATTCTCGTATATACAAATTCGCTCTCGTTAGCCACTTCAAGTAATTCTCCAAGCTTACAAAACTTTATTTTGATTTTTTCTTTGTTTTCTTCTAAACCTAATTATAAAGGTCTTAAGATTTAAAGCAACTTCTCTGACCCAATAACGTGACTTCTTTTATTGTCGTTATTTAAATTAATTTTTTTTCCTCTTGTTTAACGGTAATTTTTTTAAAAACTTTTCCGGTAATTTAAAATTACTTCTTAGTAACTTTAATACAAATTCGTCCTGACTGAAATTTACTTGTGAAAGATAAACGACGTTTTTGTAAAGTAATGAAGGTATTTTCACGGAAACAAAAATACATTTTAATGATTTTTGTATATCGAAAGAAAAATAATTATTCCTAATAAAGGAGCTACAATTTTAATTCGGGTTTTCAAACCAGTTGATCAAATGCAATATTACCTCTTATTCTCTTATCTCTCCATTGTGGAGTAAGTTTTTTTAGTCAAATTTTTTTAATTTGTAAGTAATAGATTTTAAAAAACATTTTAACCTACCTAATTTATAAACCAGTGTATATGCTGCACTAACTTTGAGTTGCACAAACAACTAACAGCGGGTTGCACAAAACTTTTAATCAAGTAGTAATAATTGACGTTTAGAGTCAACTTTATCAATGCTGTTAACATAAGTGCTGTCACATTACAAGTGTCTAATTAGTTTAATTCGTGATTAAATTGTATGTGCAACCAGACGTTAATCTATAATTGGACACTTGTAGTGTGACAGCGCTTATAATAATATGTCATTGCAAAATGAGCGGTTAAAAGCCAGAGTGGTCTAAGTCTCAAAACTATGCTTTGCGATATAAGGCTTTAAAGTTAAAATGTTATTAAATAACCCCGAATAAAAAAATAGCACTCTTTTTTAAAAAATTGCACCGACAAATTGGGATCGGTACACAAAACAACCAAGGAATTATCGGCTGACTTGCCTCGTGCATATCAAATTCGTCGAATCATCCGCTGGTGTATGGCTGGGTAATTACTATTAATCATGGATTTATTAAGAAAGGATTCGATGTCCGTATACTGTGAGCGTATCGAACGTAAAGCCTTATATTTGTTGTTTGTTATGAAAACATTTCTCCTATGAGAAGAGTTTACGAACTACGAATTACCACGTAATTGAATCAAAAATGGCAGTAGAAAGAGATAAAATAGCATTGGAGTGTTGGAGCTCAGAAGTGTTGCTGTCTGCTGGTTGCTTAGGAAAAACGTCTGCGAACGCTCGGTTACACGTACGTCTTTGTCTAATGAGCTAGCAAAAAAAAGTGCGACTTATAGATTTATAAATGACTCGGAGCGACTTTAAATAAACACCTCTAGAAATAACATAACCTCTAAATAATAAAACCTTTTTAACTTAAATTTATTATTATTTAGCAGAAAAATAAAATATTTTAGGGCTTTTATTACTTTTAGTAAATCTTGTGATGCTTCCAACGTATTTTTTGTACAAAAATACAAGGTAAAATAAGATGTGGCCAATGTTTACAAATTGTATTTATTTACAGTGTCGTTTAGAATGGTTTGTTTTGGCTCCAAAGAATGTTAAATCATCCTGTATCCATTCTTAATAAATCCATGCTATTAATACTAACTTAAAAATAAATTGGCAGTCGCTTGTCAATAATATTTTAAATAAACTCTCATTCGTTTTTCGAAATATGTTTTTATTAACAGAAAATTACAAACTATTTGGCGATACTTATAATTATAATGTTTACAATTTACGATATTTATTCCTTGTAAAGACGCAACTTGAAAAACCACGCAAACCTTGTAGAAACATTGGAGGAAATTCATGAAAGTCAACATTGTTGGAATTAAAATATATTAAAGACTTACTTTTTGGTCAGTTGTACTACATTTTTCTAACTAAATATACGGTGTTTGTAGAAAAAATAGCGTATGAACACACAAATTTTCCTTCTCACAAAATAAAATTCCACTTTTAACACTTGTAACATAAATAACTGTTACATAACAGAATAATAGAACGTAAAACGTTTTTTACAGTCGGAAACGTTACAAAGGTTATATTTTTATAAAAAGTCAGGGACAGAAATATAAGCAATCTACGTATAGATATCAGATGCTCTAACCATCGTCCTTCTCTCCTGAGTTTTCTTTACAGATTCTGTTACAGCAAATATTGTCACACATTTCCTTTTTCCACTTAAAGAAAACATTTTAGCCCAATAAAATTTTCTGTCGACAAGGAGAAATTGTGACAATACTTGAAACTCATACATCGACCTCTCTCTGATTCAATAGGCGACTTATAAAAAAAATAAATTTGTAAGTTAGCAGTTATGCAAGTTTTCAGTTGCTTACAACTTTCTTTTTGAAAATAGTCGTAATATTCCTACATTTTTAAAATAAAAAAATACGATTTTTCTCTAGTGATATTTTTTATTTTTATTATAGTAATTTTATTTAAGTTATTTACGATCAAACTGGGTTAAAATATCTGGACACCCTGTATTTTTGCTCTGTTCTTCATCTTTGTATGGTGAAATGCGACCAGAAGTGAAGAGTTTTTCAAATTGTGATACGTATAAATATTATTTTGTTACACTACAAAAATAAACGACGTTTATTGTGAAAGAATGACAATTTTAACAAAAATGAGTACATCACAAGTCAATGATAATACTATTGCTTTGTTCTCTTTTTCTGGAATTTTAATGTAATCAAGCCATACAAAATAGCTGCCGGAAAGAGAACACGGTTCAATTTTTCTCCAGGTTTCAAGCAAAAAAGGCGATGGATGTCAGTCGCCAGTTGGTGACACTGATCTTGATCGGGATCATATTCCTAATGGGGATGATCAGAATAACAGAAATGCCCAGCTACCTAATTTCTTTTTATAAATGTGGCATATCATATTTTTTATTTTTATATCCGTTTAAAAACAATGTGGCTTGTTTGCTAGGCTTATTACGTCGTTACAACTAAGATTACTTTCCCTTAGATACAGTATGAAAATTCTAAGCAGCTTTTTCAAGTGCCATTTTTTTCAAATAAAAAATAAAGTTAATTTACTTCTAGGGCAAGGTTATATTTTTGACCTCCCTGTATACAGAAACTATTTTTTTACATAAACTGCATTTTTTTACAAGCAAAACTTTTAATTATTTTTTTCTGCTAAAGATAAAAATTCGTATTTTTCAGACAAATGAAAGTTCCTGTGTGTATTAATTTAAGCTTAAACATTTTTATTTTTCCTTTTTCTTTATTTATTTATTTTCGAACCTAATTATGTAGAGCCTCATATTTAAAGCAAAAGCATGATTTATATGATTGTCATTATTTACAGTAAATTTTTTTCCGCTGTATTAATGTTAGTCTCTTGAAAACTTTTTTGTAATTTAATTACAGTGACATAAATTTGTTCTGAATAAATTTTAATTGAGGAAGATAAACGACATTTTTATACAGCAATAAGGGTAATGTAATGGAAACAAAAATATATATTAAGATGTTAATAAATACTGTTTCCGTTTTTTAATAACTATTTTTTATTGAAGTAGTAAATACATATAAACCATCTACATACGGAAGTATTAACCACAGAGATTTTAGTAACAAAGGCCGCCAGTCCTATTCTAGCCTATAGCAACGAATATTGTAGACCACTGGGGCCGTAGCCTATAATACTGTTTCTATAGTATGCCGTAAAATCCAAACTGAACATAATGAAAAAATTAATCTGAATAATTTTTTTTTATTCTCTACATAAATTAAATACTTGTAGCGGTTGCTTTTATTCATTTATTTTGGTTTTTATTATATCTAAAAAGATTTTGTGTTAAAATTTTTTATATAAAACTCTTAACTTGCAAAACGTAATCCTATTGGTTGCGACTAGAGATTTAATAGTTCAGAAAAAAAACGGGAAAAAAATGGGGAAAACTGTTTTTTTCAAAGCATTAGAAAAATTGGAGAAAAAGAAAAATTTAAATAAATTCGAATTAAAAACGGAAACCTAAAATCACACTTCGTATAATGAGTTTAAGATATATTTTCCTAAAATAAATACCAACATGAAAATTACATAAATATATTTTGGCACTATCTTTACGTTAGTGTAGATAAAAAGATATCATTGTTTGGTCTTCTTTTAACTGTTTTCCTCCAAAACGGGTGTCAAGAACATTTGCAGCAAAATTAATAGGTTTACAAGAAAATTCAAAGCGCTCCTGACGTACATAGGTACTTTAATATACTCAAATGATTGGGTCTTGTAAATTATCAGTAGTTGCGTGAATTGGTGCGCCGTCCTGCTGGAAGTAGCCTTGTCGCATTTCTTCATCGTCTAACGTGTTTACAAAATTTCCTAAAATTTCATTATGGTATCGCGCCGAATTGGGTGTCCCTTCAAGAAAAAAAATCGGTCCAATTAACCTTCTTTTCGATATGGCCGCTTACACGCCAACCTTCTGTGAATGCAGAAGCTTCTGTATAAAGAAATGTGGATTTTCAGAACTCTACATTCTCATATTATGTTAAGAATTTACACAACCAGAGAGGTAATATCATGCTTCATCAGTAAAAAAGGTTTTTTTTCAAATACGTTTCCATTATTATGCAAACGCTCATAAACCACTCTGAAAATTGCATTCGTTGCGGCTTGTCGTTTGGTGGCAATTCTTGGACTGAGCTTAGACGATAAGCGTGCATACGCAGGTCATATTTCAGAATTGCGTTGCAGATTCCGTAGGATACACTGACTTGTTGCTGGCTTAAACGCCGAATATGGGTTTGTGGATGTTTATTAACAATTTGCCTCAATTCTTCTACTTTTTGTGCAGTGCAAATTTTGGGACTCCCAGGTTTCCTCTCTATTTAAACTTCCTGTTTCTCTAAACAAAGCCACCGATCTAGTCAAAATGTGGCGAATCTGGTCGAAATCCATGACTATGTGTGGAAATTCTGCTTGAAAGTTCTAAATGGCCACTGGACATCACCACTTCTACCATTTCTAAAGTAACTTTCGATCATAAAAGCTGTTTGTTCTGCCGTGATTAATATATTTAATTTTCTTAAAAATAAAAACTTCAGAACTTGACAGTTCTATTTTTCATTGCCCTCTAATACATTTTACCTATGTTATCTTTCAAGAGATATCATAATGATATACATTATGTATCATTATGTAATATTATTTCGTTTCTGCTGAATTTACACGCTTCCCTTCTTCATTTCAGAAACAACGCGATGCGACGTCGACGGTTATATTCCCAGGGGCCTTTTTTCTGTTCTTTACCTTATCAGTTGTTATTTTTTGCATGACGGGTGATGTGTTAATACAAAAATTCTCAATGTAGAAAAAATAAATTCCGGCGATTGGTGGTAGGTATAGTATTTTTGTGAATAATTTCTTACTGTGTGGGGTATTAATAAAAATAAAAAATTAAATCTTATATTACGAAAACTACCACTTCTGAACTGTTTGGCATACATATTTATGACAGAACTGCAATTTTCTACCACTGTTTCTAGAAGTAAATAAAAACTATTCGTTTTGGCCACCATTTAAAGGGCTGTCCCTCCATTGCGAAACATTATAGGGCATATATTTTTATGATTTTTTTTCTTATTTTTATTAGCACCTTCCGAAATCCGGTATATTAATTTTTTTACACCCTATAGAATATAAAACTGAGTCAAATTGTTGACTAGAAACAAAAGCGGGACCAATGAGTGTCACTGACGAAAAAAATTTAATGTTTTTTAAAAGATCAGGTCAATAGCATTGTTTCATTGTATTAGACTGAAATAGAACCAAAATATCTTTTAAAATTTCCACCACAGACTTGACAATATAATCGACATTTTTAATAAATATTCGGACTTCTTCCAAATCAAGACGATATTCTTTTGGAGAAACTGGAACAGACAACGTATCACTATGGGATATAGAGCGAGTAGCAGCCGGTAAATTAGGATATCTGAAACTAGCCTTCTTCTTCATTGTAATACCTTAACTAATTAAAGGTGTGAGACAAAAAAAGCTATCAGATGTATGGTCAATTGGTTCCCTCCAAATCATGGGTACATCAAATGGCATTGAACCACTGCTTCCATTTAGCCAGTCTCGAGGACAGTTGATGCAAGTGCTGCAGCAAATATGGGACGTCAATTTTTTGTTTTGTCACCAACTTTACATTCAAAATATAACTCATAGGCTTTCTTTATTACAGGAGATATATTTCTCTTCTGGCTCTTAAAGGTAACACCACATATGTATATAACAAAAGTTACTTGGCTTTTTAACACAGTCATATTGATATAACTTCACTAACAAATACGCTACTTAGACTGGTCTAATTTGACGAAAACTTTTAAACTAATAAGTGTAAGAATAAGACAACTAAGTTTTCTACCATGAATTAGTTTCTGAGATTTTTGCAACTTTATAAAGAAATTTGCAATCTCCCTGTTTCATAATGGACGATGTTTGATCGCTAAATCGAGGGCCAATTTGATAAGAAAAAAATTTACGTTCAGATTCACTAAAAAGGTTTTAGATTTAATATTAGTTTAATAGTGAACATGAATATACCCCAAATAAATCTGAAATATATTTTTTTTATAATCTCTATATGTAAATTAAATGTTTATGGCGGTTGCTGTTATCCATTTATTTTGGTCTTTATTAACAAAAAAAAAAAGGATTTTCTACTGCAAATTTTCGCGCGAATTTCGAAACTTGTAAAACGTGATCCCATTGGCTGTGTCATCAAAAATGAATTTATTAGTCATAATGAGTACATGGCGAATTCCAGTGCTGTAGGGTCATCGAAAAATCAATTAAAATGGCATTTAATGCGTAACTCATCTAGTGAAATATCCCTGCACTTAAGGTTCCTAAAATTTTATTCATGTATATTTCAAGCCGAAATCGGTCCAGGAACCTTCCAATCTTGCAACAAAAACTGGCATTTTTGCGAAATTTTGACACAACATATCTTAATAATTTCGAGTAAATAAACTGCAATTCTTTGTTTCCATGGCAATCTTCGAAAATCAAAAAATTTTCAAATTTTGCATATCTCGATGCAAATAAACCTTTTTATTTATATCTTTAACGAAAAAATAAGCGATTTAATTAGTGGGAGGTATTCTTAGATAATTAACGGACAAAGAAAAATATTGTGGAATAATGTCGGTTAAAAATAGGATTTGTCGGAATAAATAATGAAAATTCAGTTTTTATCCCTTAAATAAGCTCCTGGATGGGCCCTTTGGTATTTATTTCAAAGTGTGAGTATCCCTTTATAAAATAGCGTTGAAAAATTGGAAAAAAAAACTAGATAGTAAAAATACAGAGTGATTAAAATATACCGATGTCGACGGCAAAAAAAATTAAAAATCAAAATTTAAACGGCGATTGCTCCCTTTCTATAAAGAATGAATAAACTAAAATATATTGGTGACATGTATTTCGACGAGATCTTTCCGATGACGTATATGGTTAATTTGAACCATTTTGACCCCACAAAAAATTAAAAACCGCGAAATATTTGGTTCAAAAATCGAAATTTCCTGTTTTTCTCACATACCTATATCTATTTTCCAGTGATTTTAAGTTTAGGTAAATGAATGCAAAAAGAAAGTAATTGAGATTTTAAAGTTTCACTTATGAATCCGTTTTTCGATCCAACATTTTGTATTCGAGTTATTAGGTACCAAAGAGGGGTCTGCAAATTGCACTTTTCGACCTAAAAATAAATTCAAAAGAATTGCTTGCCATTTTCCGATCCTCGCCAGTTTCAATAGAGTTCTAAAGCTTCACGTCCTCTACAACCTCCGAAAACTTCCATCGATTTAATTCACTTTTCCGACCTGTACCCGATTTCAAAAGAAACTGCGGACATTTCGAATTTGACGTTTAATAACTCCAAAACGAAACACCCTGTATAACTAAATTTTTTACCGAAACTAGTTGAACTATTCCTCCGTTAACCCAGAAAATTGGATTGCTTCCCCTCTGACTGTTTCCGAGAAAAACAAACCTGCTCGACTTTAGATTAACCTTTACGTTAACATGTAGATTGACACTTATTTTTCCTGATCTCCTGACGTCATTATTCATCAAGGACAAATGGCTGCTTGTTAAACTGTAATAAATTATACCGAAAAGTAAAAATTTTTTGTAGCTAAATTATCGGGGGTAAGTGCACAAGTGCATCAAAATTACCGATAATTTTTGAATGAAATGTGTTTTTTTATAATTGCAAGAGTTTGTTTTCATATTTTCGCGAAAAAGCCCGACTCCGCAGGAGGAGGGCATTTTCGTAAAATATGAAAACAAGCGATTGCAATTTGTAAAAAAAACACATCGAATAAAAAAATTATCTGGTTATTTTAATGCACGAGTGTAATTTATTTGAATATTTCCCAAATTAATTAAGAACTCGAATCAAGTAGATTTAAATATTTTATTTAACAGAAAATACTAACAATAAAATTAAAATGCTTAAAAATTACAAGAATTGCAATGAAAAGTACAATTATTGTAATTAACAATATTTTGCTTTGAATTCGTAGACATGGTGGTTGATGCAGTCAACGAGCGAGAGCTTATTTCGGCGGGGGACTCTATTGAGCTTGACGGTTGGTCATTGTCCCGCATTTTTTCAATCAAAAGCATATGGTGGTTCTCATCCATCTGAATGTAAGGCGTCAGTGACTTGGTATTTGAGTGTCCACTTAGTTTAATTAACTGTTGTTCTCCAACACCTTTTTTGGCAAGTTTTGATACGGCGCCGGCGGTTGCTCGTAAGCTATGATTCGTCAGTTTGATATTTTTATTGGTGAGGCCTGACTTTTCCGCGTGTGTAGAGGTCCATTTATTCATCCAATTTCATCCAACCGGTATGCTTTGGTACCATTTTCCTGATTGCCAGAAAGGATTCACGGTGAGAAAAAGTCGCTCGCATTTTATTGCTTGCCTTTTCTGCATGAATTTCTTATATAGTCGGATAGGGCAGATGTTCGGGTTTACTTTATTCCTGACCAACCATTTCGAGGATGCGCAGGGCTTATCTCCTCCTTGAGTAGTCTTGGTAAAAAGCGGATTGTACTCTATTCGTCCCGTCTTCTGACCCGCGTGATCCAGTTCTTCTTTAAGATAGTTTGTTAAACACCTTGGGCCTTCTCCTCCACGCCAGACCAGCTCGTAGGATAAAACAAAAAACATCTTTTTTTGCAAACCGTCGGGGTTTCCTCGTCGCAAGTCTCTATTATTTTGATGAATTCGTCGTGCTTTAGAAAAACTGAGCTTTGTTTTCTTTTTTCCGGCTCCTGCTGTAGTTGTTTCCGCTTAGCATTTTTGGCATCACGGGATGATTTGAACTGAATGTCACTGAATGGGTTGAAAATAATATTGTAATCCCTGTGATACTTATTCATCAACAATTTAGCGCTAACATTCCATATAGTTTTGACAGTATAATCTTTATAGTCCTCACCATTTTGCTTTTTCATATTAAACGCCCAGTCCTTCAAGATATCTGCCAGTTTTGAAACATTAGTGTTTTCATCAAGAACGTGCCCCCTTTCCTTGCAAAAACACATGAACAGCCGCCAAATATAGTCGTGATTTGATGCAGTATTCTTTGGAATGGCTTCTGTTAATTTCTGCTCTATTTCGAGGATAGATTCTTCGCCAAAACGAGACATTTTTGTAGTAAAATTACGTCTACGGAAAAGTTCAATAACGTTGTTTACAAAAAAACAAAAAAATTTACGTTGCCACGGGTTATCCCAATGCAAAGAGATAGTTATTAACAATTCTTGACAAAATGAAAGGAAATCATTCGTTGACATTGACTTTTTTGTCTGCTGTCACTCAATAAGATGACGTTAATTGTCAGAATATTACATTTTTTGACGTTTGTTAACAATAAAATCCCGCTTTGACGTTTCGTCAACAATATAAACTTGCGATGCAATTTTCGATTTCTGGCAGTGCTGTTTTCGCTGAAATTTTGCGAAAATTGCATTTCTCTTATAGGAACTTTAACATATGAGGGAAATATTCCTAGTAATTTTCCTAAACATGATTTTTTTTTGGGGTTGTAATGCCTTTGTTAAACGATCTATGCAATAAAAACTATGTGCATATTCTTTATTTAAGATCTTCTAGCTGATCAGTTAGGTTTTGACAGGTTTCTGTCTTGTCATTGTTAATAAGTCGTCATTAAAACTTATGAGTAATTTTAATATTTCAACAGTTTGCTTGGTTTCACACATTTAACCACTTAATTCGTATTTATACAAGTCAAAAAAAATTAAAGTATTTTGTTTGACCGTGAAATTTTCAATTCAGTCTTTCTAATCGAAAACAAAAATATAATAAAAAAAGGTTTAATGCTGCGACACCGGTGTGCTCTGGTAAAAAATATTTCAAAGGGCAAGCGGTTGAGTTTTTGATATAAAGGAAATACTCCCAAAATTTTTTTATTGACGCGATTGCCATGATGCCATCTGATCTCTTTATTTTTACATTTCACATTCTAAAATACCCTGGCTTCAGATCAGAATAAGCCGAGGGCGAAGGACAAACTGGCACCGCGCCTGGATTAAACGAAAAAATAAAGAAGACGAGGAAAATACGTACAGTCGTGGTCAAAACATCGTATAATCAAAATCTGAACAATTTTAGGGAGTTTTTCACAAACTAATCACAGTGTTAGATGTATGATTTGTGTTCACAAGTTACACGACTTTGCAAAACTCTACCGACAAAATTTTATAGGTTCTGACCACAAACAATTAATTAGTAACCTTGGTCCAGTGAGATCATGGAAATTCTTTAAGCAGTTGTATAGTGAACTTTTTCTCAGTTACGGCAAATGAAATTCGGGCCCCAATTTGACATTTTATGACATTTATGCAAATTTTGGTAAACTACGCTTTCCCCTTAATTTTTGCTCACCTTTGCTAGTTAAACCAAGTGCTAAGCCGTTTCCAATACACCTTTTAGAGTCGATCTCTTAATTTTTTAAAGGACAACTATCCAAAAAAAAGTCCAAATCTATTTTAATGGATATTATTATTTATTGTAATCTTCCTAAGGAAATATTATTTCCAGCTCGGTTTATCAAGAAAAAAGTGAAAAAAAAAAATGAATCTAATTTATTAATTTGTATTAATTTACGAAATTAGATAGTAGCATAGTAGTTGGGTGAATTCTTGACGAAGTTACAAATATAAGTATTCCTTAAAAGGAATTTGAGAAATTTATAAATTACGTATTAATATAAAAAAATAATATTCGACGGACAGATAAGTAATAACATTACTATTCAGGATAGAGTAAGTGTTTAAGAAAGTATTTTGCTATCGTGAAAAACAAAACCACAAAATTTTAAAGAAATATTGAAATTTTTTTTCGATAATTACCAGTAAGCACTAAACTGCAATGCTTAGCTTTAATTTAACCATCCCTTTGTTTTTTAATGTTATTATCATAACATTGCATTAACAGAGAAGGAATCTTAAGTCAAACAAACTTTATGCCTTAATTCTGTTGATTACGGAGTAGTTGTTTGATATTACGTTCAAGAGGCAACCATAGTTAAAAATAATTTATTATCTAGATATTTGTAAAAAGCATAAATATATCATTTTATAATGGTACAATAATTTTTCCGTATAAAATATAATTATATAAATTTGAAATCAATATTTCTAGAAATCCATCCAAAAGTAGATATAATCAATAATCTGTTTTAAATTCCCAGAATAGCTTACTGATAAGTTCAGGAATTATTTGGAATATGACTTTACACAGCAACACCTAATATTGATATTTAATAGAACTAACTTAGCTGCCAGCTTGTCCATACCTTGGAAGAGATAAACTTTTTTACTTCACTTTGTTTGTGAAAAACTGGCTCTCAAGAGGGATCAAAACTAATCCTTTTAGATAATATATTTCGCAGTATTTGTTAATTCTATGGTGCTTTTATTTTAAAATTAAATTAACAGCACTTGACCTGCAGTAAAACTTTGCTTTTTACGATCATCATTATTCTTTGTTAATTTATTCTATTCAACTCCTTAATTTGATTCAACTGTTCAGTACTAAAATTAGCAAAACGAAACACTTATGGCATCACTTCGGTGTCTGTCCGTCCGTCTGCCACAGACGATTTTCTCTGAAACTATTCGACGTAAAAATTTAAATTTGGCACAGAGAGTGTGGTGGCCCAATTACAGACGTCAAGTATAAAAAGTTGAATTTTGATTCTGGGGGTCAATTTCTTGGGGTCAATTGGGAAATGAAAAAAAAATTCAAGGGCATCGTGCAGGGTGTCAGATGAAAGCTTATTGAAGCACGAATTGAACAATATATAGGATGCATTTTTTTATGCAATTTTTAAACATTTTTCGGGAAAACGCTCTTGAACATTGAGAATTAGGTGTAAATTGAGCCAAAATTATCAGAATTGAAAAATTCTAGCGCGATCAATTGTTATAAACAATTTAATTGTTTATGTCCTTATAAGTGCTGAACCATTGGTTTTAGAGAAAAAGTTTTTCGACAGATATTATTTCTCTCGATGTAAGAACAACTTTTGTCCATTTTAATTTGGCTCAGTTGAAACGCTTCCCACTCAGCTCCGCGCATACGTGATGTGTTACAGCGTCGGTGCAGTCGGCGGAGGGTCGCGTGGCAGATGAGCGGAGATCGGGTGGCCTTGTAAAAATTTAAATTTGGCACAGAGAGTGTGGTGGCCCAATTACAGACGTCAAGTATAAAAAGTTGAATTTTGATTCTGGGGTCAATTTCTGGGGGTCAATTTCTTGGGGTCAATTGGGAAATGAAAAAAAAATTCAAGGGCATCGTGTAGGGTGTCAGATGAAAGCTTATTGAAGCACGAATTGAACAATATATAGGATGCATTTTTTTTATGCAATTTTTAAACATTTTTCGGGAAAACTCTCTTGAACATTGAGAATTAGGTGAAAATTGAGCCAAAATTATCAGAATTGAAAAATTCTAGCGCGATCAATTGTTATAAACACTTTAATTGTTTATGTCCTTATAAGTGCTGAACCATTGGTTTTAGAGAAAAAGTTTTTCGACGGATATTATTTCTCTCGATGTAAGAACAACTTTTGTCCATTTTAATTTGGCTCAGTTGAAACGCTTCCCACTCAGCTCCGCGCATACATGATGTGTTGCAGCGTCGGTGCCGTCGGCGGAGGGTCGCGTGGCAGATGAGCGGAGATCGGGTGGCCTTGTAAAAATTTAAATTTGGCACAGAGAGTGTGGTGGCCCAATTACAGAGGTCAAGTATAAAAAGTTGAATTTTGATTCTGGGGGTCAATTTCTTGGGGTCAATTGGGAAATGAAAAAAAAATTCAAGGGCATCATGTAGGGTGTCAGATGAAAGCTCATTGAAGCACGAATTGAACAATATATAGGATGCATTTTTTTTATGCAATTTTTAAACATTTTTCGGGAAAACGCTCTTGAACATTGAGAATTAGGTGAAAATTGAGCCAAAATGATCAGAATTGAAAAATTCTAGCGCGATCAATTGTTATAAACAATTTAATTGTTTATGTCCTTATAAGTGCTGAACCATTGGTTTTAGAGAAAAAGTTTTTCGACGGATATTATTTCTCTCGATGTAAGAACAACTTTTGTCCATTTTAATTTGGCTCAGTTGAAACGCTTCCCACTCAGCTCCGCGCATACGTGATGTGTTACAGCGTCGGTGCCGTCGGCGGAGGGTCGCGTGGCAGATGAGCGGAGATCGGGTGGCCGATGTTTGCTCAGGTTAGGTGGGCGCTGATGGCGCGGAACACTAATTGTGTCAGTATAGCTTGCACTTGACCGTTTTTTTTTATTTTTGAACTTATGTTAAAGAATATATAGGTCACTGTTCTTACTTGCTACAAAGGAAATTTTGAAAAAAATGCAATATATTACGCGATCTAAAGACCAAATAAAGACATTTTTTAAATTTTACTCAGGGGTATAGACGATTTTAGTCTAGTTTTTAAAAATATTTGTTAAGACCAAAATAAAAACCTGGCTTTATTTTACCATGCAATGGGATACAAGGGTGCGGTGGGGAACCAAAATTGTGTTATTGGAAAATGATTTTTGTGAAGCTAGAACTAACTGCAAAATATGCTTAATTATAATTATTAATTCATGTTTACCTCTCCCTCAGTTACCAATCTGGAGTGACCGGAGTTTAGCCCTCCCGAGCTCTCGAACTGACTCTTGAATTGAATCTGTGTACTACGTTATTTATTATAACTCGAATTTAAAAAAAAAGTGAAAGGGAAACTACAACAACATAATCTCCAACACACGGAGGTCAATAACCATCAACCAATTAGAAATAAACAACTATTAGCAAAGGATCAACTATGGAAGGAAGTTAAAAGAACTGCTCTTGAGTTCGGATTGATGTTAACTTGATTACTTGAATTTATTATCTTTATACAAAGGTTGAAGAAAAACAAAGAGACTTTAAGAAAAATGTACTCCAAAACAAAAGGGACATTTCGGGAAAGAGATAGCCCTGGGAAAAATATGTGAGAAAATTTGTCCCCAACGAAAAAAACCCTCATTGGGTGTCTTTTTGACATCGACTACGAAATCTTAAGTCCCTACGAAAAAGTAGGCTTAATTTTATAACAGGAACATATAGGTAATACGGGTCTCAGGCCTAACCTATGAGGTTGCCCCAAAGCGGCGTTGCCCTCAGACCAACAGCCTCGTAGCAGGTCTAGCAAGAACTGCTCTTTTCAAGAAACTATCAAGAACAAAAAAAACTAGAGAGATTTAAAATTTTTGCACTTTAGGTTGGCGAGATATCCGCGCCGCCACAATGCGCTCTAGAACAACTCTAGAACACTCTAGTACCAGACTTCTACGGCCGGACCAAAGCAAATTGCCGAAACTCGTTGACCCTTGTCAAAACTTAATAAAATTCCGACCAGAGGCAGCGATTCAAATGTTAAAGTCATAGAAAGGTAAACAAATGCATAACTTAAAAGAAAATAACTCAAATTAATTAACAGTCAATTAACTAAATGCCACTTGCCACCAATAGAGATTTGCAGCAGACTAAAAATTACAACGAAAAAAGCCTCCTGGAGGGCGTGAAAATAACAAAATAAAATGATGGAAAACTAAACTTTAACAAGCGATTAAAACAAAGCACAAAGAAATGTAGGCAGGGTAAAAGGTATTAAATTCAATTTAATTAAAACTCCTCTGATCTAACTCGAAAACAAAGGCAAGCAAACAACCCCTACAATATGATCAAATCACAAAGGTACAGTAATTCTACTAAGTGAACTTAAACCAAAAATGCTGAAAATAATTTTCCACAAATATAGGAATAATTAGGCATTGTTTAACTAAGGTAATTAGTGAAATTTAGCCGAAATACAGTGACAAAAGATAAATATCACAAAGCATTACAAAGTTAACCTTATTTTGGCCACGACTGTACATCTTAGAGAACAACGACTTATACATGATCTCAGCTTTGCGTTCTTTATTAAAAAATGTCAACATTCAGTTTAACAAGAATTGGCCGCAATTTTTTTCACTTCCCGATAAATCCAAAGCAGGTATTTTTGAGTAGGGAATGAAATGTATGAGGCAGAGCTGCCAGCATTACATCTTTAAAAATAATTTTAAAAGTTTGTTTAAAATCTACTACCATGAACAAAACTTTTAAAGAATAAAAATTCCTTAGATCTTTTAACAGGTCACTTACAATAAATAACCCTGTATATCGTGTAGGAAAGAATCGATACTTACACATAGGCGTAGAAAATCTCCTCTGCATTTTAATCAAGAAGGCTAGAAATCGTCGATACATTTTGCAACTGGGTCAAAAGACAGATGCAAGGAAATACCAGGTTCCTAATGAATGCTATTTTTTTCTGATAAAGCTACTTTACGTAACTGTTGGCAGCTATGGTTTTAAATTATCTCTTATCAGTCGAAATTAATTTCTTTTTTTTTGTTTGGTTGTTTTATTTAGGAAAATAGTCACAATATGCACTACTGGGCGTCGGAAAATTCCCACTGGATGAGAACTCTGCCATCAACATCCCTGATGAATTAATGTCTGGTGTGGTATACTCTGGAATAGAGTTATTCATCCGCAATTCTTTGAAGGATATTTAAATGAAGAAATGCACCCAAATTTTTTAAGGAGCCACTTATCCCAATTATTGAACCAAAACATAAATCCTGACATGTGCTTTCAACAGGACGGAGCTCCACTCCAGTATGCAATACAGGCCCGCAATCGTTTAAATGAAATATTTTAAAACAGGCAGATTGGACGAGCTAGTCCGGTCAACTGGGCTGCCTGGTCCCCAGATTAGACCCCCCTTAACTTTTTCCTGTGGGATTTTATTAAGGACAAAGTAATGGCGACTGCACCTGCAACTTTAGATAACATGAAATACCGAATCCGCTTTGCCTGCTTATTAGTGACACCTGAAATTTTACAGCGGGTACGAAATTCATTTAGAAAAAGAATGCGAAAGTATTTGGAAGTTGAAGGGGGGACATTTCAAACAACTTCTCAAGCATAACTGACGATAAATATCTTGAAATTAAATGACAAACCATTTTTTTTATTTTATAAAGTATAAATCATAATGCCGTAACGGACAGAGCAAATACAAATTTTTTTGTAGACATACATAGTTTTTTACGTAAATTCGAATTTTACAAATAAGTTACCTCAACCCCTCGAAATAGGGAGAGGGGGTAAATGTCAAAAATATATTTAAATTTATGTTTCCCCGTCTTCCTATTAGCTCACCAAAATATCATGAAAACCGTTTTCGAGATATCGCCTTGTTACACTTTAAAACAATCCCCCTGTATATATCTTTTTCATGTGCCACACTGAGAAGATATTAATTTTTATAACAAATAAGCAATCAATAATAAAATTGTGATATAAAACCAAATGTATTGCATCTTGAATACTTCTCCTAAGCGGTTCCAATTTTCTTTTCTGATATTTCGATAAAAAAATGGGCTTAATAAGTAATGTTTATCTACTTTTTTCTAGCCATTAATTTTATTACTCTACTTAATGAGAAGTGTTTATTTACGGACACTTTTTATCGCCCACGTTTTCATGAGGGCTGGCCGGAAGCTTTTAATTCTGTGCGTGTCCGTCATTTTCTGTGGATATATTTTATTCGTAATTTACTGTGCAGTACAGTAAATAATTCCTAAGATAAGAAAATAAATAATCGATATAGGGACTAACACACATAATTAAAAAATACACAAATTTTTTTCTTGTGGCAAAAGTAAACAATTCTTTCGGAATTATAGTTTTAAAGATCCCACACATGACGCAAGAACGCAGTACTGCTTGTGCGGAAAAAGAACGGAAATCGCACGGAATATTGTGAAGTTGCATAAGATTATGTTTATGCGATAGCACAAACGACATAACTATAGCTATATTCTTTGTGGTGACGACAGGGCGAAAATGTTCGTATCATTAATTACTACAACACAGATTCGTCTTTAAAAAAATACCTACTACATATCTTTATGTAATTCTAAATGGCAGTTTCTTAAAACGGGAACCGTAGGTCTCTTAAAACTTTATTTGGTGTACGTGGCAATATATACAACGTGTTTGTAATATATTTTTTAAAAAGTGCATTTACCCCGTTTTGCCCCGCATGTGGGTTAAAATAGGATATTGGAAAGGTCAAAATGGAAAATCAAGTGAGGCGCAATGGGATATGTTAGTAAAATTTATATGATGCAAATGAACACTTATTAATTTTTATGATGCTATTTTAATAAAAATTACTGAACTAAAGTCTATAATCCCTAAAATAAACTTGGAACAGCAAAAAAATATAGTAGTTATAAATATGCACTTTTAGTTAAATACCACAGTTAAAATCAACAGTGTTCACTTGCCCGTTTCTTGTAAAAACTCTAGCTATAAGAAACATCATTATTATATATATCTAATTTAATTAGTTTATATAAAAATAATTCTATCAGTAGGTTTAATTTTATAAAAAGTGTTTGTCATCAATATGATAAAAAATAAATGTGATTTTACTGTTAATACTATGTTTGGGTGATTCTAAGTTAAAACGTCCATGTCATGTCCCGAGAATTTTTAAGTGTTAAGAAAACAAATTAATACTTTTATTTTTTAATAGATTTTATGTAAGTGGTTAGTTTTATTGGGGCAGTATTGCAAAGTATGAAAAAAAGTAGTGAAATAAGAAAATTCCGGGATAATATAGTCGAAATTATCCTCCCCTGGTACATCTAATTGTCTCTCCCCTGGACATAAAGCCATTTTTTAATAGGAAATTACCATTTGGTATACTATAAATATATCAAAATGAGTTAAACACTAACATTGCTAGGTCATTGGAAACTTATCTGTTATTTTTTTGATGATTATCAAGTAAAAAAATGTAATTCAATCCTGTCCTCAGCCTGTTAAGTCACTCCCCTGGTATCGTATTTAAATAAAAATAATTAACAAAAAAGAAGAGTTTTGTAGGTAATCTGATTGATTTTTTATAGCACAAGATGAATTGAGCTGTATTGTAATGTTTATATTTTCTTACTTGAAGATATCGAAGACACTTTTTTAAGATAGCCAGGCGTAAAAGGACTTCTTAATGTAGAATCACCCGTTTATTATTTATTAATTGCGTCGCCGGACGATACCTCCTTAGGGAATTCTTAAGAAAAATTAAAGATACATTTTCAGAGGAAAAAATTTCGACCAAACTTTGATTGATTTCGAATGTTTGTTGTTCTTTAAAAAGGGTTACTGGTTAACCTAATGAGGCGCGCAAGTGACCCATACGCCAGTGAGCAACGAACGCGCTACTGTCCCATGGAATTTAGCTTACCCTTAAAAATTTCTGACCGGGCGCGCAAGTGATATATGCCCAGACAATAGACCAAATACTATTGACGACCTAAAAAACTAAATAAGCCAAGAAATAAGATTAATAGGTTCTCAGGTAGTTTAAAATGTTCTGCAAGAATTCGAAGATCGTCTCGGGTATTGCTAGAACGTTGGTGTAGGTCACTTTCAACATTTGTTCAAATAATTTTTCCACAAGTTTGCCATTTCATATTTTTATTATTTTTAAAGGTAAACTGTCTTTTTTTTTCAAGAACGGTTCAATTTAGATATAGGGTATGGTACTTATGTACATGAAATATAATTGAAATATTACGCAAAATTCAAAAACAAAATAAAAAACTGGTTTATATTTAAAAAAATTAATATTAAAAATGATATTATTATCTTCTTTTTGGGTCACCCTCTGTACATTGGTAAAGTTTGAACAATGCGCACCTAAAATTAAACTTGACGTGTCCGACCGTTTTTCTAAAAAAGTGCTTAAATTTTAAACGAATTTATTCCACCCTTTACGTTCTCACTGTATAATTCAGTTTTGTAACTGGGAACACAAAATCACGTTACAATGGTTGAACTTAAATTAACCTTTTACGATTGGATTCTTACCCATTTCGGTGGCGGGCTCTGTCGGAGAAAATATTAAATTTCTGATCTGACGGGTTTTATATTTGCATAAATATTTAAAACAGCGGTAACCTTTTTTACCCCGGCACCCCATTTTCATCCTACATTCACTCTTAAAAATGACTTGGTATATACGACTAATTTTTTTTTTGCTTCCACACTTATGTTACCAGAAATAAGTATTTTTTAAGAAAATAAAATACAGCTGTTTTGAGATCATCTTTGCACAAAAATAAATCATTAATCAGCACAATGCAGTCAATTGAGTTGATGCACAAATATAAACTATACGAAATTAAATATTATTGAAATTAATTACGAAACAGTAAACAAATCACTGAAAGCACTAAGCAGCAAGCAGAGGAATGCAAAGTTGCCGGTTGCGTGTTCCGTGTGGTTGGTTGCAGATGTTAATTTCGATATCAATACTGTCATTACTAGACAAGAGGCGTACTATGGAAAACTATCAATGGTACATTTTGACTATCGATATCATTTCGGTAGTCGAAACTATCTATAGGAATCGATAGTTCTCCACCACTACTAGTGATTTTGGCATTTGCGTGGTTACACGTTGCATGAGGTAAGTTGTTTGTTATTTATTAGGTTGATTGGTTGCGACTGCAGAAAATAAATATCAGATATAACGTAAGAGTTTTATTTTATGCTAACCCATCTTCTGCGTTTAATTGCATCTGCTTTTATAGTTCATACTATAAAAAGGTATCAGAAAGACGATTGCTATAGTAAAAAATTAGCACACGGATATTAAGCGACTTTTTCTTAACTGCAGAGTAGTTAAGTCGAACTTTAATATAACTAATACTTAATACGGAATATATAGCACAGCAAATAAAAATAATTCATACCTGCAAGAAAGTTTAAGTTCTCCGTATTACAAAATTAGTTCTTATTACTAAAATCTGTAAGTTCCATTTACCTATGTGGTTAATTGGTTTAACATTTTTAAAACAATTTTTGTTTTATTGCTGCGACCAAAAGTGGGTTGAGTCCATTTTCACTAAGAAAAATGGTTGTTATAACTAAATTTTAGTTATTATTTCCTAGTTATTTTTAAGAGTGTTCAAATTCAATATTGGCACAACTTTCATTCATCATTTTTAAGTTATCACCCCACCTAACTGAACAGGAAAACCCAATAATTTAAGTAGTCATTTTAATTAGTGAAGCGCTAATTTAAATTAAAAATAATTGGTAATCCATTAATTTCAATAATCGGTATCATCCGATTATAAAAATCATAATTCAGATTTTAATCGAAAACCTGACTCCGAGTAATTCGAGAAGAGAAAAAAGGAATAATTTTAATCAGCAGTCAGGTTACAATGTACTGAATAGGGTTCGCTTCACTGGATTGTTAGAAACTTTACATCAAATGAAGGTGCAGGAGTTACCTTTATATTTTAGCTATTATGTGATGCTATTAAAGAAAATTATTGTAATTCCAATAATTATTTTATTTTTTGTATGACTGTACTGCTCTGATATTGTGAAGAACAAAAATTAGCTGCAATTGACACTACATTTCTGATTTTAATCGAGTGTGCCTAATAGTCCTCAGCACATTCTTAATATTACTTTTTTTTACTTACCTATCTGGATAAATGAAATAATATGACTGAAATATCCCGATTTATAGTAATATTTTAAGAATTCACGACAAAAAGAACTATCTTCTAATTGTAAATGAGTTTTGTAAAATATTTATAAGAAATGGATAAAATGAATATAGTAATATGTAGATATAAATTATAGTAATGAGGGAAATCCTAATAAATTATCTAAATCTCTATTTCCAGTAGGAACAAAGGGTTTCTCTTGTTTTATTTCCATTTATACATCTTGCGGCAAATCTATCCACACTTAATCTTTAGGAGGTTTATACAACAAGTTGATTTACAAATGAAACATTTTCTTATTATAATTGGTTTCATTAAAAGAAATTAATTAAATATTTTCAATATACGTACGTAATATAACTTGCAGTAGCAGAGAAAACCCTAATAAATTGTCTGAAACCCTATTTTCAATAGAAACGACGGGTTTCTCTAAATATATCCCCTTCAAGATCCAAAGTGGCAATTAATCCTCGGTTATTTGACCAGGAAAATGGTTTTAAGCCGAGAATTTTACTCTTATGATTTTATTTTTATTTACAATTTCAAGCTTTCAGTGATAAATTCAATAAAAATTAGCTAAAAGCCGCTTTTTACACCTGAATGAGATTAAAATTCGGTAACAGGTAATTGTTTTGAATGACGAAAATGCTGGATATTTTTTTAAGCAAATTAAATTTTGTGGCTTTCAAATTTAAGGGTGTTTTAGTATTCTGTTTGTGGATATAAAAAACGGCTACTCTATTCAGTAAAGGAGTGGTTTTTTATTTTTAGAACGTTTTAAATTGTCAAGTCGTTGGTTTTTGCTTACGATTACATTATTAGTAATTTACGTTACAAGTCCGGTAGGTCGCCTGTTACGGTAAGAGTTGTTTTACGAACAAGGCGCCGCAGAAGCAAAGTCCGAAATATAAACGAGTACTGAAATAAGACCTAACGGACGTGTATTAGTTACTTTAGTTAAAACCGAACCCAACCTGTTCATACTCAGAATCCGGGAAAAACGCTGCAACCACTCAAACTCCTAGTATGGGTTTGCTAGGCTACGAGTCTCTGGAGATTCGCAACTACCTGAACTTTTGCAGCCTACACACCTGGACGGTGATAACAACAGATATGGTCTGCTGGAACAGATTAAGGCTCGTCAGGTGAACTATCAGTCACCATATAGTCAACCCGATCAGACCCCTCCACTCAAGGTAAATATCGGAAAAAAGGGTTTTGTCCGAGACGACCGCCAACACACGCTTTTGATTACAAGAGCTTGGCGGCAGCACGGATACAATTCTGGAATATCAATGCGTCGAGTGCTGCGTTGCCAAGTTATTGTCAAAGTCGTAATTACTGTAGGTTTTAATGTTTTATAGGCATAGTTTTAATTATTATTATTAGAAATTATGTAAATACCTTAATATACAATTAGGTAAGCTTATATTAAATATAAGTATCTCTAATTGACTATTGAAAGCGATATTGTTATGAAATAAAAACACTTTTTAATACTGCAAAAAACATTACATTATAATGCTAACCTGTGGAACCTCTAAAAGTAAATTACATACAAAAATTCTAGAATTCTAGTTACTTAAATCAATAGACATTTAATTCTTGTTTTATTTAGGGTATTTACTTACAATAATAGCCATTTAGCTTGGAATCAAATATACATAGTTATCAGGACTCTCTGTAAAATTTTCAAAACGGAACACTTATGGAATCACCTCGGTGTCCGTTCGTCCGTCTGTCACAGGCGATTTTCTCTGAAACTATTCGACGTAAAAATTTGAAGTTTAGCACAGAGATAGAGTGTGGTGGCCCAAATATAGACGTGAAGTACAAAAAGTTGAATTTTGATTCTGGGGGTTAATTTCAGGGGGTAGATTGGGAAATGGAAGAAAAAATGTCCAGGCTATCGTGTAGGGTGTCAAATGAAAGCACGATTTCAACAATATATATGATATATTTTTTATGCATTTTTTTTTTAAATTTCGATCAAACCCTTATCACCAAGAAAATCGCTAATAAAAATTTGAAAAATCATGAATATTGAGAATTAGGTGTAGATTGAGACAAAATTATCAGGATCTAAAAATTCTAGCGCGATCAATTGTTATAAACAATTTAATTGTTTATTGTCTTATAACTGCTGAACCATTGGCTTTAGAGAAAAAGTTTTTCGACAAAAGGATTTCTCACGATGTAAGGAACAACTTTTGTCCTTACACGTTCTTTAGAATTTTTAATTTGGCTCAGTCGAAACTCTCCCCCCACTCAGCTCCGCGCATACGCGTTGTGATACGGCGTTGGTGCCATCGGCTGCGGGTAGCGCGGCAGATGGGCGGAAATCGGGCGGCCGAGGTTTGCTCGGGTTAAGTGTGTGTGTGTGTGGGGGGGGGGGGGTGGTGATGGCACGAAACACTAATTTTGCACGTATAGCTTGCACTTGACTGATTTTGTTTAGAAAGAATCTAATATCGATGCTCGAATTACTAGGTAGGACAAGCTTTATATTGAAACACGATGTTTTGGATAATAAAGGTAAAGTAAAAACTTTTAAGCATTTGGCAAATATCTGGAAACATAACAAAAAATTAACAATTACCTATTCACTACTCAGTAGTATCCACTATCCACTACTCAACTACTACAAACTAAAAGTATAGACAAAAAACTCAAAACACAAATTTTGAGAATAATTTCAAAATTCTCAACACAACACTCTTCAATCAACAAAACAAAACAACCGTTATCAAGAAAGAAAGCTCGCACCCCCGGACGAAATGATAAAAAAGCATACACCAGGAAAATAGCAACCCCGAATCGAAATTGTATCCGCTCTACCGCCAAGCTCTTGTCGTTTGATTCACCATGGAATTGGTCCCTACGAGGTAGAGAAGAGAAGCTTTAAGTTAGTTTTCGATATTTACGGAAATTAGACGTCCGGCTTTCGGACTAGTAAGTACTTCTAAGCTCTATCATAAACAAGCTAGCTTGCCAGCTAGCTAGATTATCCTGTAGTTCTGCATCTGCGTTTATTACGGACCATCTGTAAGGAAGTGGGCAAGTATTTTTAGGTGGTTTTAATATAAATCTGCTTTGAATTATTGCTAATAAACTTAATCAGGATTAGAAAGCTTTATTTGGGGCAAACTTTATATGAACTTCGAAAACATATTTTATAAAAGCCTTTTGTTGTAATCCAGGAAAATTATTAGCAGCTTCACCTAAAATTTAAACAGCCCACTTACCTACATATTTGTGGACACTAAAGCGTTTGAGATTTACTACATGTGAACAAAGGTAACTGCGGAAAAAAATTTACTTGGCTGTAAAAATTGTCTTGTATATTTTATTTCTCTAAGCTGCAATATAAAATACGAGAAACAAGATCTAATAAACCCAGTTACACAGCTCCGGTGAAAATATTAAGAATTCAGCGAAAAGAAGCTTAGTGCAAAATATATTACATATACATATATATATATATATATATATATATATATATATATATATATATATATATATATATATATTTTTAAAGAATTTTTTGTATTCTAAGCCTTATTAGACATTTACTCAACTTTTAAGGCTTAGGGTAGGTTACGTGATCTTTTTACAATCACCATATTTATGTTGTTTGGTATATGATTAACATTCATTAATGTACACTAGTATTTAGTTTTTAAGTAAATATCTTCGATAATTTTGAACAAAATGTTTCTTTAAAAATGCTTTACTTTTCATAGCCTTCTTACGTTCCTTCTTGGTTAGATTTATTTCTCAGTCTTATTTGTTGTATTATTTTTTTGAAGCATTAAAGATTTTTAAAATTTTAAGCTAATGTAATTTTACCAGAAGCAATAATACAAAGTGATTCATTTGGTATATACCACGAGAATACCGAAAATCAAGTTTACTTCCCAGCTTTACCTAGGGCAATAATCACACAAGGGATTCCTAAATATCCTTGTCTAGAAGTATGGGCGTTATTTTTTGTACCCTGTTAAAAAATAGAATTGAAGTCTTTCATTTAAAAAATGATAATGACTATTTTTGCCACAATTTGCAAAGAGCAAAAACAATGTACTAATTGTTATATTGTAAACGCATAATATAAATCAACATTTTTATTACAAATTAATAAAATTGACAAATAGGTAGGTTTTTAACAGTTTGATTTGAATAAATTGAATAGAAATAATTTCCAAATTGTTGACTATTAAATTTTACTATATTATTTAGTACTATTTACAAAAATGCAACACCAGGTACCTAATTTTAATAGAGACACGAATTTGGTCTACATCATGGGTGGGATATGAATTTAAATATGTTGTAATTTTGAGACATTTTAAACCATGATTTAGTTGGTCGCCATTGTTCGATTTGTTTATTTTTTAATTTATCTCTAGTGAATTAACGGTGACACTTTAATTTTCTAAAATGAAGATTAGGTTAATAGTTTTAGCCCACAAGAACAAATCGACTAAATAATAATAAATTCCAAACACAATTATACACATTACAAATCAAACAGTTAAACATCAACAGCCACAAGTTGACCACCATATTAAAAAATATATATTTTATTATTTGCCTGCTATTTAGTAAAGTGCAAATTGTCTGTTTGCATAAGTCAATCACAGGTTCAATGAATAAATAAATAAAAATAACTATATATTTAATAATTCAATGTTTAATGTATGTATTTACCTTAGACAGTCCTGTGGAAATGAAAGAGACCGAGTCCAGAGCCAGTTTTTAAAAAACACCCAGGAACTGCATAAGAATATCCAACCATGTCTATCACATAAACGCATTTTATTAAAAAAAAAAACGATTTGATAATTCGATGCGAGCGAAGTTACAGCTACAAACGGACTAAAACTGATGTACACTTGCGGACAAAACAAGCCGACAAGCCGCACACCATAGCTGGAGGGTGCGCATTCAGAAAACGTTCGCGCGGAAGCCCCGTTTGTCGCTTCTCGTCAATTTGTTTTTCTCGGGTTTTAGTCGAGGAACCCAAATGTATATGTTTTGGTTGAACGAAGTTGTCTGTATTTTATTAATAATGAAATACAAACAACTTCGTTCAACCAAAACATATACATTTGGGTTCCTCGACTAAAACCCGAGAAAAACAAATTGACGTTTATTATGCAGAAAGTAAAGAGAAAAATTAAGGAAAATAAACATTAATTAATTCTAAAAATATGTTAATTAATTATCAGTTCGGATGGTTTCTTTATTATCTGGAATGATCCAGGCAGGTTTTAGGTCTAAATACTTAAGTACACACCATAGATGGTCTGAACTCAAAAGTAATCTACTGATCCGCAACCCACAATAACTAAAGATTAATCACTCGGGGGAAAACTTTCAGGAAAGATTTTAAACACTCTATGTAAAGTAAAATTCAAAATGTACCGTTGATTTTTTGACTGCAATAAATCCTTAATGATGTCTTAGGCTATAAAAGCTCATAAATGTCCATCCCTTTCAGACAGGGCTGGCCTTTAATATTTTACCTGCGACATGAATTATACCAATTGTTAAGATTATTATTTTCCAATTCATTTTAGGAAAAAATGGTTAAAATTAAATTTTTACAGGTAATTAAATTAATTACCTGTAACTTAAGCACTTAATATTAATAATATATAATGATATTTTATTAAGGCACCTTCAGTCACCTTTTTAGCTTTCCTGTGTGAGGTGCGAGTTGTGTGCGCTAATTTTGTCTTTTTATTTTAACTATTTAGTTTGCTTAGTTAAACTATTTTTTAAGTATAATGTGGCGTCCATGGACTCATGCTGATGGTGCAGCTAGTAGTGTATCTTTAAAAAGAAAGCATTTATCACCCGATGCGAAAGAAATAGTCAAAAATGTATATTCATCTTTACTAAGAAGGGGTTTGAATAAAAATGCTGCTTTAGCAGAAACTAGTGCTTTAGCTAAAATTCCCTTAACTTCGATAAAGGACATAACAATGAAACCTATTAATGCAAGAAAACAACGAAACGACGTTGGCCAATTAAGAAGTATAGACGAGAGTGATAAGGACCTATTAAGTAGAAAAATTTATGCTATGTATGAAGAACAATCTGTACCCACATTAAAATCATTAAAAATTAGGCTAGCAAAAGACGAAACAAATATTTCATGCAGCATATCAAGCCTAAGGAGAATTTTACTTCAAACGGGTTTTAAGTATCACACAATTGATAAAAGACAAACCATAATGGAATCTCAACGCTTACGGGAATGGCGCCAAAAATACTTAACGGCTATTAAACAATATAGAGTAGAAAATCGATAAAGAATTATTTCAGAATTTAAAATTAATAAAGAATACGTATGTGATAAACTTGCAACAGAAAACGGATATACAGTGTTGCGTCTTCCCCCCTACTATTGTATATTTAATCCAATCGAACTAATATGGCACCAAGTAAAATCAAATATTAGAAGGAATAATACTTCTCCAACATTAATTACATCTGTAATAGAATTAATAAAAAACATAGTAAGTAACAGCAGACAGCTGGAAAAACTGTATACAATATGTAATTAAGGTGGAAAATTGTTATATGTGTATCAGTACTAATGTTCACCCTTAATAATAAGTGTAGATGAAGATAGTGATAGTGACACAGAACTAAATTTAGAGTAAAGCAGAATTAAGTCGATTATTGTAAAACTTTTCTCTGTACACACACTGTGCTGTATTTTAATCTTAATATATACATTTAATTTTACTATTATTATTATTTTTATATTATTAATTGATGTTTATTTTCGTTTGGTTTAAAATGTCTTTTTAATTCTAAATAAAAATAAATAATTATGTATAATAGATTCATATTTTCAAGCCGACCCTGCACCCATTTATTGCGGTTTGAAGATGTTGGGACCTATACAATGGGGTTTAAGCAGGTAGTTGATTTATTGCAGAAAAGGTCAACGGTGTGAACTATACTTTACCTATGTGAAGTAGCGAAAGAATTGTATGTTCTGGGTTGCAGGTAACTAAACAATATGGATTTTTCTAAGAAAAATGTTGTTAAAATACTGTAGAAGAGAGACAAATCACCCTTAGTAAGACAGTGAGTAAAACAGGAGAGATTTCTTGTAACATCTGATTTACTGTTAAGTGAGATGACTATCTTTTAAATGGAATCCGGTTTCGAAGATCTTATTCTTCAGACGCAGAGGGGAAAAGAGAATATTTTTAATGTGAAAGGGAGATAAAGGAATACGCCAGCATGGTACATGGCGACTAAGAAGAACTATATTTACCCAGGCAAAGAAGTTTTTAGGTTGGGTTGGGTGAGTTGGGTGGTGAGATTCTTCGTTCGTCCGCAAGTTGAGCAACACGCGATCCGGGGAGGTTGGTTTTGGTGGCCAATCTTTCTCACGGGAAGTGCGCGAGAACGCTGGAAATCGTGGTTTTTTTGTTCCCCGGGGAAGAAGGAAGAGTTCTGGTTGGGGATCGTGGAAAAACGAGGAAGATTGGGCGGGAGTGATTTCTAAAATCTTGATTAGATCCACCTGCGGACTGCATGACCTACGGCGGCTAAGGAGGGGGACTTCCGGTCGGGTCTGTCAAGTTTCTGACAGAAAAAGTTTATATCCTGGTCCGGTTGATAGCCGTGCGGTTCCTAACCTAGTAGTGTGCTAGTGGAAGATAAAATTAAAAGAAAATTAGTAGTCTTCGGGGGTTTATGCCCGACTATCCGGAGGCTCTGTTACGACACCTAAAGTGGAGGACGTGTAATTTGCCTCGGAGGGTCGCCCGAGATAGCAAATAAGCGCCAGACCGGGAATTTTGAAAATAATTGGCTGGATGCCGATCAGGCAAGAGGCCATGGAAATTGTCGAACAGAACAAAACAAAAGTTTTTAGGGAGACCTTAAATACCCTCTATTTTTTCTCTAATTGGCCCAATTTTTGCGATGTTAATTAAAACTACGTAGTACAGAAGACTTAAATTATAAAAGTTAATGAGCAGCCAGAACAATACAAACTTGTGTTTATTTATTATGGCATTTTCCTCGCACAATATTACGCAGGATAAACATTCCACGATTTTAATACTGTGTTTAATAACAAAGTCCTAAATGCAAAATATCTTCCTCGAGCTATGGGACGGTTGGATTTAAGTTTATAATTAAATGGTACGAAAACTTTCTACTAAATGTATTTATTTTATTGAATTTATTAAAGGGAATATGCTTTATTATTATCAAAAATTTTCCCGAACATGTACTCATCCAACCGCAAATTCTTTGTTTGGCAAGCCTTTTACGCTAAAAAATATGTTTTTAATTAACAGACTTGTTTTATAATTGTCTCTAGGATTCCGCGCAGTATCGCTACCCCAAAATCAGTTAGAAGCAGAACGACTAACTCAAGCATCTGCTTGACAAATGCAGGAGGAAAGCTTCAAAAATGGACGCGAGGCTATCTACTAACTGCTTTTAGTAGTAACGTTACATAAATTCCATCAGCGAATTCGGCTGGACTCTGTTCATCGTCAAGGAGGACCAAAATGATACCAATCGTTTTCGGATAGAAAACGGTGACGTCATGGTATCATTTTGGTCTGTCAGTTTAAGAACTGGCCTCGTTTAATGGTTAGCTGTAGCGGTTTGTTATTGTTTACAACAGCTGGCCATGTGAAGTCGGCAGGACGCCCTCTGTTTATTTATGAACATGTAAACATTGGAAAATATGCATTTTATAATAAATCAAATCAGTGTATTTTGAAGAAACTATAGATATATATGCGTCCAGTTATTAAAAGGTATGAACATTTATTGGTTAGAAGTGTGACAGTTCAAGTTTGTTACAGTGTTTGCCTATTTTCACTAATTAATTATTCTTGTCAAAAAGTGCCCATTTGTTTCCTACCTTAGTTGAACTACCTCCGTGAATATAATACTCATATGCTTTTTAAAACAACCTTTTACTGCCACAACTATGTTCATATATTTGTTAAACTTCTGTAGATGATGAATTATCCATTAACCAGATTACAGGAGCAAACACGAAGATTGGGGCACATGGTATTAAATCACAAAATATTAAAACTATTTTAATTACTAGGCCAGATAACCGGTTAAATGTTCCAAAAGCATTACACCAAAAATCAATCACGACCAATAAACAATACAATCCGACAACTAACCGACCAACGCATTCGGACGGTGAACGATATGACGTCATGATATATCTGACCGCTGTCAAAATTCCTATCACTTTTATGTGAACCAGAACATAGAACCTCTAGCCGGCCGAAAACGATTCATGTTAGAGGGCTAGGTCAGTAACCTGAGTTAAAATATAGGTATCACACAGGAACTTCTATCTCCAGGTAGAAAAAATCTTCAGTTTATTGTTGGTCTAATAATAAGAAAATGCAGTATAAAACAACTCTAAAGAATTGGGGTTGGAGATTATTTTGAATGCAGATGTTAAGACTTTTTTCCAGACTCGTGGAACGTGTTTGGTACCTATCATGTTTACAACACGTACAGCAGTGTTGTCTAGCAAAATTGTTAAAGTTTGCAAAGCTTATTGGTCTGTAATGAGAGTTGTGAATTTTGATATAAATGAAAAATATTGCAATGCATTCTTAACATCACCAAACTTACTGCTAAAAATATTACGTTAATTTGGACTGAATAAGGTAACCCTCTTATGCTAGAATAAGGTCCCAAGAATGGATACCTATCGAAGAGAACAGCCGCACATGTTCTTTAATATAAAATATCTAATCCGTGCATTCCTACAGGAATGCTTGCAAGTTATTACCATATTTGACAACTCAAAAATAGGGTGTGCCAGCACCAGAATACCTACTTACTAATGGGTCACATTGCTGGTACATGTCTACTGAAGTTACAGATAACAAAGGAATTGTCAAAAGTGATATTATTTGTACTATCTTTAAAGCGGTCTTCGTACATGGTATCAGGTTTAAAATATAACTGCTAAAAAGTAAAACGAAGAGCAGAGAAGATGAAAAGCCTATGGAAGGTAACATGCCCAAGCTAAGAACCGACAAGCGCTGTTAGCTCAACAACAAATGACTGATAATGTCAATAATATTCGGTCAGATTGTAGGTACTCAAGATAATAGGGAAACGTGGGAAAATGCCCACGGCCTAAAACGTTTTCATTTAAAGATGCTGAATGGGAGAAATGGTTGCAGTTATATAAAATATGAAAATATTCGAAAAAAATTAATAATATACTATTAAATATGGGACTTGATGTATGAAAAAATGTAAAAGCGCAAAAGCACTTCGTCGCGTCCAGACGTAGCACGCGCTTCCCAAATCCAGAATAATATGGTAATGATACAAAACAAGATTCTTCTGCCGTATTGTATTAATTTTAATTTAACACCATAAGGATTTAAGGCTGACTAATAGAAATTTTTTGCCGACTAGTCTCCGACTACTAAAATGGCCGATCAGCCGACTTACCCGACTAGTCGGTACATCTTTAAAGGCGGCTACAGACGGCATGGCAAGCCTTGGCCAATGCCCGCTCGTTCCAACGTTGGCACATGGTGTGGACGCAAAACTTATGGCAAAGCAAAGCCAACGTTGGCGCTGGCCAGGGTTCGCCTAGTAAGCGGTAATTTCGACACACATCAAAGGGACTTATTGGAACTTTCAGATAAAACATGTCGTGTGTACGGTCGTCGGTGCGCGAATATCAAGCAAAGACCAACGTTTCTACAAACGCTGATTGAAACGCTGGCCAAGGCTTGCCATGCCGTCTGTAGCCGCCTTAATAGATATCCTTCAGAAACTTTAGAAATAGACAGATCGATAACATTAGAAATGACAATTACTAAAATAAATCAAGCGGAATGTCGTGCCAGAAAACAAATATTTGGAACTTATAAAACACTTGTACACTTTAAAAGACATATATAGTGTTAAAAAGAACTTACAATAAATTTAAAACACAAGAAAAATTAAATACTAAATTTTTGGATGTGGTTCATCACAACAACATTCATATCAAATAGGTGTTCGGTTTTAAAGAATGTTTGTTACTCTTTAAAATTTAGCCCAGGCTTTCGGAATTGTTTATTTTCATCAACAGGGAATCTTCAATAATAATTAACAATTATTATTCAATGAGAGTTACCCTGGATTAGGGTTTAAAGTAAGTTACAATTTTATTGAGGTTGGTCATTATGATATCAATTAACGTGAACATTATGCAGTGCAAAATATGCCAAAATCAGGATACAAAATTATAAATTAACACACACATTTAAAATTAAAATACTAAAATATTAATAAAATCACTATAATCCAGTAAAAAAATAAAAAACATTAATATTTGCCCTTTCTTTTGGATTTCATTTTGTTAAATGTCACATGTGAATTAATTTTATTTATTTATTATTTATTTAGGTTAGGTCAGGTTGAGGTTGAGGAAGATTATCAAAAGAGGAGAGTAGAAGGTTACCTGTGTGTATTACAAGATTTAAGTCAAGCGTGCAGTATTCTGATCAATAATGTAATAGCATTATTTGTAATAGAGGGCGGTTCTTAATCCAAGAGAAGAAGATAAGAATAAATTTACCATAATATCTGTTTTTTTTTATTCATGCAATTGGTCTGTTGTGAGAGAAAGTCTCCTGGTGTAATTTGATTCTGAAGTTAAAAGTTTTGTGTAATTGTAATCTATGTTATAATTACTTTTATTTGCATGTTCTGTTAGGGCGCATCTTTTTTAATAGTCCGTATTTCCTCCATGGGTATCAAGACAAGCCTGTAAACGCATTGGCATGCTGTCGATTAAGTGATCGAGCCTGTGTAAATTTCGCATTCTACCCTAGCAGCAATTTTTAATTATTTCAGAGTTATTAGGGGCTTGATCCTCTTTTTACAAGCTTTTATTTAACTTCATCTGTTGGTTTGCTTGTATGTATGTATGTGTGTTTGTTAGTATGTTTAGGTCAAATATTGCAATCAAAATTTCGACTAGTTCTAATTACCTTTGAAATTAGCTTTGAAATTTTGCACACGTATATAAGTGCGGTGACAATGCAATATAGTATATTTAATATTGTTCTAAATCCAATCTGGCGGACGCCCCTAGATGGCGGATTACCTTTTCTTTACAATTCCGTTGATATGGGTATCAACTGAAAGGATTTAACAAGTAGAATACGATAAGCTATGTGACGTCATTCTAAACCCAATATGGAGGACGCCACAAGATGGCGAATTACCTCTTTCACAATTCCCTTGACATGGGTATCAAACGACAAGGTTTGACGCATAGAATACGATACGCTATGTGACATCATTCTAAGCCCAATATGGCGGACGCAACAAGATGGCGGATTACCTTTTTCTTCACAGCCCCTTGACGTTTGTATCAAATGAAACGGTTTGAGAAAAATCTTGTAAAAAATACTTTTTAAAAACAAGCTTTTATTATTTAGATGTACTAAAACGAAAGAAATAAGTATAGTTTTTTCATTGTGCCAATGCAGAATGCTATTTATAAGAGGACATAGTTCGCGTGGGTGGATCCTAATAAAAGTATTGTCAAAGTTATCACTGAAGCAGATATATTTGGTTAAATTTATTGTCTTAAAAGCTTGTCGCGTGAATACAAAAGAAAAAAATACATACTTAGGTACTTACAATTTCTACCAAACAAAATTAATGCCTGTATGAACTTTTCGCGCACGACTAGCCATCAAGACAACAAATTTACATAATATATTACATCTGTTTCAGTGATGACTTTTATACTACTTTTATTAGGATCCACTTATAAATAGCATTCAGCATTGCCACAATAAAAAAATTTACTTATTTTTTCGATTTAGTACATCTAAACAATACAAGCTTGTTTTTAAAATGATTTTTTTACATAAGATTTTGTTTTCTACAATGTAATTATTCTCATGCAGCAAGAATTAGTTAAGCGAAATATTTATACTACTAAAATTTAACAAAACGGCGTTACAAGAAGCGCAGTTAGAGATTACTAAACATCTTCAAACTTTAAACACGTTTACAAAGTTTGCTTAAAATATGTCCTTGTAAGGTGCTTAAAAAGTGATAAAACTAAAATTTTACCAAGTTTACTGAAAGCGCCATTCCAACTTTACATTGAGCGGAATACATTTAAACTGTATACAACATTAGTAGCCATTATTTTAATCGTTGCACCGCAGTAAGAAAACTTTTATGTTATTACGAACTTAGAGCTTTGAAACTAGAGTGGTGCGAAGGCTATTTTAGAGAGTTGTTAATTGATTTTGTTTATGATGAATGATGAATTTGTTCTTTTTCCTAAAGGCAAATAGAACTATAAAAAATTTTTTAGGTTTACCCATTACCCGTTCCATCTTGTTGGTATTATCACAAGTGGAAAAAGCAATAATATTTCATAGGTCAATATTTGGAAGTTCAATAAGTGAACTATAATCCTATTTTACTATCATAAGTGATTGCCCTCTACGCATCGGCAGGATGTAGCATATTTATTGAATATGCATTAAAATTGCAACTATGAAATATTACAGTTCCTTTACAAAATGAAACAATTACTTGAAATAATTTATTTAAACGAGGCTTAATTATCAAGTCAGCAGAATTGAGGTTTCTGACCTAAAGTCAACGCTCCTCAAAAAGAGGGGAAAACTGCTGACTGGGTAATAGGGCGATCGCGAAGACAAGAGTCGAAAAGGACACTAGTGCACCATCCTCGGTCCGATACGTTTGTGGTTGTGATAGATTGTAGAAGAAATGATCTTCAAATCTTTAATGTAAGTAATAGAAAATTAAGTTGTCTTTCGAGAGTAATAACAATAACAAAAATCTGCCTTTTGTTTATGTCACTGAATGCTCCCATTTTTTCTAAACAAACGATTTAAGTTTGTTTTTAAATCACGTTTAATTTCAATTTAGTTAAGGTTCCGTTATCTCTACGCCCCTAGTTACACCCTTAAAATAGGACGTGACAGTATTGTTTTTAACAGGGAATATGGATGCATTTTTTATTAAATAAATGGTTCAAGCAAGTCATTACAAACCAAAAAATATTATTTTAAAGTTCACTACACACGATCCAATCTGCAGGGCATTTAGGAAGGGGGAAATCGGATGCTGCTCTCCACACCACACAAATCACACAATCTCGCAGTAGGTTTTGCACCGCGAAAGGTGAATAGTGCAGTGGCGCACCGAAGGGCAGACTGCCGACCCGACCCTCCCCTCCCCACGAGCGTAGATATGACAAAAAATATTTCACTACATATTCTATTACTTAACTAAGAAAATAGTTTTAACAGTAATTTTCATAATATTAATGTATTTTATTTTAAGTAACACTTTTTCATTTTTCTAAAATTAAAAATAATTATTATTATTTTAGAACAGAGTGACTAGCGTTCGCGAAATGATACGGAGTTCCGTTCTGCTTCTGAGCGCCCAACAAAAAAAGGCCGTTACATACAGCTTTGCATTATGGATAATTGCATTGCATTTCGAGTTGTATTCCTAAAAAATGATTGACAAAGTTTTAAACGTGTCCTATGGTCCCCTATAACATAGGATTCATCAAATATACGTTTTTTCCTGATTTAAATAATAACAAGAAACAAGCGAGTTTATTGACTTTCGTGTATTTTCTTGACAAAATAACGAATTCAATACATCACATCCATTACTTCAAATTTTCGCCTGCGGCGCATTTTTTAAGCGACATAATAGCCCTATCTATTCAGCAAAGCGTTATTTGAATTTACCTGGTAAGGAAAACTATAATAATGATCAAAATTTGTTTTAGTCAACATTATTTTATTTCAGCTATCATCCTCCTGAAGAAGTAATAAAAGCATGACGAAATATATTGAGGATTAAGCAAAAAAAATTTGTTTTTATTTATACAGACTGCACACGCACACCCACAATTAACAATAACTTCATAATTTAGTACAGTCGAGAAATACTGAAATCAGATATATATATATATATATATATATATATATATATATATATATATATATATATATATATATATATATATATATATATATATATATATATATATATATATATATTAAATTAATCGGTAAGGGATTTAGGCATATGAGCGACTTAACAAAGGAGTTTATATCATTAACCTGAAGAAGCTTTGTTAAATCAACCCTATAATATTTTAGGCTTGACTTGAAATTTCTAAGCCCACTTCAAGGAAACTCAGTTCGTTTACGTTAAGCGGCTTTACAAAACCGCATTGTAAACGATACCATTTTATCTTTTACACCTAATAAAGTTTTTATTGGGCATTTTCTACTCCATGTTGTTCAGTTTCAATAGCTTAGGAAATAACGAACATAAATGTATTTTTATTGCATAAATTGTTGAGCAAGTCATTTACAAACCCAAAAATGTTATTTCGAAAAAAATTTGCTGAGACTTACTTCAATTTAAAAAGCCGCCATTTAACCGCACCTACAAGAAGTGACGTCCGTTAAGGTGCGTCTAAACGGGCAATGTTTTTCTGCAATATATGACTGCAATATTATCCAACTATAGCCCGGCAATATGTACATCACCATTGTTGCAGAAATATATCTGGAAATGTATATCTGGGCAATATTTCCGCAACGGCTGACGAAATTGTTCTTGTAGCAGCGGCATTTATTGTCCTAAACAAAAACAAAAAAAACACAAGAATGTGGATTCGACCGTACTTCAATAGGCGTGACACCTTAGATAATTTAAGTCAAGAATTAATCCTTGATAAACATTTGTTCAGGAACTTTACAAGAATGTCAAAAAAGTTTCTATTAAATAAAATAGGACAGTACACAGTACAGGATGTAAATGTATTTCATTAATGAAGTCAATAATGTGTTCATTTGACCATGTATTCATTTTTCTCAAAACAAAAGAATAAAACAAAAAGGTAACTTCCAAATTCTGCACGTGATAAACAACAACACACGTCAAAAAAGAATGCACATATGTCGTAAAAGGAGACAAAAATAGAGAAGGCTCGGCAATATTGCAAGTATTTTCGATTGCGGAGCGATCGACCGGCAACACATTAAAAATACTAAACATGTTTGGCTATATTACTGGGCAATCCGAAATATATTGCAAAATGTTTCTACATATGGCTGGCAGTGTTTCCGGCAACTTCCAGCTACACTATTGCAGCAACACATTGCCGTAAAAATGTTGCCCGTTTAGACGCACCTTTAGATCATGTTTGAAGCACGTGCCGCTGTATCGTGCTAAGTTCTTAAATTCAATCCTTTTTATCTATTTACTCGGAATTTTGACCAGAAATGTGATTAATCGAATTGTTTATAAAAATTATTTTGCGTCATAAAATACGGAGCAATTTAAGGACGGACTCGAGTGGATATTCAGTTGCCCTTACTTATCACACCTAACTCGAATCGTTCATCTGTGATGTAAATAGAAGATGTTTGTTTTTTTGCAGAGTCCGTTTTTTTGATTATAGTGTAATTTGTGTGTCAAGAATAGCCGAAGTCAGTAGAAAGCAGTGCAAAGTTAATTAGACATTTTACATAAATACGTTTCAATACGTTCAATGTTCATCATCAAGCAGCCTGTGTTATCCACTGCTGGATATAGGCCTCCCCTAATTTCTCCGATCTTGAGCCTTTTGCATCCAATTGGTACATATGCGTTTAATGTCGTCGCTCCATCTGGTAGGTGGTCGTTAGGGTGAGTCGAAAAAGGCGAAAAAAAATTTTTGGAAAACTCAGTTGGCCTAGTAAAAAAAGTTGTAAGAAGGGTAGACAACTAAGCCGATTTTTTTTTACAATTTTAAAAACTGTTTTTGCCGGGCCCCAGTGGGGTTGAAAATATTTTTTTTAATGTGACGTTATGGATCTGGCATATCAAAAAAGTGATAGGGGTCCACTCACTCACTAATATTTCAGCAATTTGCTTTGCCTACAAATAATTTTCATCTTCAAACGTAATTGTGGAACAAATTTAATTATTGTAATGGAAATTAAGTACTAATATATCCCTTTTCTTTATAAATGTGCGAAAAAACTTTAAAAGGAAATTCATAGTGTAAAACGTAGTTATCTTATTATTACACTTGTCAGTTTAAAACTTTTGGTTTTCTAATTAGACCGATCTAGCGTTGGAGAATCTGGCCAAAAAAGTTCTATGTGTCTTTGACACATAGGAAACTTGACGGCTGCTCTCCGATTAATTACTATACCGTATCCATTTACTTTTGAGAATGATGCCAGAAACCCATTTTACAACGAGGAGATCAATTATGTCTCTCTTTCATGTCCTTTCTCTCTCATTTTTTTCTCTCTCGTCTTCTTTCTCTCTCATACTCGTAAAATTTTTACAGCTGGTAGAAACTTAGGTTATGTGAAAGATTAATACGACATATTATTTGAAGCCTGTTCCATGATATATGTTGTTTCAGCAGTGTAAAAATATACTTAAAAAGTTTATATAAAGTATTAGCAGCTTAAATTCCTGTGTTCTATGAATCTGGGACTGACTAACAACTATTGAAATATTACGCAAGGTACATATCTATTCTCCTTTACATTATTTGGACCGGGCGTTATGGGAATGAGTAACAGGAACACCGACCCGATATAAAGTTGAGAATATAGTGGGCATTACAGAAGATTTCTTTAGTTATTGAGAAAGTAGTGAAAATTGCGCCCTAGGAGCGTTTGGTTTTAATTCAAAGCAGAAGTCACAGTGCCATTACAAAGTGTATCTATCCTTCTGGAACTAAGACTCAACATTTACAGTTAAAAATTGTGAAACTACTTGGTATATTCGATTAAACAATTTTTATCGCGTCTTTAACTTACACAAACATCACTGTTCGCAGGTAGGCTATGCTATATTATAGATCCATTTTCATTATATATCGGAGAGTAGGGAATATTTTTTAACCTTTTTATAAATTGTTTATCCTAATAAAAATATTTACTCATTTTTGAAATTTTTCCTTTATTTATTTAAATACTTTTCCTCCGATCCTTTTAGTGCAAATTGTTGGTTAGAGGTAGCATTGTTATTTTGGTAGGTAGGAAACAATTTTAAATGCTATAAAATTATAAGGTTAAAGTGGCTATGCTGACACTGTTTTTGTTTAATAAAAACGAGATTTTTGCAAATGCTGTTTGTGTTTAGTAAAAACAAAGGTCTTTTGCTATAAAATCATAAAACTTACGTAAGTATTTTGTCAGGTTAGAAATTTATTTTTTATGACAACTCTGATTAAACTTTCACTATAGGCAACCAGAAATACTTGCGCACAAACAAAGCCGCCTGTGATGAAATGTTGTGTGATTATTCTTTTTTATTGGCAACAACATCGTTTTTATTTGTCTTTTACTAATGCCCCTTTTGCTAACAAGGATAGAAAGGAACCGGATTCTGCTGGGATTTTATCAGGAAAAAAAGAATTTTATGATGACTAATCATTCGAAGTATATAAGCAGCAATACTTCCACAAGCAAAGAATATACGATAAAAATTTGAACAAATCCTTTTTTTTTTGTCTTTGTCTAATGCACTTTCGCCAACACGGATAGAAAGAAATCGGATTCCTCCGTGATTATCAGGAAAGAACAAGATCACTAAAATATGTTCTGGTGTAAACGGTCCACCGAACTGACCAATAGGGTTAATTCTTGTTCAATTGTTTTTTCTGTCATCATTCTCAATTTCTCAAAACCAAATGGATACCGTATAGTAAAGACAAATGTTTTAATTTGTCAAGACAAAAATAAATTAGACAAGAAAGATATACAACCGTTAGTTAGCGTACTTTATATTTATTTACTACAAGTACAGTAATTTATTTGCTGAAGTAGAACTAGAAAACCAATTCAAACAATTTACTCTCAGTGCTTGTACAAGCAGAACAATTAAATAACAAATATCTAATTTAGTCCAATTTTGCACGTACGAAAAGAGGAATTAAATGAATTAAACCGTGTAGTATTCCTAGAGAATTTTGTTACTAAATCGCAAATCTGATAATGATTAAAGTATTTACGTTTAGAAATACACGTACGATGCAACCGTATTTTGTTAACTAGGTTTAATCTGTTCGAAACGACCTAATAACAAGACACTTGAATTAGTTTGTAGCCGAATTTTATTTAAAACCTATTTCTTGCACAAAAAGCAACGGTCCATTTTACATTAAAAGATTTAAAAAATATCCATAGTTATTGACCTATTTTTGCGGAATTCAATATTTTAAAAATTGCTAAGACGTTTTTGTAAACATGATTAAAAGAGTGGTCGTTACCTCCTGATGATTCTAACACGGCCAGAGTGTATGGTGGAGTAAAAACTATGTGCACAATTACGTTAAAGGTTTAGAATACCAACATACCCAGGATTCCAGGTCACCATGTATTCAAACACATTTATAGTCAATCAGTGATTATGGCGAGATTTCTTTAAAGTGGCTGGTCTTAATTGCCATATATATATAGGTACAGTCGAACTCGGTTATAACGAATGCGACGGGACAAAATGATATGTTCGTTATAAAAGGGTGTTCGTTATATCCAGT
This sequence comes from Philopedon plagiatum, assembly GCA_963971165.1. Taxonomy (NCBI): domain Eukaryota; kingdom Metazoa; phylum Arthropoda; class Insecta; order Coleoptera; family Curculionidae; genus Philopedon; species Philopedon plagiatum. The sequence continues at coordinate 25,896,426 of OZ020197.1, read as the reverse complement.
CTGCCTATTTATTTAAACAATGTTCCTCAGTGAAATCTTTATTGAAAAATATAAACATTACATAAAACAGCTAATCATAAAAAAACAAAATTATGTACATATATACATATTATGTATTTATATAATAAAATTATGCATACACTATTTATTTTCAAGAGAACGAAAATCTGTTATTTTATTTTGGACTTTATTTTTTTAAAAAGCCGGATTTTCAGTGAATCTATAAACCTTATCGTAAGCCGCCAATATGTACACCGTTCGCTAAAACCGAACCGAAAATCAGAAATTTGCCCTTAAAAATGTTCGTAAAAAGCGATCGTTCGCTATAAGCGTGTTCGTTATATCCAACCACTAAAAGTATGTGTTTATATGAAGGCTTTTTTCGTACTTTAAAATATGTTCATTATTGCCGGGCCTTCGTTATAACCCGAGTACGTTATAACCGAGTTCGACTGTATATATATATATATATATATATATATATATATATATATATATATATATATATATATATATATATATATATATATATATATATATATATATATTTATATATAAGATGTATAGTTAACATATGTCTGAAAGTTTAGAATATAATAATATAAAATACCTACGCCAATAAAGGATAGAAAATATGTTTTGTCATTGTGCAGCTTTTTTTATTAAGTTTTTATTATTTATGTTCTAAAACGAAAAAAATAAGTATAGTTTTTCATTGTGGCAGAATGCTATTTATAAGTGGACATAGTTGGCGTGGGTGGACCCTAATAAAAGTAGTATCAAGGTTATTACTGAAACAGATATAATATATTATGTTAAATTTGTTGTCTTAAAAGCTCGTCGCACGCGAATAGTTCATACAGGCATTAATTTTGTTTGGCAGAAATTTTAAGTACCTAAGTATATATTTGTTTCTTTTGTATTCACGCGACAAGCTTTTAAGACAATAAATTTAACATTATATATTATATCTGTTTCAGTGATACCTTGGTTACTACTTTTATTAGGATCCACCACGTGAACTATGTCCACTTATAAAAAGCATTCTGCATTGCCACAATGAGAGATTATACTTATTTTTTTCGTTTTAGTACATCTAAATAATAAAAGCTTGTTTTTAAAAAGTATTTTTTTAGAAGATTTTTCTCAAACCGTTTCATTTGATACAAATGTCAAGGGGGCTGTGAAGGAAAAGGTAATCCGCCATCTTGTGGCGTCGACCGTACTGATTTTGGAATGACGTTACACAGATTATCGCATTTTACTCGTGAAACTCATATGATGCCCATATCACGGGGATTGCGAAGAAAGGGGTAATCCGCCATCTTGTGACGTCCGCCATAGTGGCCTTAGAATAACGTCACATAGCTTATCGTATTTTACTCGCCAAACCCATTCATTTGATAGCCACATCAAGGGGATTGTGAACAATTAGGTAATCCGCCATTTTGTGGCGTCCGCCATACTGGGCTTAGAATGACGTCACATAGCTTATCGTATTCTACTCGTCAAACCCTTTCATTTGATACCCATGTCAAAGGGGTCGTGGAAAAAAGGTAATCCGCCATCTCGTTGCGTCCGCCATATTGAGTTTAGAATAACTTCACGTAGCTTATCGTATTCATATTGGATTTAGAACAATATTAGATACACTATATTGCATTGTCACCGGACTTATACATGTGTGCAAAATTTCAAAGCTCTAGCTGAATTACAACTAGTCGAAATTTTGATTGTAATATTTCACCCAAACATACTAACAAAATATTTGTTCTTTGGTGTTGCAAGAAACTGCACTAACTTTCACTGATTAATAGATGCTTTCTATAATTAAAAAAAGTGTAGCTTAGAGCAGTTTCGTGCAACACAAAAGAACACACCTAAACATACCAGCAAACTAACAGGTGAAGTCAAATAAAAGCTTGTAAAAGTTTGTAAATAGTAGTTAAGGCTGACAACAATATTATGTTGGTTATGAAAATAACTTTGCTGGGTCAATTAATAATAATTTATCGTGTTGTACCATAATCGCCTTCAGACAGCGCCTCAATTGTTTATGTCAAACGTCGAGTCGGTTCAACGTTCGGATTTCAAAAACCACAAAAATTATACCCTATTTTTAGGTATATTGATCTGGCATAAGTATCCACTTACTTTGTGGTAAAAAGCACGTCTAATAAACGGTAATAAATTTATGCTTTTAGTACTTTTTTCCTAAAATTATCTCTTTAATTTAAGAATGTAATATTGTGGTGAATTCTCTTTTTTGTATAAACCAAAATATTTTGAAAAGCTTACTACAATAATTTTTACTCTTTAGCAAACTATGTTACAACTAATGTAGGTACTGAAGTAGATACATTTCTATCAAAGAGAAAATTTTGAAGTTTATCTTAACCTACCAAGAATACATTAGTTTTATCTCAACTATTTTCTGACGCGAAATATCTTGAAATTAGATCCAACTTCTACCATTATAAAAGAATAATCACTTATAAAAAAGATCCCCATTGAAGCTCAGCACAGGCAAGCAGGCAGGCAGCAGTGCAAACAAAAATGGTTCGCTTGCGCATGTGAATATCCATATAATATGAGGTAAGCAGCGTAAACTAATGAAGGTAGACAGTTACTAAATTTGTCGCAAAAGTTCATACATTATTAACATTTACCGAAACAGAACATTTTATTTTAAACCTCCAGCTTAAAATATTGCTACCTATTTCAGTATTCAGATTTGATTGTTATTTAACTGCTTTTATGACACAAAATAAAATGTACAATTAAAACACGTTAGTCATACCCTATTTATCTTTTATTAAAACCCATCTTGCTTAAACGTTTTGAAACAATAAATTCTCTGGTTAAAGAGCCCCTAGAGAATTCAAAATCTCATCGAATTAATACAGTTGTTGTACGCATAAAATTTAAATTGAAAAAGATTCTGCCACTTAATTGTTTTCTGTGCTTTGCCGGTTTCCCACTAACAAATAAATTGTGTTTGGCTTAAATAACGTTTTATAAGATTTATAGATTTTTCTTGTTTAATTGGTTGCAGCAAGGGATGCGTACCGAATCTAGTTTGGTAGATTTAAGAATAGGCAGAGACATATAGTACAATAATTGGGAGCTGTATTTTCTTCGACAAAAAATAAATTTAATGAAGCGAATTAGAATTGGGCAGCAAGACTGCGTGTTAAGCCTGTTTGTCTTGTGATTATTGCTGGACACTGCAAGTAGAGACTTTCTACTTGCATTGTCCAGCAATAATCAGTTCAATTCTTTCTACTAGAAAGAATCGTGGAAGGTTGTAAAATTAATAGTTGAAGAACCATTATTAGGCCAAATATTCTTCATTTTTAATGTAACTAGTGTTACATTTAAAATGTAACACTAGTTACATTATTTCATTTTATTTATTACATAAACTATCATTATAAATCTGAATCTAGATTTGTGATAATTTTACTTTACAAAATATGAATGGATAAATATTGCATTATCTTATGACCCATAAAATCTTGAGGATAATTACAAAATATGATTTTTCAAGCGGTCTCAAAAGATGCATGTTCATCCTGAGCTCTGTTGTCTTAAAATTGCTGACAATTAGGCAATTCATGTAATAATACTGCCAGGTTTCAATAAATCACTAAATCAGTTAAGATAAACCATGCCACTTACTCTTTAGTTTGAAAATAACGTAATCTTATTCTCCTTTATTTTATTTTGGTCAGATTCATACTCAACACTTGTAAGTTATTCGTAACAAATAATTTTTAAAGATATATAGAATTACTTTATTTATTTTTTCCTGACCGTGTTTGGCAAATATTCTTGAATTTTCCTGGTTTTATCGGTCAGTAATTGCTTTAGAATTAAAACTATTCTATTGACGTTTCGGTTTATTTCATTTTGAAACCATCTTCAGAGTAATGATTTTGATACATATAGTTAAAGTCCATTTAATAGGAAAATAGTAAAAACATGCCTTATTTATAAGTAGGCGCTACACTAATGTTCTTTCTTATGTGTTAATTCAACGATCTTATTCTATTGGTGCTGATATCTAAATTAAACTTTTGAATTGAATTTGTTTACATTTAAGGTCTTGGTTACCTACTTTATTTTCGAACTTTGACGAAGACCAGCAACTAACGATCGTGGTTAGACGCTTTATGATTAGTCAGGATATGGCCGCGTTTTTGAAATTGTGCGGGTTCTTTTGCCTTTCTGTAATAAAATTATAAGTAAATAAATAAAGAACGTTGTTAAATATCGATTTAACTAGAAACAATAAACGTGTTTTTATTGTTTGTTGTTAAAAACACACTAAATCTTTTATCTCGTTTCTTGACAAAATGGGGAATGATATCAATAATTAATTCTTGAGCTCCACCTGATTGGTAGTCAGAGGTCTGTAAGCACGTGTTGTTTTCCATGCAACTTTCCAGACAGAAGTATCTATAATGACGCATGAGTATTGACAAGATGAACAATGTCGTGTGAATTTTCGATTTTTTTTATCAACTAGTGAAATAAAATAGTTTTCAGTCGTTTATTAGTGCTATAAGTATTAACAAGAACCCTAGAACACTAACCTTAAATTACAATTGCGTTATCACTAATCAATCGTAATTTTTACGAATTTGTAAAATAAAAAAGTATATATAATTTTTTTTAAACATTATTTTTAATGCAAATTTTAATACAATCATACTATCGAACTCCAAAGAAACACTCAAAAACTTTTAAACTATTTTTCAGCAGCACAGGTAACACAACATCGGGCACGGTGTTCCGCGCAGAATGCCCGACGGCAATGGGTACAATAAAGTAATGTCATCCTTTCTTTTTTTTGAGGGACAGCTGTAACAACGTTTTTCAGAAGGATGCCCGTCGTCAGTATCTCCGAAAGGAATTTTAATTATATGATTAATGAGAAGCTTAAGTGAGCGTTGCAAAGTCTGCATCACAAAGTCTGCAACACTTTGCTAGCCATGCTCGTTTTAGTTGTTCATGGATACTTTTCATAAAACTCTTTATAGTTACTGGTTTCTGTCCCATTCTTTTTAAGTTTGGATTTCTTGCTTTAAAGGCAACAAAAATATTATTTCTTCAAACATGTTACATAGAGCTATTGTTGAGAGACTTGGCAACACAACAATCTAGCTCACTATTTCTTATATGGCCATGTGTTCATTACCAATGCCAGTGATTCGCAGTGGTTAATTTTTTTTTTGAGGGGCGATATCTGGCTTATTATCGCGAAGCGCTATTTTTGACTAATTTTCCTCAATCTGAATTAATACCAGGATTTACGAGTTTTAATATATGCAGTGAATTTCATAACACCCTGTACATTTTTCTGGAAAGTAGTTTTGGAGTTGGTCAATATACCAACAGACAGATAGATGGAAATAGGAAAAAATTGACCATGTTATCTCTGAATTTCCCTTTGCTGACGTTATCGTCGTAGGCGTCTTCAAAGTCCATAGCAAGGAATGGCTAGGATCTACAGAAACTGACCCTGAAAGCAGAGCGTCAAAAAACTTCGAAATCAGCAACTCGCTCATCAATTTAATCAGAGCCAATATATATTTCCCGCCTTCCTACTCATACTCCAAACTCACTACATAATTTTCTTACCACCCATCATAAGCCATACCTAACATCTACATATATGCGCTTCCCTTGGTCGTTCAGATGACGGCTTCATTACCGGCTCTTGTCCCATCCCGTACCAAACCGCACGATCTGGCACTACAATTCTGTCGACTGGGATGATCTTCGAAACTTCTCGTCTTTCCCTGGGAACTCTGTCTTTTTTCCACTACCGGTCCCTCCGAAATTTGCCCTCATGTCACAGATATTATTCAAGCACACACCCGCAAGAAGCTTAAACTCCACCATCACAAGTCACGGTTCTCCAAGTCCTTGTAGTAAAGCCGGGCTCAAAAAAGTTCAAGCTCACAAAATTCTATACCCGAAAATCGTCACATTTTCACCGAGGCAAGAAATCAATACAATCAAACTTACTTGGAGATCAAAAATGCTTTTAACAACCGGATAAAAGATAAAGTGCTTTCTTGTCACAACGGCAGCAAATCTTTCTGGTCGTTGGGTTGTTCCCAACCCAACCCAGCCCAGCCTGCCAAAAACATTAGTAAAAACTTCTGTAGAAGCACTTTTCCTTCCCTGACATGTGACAACGAAATTATCTCGACCTCTAAAGGAAAAACTTAACTATTTGTTGAAGAGGTGGCTGAACAATTCGCTGCCAATTCCACCCTAATTCCTTCTGCCAATTTCTCTCATCCAGCCGCTACATCTGTACGCCACAAAATGTCCGGCATAATACTTAAGGTAAAACAAGTTTAATAAGTTCTGTCCTTTGACACCAAAAAGTCCTCCGGTCCAGATGCCATACTCGCAATTGTTCTAAAAAAAAGCGCTCCAGAACTAGCGTCCATCTTAACTCGTTTTTCCAGACCTCCTATGACAAGGGTATCTTTGATGCTCGTGTGCAGCCTGTACCGATGAAAGGTTCTAAGCCCCTTCCATCCAGTTATAGACCTATCTCTCTTCTCTCTGCTGTCAGCAAAGTAATGGAGAAAGCGATCAACTTGCAAATTCTATTTCCATTCTATTTAGAAAAATACAAAATAATTCATTACAGACAGTACGAATTTCGCCACCAAAGATCCACAGCTAATATCCTTAGCTTTGTCACACATAACTGAAACAAGTCTCCTAAATTTCATGGCGAATCTCCGGTTGTTGCTATTGATCTTTCCAAAGCCTTTGACCAAGTATGGCACGTCACACTCCTTAACAAACTGCATTCTTACGACCTTCCTCACAAACTATGTACTTGGATCGGTAGCATCCTCTCTAATCGGCGCATATCTGTCGTGGTGGACGCTTACTCATCTAAATTCCACCTTATCAATGCTGGCGTACTCCAAGGTTCAGTCCTGGTACCAACCCTATTTGTTCTTCACAATAATGACCTGCTTTCTTCAACTACTAATCCCATCCACAGTTAGGCTGACCGTAGTACTCTTCACTCCAACATTCACTTTTCCAGAAAAATCTCGAATCAAGAGCTAGATAATAGACGCAGGTCTATGCACCTGTCCCTTTCCCAAGACTTCAATTAATCTTAGACTGGGGTGCCAAGAACCTTGTTTAGTCCAACGCCTCTAAAATCCAGTCTTGCTTCCTGTCACGCAAAAAATCCTGCAACACTAAAAGCCAGGGCACGGTATGTGAACTCACGTTATAGTACATGAAGTCAGACGGTATCCGAAAGATGCAGTTCTTCATTTTACCATGTATTCAGATCCGGTAGAGACATACTGTAGTCACGTCACATGCGTTACGTCATGTTACTCAAGTCACGTAAGTCGAGGACACATTATTGTCACGCCACGTACGCTCATTTGCTATCATGTGAGTTCACACGACCTGACAATAATGTGCCGTGGCCTTTACTCCATTCACATGAATGGCCAAGTCCTACGGAATAATAGAACGTTTGATCTTGTTGGCATCGCTTTCGAACATAAATCAATACTTTACTTCAGTAGTCACACCGGCAGCTTAAAAGCTTTGTTTTCTCTTTCGAGCCACAAAATACTTCTCCTTCCAACTTACTTACGTACTCCCTATGTCTCGCAAATAAGACCCAACCTAGAGTACTGTTCCCACATCTGGGGGGCGGCATGACCCTCGACACCTTGATTCTATCCAAAAGTCCTCACCCAGTCCTTAAAAGAAAACTCCTTTTTTTCGCGATTTATCCCTTTTCTACCGGTTTTCTGTTCTGTTCTGAGGAACTAGCCGCTACAATTCCCTCCCTGGCATCCCTTTATTGTACAGCTACAATCCTAGAATAACCCACATCTCTCGCTCACTCATACCTACGGTCTCCAGATTATGGAACAAATTGCCTGCTTTCCCTTTCCCTCCCAATCCTTTAAACCACGTGTCAATAGATTGCATCGCCCTTCTCTGCAGACGCCCACGGTACGTTAGTACTTAGGTTTAAGACCAACGTGGGTCTGTCTCAAATAAAAAAAAATGTTTTTTTTTTGTAATGTAGGGATTTAAAAGTGTGAAGGTCAGAAAAAATCTGGAAAGCAAGGGAAATGTAAAACAAAAATCTCTCGATATTAAGTAAATTAGTCTTGCCCCTCGCTGACGTAGAAAATGTCCTGCAAATATGTGGATATGCTTTGCATCCTTTTATGGACCAAATTTGAAAAGAAAAAGGCAACAGCTTGTCCATGTTGATATTTTTTGTCCCTATTTTCGCCGTATTTCATATTTTTTGCTTAAGAATACATTAGGATGCCCCCTTTTAAATGTATGAGATGTTTTTATGCCGGTCATAAAAATAAATATAAATTAGCCTACTTTACTGAAACTCGTAGGAATTTGCGAAAGAGGCTGGTTTTGTTAACTTTAATAATACACTTGTGAAAGAAAAACAAGTTTTATTTCCTATTATTTGTTATAACTTGAGGATAGCCAACATTTTTCTGTATTATACCATTATAAATCAAAAACATCAAACAGCACATTTCGGGTGGTTATGATTGAGATGGAGGTAGCGACTCGGAGGTCGGTTACCCCATTGATTTCTTGGTTTGATGCCAACAAGCTAAAACAAATGTCTACTTTCCGTTCATAAATGAAGAAGGAGGTATGCCACTACTTCTACTAGTACTCCATACCTCCTTCGTAATAATCTCCTAGGTCCTGCGCTACCAAATACTTCCAAGTAACAAAATAGTTCTTTTTATCGGGGCATAACGTTGTATAATCTGTTGCCTGTATCATTTAGGCAATTTACTATGCGTGTGTTTAAAAGGGCGATCAAAAAGATGTTACGGGGTGACGTGTTCTACAGCGTCAAAGAGTTTGAAAATTACATACCATCTTTGATTGCTCGGTAATGCTGCGGTGTTACTTATACTGTGGGTCTCTACTTTCTTGTTTGTTGCTGCTGCTTCGGCCAGATTATGTGATTCTCTACATTTATTTTGTACTGCAGCCCGATTTCATGTACTGGACGTTTAATGTCTTAGATGATTAATGCTGCCTCCGGATGACCATTATTATGTTTTTACTTTCTTTTTAGCTGATCCATGTTTGATCTTATTATTTTATTTATTTGCTTGTTGACTTCTGCCAATTGTCATCAAACCATCTGTGATGTTACTATTTTTTCACGTATATTTATGGGTACGTATTATTGGGTCGTATTTAACACAAAGATACGAATTCTTGCCTATATACGATTTCTCATCATTAACTATGTTTCTTTTTGTTTGTCTCTTCTTTAGTAGCTGTAAGTATTTTACTTGTAATGCTGTCCAAAGTCAAATTACGCAAAACGGACAATAAAGTTACTTGATTTGATTTATTTTCATTTGATTATCATCCAAAATCCTAGCACAAAAATAATTAAGTTCCGCCAATTCTGTTTGTAGCATCATACGTTTCACGAAAAGTAGTACAGTATTGCGAAAACCGTAGCTCTGTATCTATCTTTAAAAGTAACCAAGATACCCTGCAAAAGTGTCGAAAATTGGACATCCTGTACATAGAAAAATTGCCCTTTTCTTTCTAAATTTGTAAAAAACCTGTCAGTTATTCGTTGTCAAGTCAGACCGGCCTAGCGTTGGATAATCTCGCTGTTAGTATTCTTAAGGCGAGTCAAGAAAACAAAATCAAGAAAATTAATTTTCATACTGTGGATGCTCTGTCTCTTTTCTTCAGATGTGTTCACAGGATTTACTCAGCAAAGTTAGCTATTACCTTAGAATTTAGAATAACAAAAATCTCGCTTTTTCATACCTGCAGAGGCAATAAGTAAATATGAATGAACAAAATATGCTTAAAAGGCTATAAAATTCAAGGTTTTCCATTAAGAATTTGCTCTTGCCATTTTTAAAGGTTATTGATTTGTCATCAATTGCTAAAGACACAGAGAGATGAAAGACAACGACTCGCACTACAGTAGAAAGAGAAGAAAAACGCAATACTTTACTGACTAGCTTTATCAAAGCGAGGAGAGATGGATGACAAAACTTTCAAGAAAATAGAGACACTATTGCTGCTCTAAATAACATTAACAGCGCTCAAAAGAATTCCATCTTAAAAGATGAGCTGCAGCTGGCTCAAGATAATTTAAAATAACTAAAAGATTTGAACTACTTGAATCATTTTCTCTAAAAAAAATTGGAACTGGTCTTAGGGAGCAATTAGAAAAATTAAAAATCTCTAAATCCCCTTTTGACTTTTAATAATGCAGCTACTAAACTTAACAAAACACCCTCAAATTTTAATTTTCGGTGATCCAAATGTCCGTGGTTTTCCGGTCATGCTAAAAGCAGGCGTTACGCAGCCAGTTGATATTAATTGTTAGTGATTTGTTCATTTTACTCTTGAGCAAGGAGTTGAACTTGGCCAAGCCCTGTCAAGAAATTTCACGTTTAGCGACTACATAATGCTACTGGGGGATCAGAAAATGCCTTAAGAAGTAACACCTGATTTTTAATCCCTGCTTATACAAGATAGGCAATAAAGGGTAGTGCATTCAATGAAATCGGATAACATTAGATCAATAACAGAGCTGTTTAACTGCAAATAAAGATATAATAGCGTTTCCTTGCTCAAAACGTTTAAGTAATAATTTATTCCTTGTTACATAATATTTTATACATTATATAATTTGTCAAAATTAATTATTTTGCTAAAAGGGCCGTAGGGAATACAATTGAAGCTAATCCCTTTGGATCCGGTTATCTTACGCATGAAATTCCGCAACATAAAGATTGTGCTATTTAATTGTTTCGTTTAGCTATAAGTCGTGGAAGTTAATTGTTTTCTTTGGTTTTCTGCTTTTGTGCTATAATTCTAGTAAATTCGTTGTGTTCCTAGCAAATTACCTCAGGGTGTTTTACGAAATATTCGTTTAATCTTAGTTAACCAGACTTTTTGGTAAATACAAAAACATTTTAAGGTAAAAATGAAGAAAGATGATGTAATTACCTACTTAGGAAGAAAATGTATTATTGCTGTTAAAAACCTGCTATCCTGTTAACGTGTATAATATTAACCAAGAGATGGATACCATTCATCTTTCAGGGTTGGGGTCTAGTAAAAAAAAACAATTTTTATAATTGAACACCATTAAAAAAACAGTTTTTCTTATGCAGACTTTTGTTGATTTTTAAAGTTACTTTATCGAGCAGTATAATTTTAAAAAACGCACTAACTGTAAACTACTGCTAATACGAGTATGACATAAATGTAGTGGACATAACATGTGGACATAAAAATGAATTTAGGTTATTTATTAATGATATCTTAACAATTAGTAAGATATTTGGGTTTATATTATCTTATATTATTCTTTGTATAGTAACCGTTAGAATGAATAAAAGTGTATACATTTGTTTTACTTTTAGTTGCAACCTAGGAGTATAATCCTTAAATTATATGATTGTAAGTAAAATTTTCGTTTTAAATCGCAGATCCAAAAGAGCCAGCGTATTATCTTTCTTTAAGGTGCCACCTCTTAAGGCTACTCAGATTCCCACAGCAGAATGGTATAGTCGTTAAATGTGAAATTTTTTGACAGTGCTTGGCCAAGTTCAACTCCTTGCTCAAACTTATAATTAACAGATCACTGGCAATAATTAATATCAACTGCATGCCCGTAGCGTAACTTTGTCATGCTCGTAGAACCACGGACGTTTGGAGTACCAACAATTAAAATTTCGATTTTTTTGCAAACACAACCTTGGTTGAACACTTTATTCTTTCATTTTTAAACTTGTCGCTCCTTGTTACTCCATATATCAACATCCTCATTTCTTTCATATCTAACCATCTTTTGTGCAGAGGATCATTCCATTTTGGCCCCTGGTTTATTAACCATTTCACTTTTGCGTTGATCGTACGATTACACAGCACACTGGAAACTTTTTACCACCCCGTTTGCACTTTTGTTTTATATGCCAATTCAAGATACCATCTTCTTTGACGATGGAACCCAGATATTTGCTCTTCCTGGTCTGTTGAACTGCACGTACTTGATTTCCTTTTTACTGATTTCTTGGCATTTCTCCGCCAGCTTTACACTTTTCTGTTAACGTCTTTCCTGCTCGGAAAATTTATGATTTAATCAAAATAAAATACTTGTTTGCAAGTTTAGTAGCCACATTATTAGAACTCAAAAGACGATTTGGGGATTTTTCGTTCTCTATTTGTTTTTTAAGAACTATTCAATTTCCTGCTTTGATAAACCTCGTCAGTAAAGACTTGTATTTTTCTTCTCTTTGTACTGTGGCGCAAGTCGTTGACCTTCATCCCTTTCTGAGTCTTGAGCAATTCACTAGTCATCTAATTAATTTCTTCCCCTTTCAGCATCGGACTTTAAGCAGGTGATTTTTATTTTCAACTTCAGTCAGAAGTTTTCCAATTTTATTTGAGGAGCAGTATGCAGTGACCCTTCAAAGATCTATGAATACTCATACAAGCCTTGCAGCTGGAATGCAAAACGTTGCGTTGGTACAAACAATACGAACAAAACTGTTGAATTTTCTTTGCAACCTAGAAAAACTTGATCTATAACTAACAATTCGAAATTTAAGGTTAAGCAACGAAGTATCAACACAGTAATGATGGGAGGTCTTGACTATGACATACCTTTATAAAAAGAAAAGTTAAGTGTAATTAAATGAAATAAATATAATTAAATAATAAACGTAGTCAAATAAAGTAATATTTCAAAAACAATTCGGTTTGGCAGCGCCGCAAATTTAGTACGTAAGAAGGATAGATTTGATTAGCGTGGAATTGACTCCGCTTTAACCTTTCCGAGAAAAATGACAATTAATAGCTTTAGCCGGTAAATAGTTATGGTACTTGTATTATTTTTGTGAAGGAGGGAAATATAATATAAATCTGTGAATACTCTAATTAAAAAATCATAATACAGATGCAACTCCAAAGTACAAACGAAAAAACACCTAAAACCAGTCACTAAATATTTTGAAATTATAACCAATAAAGAGACAAGAGTCGCAACAAAATCTTTCCGTATAGATTTCTGATTTTAGATAAATTAAAACAAATAACATTTGTTTATAAAAATATCATCTTTGAATCATTTTACAAGATCATTTTCCGGGTCCACTAACTAGAACACTACTCGTAATGCAAACTGACTAGAAGAATTGCAATTAGTCGGTAAATTGGTCATAAAGTCTAAATCGAATAAAATATGAAAAAAGAGATTTTTTGTTAGGGAGATATGAGGTTTTGGGTGGCTTTAGGTTACCAGTTTTTATGTTAAAAGAGGAAACATGAATTTTTGCGAGTCATTGAGAAAAAATTCCTCTTTTAAGGTGCTCTCTATTGTAATACAATATTTGAGCCTTGACTTTATTTTTGAGAACTTTACGATCTGTAAATATTTCCTACAAATTATTTTATTATTTAAAAAAAAATAATGTGGCTACTTCTGTAACGTGCGTCACTGAAAAATCGCGCGGATTTGCGTGACTATGAACTACACTTAGTTATTTCGAGTTTAACCACGATATTCTCGGGTTGTTTGGGTCGGTCGCATGGATTCGTGAGAGCATTATCCCAAGGTAGTAATAGAACACACTACTTTGCCTGACGTTTTTGACACTTGTCTTTTGTCGCTTTGAGGGTTGTGGTGCTGTATAACCTTTCTTTGAGAAAAACTAAGAAATCTAGTTTCATTCCTTCTCACTGAACAGATGATCCTTTGTTGGGGACTCTAAAGGGTGAGTAGTAATGATTTTTCTGATTATTTTCGTATAGTGTGTTGGAATTTAACCTTATCGGCTTTTTTTAGGAAACCTCAGCCCCATAACATAACATTACATTCCATTACCTTATGGATTTGCCAAAAGGTTTAATTGTCTCGACAATTCATATTCTGATTTATTGAATCACGGTGTTACGAGGTCCTTTGATGACATTTTGGTGATTGGATTTTGAGTTGGTTTGAGGGTAGTCCTGGGCACGTGTCCCCCTCGAAGTTTTTAAAGTAATAAAACGACTCCTGTAGTTCCAGAGCCAGAGCTACGAACAACATAAACATCAAGCTAAGTACCTAATTTCGTGATCGATAAGAAAAGCCAAATGTTTTTAAATAGCCACATTTTTTATAGAGAAAACTGTTTTCATTAGCCCTGTGAAGGCGTTGCAACCCCTAAAGCTAGTAAAGTTACCATTTTCCTTTTTTTCCTACAACCAATGCATATTCAACGATGCCTTCTTTTAAAATTAAACAGCCAGTTTACTTTTTAATGTTGTTTTATTTTGTACATTTTTTGAGTTCACTTGCAGGAACTTTAATTGTTGGACTGTGGGTTATTTGATACGTTTTAATACTGCAAGTGGCGCCAGATTAGCTTCGTTTATTGGCCCACACCGATAATGTTAAAGAGTGTACAGTTATTTGGTAAGTACATTGATTTGATTATTAGCATGTGGCAATTGTGAACATTATTTAATAAAACTCCGCCCTTAAATAAATTTCCCCTTAATATTAGAGCTAGTTGATGGCTTGTTATAATTTATCTTAGCCCTTAAATATAATAACATTAATTAATGACAGCAACTGTAATTGTTATACTTCTTTTGGCCCACTATATACACATTTATTTTCTTTTTAGTTAAGTATATTGTAACTTATTCATACAATACAACCATGGAAAACGTTAGATTCTATTTACTTGATTATTCTGAAAGACTTCATACATGATGCTAATCACCTGCCTTGTGTTTACAAGCCACCGCTAATTACCCTAAAAATACATTAGGTACGTAGGTAAAAGTGTTATTTCTAGCAATATTAAGTCGGAGCATAACAACATGATAGAAAAAACATGCTAGCAAGTTTATGAATGGTTTTAAAAACATAGGACTTTTATCGTTGACAATAGCGGCATATTTAAGCCTATATTTAAGTTATATTTAAAATCTCGTGCTTGTGTCATTAGTGAATTTTTGTTACTGAAGTTTAACCTAAGTAAACCAGATATCTAGTCGCCGTGAAATATTTCTTGGATATTAACGTTCCTCTCGGATAGAGCAGGACGAATGTTTACGATCTGCACAGTAAAAAATCCAGTTGATTAACCACAAGAGATGTCTGATTTTATTGGCCGGATTAAATTTTTTGATTTAATTTGTAATTATTTTCTAAATCAGTTTCATAATCTTCGTTATGATTCAAACAAATTACTCATTCTCGATTACTTTAAATCGATACTGATCAAATGCATAAAAAAGACAAACATTTTAAATCATATTTCCTTGTTAAAATAATCACAATAATCAGTATCAATCACCTACTGACTAAAAAATACTCAAACTTCTAAACCAAGCCGCCAACACATGCGCAGTACGCAACCTTTTAATCACAAGGGAGTACCGATATCCATCCACCCCGCTGCAATCTGCAAAAATTCCATTTAATCGGCAGTAGGTATGGCGGTTTCTGTGGTAGTGCAATGTGCAATGTGAGGTTATAACGAATGAAGTGGTCAACCTGTTCTAAAATTTTACGAATATTCTTTTAAAAACTTTGTTGTTACATCATGTTGGTGAAATTATGTTTCAAAAACAAAAGAAATACGCAAAAATCTCAGATCTTGAATCCAATCCCTTGGAGGAACTCATGCACCAATGTACCTTAGCATCTTCAATGCTATGCTCTGCAAATAAGCTATTTAAGTAAAAAAAAATAAATACTGAAATAAATATAACCCATACTAATATAAAAAATAAAAAAGTTTTAATATGATTTCTAGAAAGAACCTGTAATACCCGGGTACACTTACTTATAGATTTATAAATATTTTGTCCGCCATAGTATTCAAATCACCCCTGATCTATACATATTAAATAAAACTTTCCTAGACTAATGAAAGGTAAATTAATACCAAAAGTAGATAAAACCAATGTATTTTCCATGTATTTTCAAAGAAAAGATTTGTCATGCCAGGTCTTCATTAGTGTTTTATGTATTTATTTACAGATGAGTAAATAATTTTCGTGTTTTTACTTCATATAATTATTTTCAACTTTTACACTGTAAAAAAAAATTATTAAATTTTAAATCAAATTCAACCCAATTTTGACTAAATCCAGGTCCACGCCTCACCTCCCCGGATTTTTGTTTATGATATGGGACAAACAATTCCCATGCTTTGGGAATTTGCATTACCTATCTTTTATATAATTTCATCTGTTTGTTCTTTAATGTGTTCCCTTTTCTTATGTATTATAGTATTGTCATTTAATAAATAAAATCGACGCCCTAATCAGGTACTTTATAGGGCGGAGAGGGGAAGGGCGGTGCTACTGATGATTGCATATCAATCACATTGGATTTAAGATTTAATAAAAAATGATTAGAGTATTATGGAAATTTAATCATTATGGAAGAAAATTTTAATAAAAATTGATTTAGATGTAATCAGAATTAATTGTTAGGTTAATCAATTTTGAATAAGAAAATTTAATCACAGATCCTTCGATTTAATCAATATGCAGTGTTAATTTTTTCAATCAATCTGGCGTGGACCTGGATTTAGTCAAAATTGGGTTGAATTTGATTTAAAATTTAATCATTTTTTTTTACAGTGTGATATCAACAAAAGGTAGGTTTTATTTGTATTTATTTGACATTGACAAAATATAAATGTTCGATGACTGAAGGTTTATTCAGGTCTACCTTTTAATCATGTAAGCAAGTATAGCACTATCGCTAGACCGGGTTCATTTGATAATGAAAAGTTTTTTAAACTGCACAGCAAGAAACGCCTTTCCATTTTCAAAAATAGTATTATTCTTGACCACTTTAGTTATATTAAAGTTAATATTGTCTCAAGAAATTAGTATTGAAATATTAAAAAAAAAATTGCGTTAAATATAGACTTGTTTTGTGAGTGTTCAAAAGTAATCTTACTTCTTTAGAAACTATTGTTACGTATTGGTCGTAGGGTTTGATAAATTATGCTACGGTTTACCAAAACACTTAAATTTAACATTAATGACAACAAACCTAATATTAATATCACAAGATTTAAGGACCTTAACTTACTTGTTCACATCCGAGACTATTAATTGTAGGGCTAGCATCTTACGGGGCGTTAGGGTAGCTACTTAACTCATCTGACGCTTAGTGCTTCGGTGCCAAACGGCACCGATGGATCCGTCGTACCAATACTAATATGCAACTACGGATGCACTACTACGGATCCCTTTGCATCCCGCTGATCCGCTATTTATATGAAATTGTCAAGAACAGTTTATACAAACAGTATGAACTGGTCAGGGTTCACAAAATAACAGCGAGGTCAACAATATGCAATTGTAGCACGTAGAGTGGTTTCCGAAATATAAAATAAATAATATAATACAATGGATAGAAATTTGGAAGAAATACGAATATATGGGAAAATATGACACTATATTATTATTACCATTTTTTTTAATAACCAAAATACTACTGGAAACTAATAAATTACTATTATTCTTTAGAGTGTAGAATTGTTGGAGCTAAAAAATTAAAATATCTCACGAGATGCTACTCAGCGAATTGTGACCGATGATATACACTTATATCCTTACAAAATTCAAATAACACAAGAATTGAAGCCCAGAGATCATTTACAGCGCCGTATGTTTGCCGAATGGTTGTATGAGCAAGGAAACGAATTTTCGCAAAAAATCATTTTTAGCAATGAGGCACACTACGTAAACAAGCAAAGCTGTCATTTCTGGGGACTGGAAAACCCAAGGGAGATTTTTGAGAAGAAAATGCATCATCGAAAGTCATCGGATGGTGTGCCTTGTGATCTGGCAGCATAATTGGGCCACATTTTTTTGAAAACAATTCGAAAAATCCAGTTACACTCAATGCAGTGCGCTATCGGAGCATGCTTACAATCTTTTTATGGGACCAGTTGAACAATATGGATATCGAAGATCTTTGGTTTTAACAAGCAGGACCAACTGTCACACAACAGCAGAAACAGTAATGCTATTACTGCAGAAAATTTCCTGGCCGATTCATCTCAAGGAATGCTGATGTCAATTGGCCGCCAAGATCATGCCATATCACACCTTTATATTTATTTTTTGGGGTTATCTAAAGAGTAGAGTCTACGAAAACAAACCAAACACCATTGCAGAGTTAAAACAGGAGATTCAACGCGAAATACCCGACATTCAGCCTGCGATGTGCAGCGATATATCAAAAATTATGACAAGCGGATTACGTTATGTATCAGGTTTTATTAGCAGAGGCGATCATTTTGAACCATATTATTTTTCATGTGTAATTGTAATGAATCAACCTAAAATACTGAATACAAAAATACATTGTGTTTAAAAATTTTCAATGTCTTCTTTAATACGTTCATGTGGAAGCCCAAACTGAATCACCCTTAGATAACTGTAAACTTTTATTAGGTATACCAATACTTTTATAACCTACTATAAATTTCAGTTCCATTGTTACCGATGTGGAAAAGTAATTGGTTTAAAATTCGCAGATATAAAAAGTTTTGTAACTATTTATAAAACAGACCCCGCTTCTTGGTTTATCTGCTAGGTGTAACACTGTGTTTAGAGTCGTTTGTAAACTTTCTCTATTGTCACCGGCTTTAAACTTCTTGAACTTTATTTAATTACAAAGCTGCTTTTGCAAGATTCTTATAATATGATATAGCTGGAGTAGCACTGGGTGTTTGGAACAAAATAAAATTAAGAGCAACCTTTTATATTAATTTACACCCACTGGTAATTTGTAATTTTCCCAATATCTACTTTATTTTTCGTTGTTACTTTTTCAATGACCTGATTTCTCTGATGGTACATCCTGTACCGCAAGAAACAATAAAAAGTGTGAGTCGTGTGTTTGCTTTATATTAGACCTCATACACTTTGGTACTTTTGACAATGTAAATTTAATAACAGAAGAAGTTTTTATTCTTCAGACAGAATGTCTAAGTTGAATCGCCTGTTTCCAATTTGGATTGTTAAAGAAAAATTTCCAAGTTTTGGTATTGCCCATGTTCGGAATAACTATAAACAAAGTGGAAAATAGTGATTTCACCATCTTTGGGAAAGGCTTGAAATATAGTTGTAGAAAGTCGAGATAAAATTTAAATAATAATTACTATTCAGTTACTCTAGAGAGATTTAAATAAGCGTTTCATCACAGTTTCTAATGTTTTAAAATTTTAACTCTCACCGTGGCTTCTTGACGGCTTTTTACCAGATAAAATTCTAGACAGTTTCTCTGAAGTCATCAGCCATTCATTACGGATTGAAAACTTTTAAACCAATCTAAAATTATGAGTTGTTTCAAGTCCTTTGTGTTAAAGAAAACACTATTTTATAACACTTGAGTTACAGACAGCAGGTTGCTCTAGGGCCACAAATTATAAATTTCAAAACTTTTCACGTATTTCGCAAACACCTCGCGTTTCCTACTTTTCACAACCAGTTATAACATTCTTCTCAATAATCACAGCAAAACTCTCAGTATTGTTACAGAATATAAAGTTTGTAGCCGACAGTCAGCTATTCTGAAGCGAAGCAAGTTTTATCTTGAGTAAACTACAATAATTATAATTAATTCATAATTATCGAAAAGCAGTGTTAAGGGCTGAAAAACGTTGATGGTATTTTGATTCAAAGATTTGTTTGTTTTGCTTTATCTAAGAAACAATTTTATTTTTATTTTTTTTTTAACAATAGTACCTACTTGAGATTTCAGTACACTATTATTACTCATGTCCTAAATTGTGTATTTTTAACACATTATACGAATAATAATGCTGAGGACAACTACAAGTCAGACTCTAGCCGTGAATTTAAAAAGTTCCTGGTAATTCACAGTCTAAACAAATTATGGGTTTTTAGGTTTTAATAACATAAAATTCTATAAATTCTGACTAAAATCCAAGAAATAATAAATCCCTGGTAACATTATTGGGCAGATTTTTTGATTCATTTTTCGAAACGGGCGCACGGGAAAAATGGAGTTTCTTTACTCTAAATGGACATGAAGAATAGTGTTTTCGAAGCATATGATGTTAAAAATTTTGTAAAAAACTAGGCTTGGTACTAACTAACTAACTTGAAACGATTTCAAAGGGAAAGAAGAAAATTTAGTTACGGCATAGAGTAGAATACAATTTTGCTCACGCGAGTATATTGCTTTCTTATGTAACTTACCTCGGTTGGCAAACCAATTTCTTTATGCTATATTGCATTACTTTTTTACTTCAAAGCGATTCCATCCTGGTACCTGATGATGTAAGATTGCCGACGGATGCTAAGCTTTTGTTGATGTTTTTAACTTTATTTCTAGATATCAGGAGTAGATTTAGAATTTCGTCTAGAGGAGGGGGAAGGGGCGCAACGTCACGTCGACGTACACAAAAGTACAGACCAAAAAAAAAAAACGTACAAGTTCGATTGCGACAATAGTTTATTATTGTTTAGGGTGCTATGAAATGTACACTATTTCAAAATGGACGAAATATCTAAACCTGTTTTTGCGAAAACAGAACGGTTTGTCATCGTAACTTACCAATATTCTAGCATTTTTTTTTTAAATGTATTCATACCTTCTGTCCATTTGGACTGATGATATATGAAAAATTTTTGAAAACACATTTTTTCGAAACTATATTTTCTCGAAAACAGATTTTCAATAACTCAGATATCGATTACTAGGGATGTTTTCAATTTTTTTTTCTGAAACCGAATTTTTTTAACCACTTTTTGAAACTAAATTTTTTTAAGAAAGCATCTTTTTAGAAAAAACATTTTTTAAACATTGCTTCGAAAAAACTTAAAGTATTCATATTGAAAAACAACATTGGTTTGAAAGTGATTTACTACAGGTAACATAGCAAATATAAGGAAACGTAAACCTGACCAAACACAAAAAAGATCGTGCAGGTTAGTTAGGAATATTTTTGTCATTTTTTCACTGATATTTTCTGGTCGTACAACTGGCAAAGGACTTTTTGAAGTTTTTACTGATGCAATAAGAAAAAAATTTGGACTGGAACTGGACTGGTATTGAGGCATCTAAGGAGGGCGCGAAAGCGATAACGGAGAAGAACAATAGCGTGATAGTAAAGTATTAAAAGACATTATGCCACAAATAAAATGGACGCACTGCTTTCTTCACAGACATGTGCTTGTCACAAGAAAGATGCCAGATAATTTGAAACATGTGTTGAGTTTACAAGGCAGTAATAAAAATATTTTACTAATGACAGACAAAGTCAATGTTTTACAGCATCAAGAAGCTTGATATTTGGATTATTCGCCTTGGAAAATGCAATTTGGACGCATTTACTTTGACTACTAATTATATTGACAAAAATATTAACGCAAAAAATTGTGTTATCGATCGCGTATTGGAGGGCATAAAATCGAATTATTTAGTGGTATTTTTATCGGCTTGAAAAAAAAATTGTAAACAATTACACGTTACTAAAGTTATTTTAGTCTAATATTCACTTTGCACTGAGGGTATTTGTATTTATCCAAAATGGTGTCTCACGCATTAACTGAAAAAATTGAAGCAATATTCATTTACGGCGCAAGGCATAACTTCCACGAAGCGAGAATGGTTTTTAATAATCTTCTTCTAGATCGCCCAATCTGCAGGAAATACTTAAGGAATCTGGTGAACAAAGTTACCGCCACCGTACCGCCGGTGTACAAAACATTAAGAATCCTGGCCATCCATTTATCATCGATGAAAAACAAATCCAAAGTGTAGGTGAAATGATAGTAACTAGTAACTTCCGAGGAATCAAAGCTGCATGCTTCAAAAGTTTGCGAAGCTTCTCCTTCGACAGTAAGGAGGGTTCTAAAAAGACATAAATTCCATCCGTACAAATTTCAAATGCTTCATCAGTTAACGGAAGATGGCCCTGACAGAAGAATGGAATTTTGTGAAATTATGACCAGCACAATTGTTAGGCATCCTACCTATCCCCATAACATTTGTTTCAGCTACTAGTGTATATTTTTTCTTAATGGAGATGTTCATAGATAAAATTATCGGAGCTAAAGAGATGTTAATGCACATGTGTTTCGGCAGACGCATACGCAGTACCCTGAGAAAATAAACGTTTGGGCTGGAATTTTGGGAAATCACATTGTGGGACCTTTATTAATTGAGGAAAATTTGACTGGAAAGTTGTATATACATATTTTGGAAACTGTTATTGAGTCACGTATTTTTGAAATACTACGAAACCACCAACCCTCCTGGATTTACCATAAGGATAAAACATTTCTGGTTTCCTGTATAAATAAATCATCATGTTTAAATAATATTTCTAATACAAAGGGCCACATTTTCATAAATTTAAAAACACTGCAGTATTTATTTTTCATTATAAAGCATGAAGCATTAGAACAAAAATAAACTTATTCATGATATGACTTTCGTCTTCCGAATGTACCTAATAATACTTTTCATTTAAGATTAGTAACAGATGCTGGGAAACATTTTCAGCTTCCTTTATTAGGAACAAGTAAATAAACGAAGTATTTGTTTTTGTTATCCAACTTCGAAACTCTCAAAACTTTACTTTGCCAAATAACAAGAGTTTCATGTTAACCACACACTTTGTATAATTGCTTAAGGAATTGTATAATGAAGGCAACTAGTTAGTTCTTAAACTATAGCAGTAGTATATATTCGGTGAATGAATAGTTCTGTACCATAAAACATCAGAACATTTTTCGTATATTTTTTTTATTTAGTTGGAATTTTCTTTAAATTACCCTTCATTTTTTTTAGGTTCATCAAAAACAAATTACTTTTATTCCAGCAATTTATAACTCTTTAAGCAATCATTACTTAACATAACTTAATCAAGGATAATAAATATAACTAGGTTGATAAAACTAGTTTATATAAACTTGTATGGCCCAGTACTTTGTACTAGCTTGCTTATCTTCGCAATTCCTAATAAATTTCCCATGTTTATTTTTAATATAATCACTTTACCACTAATTCATCAACGTATTTTCTAAGTTATCAGCACTATATGCCTAATATGGTGCTGCATCTTACGTCACAAAGGGTTGCAAAATTCGAACCTTAAGGAGTTAAAAAGGAATAAATTATGTTTTTAGGGAATCTTAAATATCTACTAAATCCTATGGGGTATTAAT
The DNA here is from genome assembly GCA_963971165.1 of Philopedon plagiatum. Classification (NCBI taxonomy): domain Eukaryota; kingdom Metazoa; phylum Arthropoda; class Insecta; order Coleoptera; family Curculionidae; genus Philopedon; species Philopedon plagiatum. The sequence goes on along the minus strand of OZ020197.1, from coordinate 25,873,140 downwards.
TTAATTTTAAACGGGCAAGAGGGGTTGTTAAACTAAGGTTTAGGGTAATGCACAGAGTGCTACGTAATCCTTTTATTTATTAAATTAGACATTTTCCTTTTTGTATAAATATTCCTATTTAAAAATTTTAAATAAAGTGTTTTGTAAAATGTCATATCTGTAAAGTTATCTAGAAGAAATAGGATTTGTCTTTATATTCAGTGTATATTATCTTTAATATCTTAGCACAGCGCTTTTCATTTAACAGTCAATATCAGTACTAATCGTCTTAGAAATTTAAGAAATGGTTAATGAAAACCAAGAAATTAACGTTCAGATTCACTAAAAAGGTTTAAGACTTAGTACTGGTTTAAGTTAAGATCTTCTAGTTGATTAGGTTTTGACACTTTTGCTACCTGTTCGCCGAGCTGCAAGAAGGAGATGGGCGCAAGCATATGCTGATTGGAGAATATCAGAGTGGAATAGGTGCATATTTACAGATGAAATTCAGTTTAATTTGTACTACTCTGAATGGCGAATCTTAGTTTGGACAGAAATAAATGAAAGGTACCGAGAAGGTGTGGGGTGGTGGAGTGACTATATCGGGTGGTGGTATGGCGAATGGTAAAACTGATTTGGCTGTTCTAATTGGGGAAACTACGGGTGCGACCATTTATTAAATTCCTAGAACAGCGATAATGACCGTTTAGTCGAAAGCGCTCTGCAAAGATATTAAAGAAAATATACACTGAATACAAAAAGAAAAAATCCCATTTCTTCTAGTCTGCACACACAGCCTCAACCTTTTATCTTAAATTATTATAGACCATATTGCATATTAACAACCAGCATCGTTCTTAGTATCTTAGATGACATAATTATTACCTGCGACTTCTCTTGCATGTCACGCTAAAAATCGGTCACTTATTGGGGTTTAGGTTCGCTATGGTTTAAATATTTGGCTAGCGGTTCTGGTCTAGTTAAATTAAGGTTATAATAAAATCTGACTAGACATATTCACTCGTGTTCTACATGGAACATGAGAGTCACATCTTCTCCTTATTGGAAACTTATATCTGCAGAAGAAAGTCTAATTTTAACCATAAATTGGCCAAGGATATGTTACAGATATGGTAACCGGTGGGTGGCTCGGTGGGTAGCGCCGCAGAAATATGAAGCAGGCTCACTCGACTAGGGCGCCTCACCTGGTCTGATTCCGGTGCTGTACTGCTCGACCGAGGTGGTAGCACTCCAAATACCCTCTTTAAGGGCTGATAAAATCCTTATGGATGTTTCCAGCACTGGGTGTGTGAGTCGACTTTGCGATATACAACCCACCGTACCTTAGTACTTAGACTTGCTGCCTTCGTGGGTTGTATGAAGATTTTAAAAAAATAGTAATAATTTTACTTAAAATAAAATTGTGTTATAACCAGCGAAACTGCGGGTACTAGCCAGCTATTAAATATTGATATATATAATAATTTCTGTTATTGTAAATACCTCTGTCTTACACCCGAAAGGGTAGAAAGACTAAAGTATTAAGTAAGTATTGTGAATACGTCGTCTTCTACAGCTAATATTTATTTAGGGTACTAGTATTGATCAAATTTGCCCACGCTTCTTAAACCAACACAATTAAATGTTAAAATTTCTGCTTTATATTATCGTCCAAGAATTTTTTAGGTCGCCTTACTCCAATAAAAATGTAACTTTTGGGATAAAACTGTCTTTGTATGAGTTACGCCATAACATTTTTATACCATATGTTGTCGACAGTAAAACTTTAAAGCAAAAATGAGTTTTGCTAACTTTTAGGTAGCGTTCTTTTGAAATTTAAGGCAACTGACCATAAAAAGTTTTCCGGTATAAAAGGATTTTAAAACATATGAAACAAAAGCAGGCAACGTGTTCAAAATAACAATTGTCTCTGTTCTTTTTAGCAAATACTCGTAAGTTTTAAATATTTAAACCACTAAAATTTTAAAAAAAAGTTTTTAATGAATTAGGTTATGAACGACACGGCCATTCATAGAAGAAAGTTGATATAAGAAATTACATAATTTTATGCAAAGAAACTATTTAAAAATCGAATTAAAAAAATATACGAAAGTCTGCACGGAACTTAGTTCGCTTAGAAACAATGGTACAGTTACGGTCACAAAATCGGGCAGCACTTTTATCTGTTGCAAGTTTTACTTTACCTTGTAGCCTAAGTAATGACAGTGTAACGAATTTAAAAAAAATATTATACAGGATGAGTTTTTTAAAGTGTAAAGGCGATATCTCGAAAGCGGCTAAAAATATTTTCATCAAATGTTTGTGAGTTAAACGGAAATGGGGGACATATTTTTAACATTTACCCCCTGTCTCTATTTTGAGGGGTGGGGTAAATTTGGAATTTTAAATGGGATGATGTACTTCTGTTTATAAAATTCGTAAAAAGTACATATGTGTACAAAATTTTTTCTGATTTGCTCTTTCGGTTACGGTATTATGGTTAACTAAATTTTAGTTGAATTTAGAAAATAAATTTTACCAATAAATCAAGTACACTTATTTCGGAATCATTATTGGTTTCCATGACGTGGTATTTTAACTTAAGTTAGTTGAGAATTTTGACGATTTAATAATTATTTCTTAGTTCGTTGCTTAATTAAACATAGAAGCGAATTTTAATGTGCAAGGAGATATATTGTTAATTTTGGGGGTGTGCATAAAAAACTACAGAAAAGCTGCACTAGTGGGAAGGTTTCCTAATAGCCCTAAATCTCACATGGCGTTTAAAAGGCTAGAAACCAGGTGTCGTACTACTGGCAGTCTGAAGACGAAACCACGAGTTCGCACTAGAACGGACGAAAATAGGACAGTTGGCGTTTAAGGAGCGGTAGCTATTGATCCCACGTAGGTACCAGACGACTTGATACAGATGCTGGAATGAGTCAAAAATCAGTTGTGACGATTTTGCACTCGTACAATTTTCATACATACCTACCACATTACATCCCACCAAGGGCTATATGGACAAGGCTTTGGAAATCGCGTTACAATTTGCAATTGGGTCAAAAGACAAATGCATGGATATAACAGGTTGTCATTTTTTCTGACGAAGCAGCTTTCCATAATTTGGGCAGGTAGGAAAAGTTATCACTTATCAGTAGATTTTTTTTTTGTTTGGTTGTTTTCTTTAGATAAATAGACACAATATGCATTAATGGGCGTCGTAAAATCTCCACTGGATGAGAACTTTACCAAATCAGCATCCCTGATCAATTAATGTCTGGTGTAGTATAATCGGGAATAGAGTTATTGGTCCGCATTTTTTGAAGGACATTTAAATGGAGAAATATACACGGATTTTTTAAGAAACCAATTTACCGCAATTATTAAACCAAAACATAAATCCTGACAAATAGTTTCAACAGGACGGAGCTCCACCCCATTATGCAATACAGACCCGTAATTATTTGAATGAAATATTTAAAAACAGACAGATTGGACCAGTTGGTCCGGTCAACTGGCCTACTAGGTCCCCGGATTTGACCCCCCCTAGACCTTTTCTTGTGGGGTTTTATAAAGGACAAAGTTATGACGACTGCACCGACAACTTTAGATGATATGAAAGACCGAATCCGCTTTGCCTGCTTAGGTGCATATTAGGGTGTCCGTTATTTCCCGACTTTAAAATTATTCAAAGATCGGTAGTTATTTCGGTTCTAGGACCCCAAAAACGAGGTTTCCCAAAGTTTCAGCTCGATCCGTTGCAAATAGCCGTGCCACCGCACACTTCATTTTTCCCCATGTTATTTAAATGGGGAAGGGCATTTTTCTTGATATTTTTGGGATTACAAATACTAATTCAAACAATCCGTTTACTAACTGTTGAATACCATTCTACAATGATATATTTACATGTAGGAATAGTTATTCAGCCCGTTGGAAAAATTATTGTTTATTTTTTTTTTGTTTTTTATTACGAATGGGCTAAATAACTGTTCCTACATGAAAATATATCATTGTAGAATGGTATTCAACAGCTAGTAAACGGATTGTCTGAATTAGTATTTTGTAATCCCAAACGTACCAAGAAAAATGCCCTTCCCCATTTAAATACCAGTGCTTATATTGGATGTATATTGCTCTGAGCACAGTTAAGAAAATAATATTAGCTGAAAAAAGAAGTGTGGCACTGATTTAGGAAAGACAGCCACTGTCTTCCTTTAGTGGCTTTAAATTAGAAGAAGGCTGTTCATGTTCAAGTAGTTATCATATACTTTGTTTTCTTTTGCTTATATTAAGAATGTTGAGTGTTTTAGAATTACTAGCTTTGTTATCTCTTATATTATAAGATTTTATTAAAAATGCACCCTCCGTATGTGTACCATTTTGTGTTACATACTTTACAGCTTAAGTCTTGCTGCATGTTTTAATGTTACTGTTACTCACTTCATAATCAAAGAATAAATAATTTAGACATGTTTATTACACAATTTAGAGATATATCACGCTATTTTATTCCTTTATCATTCCTAAAAATTACAAACAGTTTTTCATTTATGAATATGAGAGATTTTTTATACATCCAAGAAGGCAGAGCTAAACAAGTACATGGAGCCCATTACACAACCTACCGACCCCACCAAAAATTAAATTATTTTTCACCTAAGAAAACGCTAATTAAAGAAATGTGCTTGGGTGATTGTCCCTACATAATTAATTGAGGTATAATTTGCTTTTTATTGATATTACACAATTTAGAGATATATCACTCTGTTTTATTTCTTTATTTTGATGAAAGTTTTAAGCAGTTCTATTTATAGTTTGCATTTATAAGCAGGTAGGTTTCTTATATCCCCAGAAAAGCTGAGGGAAATAACATCTCGACAGTCGACATAAGCTACAAACTCAGCCAACAATTAAATGTTTGTTTACTTAAGAATTATCCAATTAAAAGTGGTACTACATAATTAAATGATGTACAATTTGTTGTTAACTTTCTTTGTACAATTTAAAAATATTTTACGCTATTTTCTTCATTTATCATTATCAAAACTTTTTAACAGTTTCTTATTTTTACGAAAGGATAAGTTTCCTATATCCCCAGAAAAGCTGAGCTAAATTACAAAAAAATCCCAACATAATCGCCAACAACCAAATCATTTTTCACTTAAGAAAACGCCATTTAAAAACGTCATTGCTCTTAATTTAGTGAAATATGATTTGCGTTTTATATTTACCGAACCATTGTGATTAATAAGATATGATATTATTTTCTTATTTTGTAGGTTTTCTCATTTATAAGGAGCTATATCTTGTAGTCTTAGGGCAGCGAAAAAAATCAATCATTTAAAATCAATACGACAATAACATATCAGCTTAATATGAATTAAAACCTCGTTAAGTTTTAAGAGTGAGGTCAAACCTACGCCATTTTTTAATGAAAATTTATATTCCCTTTGAGATGTAAATCCAGTTTCAGCCACTAATATCCGAGTCTGGCTGGTGAACCCCGTTGTGCGTCGTTCAAGAACTGCAATAAATCTGAAATATATACATTTCGTTAAACTTATTACTGAAATAATTTCATATCTGTTGCCAAATGTTTGGAAACACAATGTACATGCGTAATGGAGCCCATTAGTCGGACTCTGATATTAGTGACAGGATTTACAACGCAAAAGGACATACATCAGGTGGGGGAGAGAGAAAGGTAGGTAGGTAGATAGGTAGGCTGGTATATTGATTTTTTCCTACAAATTATATCTTTAACCGACATCATTCTACACTATTCTTCCTGTTTAGTAATTCCTTTTTGGTTTATTTTATCCATTTAGTATCTAAGAACTAATCCCACCAATTTAAATCGCTTATTTTTTCGTTTACATTATCAATAAATAGGTTTATTTGCATCGGGGACAATTTAAATTTTAGAAATTTTCACCATTGCCATGAAAACAAAAAATTGTATTTTATTGATTTTTCGATGACTCTAAAATACTGGAATTCGCCATGTACTTATTATAACACTTTTGACGTCACAGCCAACAAGTTTCGAAATTCGCGCGACAATTTGCAGTAGAAACTATTTTTTTAATTAAAAAGATGAATACAAATTAAAAAAACTAACCACCACAAACATTTAATTATGTAGGGAATATAAAAAATATATGTCTGATTTTTTGGGATATATATTCCCTATTATTTAGCGATGTTCATATTTTTGTTTCCCCCTGTATCAAGTTTTCACAATTCTGATAACGGTTAAATGTGCAAATATAGCAAGTGATATATTATGAATAATTTAGGTAAGTAAGATGAATACTGAACAGAAATACCAGGGAGATAACACAAAATTAATAATTCCAAGAATTACCGCCTCCTAAGCTCTATAAAGATTATCGTTGATTAAGCCTCTGCAAGGATTATTACTTATTAAACACTTTAACTTGCAAAATCGGTAAAATCTCTGGAAAATTAGTTTCTTGGTTAACAAATTAGGCCACTAATAAATTTAAAAGTTTTAATTTGGACTTGACAGCCACATTTTGCTATTTTTATTCTAGATTTCCTGATCTATCTACATCATTATTTAATAATAATTAATATATAAAGAACATGGTAGAGGAATTCTTCGTCGGCCGAGGTGGTACCACCCTACATATCCTCTTAAAGAACCGATGAAATTCCTGCGGATGTTTCCAGCTTTGGCTGTGAGTCGGATTTCCCCAGTACACCCACGGTACATCGTGCTTAGGCTTCGGACTACGAAAAAATCACGCGATAAGGGTAATATTCGTAACTAGCTTTCGCCCGCGATATTGTCCGTGGTATAACAATTTTTCTCCGTTACAAACTTTGAAACCCCATTTCACCCCCTTAGGGATTGATCTTTTTAAAACGTGTCTTTGTAACACGTATTTAAACATTTACATTCAGATTCACTAAGAAAGTTTAAGATTTAGTACTGCTTTAAATTAAGATCTTATAGTTGACCAGTTATGTTTTGACAGGTTTTTGTCGTGTCATTGTTAATAAGTCGTCATTAAAAACTTATGAAGTATTCTGATATTTCAGCAATTTGCTGGGTTTCCAAATGATTTTCATCTGGGAACGAGTTGCTGTAATCAAATTGGTCCTATTATTGTCGAAAGTACGTACTAAAATTGCCCTTTTCTTTATAAATTTGCCAAACAGCTCAGAAATAAATTCATAGTATCAAACTTAAATTTCTTATTCTTACACTTGTCAGTTTAAAACTTTTGGTTGTCAAATTAGACCGGACTAGCGTTGGAGAATCTGGCTGTTATTTTTTGTAGTACTTCCATAAAGCTTTTAGTTAATAGAACCATCTAATATTTTTCTCCATACAACGTCTGAACCCCTGTTTCACCCTCTAAGGATTGAATTTTGAAAAAACATTCCTTAGGGCATGCCTATGTTATATAATAAATCTCTGTTTAAAATTTCAAGTTCCCAGATCCAGCGGTGTGGGCTGTGCCTTGATACGTCAGTCAGTCAATCAGTTTCTTCTTTTATAGAGATAATAGGTTGGGAGCCGGTGACACTGAAAGTCCCGTCATCGCGGAATCAAAAAATGTTTATGTAAATTGATAGTTAATAGTCATACGAACAAAATGAGCTCGGTACGCCGTGATTCATTAAGCCGAAAGTATTTTTAAAAAAATTCATTATTATAAAAAAGCAAAAATGTTTTACCCTTATCACGGATCTCAATGAATTATATGACATTCGATAGGAAATTTTGTAATTCAACAGAAAAAAATTGGCTTACTAGCTTTATTTGGCCGAAAGAGTCTGGCGTACCTATTTGAAAGGTGTGAGAGGGGGTAAAATTTTACCGTTACCATGTGCAAACTTTTTTTTTTAATTTTACTCGTTTCGATGTGATGTTCAAAAATATCTTGGTACGCCTGCCCAAAAACTGCCGGAAGTATCTAGCATACCACTTTTATTGCATAGGCTCGATTCACATCAATTATACAGGGTGTTTTCTAATTCAATGTCAATATTTAAGGGGGCGATTTTTTGGTCCATTCTAAAAAGAAAACTTCATATGAACGTATGTCCTAAACGTCTTAACTTTTGAGATACAGGGTGGTAAAGTTTTCAAAAATAAATAGTTTTTTATTAATATCTGTAATACCACTTTAGATATTTTACTTAAATTTGGCATACATGTACTATGTATCAAGAGGCATTATTTAAGTAGTGTACCACAATTTTTTTTTCTTTCCACCAGTGGCGTTCGTACGGCATTTTACCTGCCTATTTTGGCAGACATTGATGGTACGCCACTGATTTCTCGTAAAATTAAAATTATTCCTGAAATCTCCAATCATTTCTAAGCTAATTTGATCTCTTGAATTTTTTCAATCCGATGCACGGTTTTCGCTTAAAAAAATAAAAACCTTTTCTCTGCATGATCATAACAATATCGTTAATATGACAATATCTCCATGCAGAGAAATAGATTTTATTTTTTAGATCAAATTTGCTTAGAAATGAATAAGGAAGTCAATTTTTGAGATCCTTATTTATTTCTAAGCAAATTTGATCTAAAAAATAAAATCAATTTCTCTGCATGGAGATATTGTCATATTAACGATATTGTTATGATCATGCAGAGAAAAGGTTTTTATTTTTTTAAGCGAAAACCGTGCATCGGATTGAAAAAATTCAAGAGATCAAATTAGCTTAGAAATAATTGGGGATTTCAGGAATAATTTTAATTTTACGGGAATCAGTGGCGTACCATCAATGTCTGCCAAAATAGGCAGGTGAAATTCCGTACCAACGCCACTGGTGGAAAGAAAAAAAATTGTGGTACACTAAATAATGCCTCTTGATACATAGTACATGTATGCCAAATTTAAGTAAAGTATCTAAAGTGGTATTACAGATATTAATAAAAAACTATTTATTTTTGAAAACTTTACCACCCTGTATCTCAAAAGTTAAGACGTTTAGGACATACGTTCATATGAAGTTTTCTTTGTAGAATGGACCCAAAAATCGCCCCCTTAAATATTGACATTCAGTTAGAAAACACCCTGTATAATTGATGTGAATCGAGCCTACGCAATAAAAGTGGTATGCTAGATACTTCCGGCAGTTTTTGGGCAGGCGTACCAAGATATTTTTGAACATCACATCGAAACGAGTAAAATTAAAAAAAAAAGTTTGCACATGGCAACGGTAAAATTTTACCCCCTCTCACACCTTTCAAATAGGTACGCCAGACTCTTTCGGCCAAATAAAGCTGGTAAGCCAATTTTTTTCTGTTTAATTACAAAATTTCCTATCGAATGTCATATTTATAATTCATTGAGATCCGTGATAATGGTAAAATATTTTTGCTTTTTTATAATAATGAATTTTTTTAAAAATACTTTCGGCTTAATGAATCCCGGCGTACCGAGCTCATTTTGTTCGTATGACTATTAACTATCAATTTACATAAACATTTTTTGATTCCGCGATGACGGGACTTTCAGTGTCACCTGCTCCCAACCTATAACAAGCTATTAAATGCGCCTTCGGTAACATATAAGGATATTGTTTTTTTAGGACAATGCAAAGTTTTTCACAACAATTTTAAAGTGGTCATTCTGAGAGAAATATTGGTTTTATTCGCTCTTATTAACACTTTCACCTGCAAAATAGGTAAAATCTCTGAAATGTTACTTTCTCGGTTAATAATTTAAACAAGACAACTACTTGTTCATTTTACTATTTTTATAAATATGTAGGTACATATTTGTGTAAAAATATCTTTATAAATATATAAATTTATGTGAGGGTGCGGGGGGAAATTTTTTGTTGTCGTCTCTATGGGTTCTTTTTGCACTTATATAATAAAGGGGTAAAACTTGTTTGCTTGCTCAGAGCTATCTCAGAAAGTACCGATTCAGTTTGAAACCCCTATTTAGTGGTTGATAGCTTTGCCTTTCCTGAGAGTCATAAACTATACAGGTTGTTTATAGGTTACGATAACTTTTTTAACAGTATTTGTTAAGACAAAATTGGATTTTGTGACGTCAGTAACCCCGAAAATGACTTATTTAACGTTTTTGATGAAATTGCCAGTGCTTCTTCCCCCTCCCCCACGGTAATTTTGTTAACATCTATTATCCAAAATTAGATTTTCTGACCTTAATAACCTTGAGAATGGCATATTAGTTCACATTTTAGGAATAAATTGCCAATCGCTTCCTTTTTATTCCCCCTCACCGTTAATTTTTTTTAACATCTGTTAGACAAAATTAGATTTTCGCACCTCAATATCCACAACAATGGTACATCAAACAAATTCTCAGCCTCTCATTTTTAGCCCCCCTACCCCGGTATATTTTTAACCGCTGTTATTAGACAAAAGTAACTCAGTAACCCCAAAAATGACATACTAGTTAACATCTTGGAAAATTTTCCAGCCGCTGTCAAACCTCACGTTAATTTATTACATTAAATTAGATTTTCTGGCCTTCATAACCCGGAAAATGGCATATTAGTTCACATTTTTGGAATGAATTGTCAATCGCTCCCTTTTTATCCCCCTTCCGGTTAATTTTTTCCATCTGTTAGATAAAATTAGATTTTCGGACCTCAGTAACCCCAAAAATGATGCATCTAACATTTGTAGAGAAATTCTCAGTCGCTCCTTTTAGCCCCCCCCCCCCCCCCCCGGGTTTATTTTTCGGACACTGTTAGACAAAATTAGACTTTCTCAGCTCAATATCCCCGAACATGACATATTCGTTAAGAAATCTTGGAAAAATTTTGAAAAACCCTTCCGCTGTGCAAAATCTCAAGTTTCTAAACCCAGCAGTGTGGGATGTGCGTTTATAGTCAGTCAGTCAGTTTCTTCTTTTATATTTATAATGGAGATTACATTTAACTAGCCAAACTTGCATCGCCTTATCTTTTTTTACGCCTATGAAATACCAACAGAAATGCTTAGCACATCCTATTAAATAAATCTAAAGATACATAAAAAAATATTTTAGTAATCCCAAAAACTTTTAAGCAATTTTCTGAAAGTAAGGGAACAACTTCACATGGTCATGTGCGAAATTTGGAGATTTAGAAAAGTTGTCGCTTGTCGAGAACAAAGAAATAAGAGTTGGAAAAACGTGTGACACATCGTAAAACTTTATTTACACGTACGTCAACATCGAATTTGTTCTTACATGATAGGACAGAAAATTCCGGGAAAAAAACTCCCTTTTAGGTAGGATTACAAATGATCAATAAAAGTACAAGCCATGAAAGCACAAGGAAGGCTAATTAACATAAACCAAACATTTAGATCAATCTACGTTTAACGGACGATTACGGCTTGACACACCCTTCCTCTTTTACGTTGTATAAAACCGTAAAACACAATACATAATAGCAAATAAATCCATTAAATAGAGGCCTTGTTCTTGTCTTTTTATTTGGATTTCTTTTTAAAAATTAACAAAAGCTCCAACAAACGGAAGTAGAAATTTAAAACATAAAGACAGATAAAGAAACAGTTTATTTAGAAAATGCTTTAGTATATAATATTAATACAGGGTATTTGAAAGGTTTGTATTTGTATATTTTGTTTCTTTTTTGCGTACTTCTTTATTTCTTGATATTAAACCTCAGATTTTTTATCAAATCATTTATTTTCCTTAGTTCATTGTCTTTTTTTTTCATCAAATCTAAGGTTACTGGTTATCGTATTTTTTTAGAATACTTTTTGACTGATCAATCACCCACCGGTGTCGGACATGGCACTGACGCTGTAACAAAATATTTCATGTTTCTCGCATAACACGTCACAGAAGACCCTCTGAGAGGACATTTTTTCATATATGGTTGCCATAGCAGACACTTTAGCGGACACAAAATGGTTGACGGTAGTAGGCGGACACGTCGGATCCAGTCGAGACCTGGGTTGTATAAGGTAGCTCAATAGCATGAGAGCAAAGTCAGAAAGGTGACAACTTATTGTAAGGACTGTCCATACGAACCAAGATATTGCTCGGAATGGTTTACCAACAAACACAAAAATTAGATTTTTTTAAGGCTATTTATTTGTATCGCCACTATTTGAAACTTAAAAATATTATATTATTATTCAAAGTTTTGTTAAAGTTTTGTTAAAATTTTAAAACAAAAATAAGTGACTACATAAGATGTTATTCATTTTTATTGCAATACATCGAGGTGTCCGCCCTGGCGGACAATCAACTTTCTTTTTTAATCAATTATTCCGCTTCCATAGTATTTTCGAAAAAACTTGCTTTCGAAAGACCTGTATTTTTAAAAGATTATTTTTTTGAAAAAAGGTACTTTGGAAAAAATTTCGAAATTCATTCGCGAAAACTCACTTCACAAAAGCTCTTTTTCGAAAAAAATTTACTTTTAGGGAGATTTGTTCGAAAAAATTAGTCATCGTAGATTAGGACTAATTGCTTAATTGAGGAGCCCCATTCAATAAGGGGACATGCGCTCGGCCCGGCCCGGCGGACCCAACCCAACCCTGAATATATATGCAATCCAACCTTTATGCGTCGCGTTTTAGAAACAATTAAAAAACAATACCTTAACGTTGATTCTCAGCAAACTTCCAGCGGGAAAGTTGTTCCTTATAGTCTAAAGAACAATCGTGCGAAGGCACGAGATATTTTGACAAAAAATAAACAAATTAGAGTAGGCTGAATCCAGCGTTGCGCGCCGCGTGTATATACATTTCGATGCGTGCGTAGTAATGTTTGAACATTACAGAAGATAATTTGACGTTTAAAATATACACAATGACTGTACAAAAGTGTTACAAGAATAAAAATTGTTTTATTAAAAGTATATTATCAAATATAAGTTTTTGTTAACACAAAGCATTTTAATACAAAGGATTTTTTAATATGAAACATTATAGCATTAATTTTTAAAACGTAGGAAAAGCATGCATCATAATCATTTCACTTTTTTGGGCTTACTGCCTTTAACAGCTGTGTTTTGAAAAAGGTTTTCCTAAAATTTGCAACCTTCAGGACTAAGATATTTAACCAAGTTTTCAAATCAGTCAGTTTTTCGCGAGAAATTCCGACATCTTTAGCAAGCGACGATTTTTCTAAATTATAAAAAGTGGTGAAAATTAATTATTTTGCACATGGCCACATTGACGTCTGTTCCAGTTATAATGAAATCACGCAACTATTATTCTCGAGAAAGTAATCACTTTTGAAACTGTAGAAAAATCGGCACTTGCTAAAGATGTCGGAATTTCTCGCGAACAACTGAATGATTTGAACACTTTGGTTACATATCTTAGTCCTGAAGGTTGCAAATTTTATGAAAACCTTTTTCAAAACACAGCTGTTACAGGCAGTAAATCCAAAAAAGTGAAATGATTATGATGCATGCTTTTCCTACGTTTTAAACATGAATGCTATAGTGTTTCAAATTAAAAAAGCCTTTGTATTAAAATGCTTTATTGTGTTAACAAAAATTTATATTCGATAATATAATTTTAATAAAACAATTTTTATTCTTTTAACACTTTTTTACAATTATTGTGTCATCTTTTAAACGTCAAATTATCTTCTGTAATGTTCAAACTACTACTACGCACGCATCGAAATATACGCGCGGCGCGCAACGCTGGATTAAACCTGCTCTAATTTGGTTATTTTTTGTCAAAATATCTCCTGCCTTCGCACGATTGTTCTTTAGACTATAAGGAACAACTTTCTCGCTGGAAGTTTGCTGAGAAACAACGCTACGATATTGTTTTTTCATTGTTTCTAAAATTCTACGCACAAAGGTTGGATTTACATACATTCAGGGTTGGGTAGGGTCCGGTCGGACCGGACCGAGCGCATGTCCCCTTATTGAATGGAGATCCTCAATTGATGTTAAGGTGTAAATATTCTAGCATTTTTTTCTCTTTGCGCTTTCTTCTCATTTGGGGATATACTTACGAAAGTTATTTACAAACCTATTTTTAGGAAACACATTTTTAAAAAGTACAATGTTTCGAAAATGTAATTTTTCGAAATACCTCTACAGTTTTCTGAAAACAAGAAATATTTTCCAATAATGTTTTTCAAAAGGCATTTTTATAAGCACCTTAAAAATACGTTTTTTTAGAAAACATCTTGTTCGGATGAGCATTTTCCCAAAAAAAAACATTTTTTCGAATTATCATTAAAAAAAATTACCATAGAGCAAACCCAAGGAAACCTGGACCAATCTTTCAGGATCATCTAGGTCTGTTCAGGATCTTTTTTAATTTTTTTTAAATTAACATTTTACAAGCTAGTAGAGGCCCTAATTCGATTTTGGAAATATTGTTTTTGAAAAAATATATTTTTGGAAAATGTACCAGTGTCTGAAAAATTCTTTTTTTCTTGAAAAATTATTTTCGAGATGTGTTTTCGACAAGATATTTCCGAAACATTTCGTGGATCCATTATCAAAAAAGCATCTTCCGAAGAAACTGCTTTTTGAAAAAAAAATTAACCTGTATTTATTTCTTTTAGAAACCAAAACGATCGGTTACAAATGATAAGATCGCAATGAGATGTCTAAGAAAGGTTTTTAGAAACAATCCAATAGCATGGAAATGAGAAATGATAAAAAAGCTTTACTTTTTTTATATATAGGTACTAATATTAGTATTTAAGATCAAATATTTATATTTTTCTCATATATTAATTTATTTCACAAGGCCATACATAAAAAGTAAATAATGGTTTTTGTTTATAATATTTTACATTTTCGGATGTTACAGTATTTACTTTTATAAAATTCGCTACTAAAATTTTTGTGCAATATTATAGGTGGGGGGGGGGGGGGGGCACGCGCCTCCTGCGCACTCCTTCTAAATTTGCCCTGGGAGAAATATCAATCAGGTTTTGTAAATTGCTACAGATAAAGCCGCAGGTAACAATTACGTAAAGTCTGGGCTCCTCGAGAAGATTTAAACTATTTACCAGTGAAAGAATAAAAAAACAGCGATTTACATTGTTGTATGACACAGATTATTTGAAAAGATAAATTACGTAAATCGAAAAAAGCTTTTTGTCCTGATATATGAAATATAATTTATTTTAAGACAAAGAAATTCTACAACGATAAAAACACTTTAATTAAAAACTACATGTTATCTCCTGCAGTGCAAAAAAGGGTCATAAGTAGGGTGCTGAAACATAATGATCATTAATGTAACGAAACTCGGAATAAAATAAGGGAAGTGAAAAGTAATATGAGTTCTTATAGGAATAAAATAGGTTCATTAAGAATAAATAAGGCTAATGAGTTATACTGGGTGATGGCAGAATTTATTTAAAAGTATGCTTTTAATTTTATTGGACAACTGGACTCTGATTACAAAAATGGCAATAAGGTGAAATAAATTTCGAGCTACTCCTTTATCATAATGTATTATTATTACGCTTTTTATTGGCTGTACGCTAACTCTTTTGATTTGGGACGCATCTGTGTCAAGGGTTCAAGCACTGAAGAATGGAATGATTGTAATTTTACAGACAAATCGCAACACATGTTAATGCTTGTATTCCGAGATTAACAAAATTAAATTTAGATATTAAAAATATTTGCCATCTCTCATCCTTGAAACCTGAGCTAGTAAATGATTTTTAAAACTGCATATTAAAGCACACTAATTTATTAAATAAAAATTAGTGTTTGTTAAGAAGATTACAATTTAACTCTTCTGGTGTAGAACATAACAGAACTTTATCCATTGTAGCAACATGCTCTAGATAAAGAATAATTTGAAAATAAAGCAAATATAATAAAATCCCTCATATGTCTTTTTATGACAACTTATTAACAATGGCAGGACAAAAACTTGTCAAAAAGTACCTTATCAACTAGAAGGTCAAAATTTAAACCAATACCCACTAGGTCATTCGGCCGGGGTTAAATTTTTAAAGCATATAATCTTTTAAAAAAATATTTGTATTGTAACCACAATTATCTCAACAGTATTACGAAAGTGGCAAATTTATGGAGCTGCAACTCCAAACAAAGTTAGTCCCATAGGAGCGCGCATTGCAGCACGCTCAGTTGGTCTGCGCTCATATTGACTGTACTTTAAAATTTAGTTTTTGTTTCATCTTCCGACAGCCCATGAAGACCGAAGGCTAAGTACTAACTACCATGGGTGTACTGGAGAAATCGGACTTACACATCCAGCTGAAAACATCTGTAAGGATTTCACGAGCCCTTTAGGATATGTGTGGGGAGCAGGAGCGGCCCGTGAAATTTTAGAGTTGTATATCTCTGTTGCTACTTACGGAACCCATGCCAAGTTCAGGATTTTTAATAGTGAGCGTACTAGGAATATTTCGGTAAAGAAAAGAAATAGTTTGTAATTTGCTAAAAAAGTTGAATTTTTGAATTGACCCACCTGGGAAAAAAATTAACACGCTTAGGCATTTTATTTATTATTTTTTCTAAACCACTTTGACATCATTTTGTTGACAATTCTTAAATTTTAAGAGAAAAAAATTTGTTAGTAGAAAGTTATAGTCATCTGAATTTTTTTAAACCTAAAATATAATTTAAAAAAAAATTCAAATGACTATAGCTTTCTACTAACATATTTGTCCACAAAATGAAGTAAAATTTGTTTAGAAAAATTATCAAATAAAATATCTAAGGGCGATAATTTTTTCCCCAACTCTGTCAACATGATTTCGCAAATTATAAAATATCCTTTTTCTTTATCAAAACATTCCTAGTAGGCTCACCATTAAAAAACCTAAATTTGGCATGGGTCCCATAAGTAGCAACAGAGATATACAACTTTAAAATTTCACGGGCCGCGCCTGTTGGGGAGCACACCTCTGCCGAGGAAGAATTCCTCTACCACTATAGTGACGGGAGAATCGAATGATTTTCAGAATCGAATGATCATTCGAATACAAAGAATCGAATTATTTTTATTCCGAATTCCGCTATATTATTGAAGATCGAAGGTGACTAATACTTTTTACTTTTTATAGGTCGGCAGGTGCAGGTGCACCGCCCCAGCCGATTGTTTTTGTTTGGTCCGGTTTCGGCCCGACTATTGGTTTTAGTCCTTTAAATTTTAATTCTCAACGTTTGAGAGTCAAACCTCTTACATTTAAAAAAATATATATTGAAACATTTAAATATATTTTTAATATGCTTTCCTTCCCTCTCCCAAGAGCGACAGAGAGTTACGTTGGCATTGTACTGGGGCTGAACTTTGAGCTTTTTAAAATTGTTTTCAGTACCATTTTGCATTTTTTTCTCATTTAAACATCATGCGTATCTATAGTAATTGTTACTTATATGAACGTTTCTTAATACTTTTTTGATATATCTTAAAATAAAGGTAGTTTACTCTCGACTATTTTTAAAAATTGATTCGAAGAGCACTCCATATATTAATTAATTTAATTGATTTTTTCAACATCTTATTTTAAGAACAGGCAGGAGCGTTTCCTGAATGTCACCATTAAACTTGAAAATTTTTTGACATTTACACCTTATCCGAACTCTTTCTGTGGGCACACTGTATATTATTACCAATATTTGATCAATCCATAAATGCTAATTTTAAGGTTTTATAAACAATGTTAATATTGAAGCTCAAGAATAAACAAAGCTTGACAGCTTTTCACACAGAAATGCCAATACCATCAACCCGATTCTGGTCATTTAGTTGTCATCCACCTGAAAAATCTGACTGGCGCCAAATGCCTATAACCGTGCTTTCGCCCATGAATTGAGCATTTTCGGCTGGTGTAGCTAATAAGTGTCTATCTAGTCTATCAATCTAGGACAATTGCGTTAACATCAAGACAATAAGAGGCAAGTTTGCCCAATACTCCACGGCCAGATTCTCTAACGCTAGTCCAGTTTTGATTTAACAACCAAAAGTTCTAAACTGAGAAGTGTAAGAATAAGAACTAAGTTTTATACTCTAACTTTGTTTCTGAGGTTTTTCAGATTCATTTCAAATTTATAAAGAAACAGGCAATTTGAGTGCGCACTTTCGACAATAATAGAACTCAATTCATTTTAGCAACCCGTTCCAAGACGCGTATCATTTGGAAATTAAGCAAATCGGTAAAATATCAGAATAATTCACAAGTTTTTAATGACGACTTATTACCAATGACAGGACGAAAGGCCGTCAAAACATAAGTGATCAACTAGAAGATCTTAATTTGAATCAGTACTAAATCCTAAACCTTTTTAACGAATCTGAACGTTGTTATTGTTATTGTAATCATGCCTGTTTTAGATTCAAATGATATTTGGAGGCCGTATCGGAATATTAGGTTTTTTAGTGCAACTTAAAACTCAATAGCGACATTAAACCATACTATATTATTAATTATTTTTCAAATTATTAATTCAATTAAACGTATTAGCAAGTACAGCAGGTATATTTAATAACGTCGTTTTTCACTAATAAACTGTGAATACATTTTTAAGGAAAACAAAAAAAAATTGTCCCGAAGTTCTAAACAATAATAAGGGCAAAATATGGTATTTTTAATGTAAAACTTAAATACGAGTTCTATAATATTACCCATAAATATCGTTTAAATTTAATTAGATTCACTAGATATTAAGAATCTGTGTAGAATGTTTTCTATAAGTAAATTTTGTTATAAACTCGTTTTATATCACGATAGTGCTTCGGTTTTCATATAATACATTTTCATATATCGAAAGACACAAAGCAAGTAAAACCCAAAAGTCTCTTATCCCAATTAGAAAGAACAGAGCTGTCATTAGTGCAGACAAGACTTATTTGCCTTTAAAAGTTAAAAGTATACATTTTGGTTATCTAGCAAAAACCTTAACTTGCTAGAATCTTTGTACCTACCACTAATGAGTGACAAGTCAATTTTATCTGTAATGATGAGGGTTAAAGGCTTCAAAAATTAACAAGGATATTTTTTTTTGGTTTTTGTTCTAGTACAGAAAATAACTCAATTTGTATTCCTCTTATACTTGATACCTATCTTCAGGTGAACTACAGCTTTTAAAATCAGTCTCATGCTACCTAGTTATGTCAGGAGACAGGTTGCTTCGGAAAAAACGCCAGAGGGAAAATTTATTTCATTCAATGATGCCTTGGTATGTACAAACAGACCTTAAGTTTAGTTTTATAAAGAAGTTTTACTAAAATTAATTCAAAGTGGTATTTTGTAGCTTTAACAATAATAATATAATTTCTGATTATTTTTCTGCTTACGTGATATTATATTATGAAAAAAGAATACATAATTTTCAATAATATTTGTACAGTTTGCGTATATGACCAATCCGCACTTTTTTTAAAACAGTATGTCCGGCTCAATGCAAAACATACTGTATCAATGGCTCTCTTTAAATTACTAGTATTTTGTATGAATCTATGAACATCTTAATCGCTTGATATCTGAATGGACAATAACGATAGCGCTTACCTTATTAATAAACCTGGTGATCCAAAAAGAGTTCTAAATAGTTTCGAACTTCACTAAGCACTATTGCAATACTGTCACTACACACCGTTCACAAGTACAAGACATGCATGTATGTACATACATTTTATATATGAAATGCAATAAATCACTGGTCGCTTTAACCAAAATTCATCTCAACTTCCGGAACTTCTTCGTCGGCACTTCGCGAGTTTGACGGAATTTCCGGCGCTTGGCGTCGCGTTATTTTAGGTGGACGTCGTGTCGGTTCGCGTGATACTGGAAAGACCCAGCCTCAAAGTTGCTTCTAGCGCCGCTAAGTCCTGCGCGGAACAGCGGATAACTATGGGATTTTCGAGATTTTGATGCATCTTTTCGTCAAAATTGTTACAGAAAACGAGAAATTTACAAATTTAAGTAATTTTTGTCATTACATAATACATAAAATAACTTCTTTTGGTATAAACATATTAATATGATGATATCTTTTCCAATAATATCTCGAATATTTGAACCTAAAAGGCATACATATTACCATACAGTTTAAGTTAGTGTTATACACAAGAGGGTATTGATATCTAGCTAGTCTGGAACGTTTCTAGTAGACAAAATTGAATATGTTTGCTAAGGTTACAACTATGATTTTTTTTAAATAAGTTGTTAAAGTTTAACCTCCATTGGTTTAACGGGGATAAAGCTGTTATTAAGTATTTATTGTTGAAAGGGTTGTAGGACAAAGGAAATTTTGGTGATATAATAGAAATCTTAGGTAATCGGTGTCCTTCATATGCCACTACTAAAAAGTGTGTTTCACATCGTTTATCACGACTTGGGTATGAGAAAGCTTTCGGCCAAATGGATTCCGATATGCTTGAATCTGCCGTCGTTTTGAAGAAGATTCCTCAAACTTTTTAAATCGGCTTGTTACTATGGATAAAAAAAAAGTGGGTCCATTATTATGACCTAGAGACTAAGGAGTAGTCCGAAGAGTAGCAGCATTCTGGTTGTCCACGAACCAAAAAATTCCGTGTTTACAAATCGGCTGGCGAGATTCTTGCTTCTTTCTGTGTTTCATTCTGGGACAATAGGATAATTCTGATAGATTATTTGGAACAGGGTAGAAGTGTCACGGGACCATATTATACTGAATTGCTAACTAAATTTCATAAGAAAATGGTAAAAGACGTCGCATAAAACTTGCTAAAGGTGTACTCTTTTTGCAAGACAACGCTCCTGCTTATAAGTCGTTGATTGTACGGCAAAAATTAATGAAATTTGTTTTGAATTGGTTGATTGTCCGCCCTATTTGCCGGATTTAGCACCGTCAGACTATTATTCGGCGGCGACTGGTGAAATTTTAAAGTTGTATATCTCTGTTGCTACTTACGGGACCCATGCCAAGTTCAGGGTTTTTGATACTAGGGATTGATACTACTGAATTTGATACTAGGAATGTTCTGGTAAAGAAAAAATATTTTGTAATTTGCGAAAAGAAGTTGCATTTTTCTTTGACCCCCCTGGTTAAGAAATCAACACGCTTAGGTATTTTATTTCTTATTTTTTCTAAACAGAGTCTACATCATTTTGCCGACAATTTTTAAATATTACGAGAAAAAATGTGTTAGTAGAAAGTTATAGTCATTTGAATTTTTTTAAACCTAAAATATAATATAAAGTTTGTTTTTAAAAAATATTTTTTATATAAGATTTTATTTAAAAATCAGATTGCTCTCACGTATGTGAGAAGTGTAGTAAATATTTGTTTTCATTGATTTTTACATATTTGGTTACTGTTTTAGCTTTTATTTTTTCCTGTGAGATTCCTTCTATTTTTATGATTAATTACTGATAAATAATGAAAATGACTAATAAAGTTTACAGGATCTCACAAAGTTTCGTCAATATAGACTTGCACTGCATTGATATTTATAATGATAGAAAGTTATTAGGTAAGTAAAGTATTCTTTCTGCTGACCAAAAAAATAAAAAATAGCACCGAGCAAGCACTATACTAATGTCCACAAGGACTCTGAAAAACCTTAATGTATTAGTGAAAAAAAGATTCGACATCGAGCTAGTTGTAGGTAAGTTTTACCCTGCAAAATAAAATTGTGTTTTCTCGAGAGAATCGTGCCAAAAAGTTTTATTTTCGAATCACGGCTACAGACTGGGCTATGCGACACCGATGAGATTTCGCTAAGAAACCGAAGTCTTTAGTTCTAAATTTTATATGAATATATTTACTAGTAGGTCTGACCCAGCGAGAACAAAATTTTTCTAAACATTATTTTTTTTTGTAAAATCACAATATTACATGCGGCGTAGAATAATTTAAGTTCGAGAATAGACACACTGAGTTTTAATTCCCCGACTTAGACAAAATGAATACTCTCCCGAAAGAATTAAACAAACCTAAGAAATACCAAACTATTAATCACGAATACTTTCGCAGTCTTCTCGAGATACTTTTTCTAAAATGCCAGAGTCTTTTTTAGTTTTTATCCGTAAGTGACGGATATAATCATTTAATTATTCTCCTAACACAAGGATTAAGGTTTTGAACCAAACTCCGTGTCCTTGAAATATTTGCATAAACATAATTTTCGAAAATATGTTTTTAACACAAATTTCTCAAACCAGTTGTTCCGAGTTCGAAATTTTTGTAATTTTTTTTTAATAATCCCATTTTCAAAAAACTAAATTTTTAAATACTTACAAAATTTTCGAACGGAAAGTTTATCTAAATGATAATAAAAAGATTGGAAAAGAAAGAAAAGAAAACCTAAACAAGGACTTTTTTGTCTTTGGCAAGGTTTGTTTTCGGAAACTTGTATATATATATATATATATATATATATATATATATATATATATATATATATATATATATATATATATATATATATATATATATATATATACAGGGTGTCTCAAAAGGTACGAAATATTTGAAAAGGTAATAATATCCGAACAACTTTACTCACAACATTAATTTATAAAATACGAAAGGAGACATTTGGGAAATTACTTCTTAAAATAACATTTATCAGATGTCGTCCGTTGCGTCGCTGGCAGTCTTCAAATACTGAGCGCATATGGATGAATATTCGACGGAGTAGATCAGGGGTGATAAGGCCAACTTCCTCCGCGATATTCCGCTTCAACTGTTCGGCATTAGCTGGAGAATTTTGGTATACCCTTTCCTTAAGATAGACCCATAAGAAAAAATCTGGAGGAGTTAAATCTGGGCTTCGTGGGGGCCAATTGATGTCACCCCGTCTAGAAATTACACGTCCGGGAAACAGCTCGTGAACCGCAGCAATGAAAGCGTTAGTTGTATGGCAAGTTGTGCCATCTTGTTGAAACCAACTGTCAACATTGTAATCTGGTCGCTGACGGAGTTCTGGCCCAAAAAACTGCTGTACCATAGCGCTATAACGGTCTAAATTCACAGTTACGGCCCTGCCTCTCGCGTCCTCAAAGAAGTACGACCCGATGATGCTTTGACTTGAGAGTGCAACCCATACCGTGACTTTCGGGCAATGTAACGGTCGTTCGTGAATATTATGCGGATTTTCTTGTACCCAAATCCTGCTATTGTGCTTGTTGACATGCCCATTTAAATAAAAATGGGCTTCGTCACTAAAGAAAATGTTGTCGAAATTACTGACTGCCAGCGACGCAACGGACGACATCTGATAAATGGTATTTTTAAGAAGTAATTTCCCAAACGTCTCCTTTCGTATTTTATAAATAAATAAGTTGTGAGTAAAGTTGTTCGGATATTATTACCTTTTCAAATATTTCGTACCTTTTGAGACACCCTGTATAATATGAATCAAACAAGTTCATTATTGCTGAAACAGAATAAAAATGACAATTAATTTTATAACAGCAGTAAACAAATATTGACCATTACTCAGTGCATTATTTAAAAATCTTGTTTCGTATTTATCATTTAAAAACTTTTCAGTACATTTTACTGTTCATTGCTAAAAGGTTAATGTTTACCTGAACAAATATATTTACAACTGACCCGCTTTTCGCTGTATAAACATTTTCTGCAACCTTATGGGACTGCAGAATTAAATTTACATAGCACCAAACGACTGTTGACCCATAAGAAGGTAGCTTACACTTTATTTATAAACATTACCATAGACTAAATACCTAGACGAACACTGCCGTGCAACGAGAAGCGGGTCTCCCTTGGGACATTTGGTGGGTTTACTGGTTTATGGATTAAAAGTTTGTTTATCCACCATTATATAAATATATATATATATATATACTATGTATCTACATGTATATATAATGGTAGACAAAAAAACTTTTAAACCATAAACCAGTAAATCCACCATATGTCTCAAGGGAGACCGGCTTTTCGGTGTATTCGAGTGTCTGTCTATATCCTTTAGTCTCTGACATTACTAATAAACTTTTGAGGCATAAGAAATGGTCTTAATTACTTGTGATTTTTCAGAAAATTGAGACAAATTTACGGGTCCTCTAATTTTTCATCCTCAAGGTGCGCAGTTGTCGATTGCTTATAATTTTTTCAAAACGATTTGAAATAATAAAGTTAAATCTTGTGGGTACAGTTTCGAAAATATATTCACAATATTGTCCCTGTCACGGCAAAGTATCGACGCGGAATTTTTGAAATTATTTTCAGAAGAAGAAAAAAAAACTGATTGTTCCTTTATTTTTCTATCAAAATTATAAATAAATAAATGTTTACATTTCTATCGATTCATAGAATTTCGACATTTTGTGAATCGGAATACGATGAAAATTATATATTATTAATATTTTCACTATTAAATAATTTTTGAGGCTTAGACGTTTCACTTAATTGATGTCTCTCAGAAAAGGGTACTAAAAAGTAATTTTAACAAAAATGGGTCGTACGATACTTTGCCTGGACAGGGACGATATGAGGTTTGTTTTACCTGTTCTTTTTTTTAGTTTATCGAGTATTGGAGATACGCGAATCCTGACTACCTGTTACGGACTTCGCTGAAGTTTACAGACTTTTTACCCTACCCTACTTTTTACCCGGGCGCACCCGGGCGGCCATTCTGAATGCGCCCCAGGTAGCCATATCGAACACACCGTCTTGTTTGACGTTTATGACTTTGAAGTAGGTCACCTTTCCGTTATCGCTGTGTGGCTGGGATTAACGTGAGCCCCTTTTTGAGGAAAATCAAATAAAATCCGGTTTTATCCCTATCTCTTTATACCGATGAATTTTTGTTAGGAACTCTTAAAGGTAAGTAGGGACAATTTTTCTTATTATTACTATATATTTTGTGTGGGCGTAAATTTCATCATGTGTTGAAATCTAATCATATTAATTGTTTAAGGGCCTAAAACCCAGTCTAATTTATTTGACCTGTCATACCCTTAGTGGTTTATTCATTTGAGACGATTTTCTCTGAAACTATTCGAAGTAAAAAATGTGAAATTTAGCAAAGAGATAGAGTGTGGTGGCCCAATTATAGACGTGAAGTATAAAAAGTTGAATTTTAATTCTGGGGGTTATATCAGGGGGTAAACTGGAAAACTAAAAAATTCAAGGGCATCGTGTAGGGTGTCAAATGAAAGCTTATGGGAGCATGAATTCAACAATATATATGATGTATTTTTTATGCATTTTTTAACATTTTTTGGAAAAAACGCTTAAAAATTGCGGTTCCCCAGCCTTATCACCAAAAGGATCGCTCGGAAAAATCTAAAAAAAGTCGTTAACATTGAAAACTAGGTCTAGATTAAGCCAGAATTATCATAATTGAAACATTCTAGAGCAATCAATTGTTATAAATAATTTAATTGTTTATTTTCTTATAACTGCTGAACCATTTGTTTTAGAGAAAAAGTTTTTCGACAAAAAATATTTCCCACGATGTAAGGAACAACTTCTGGTCTAAGAAGTTTTTCAAAATTTTTAATTTGTCTTAGTCGAAACGTGAGAGCGCTACTATTACTGCTTTCCCCCACCCTTCTTACCAAAAGGATTACTCAGAAAAATTTGAAAAAATCACGAACATTGAGCATTGAGCCGAAACTATCAGAATTTAAAAATTCTAAGGCGATCAGTTGTTATAAACAATTTAATTGTCTATTTCCTTCTAACTGCTAAACCATTGGTTTTAGAGAAAAAGCTTTTAGGCAAGAATATTTCTCACGATGTAAGGAACAACTTTTGTTGTTACAAGTTTTTCAAAATTTTTAATTTGGCTCATTCGGAACGCGAGTGCATTACCAATAATTATAATAATTATCTCAATTTTTTTTAACTAGGTAAAAAAACTAAAAAAGTTGGCAAACTTTTGCCCTTATATTCACTAAAAAAATTGATAACCTTATTTCTGTAATTTTTACTTATTTAAAATTATTTTCTTTTAGAAATATTAGGAAACGGTTTTAGAATAGCAGACCACGAGTCTAAACTTAGAGATGACTTTTAAAATATCAAGTTTTTATTACATACATTTTTATCTAAAATAAAAATAGGGGTATCTATCTCTTGGAGCAATGTTGTAATTCTTCATTTTTTGGCCGCTCTGTATACGCTAATTCAAGTTTCTATATGTTAGTAATATTTTCCCAGAAAGCAGACTTTTTCTAGACTAACTATATTTTCGTAAAATTGTTAATAAAAAGTTTTCCATTTGTAGAAAACACTTTCAGACTTATACCTACATACATAATATGTATACTTGACGAATTTTCTAAAACCTGGCTGGCTTGAGTTAAAAAGTTATATAGAAATTAGTTTCTTGAAATTGTAAACATTTCAAATTTTGAGTAAAGTTAAATTTTGCACGGTTTCTTAAACAATATTAGAGACGTCGAAACAATTTACAAACAGGCTGATATTTTTTTCTGGAGTCACAGGGATCTTACTCAGAAAAAAATATCACCCTGTGTTTTGATTTAAATGTTTTTAATACAGGGTCTCCGGAAAGTCTTAGTATAACCAAATATTTTTGCTATTAGTGAAGAAAGAGACACCAAATGTAATTTACCTTTTTTAATCCCCTTGAGGGGTGACGCTAGGGAGTTGAGGTCAAAAATTTTAAATGCGACCCGGGTCCGGTCGACTTTGGAGACAGTAGATTTTACAAAAAAAAAATCATCAAAAAGTACATACTTTAATAGGTAAATTTCAATAAAAAAATTTGCGGAATATTCAGTGTAGTGATATAAGTTTGTTTATTTGTAATTATCCGCATTTATTTACGTGAAAAAAAAGTAAAACTTTATCTTTTACAAGTAGATTGAAGGAAAATTCGACAAACGTACTGTCCCCAAAGTCGACCCGAACCTGCAACCCTATGCCTTGTATGGCACCTCATTTTAAAAGTCTTCAAATAGAAACATTTTACCGCAAACCCGAGGTCCGTATGTTAATTGGTTTTAGAAATTAAAAATCCTAAAAAAAATTAAAAATTTAAATAACTTCATTTCTGGTATTAATTAAAAAGTTGTTCAAACTGACCATTATGAACTTCGATTTTGCAACTCACTTCTCATATTCTTGAGATTGGCAGGTGTTACTTCTTGACAGAGTTCCAAAATCGACTTTATTACCGCCAAGAAAATTATAATGGTCATTTTGAACAACTTTAAAAGTAATAAGAGAAATAAAGGTACTTAAATTTGTATTTCTTTAACGATTTTTCATCTTTATAGGCTTGCCATTTAAAAAATACGGACCTCGAGTTTGCCGTGAAATGTTTCTTTTTTGGAGACCTTTAAAATGAGATACCACACGGCATAGGGTTGCATTTAAAATTTTTGACCTCAACTCCGTATCGTCGCCCCTCAAGTGGGTGAAAAAAGTTAAATTACATGAAAAAGCATATGTATTAACCAATAAAAAACTTCTAGAATTGGATGTCTCTATATTTACTAATAGCAAAGAAATTTGCCCATACTAAGACTTTTCGGACACCCTATATATTTTTCCAAATAGTGCAAAAATATAACTCTCTAAAAAACTAAAATACTTATTAAAA
Organism: Philopedon plagiatum; assembly: GCA_963971165.1. Taxonomy (NCBI): domain Eukaryota; kingdom Metazoa; phylum Arthropoda; class Insecta; order Coleoptera; family Curculionidae; genus Philopedon; species Philopedon plagiatum. The sequence goes on along the minus strand of OZ020197.1, from coordinate 25,845,665 downwards.
CGTTTACAATAAATTAAAAAACTACAAACAATTCTTTCCACCCTGCATATTCAAAATAAAATCCTTAAGATCATATGAACATTTTTTACCTAAAATTAGCCTAGAACTCACATTCCGAATTTTTTATTAAGGATTTGCAACCCTGTATGGAAACTTTTTAAAAAGTTTTAAAAAATTAAAACCCTCGGAAAGGATCTGCTAAGGATCTTTTAAAAATAGTAAAAATTACACCTACTTATTTATTAAATTTTTCAAAATTCTAAAAATTTAAAATAGCGAGAATAACGCCCTTTTGCATACTCAAATTTTAAAAATGTATAATTAATTCTGCCTTTATATAACTTTCTAAAAATAATTTTTGCTTACATGGACAACTTTTAAAAAAATCGAAAAAACTTATACCAAGTCACATGAAAACTTTCAGAAAAAAATTGTTTTATAAGTCCGTGTATTATTGAATAATTTTGCCAGATTTCGTTGACCCACCATGAACAGTGACACGTGTGTGTCACTTAATATGTCAATGCAGATATCACATAACCAATAGCTCGCATAGAAAAAAAAACTGAATAAACTGAAATAAAATATTTATCCATCTATCTAAGCAAACCTAAGCAAAAAGGATTTTCTTACAATCGTAACGTCACACGACTTTTCTTTCAACTATCAAATAATAGTAATAATTTCGTCGTTGAAAAATGGCTTTTGTACAACATTTTCTAGTAACCAAAAAAATGAATTAGGTGATTCCATAACCAAAAAGATTTAAAAAAAACTTACCATGAAGGAGAGCAGAGCAAAGACTTACTTTAGGATGTGTGCGTCCGGAGTAGCCCGATCTATGCCGTTTCCCATAGGTCGAGTCATAGTACACTGAATGCATTTCTACCCCAAATAGACCCTATGGAAAAAATGGGACGCAAACCCATAAACAGGACACTGGTTCTTCAAAACAGAGAACGACACACCGACTAGTTTATCCCTAAATGGGGAGCAGCGATGGCGATGTTAACTGTCCCGCGGGACGACAGTTCCATCCGGAACGCGCACGAAGCTCCTCACGGACCGACCACCAGGGATAAACTGATCGCATAATGGTCTAAACAAGACGAAATTTTCTGAAATGAAACAAAAAATTTTGGTATCAACAGTTGTACAGTGGGTTGTATTTGTACCAAAAAACTGGCCAATAATTACTTTTGTTAAATATTCCTATATTTTACCTTAACAAAACCAAAACCCTATTAGAGAAGGTATTTTGTTCGCCTGTCTGTCTATGCCAAGCAAAACACAAAAACCATACGAACTGGACAATAAATAAACAAACTTCTCTCTGCGTCGTCGATGAATATTCTCTGAAAAACAAATTGCACTACTTGAGGTGTATAAAAAAGAAGTTAAAACAATATAGTTCTTAAAATTCTTGTATGTTTGCATGTGTTGGGTCTCCGGTGGCCGAGTTTGAGTCTCCGGGGGCCGAGTAGGAACGGCGCCAGCTTCGCAACCGAGAGGCGCGGTTCGAATCCCGCTTCGACCATGGATATTTTGTGATTGTTGGAAGGTGGTAGAGGATTTCTTCCTCGACCGAGGTGGTACCACCCCACACATCCTCTTAAAGGGCTGGTGAAGTCCGTACGGATGTTTCCAGCTCTGGATGTGTGAGTCGGATTTCCCCAGTACACCCACGGTACATAGTACTTAGATTTCGATCTTCGTGGGCTGTCAGAACATAACAAAAATGTGTGTTACAGCTTTATACAAAAACCACTAAAATGATTTTGATTGTTACGTAGCGTGACGTTACACAGTGTCCGCTATTTCGACATAAATCATGGCCGAATTAAACAAAGGTATGATCTTCCCGCAGCCAAAACGCGTCAAAACAGCGCATGTCGACATAAGGAGAATGAAATTGGTTCGGGATCGTAACATTCTAGAAGTGTGTTGTTTAAAATGTCATCCATTTGGCAACATTACCCCATATACTCAATTTATTGGTCTTTAAATTTAAAATATTGACATTAAATGGCACAGTCAGCACAGTGTTGCCACGTCGGTGTCGGTGACCTAAAGTCTAGACTTCAAATCCTCTCTTGAGTTTCCTCTACATGGCGCCACGCAGCAATACGCAATATCATATGTACCTACCTTTGCATTTTCTTCTACCATGGCGTAAATCATATTAGCTACTAAGGCTAAGTTCAAAATTTTAAGCTTTTGCATCTTCCCGCTTGGAATTTTTGACATGCACGCGATCAGTCATATTGTTTGCAACAATAAGTCACGTGACTGTAAAACAAATGTATAAACAAAAAGGTTAAATTTACGAACTTGGCCTTTAAGTTACGTATTTTAGTTACAAATCTAAATTAAGCTGTGGAGCGAAGTTTTTTTTAATTTATCTTTACATCGTCTATCTTTCCACTGTTTATAGTCAATTCTGATTAATTTAAGAGGCCTCATTTTTAATTTGAACCGATTTCGAATAACGTATAATATAATTTTGGCCTACTTTTCGGTTGGTCACCCCAGTGGGACAAACATAAAAAGGTGTTATGATTCCTTTGCTTGCTTTTAAAGGAATGCAGCTTAAAATTAAGGTAATAATTAAATAAAATATGGTCTTCTTTGTCAGAGACGTGCTTTGAGGTTATACAATAATTATAATTTTTTACATGGTGCAAATGTAATATCTGCACAATGATTACCCGCCACATAATATGTACTTCATTTCCAATGCGTATTACTACTATATAGCGAACGACGAAAAAATGTTGAAGCAAAGACGTAGCGTTTGGAAACAATTGCTAACCACTCATCACGTGACTACTGAACATACCCTTGGGGGATTTTTGCAGCGAAGGACGAAAAAATGATGAAACAAAGACGTAGCCTTCGGAAACAATTGCTAACCAGTCACATGACGTATTGAACATCCCTCCTAAACAACCACGTGATTTGCCCAGCTATCTTTACTTTTGAAATGTAAAAAGACGAAAAGAAAACCGACAAGCTCACATTGTAAACTGCTGTCAGAACTGACAGTGACAGTTCCGTCAAGTGCTGGCACATCACGTGGTACAAAACAAATGAAAAGGAGATTTTATCTTTGCTTCAAATTTTAACAACGGGTAGATTGGATGCTAACAATATAGTAGTAGGTAAAACGTATATATTCATTTCTGCTGATTAACCTCTTAAATATACAGACTTTTATAGAGATTTTGTATTTTATTCTGCCTCATATGATATATTAGGCAATTATAATATTAATAAATTAATATCCATATTCTTTAGTCCCGGCACTACCTGTTTTTTAGGCTAAAGGATTAATACGAACATCTTTTATAACTTTAACAAAGCCCAACCTTGTAAATTAGCGGGCTAAGTATATTAATAAAATGTTTTTACAATTTTCGGTTCTTTAAAGTTCTTTTTGCTTTTAAGAAAATTGATGATTCTGCAAAATATTTACAGAATAAATCATATAACATATTTTACAATTATGAAAGTAAAATATTATATTTCACATTGTAATATTTTTCAATTATTCAAGCTACTTTATATATCTTTTTAAAGTTAATTTTGTTGTCAATAATAACATTATCGAGATTTAGTTTTGGTAAAAATTTTACCAAAACTAAATCTCGATAATGTTATTATTGACAAGAAAATTAACTTTAAAATGATATATAAAGTAGATTGAATTGAAAAATATTACAATGTGAAATAGAATATTTTACTTTCATAATTAATTGTAAAATATGTTATATGATTTATTCTGTAAATATTTTGCAGAATCATCAATTTTCTTAAAAGCAAAAAAAACTTTAAAGAACCGAAAATTGTAAAAACATTTTATTAATATACTTAGCCCGCTAATTTATATAAGGCTGGGCTTTGTTAAAGTTATAAAAGACGTTCGAATTAACCATTTAGCCTAAAAAATAGGTAGTACCGGGACTAAAGAATATGGATATTAATTAAGCATCAGCTTTTAATTCAAAATATTGGCTCTATTTTACCGTAAAATAGAGCCAATATTTTTAATTAAAAGCTGATGCTAGTTTTGTTTATAGATTTTTTTATATTTAGTGAAGCATTATTATCAATAGATTTTATTTTTGGCAGTTTTAATTAAAAAGCATCATATGGAAGCCAGCAAAAATATGACTTTTTTCCTATTATTTAAAAATTGCGTACTTTGTTAAAATAAGACCTTATGTGTTGCGGTTATAAATGATTTAGGAAATATCAAAACTACAATGGGTTTTTTGTAAGATTTCACATCGTTCAAAGTTATTTTGTGTAAATGAAAACATTGACCTACAAAATTCAACTTTGTTTTTGTATTCTTAACCAAAATTTTTTCTACCACCCTCTTTAAAAATTTACTTTTCCTCCCTAATTTTAGGTTTCAAATGGTCACTTTTTTTCTCTAGGGAGGAAAAGTAAAAATGAAATAAATTTTTAGGTACAGGTATTTTATTGATTTTAAATTTATAATATTTTTATTATCTTCCTGTACTTCTGTTGGTATGAAATCGCCGTTTGCATCAAAATATTCAATTTTTGGATACAAATTTATTAAAAACGGTGACAAAATTTAAACAGACGTCAAGCCGACTTAAAAATGCTTGATGTTTATTTATGCGTTACTACGTTTATATGTACCTAGATACGACATGAGATGTCTCGAACCAACCAGATTAACTCTATGACTGAATTTAAAAAAAAATTCTTTCTTTTAATTAAAGATCTTGTTAGTGGGCGTTTCAAATGAGCTTATTTGTTGTATTCATTGAAAAATATAAGATCACATAATTAAGCATTTTTAATAAATGCAAATTACTCTGTTTCTTTTATATGGACTTCATGTCCGATTGCAATTGGTGGCAGTTTGTTACAATTATGAAGTAACACAGCTTTAAGACTTAAGTTTTGATGAGTCTATGAAAAGTCTCCAGTCTTGTGGATCATGACATAATCAAGACACCTATTAAACCATCAATGTCCATACATGCCACCAAGTTATTTTTTTTTCATTTAAAAGAAAAGGTGTTAGGCCTTTCTGACGACTTCGGTATACAGATATACTTTTACTTTTTCCTAGAGTAAATTCCACTATTGCAACAGAGATAGCAAAATCTCCGCTTTTTCCTTGGAGAGGTCAAAATCCACTTTGAGTAGGTAATTTTATGTGGCTCTTTACTGAACACTTCAGGACAAAAATCGGGATCATGTGAGGTTGATGGCTTTGCTAAGTCATCTTGTATATTATTATCTGACTCTTCGTCTACATCCTATTCAATGGTGTATTGCTCTGGTGGATTTGGAACAGGAACCTCATCATTACGAGGAATTGAGCGAATGGCAGATCGTAGATTTGGATATTGTAGTGCACTCCCTTTCTTTTTTGTGATACCTTCCTTAGTAGGAGGTATCATACAAAAATAACAATCAGTAACGCGATCTATAGGTTCTCGCCGGACCATTGGCACAGCAAAAGTCATTGAACGTCCTTTCTAATTAATATACAGAAAGCAAAAAATCACACGGCATTACTCACTGCACTTCTGTCACCTGAAGAGCTGACAGCGCGTGTTCAGCGGAGCTCTGGCGACCAAATCAGGTAGGGGCACTGCGACGGCGCCGGCGGTGGATTAAAAAGTCAACTACCTCCCCCTTTATTTTTTATTAGCATTCGTCGTTTGTCAAGAAACAAGTTTAAGTGTTCATTTAATGAAGTTATGCAATAAAAATTTTCGTATGTTTTTAACAACAAACACATATAGCCGCTATATACCTTAAGCCGCGTACAGACCAAGTCCCAATCCAAACCAACGCCAACTCCAACGAATGTGCCAGTAGGCGTTGGGATTGGAAACGATTGGAAAGCATTTTACGATGTCGTCCATACCGCGTTTGTAGTTTCGAATTGGATACCGTTGGATACGGTTCGGTCATTTTCTACGGAAAGAGGTATTTTAATACGTCATCTAGTGATGATGAGTCATTATGTAAAAGTGACGCATTTTTAATTGTAAATTCTTTTCTTAACAATAAGAAAAAGAAACGTCGACCAAGACGCTATAAAAACAGAAAAGTATTAATAACACAAGTAAGTTGCTGGGGGAATTTCGGAGTGATCACAGTGATCATTTCAGAACCTTCTCTCTATTTTTTTTCTTTATTTCAGCAACCTTGTACATAAATTCAGTAGCAATGCTTTGCCAAATATCTATCTTCTTTTTGAAGAGTTTATAATTTATATTGCTAGGATCCCATAATATAGGGTTATCCCGGTATAGTTCAATTAGTTTAAGGCTAAATCATCTGTCCATTTCATATCAAAAGGCGAAATAAACAAAATATTTGTCAAAAACAAAACGCACAGACCCGAGGAATACTTGCCAACGACTGAAAACATTCAAATCTCGTCCACACCAAATCAAACATCTCTTTGAAGTACCGCTCAACGACCGAACGCAAGCCAACGCCAACGGTCGCCTTGGAACCCGTTGGAATGTGTTGGGATATGTTCGCCAACGCCGTACACACCAATTTACATGCTTCCGAATTTCTAGTCACATGTGCCTTGGTGTGCGTTGGAACTTCGGTCTGTACGCGGCTTTACTATTGTTTTATTTACAATTTTTGCAAAAATAAAAAGTATCATCTTGACTGCTCTGATCAAATTATTATTTCATCCAGTTTTATACAATAATAAAAAAAATAACTTCAAACGATAATCAGAGCAGGTTAACTGACTTCCCTTGATAAACGCAAATGAAGTTTTTGTATTCGTTCTTTACAAAAGTAATCTACCGTTTTATATAAACGACATCTGTGCCTCTTACCACATTCCACCTATACCAGCGCGCTAAATTTACCTCATTTAATGCATTTATATCGCACCATTTTCAGGGCAATGCAAAGAATTGCTAGCGGGCTTAACCTTAATGTAATTTAATATATTTATGGGCTGGAGAAATAATTGTAGGTTATAGAGTAAAATTTGGTATAAAGGATGTTACCAAGACACACATTAAAGCAAACTAGATAATTAACTTTTTGATAAAGATAATAAAATGAATAGAAAATTTACCTGCGCATTCAGTTTAGACTTAGATTTAATTTTAAATTAAGATAATAATAATAAATCTTTATTTCAAAATTAGGTACATACTTTTGCATATACGTAAAATGAAACTGCGTCAAAAAAATGGGATAGTCAATTAGTAATTTTTCTAAAAACTCGTCCAAACTATATATATGGTTCAACTAGCATTCTAAAAAATACCTTTTTTAGTTTAAGTTTATTTAGTTGCTTCATGTTCATAGGTAAAGTACTGTAGAATACAATAATAAGCTCCACCCTCATAAGGTGTTAACCTATGCTTCGGATAAGTATAATTTAATGCCCTTGTAGGGTAAGCAGCTTGAGACGCATTACCACTAAATAGTTACCTATTTTTACAAAAAATAATATATATTCCTGCAAGTAGACAGCGGCTACCGTGAGAAGTCTCTTTGTCCTAAATTTACCTCTGCAACTTCTTTTTGATCAGCACTAAGCTTTCGAACTAGCATAATTTTATATGGTCTATACTTAAAATACTTTAACGTTCTTTGAGGTTTTCCATAAGTCAAAATTTTATCTCTTTCATATCTGAGATACCTCACACAATCGCGAATTGATTTTATTGGATTTTTTTGAAAATATAATAAAATCACTAGATCCCTTTTCCATTCCTTTCTGTTCTTCGTTTTCCATTCCCAAACATTGCTCTTTCTTGTAGTCTTCTATTTGTTTTTATTATGGTGTTTAATGATGAAGTTATTTGTCACTCTTCAATACTTTCTTCATATATATTCATATTGTCTTTGAGCCGCTCTAACATTAATGTTATTTTTTAAGTATAATTTTAACATTTTGTATCTCTCATTATTAGAATAAGTCATTTTGCATAAGAGTAAAATTATAAATTCACGGTGACTAAAATATTATTGTCAACCTTGACATTAAATTTGACTCACCTACGAAGAAAATTTAAAAAGGGAGTAGGTATTTCGTTAGCAACCTGAATAGGTACGTTTAAAGTATATTTATGCAAAATAATTTTTAATTTGACATATTTCAAAAACGATTGAAAAATCGCATAGGGTATGTTATATAAAATATGTCTATACACTATCCATTTGGTTTTGAGAATGATGGCAGAAAAATCAATTGAACAAGAATTAACCCTATTGGTCAGTTCCATGGACCGTTTACACCAGAACATATTTTAGTGATCACAATATTCATCATTTCTTTCCTGATAATCATGGAGGAATCAGATTTCTTTCTATCCGTGTTGGCGAAAGTGCATTAGACGAAGACAAATAAAAATAGGATTTGTTCAAATTTTTATCGTACATTCTTTGCTTGTGGAAGTATTGCTGGTTATATACTTCGAAAGATTAGTCATCGCAAAATTCTTTTCTTTCCTGATAAAATCCCAGCGGAATCCGGTTTCTTTCTATCCTTGTTAGCAAAAGGGGCATTAGTAAAAGACAAATAAAAACGATGTTGTTGCCAATAAAAAAGAATAATCAAACAACATCTCATCACAGGCGGCTTTGTTTGTGCGCAAGTATTTCTGGTTGCCTATAGTGAAAGTTTAATCGGAGTTGTCCTCGGAGTTGTCATAAAAAATAAATTTCTAACCTGACAAATTACTTACTTAAGTTTTATGATTTTATAGCAAAAGACCTTTGTTTTTACTGAACACAAACAGCATTTGCAAAAATCTCGTTTTTATTAAACAAAAACAGTGTCAGCATAGCCACATTAACCTTATTATTTTATAGCATTTAAAATTGTTTCCTACCCAAATAACAATACTACCTCTAACCAACAATTTGCACTAAAAGGATCGGAGGAAAAGTATTTAAATAAATAAAGGAAAAATTTCAAAAATGAGTAAATATTTTTATTAGGATCAACAATTTATAATAAGGTAAAAAAATATTCCCTATTCTCCGATATATAATGATAATGGATCTATAATATAGCGTACCTGCGAACAGTGATGTTTGTGTAAGTTAAGGACGCGATAAAAATTGTTTAATCGAATATACCAAGTAGTTTCACAATTTTTAACTGTAAATGTTGAGTCTTAGTTCCAGAAGGATAGATACACTTTGTAATGGCACTGTGACTTCTGCTTTAAACTGAAACCAAACGCTTCTAGGGCGCAATTTTCACCATTTTCTCAATAACTAAAGAAATCTTCGGTAATGCCCACTATTCTCAACTTTATATCGGGTCGGCGTTCCTGTTGCTCATTCCCATAACGCCCGGTCCAAGTAATGAAAAGGAGAACAAATATGTACCTTGGGTAATATTTCAATAGTTGTTAGTCAGTCCCAGACCCAGATTCATAGAACACAGGAATTTAAGCTGCTAATACTTTATATAAACTTTTTAAGTATATTCTTACACTGCAAAAACAACTTATGTCATGGGACAGGCTTGAAATAATATGTCATATTAATCTTTCACATAATCTAACTTTCTACCAGCTGTAAAAATTTTACGAGTATGAGAGAGAAAGAAGACGAGAGAAAAAAATGAGAGAGAAAGGACATGAGAGAGAGACATAATTGACCTCTTCGTTGTAAAATGGGTTTCTGTCATCATTCTCAAAAGTAAATGGATACGGTATAGAAATTCTCCTAGAATCCAAAAATATGATAAAAATCATACCATCCACTTTAAAATGAGCGAGAAAATCTATGCTGTATACTATATTCTTTTTATTCGATGCTCAAATTTTTGCTGATATGATATTTGAATGATCCATAAAAATTCTCAAAAATCTCATATTTGACATTTTTTCCCATCTTTAAAAATGAAAAAGTTATAAGGCCTGTTCACTTTTATTTGGATATTCCTGAACATGTTCTACGAAATTCTTAAATTCACTTTTTTATAATTCTTAAATATATTTTAGTTAAGCAATAAGATTTAATATTTCTCGTGTTGGTAAAAATATGCTGATGCTTTTGTAAAAAGTATGACCTAAGTAGTTCTTGCAAACTACAAATAAGTGCAATGTCATCTCAAAGTCAGGGTAAGACCCCGACTCTGAGCTTGTTTTGTTGTTAAAGCAGAGTGACTCCCCAACGGATAATTTATTTTGACAGAGTCTTCCTGCCCACCAAAACAAGCGAGCCTTGAAAAAAGATTAAAATTTAAATATAACTGATGTTGACTAAGAGCTACCCCAGTTCTTTAAAATAAAATCCTTTTGTTGTAGAAGGTCTGCGACAAAATATCCTTAGAGAGTACTAACGGACTATTATATTAAGACATTATCAGTTATCGAAGTAATAGACTGCAAAGTGATCACTCTCGGTTTTTCTAAGCCGCTTTTAAATACAAAGTTGGTTAGTTGAACATGATCGGTTGAAAGTGATCAATGCGAAAGTGACAGTTTTCAAAAGGATACGGCTTAACACATAATAAATCGTTTGATGGTTCAATTGGCCCAATTGAAGTTCTGTTTTCTTGCTTTTATCGTACGTAATAAAAAAAAATCTATCATAAAGCTGAATAGAAACAGCTTTTGCGTTGTCGAAACACAGACTTTTATTAAAAGTTGAAAATATAGATTTAATTTTATTTCAGATGAAGTTTTTAAATCTATTTTCAATTTAGATATTTGTCTTTTAAATTGATTTTGGAATGACTTGCAGAACAACTTGATAGAAATTGCCGATACAAAAAACACAACGGCATGAATAAAAAATCAATAAAAACAATTAATTTTCAGCGGACTGAACGCTGGAATAACGATAACTCATAATTGAAAAATTAATGACCATTTAAATTTCGAATAATGAAAGGGATTGTGATTCTTCGCCAAGGAAATTCATAAAAGAAATTAGAAATATTGAACTACGGGGATTGTTAATTTCAGCAAAAAAAGATGTCAGGAAAATTTGGGGTTAAAAATATCTACGATAAAAAATTCTGACACTTTTGAACGTATTTAATTTTAATTTTAATCAATATTAAGTGCCCACTAAAGCATGTAACATAATACATTTTGGCGATTTGCTGTAATCTTTGTTTTAAATAGTTTGTCTAAGTTCGCTTAGGTTTGCTTTAATTAATTTACGCCCAGTTTCACCAACACAACCTAAGCAAACCTAAGATCCTAATCAGATGAATTCGATCCATTTTAGTGTCCACCTATACCTACGTCTTACTTGAATTGATCCCGTCTACAAGCTCCTAAGAGAAAGAAAATAACCTGAAAGGTTTAATTCTACATGATAATGAACGTCAATTATGCAGATTTGGTAGACAATGTAGTAATTACCGTTGACAATATGGATTTTGAATATTAATTCGCGCAAATTATTCTGAATACTGTGAAGGTATTAATACAAGACGCAGACACTCGATCTTCTAGGTAGCCGTTGATAGAAAAATCTATTATTATTAAGCAAAACGTCAAATCTCTTTTTTTCTGCACAATAAGGTAGTCATATCGTTACCCTGATTTTCAAACTTCATGTGTCCGAAAATGATGATTTTTCAGCAAGCAAGAAAAACCGTCTAGACAATTATTTGATTTTTGGAATTTTGTTGTTATCATAAAAAAAATGTGTTTCAACTTACTGTTAAAACGTATTTACCACAAACAAGCAGACAGAAAAATAACAAGTTGTGACCGTAGCCAAAAATACCTCAGCCTATACAGAGTTATCAGGTATTCGTTAACGGATGCAATTAACAACCTTTTGAATGAACTTACCTTTTCAAGGTTTTCTTGATAAGTAAGGATTATTTTTGCCCAACGGATGACACTAAAATGACAATCAGGGTAACGATATTAAATAAAAATTAAATATTACTATTTATCTAATAAACTACCACCCTCACAAGTCTTTAATGACAAATTAGATAAAACTTTTGCTGGCTGACAACAAACAAAAGGTACCTGTTTTAGGCGGGATTTTAAAAAATAGCCAATGGAAGAGAAAAAGATACAAATTTTACAATACCGTCAGATCTGAACAGATTTTAGCTGAGATGTTCCTGCAATACTGTGGTGCAAAGTAAGATCATCTTAGGCAGCTCTTATTTAAAATGTATTTTAATATGTTCTGAAGAAATTGGTCGGTACTCATTAAGCAAAAACTCATTGCAACAACGTTAGAAATGTGTTTTCTCCGTTACTTGTAATGTTAGACCAGAAGTAAAACTAACGTTTCATTGAACGCAAATGATCCGTTACATTTCACACCACGCCACATTTTCTGATGCAACGTTAATAATGAGACATTTAATGACATAGAAGGAACGTTTTTATATCAGCTATTGACTGTTGAAATAGAATATTTTTGAAACATCTATTAAACATTTCTTTAATGGTATTAAAAGCAGGTTACAAAAATGTATTATTAACGTTGCTTATTATAACGACTTATTTACAAAAATTCAACGTTTAAGGAACGCAAATATTTCTTAAATAATTCGCTTCTAACCGACTTTTAAAGGATTTTTTCTAACGTTTGTGAAACAAACATTAAATGTAATTCTTTCATCGCATATACAGAGGATATTAGGTAAATCTAAAAGGTAATCCTTATTAGAATTTCGATCTGCGACATAACATAAATCATGACCTCCGACACAGTTATGATGTTTTATTAAAGCTAGGTCATGATTTATGCCAAATCAAAAATCTAATAAAGATCACAGTAAGTGGAACATTGAAGATATGTGGGATTTATTTGATACCAGCTACCACAGGGTTATAGTTACAATTCTTCACCACCTCATTTTTTTTTGCTTATTTAAAGGGAAAAAATATATGAATATTTTTCCAATTTTTATGAGTTGTCTAATATGTATCATGTATTTTTTCTCGTTTTCTTTTATTATTTTATTTCCATAGCCGAGTTTTTTATTATGTTATTTCAAATTCAGTTATTAAGATATATGGATTATGATAATGATCAAAATATAACCAATACTACTCTACAGATGTACAGAATAATGCCTAACAAAGGCGCCTTTTTTATTTTAATGCTCTGACATCTTACAATTGGATACAAATTCAATAAGGGATAAATAAAAGTGTTTCTTAAAAAAAATATATTTGAAAAGAAAAATTCTTTATATTAAAAAAAACTTATTGTCTTTAAACTTATTTCCAGCGTTGTTCAGGTCTAAAAATATTAAAAAGGTAAATTGTTAATTTTACGAAGTCATTAATAATTAATTTAAATATAGGGTTTATAAAACTAACCTTGGCAATATGAACATGGGATATAAAGAACAGGGCCATGATACAGTTACAGCATGGGCATGCGGTGAAATTTCAAAGTTGTATATCTCTGTTCCTACTTACAGGAACCGCACCAAATTTAGAGGTTTTAATAGTGAGCCCACTGGGAATGTTGTGGTAAAGAAAAAAAAACGTTTTGTAATTTGCGAAACAAGTTGAATTTTTGCATTGCTTCCACTTGGAAAAAAATGAACACGTTTAGGTATGGTATTTATTATTTTTTCTGAACAAGTTTTACATCATTTTGTCGACAATTTTTAAATTTTAAGAGAAAAAAATGTGTTAGTAGAAAGTTATGGTCATTTGAATTTTTTTTGAAATTATATTTTAGGTTTCAAAAAATTCAAATGACTACAACTTTCTACAAACACATTTTTTTCTCTTAAAATTTACAAATTGTCGACAAAATGATGTAAAATTGGTTTAGAAAAAATAATAAATAACATACCTAAACGTGTTCATTTTCTTCCAAGTGGAAGCAATGCAAAAATTCAACTTTTTCGCAAATTACAAAATGTTTTTTTTTCTTTACCAAAACATTCCCAGTGGGCTCACTATTAAAACCCCTAAATTTGGTGCGGTTCCTGTAAGTAGGAACAGAGATATACAATTTTGAAATTTCACCGCACGCCCATGGTTACAATAATGATATAAGCAACAATACTTCCTAGCATTTCCTTTTTAATTGTGTTTTATTAGGTCTGCAACAAATTGGAAGCTTTTTATTATTGATTTCTCTGAAAATTCTATTTTTAACAAAAGTTCTATATTCTTATTCTATATCAAATTTTAGAGGGGTCTACAAGGTGTTCAAGAAAGCAAAAATGTTGGTGCAGGAAAACTGAAATTTAGGAATATAAAGATATTTTCTACAGAAAAAGTGAATTCCCTGTTAATTTTTATAACATCCTTTACACAAAATTAGCTTTTCTGATCTCTGTAACCCCGAAATTTTGCATCAGTTAATATTGTTGGAGAAATGGTCAATCGCTCTTTTTACCCCCCCCCCCCCCCATTAAGTTTCCTAACAACTCTTACACAAAATTATATTTTTTGACCTTGATCGCACCATTTCTGGAAAAATTGCAAATCGCTCCTGCCCCCTCTTTAATTTTTTAACCATTTGTTAATCTGTTAGACAAAATTAGATTTTTTGACCTCAATATCCCCGGAAATGGCACATTTAATATTTTTGGAAAAGTTCCCAGCAGCTCCTTTCTATTTGCCTTTCCTCGGTAAAATTTTTAAACATATGTTAGACAAAATTAGATTTTCTGACCTTAATATCCCCAAAACTGACATAGTCGTTATTATTTTTGGAGAAATTTTAATTTTATCCCCCCTCCTTGAAAACTTTTTTTACATCTGTTTGACAAAATTGGATTTTCTGACCTTAATAACCCCTAAAGTGGCTTACTAGTTGACATTTTTGGAAGAAATTGTCAATCGCTCTCTTTTGATCGCCCCTTCCTGTTATTTTTTTTACAATCTGTTAGACAAAATTTGATTTTCGGACCTCAATAGCCCCAAAAATCATGCATCTAACAATTCTGGAGAAATTCCTAGCCGCCCCTTTTTATCTCCCCCTCCACGGTATATTTTTTACCCACTGTTAAACAAACTTAGATTTTCTGAGCTTACTAACCCCGAAAATGACATATTGGTTAATATCTAGGAAACAGTTCCAGCCCCTTCTTTTTACTACCCCCTCCCTCCACCAAGTTAATTGCCTTTACATTTATTACAAAAATTGACCTTAATAACTCCGAAACTGGCATTTTAGTTCACATTTTTGGAATTGCCAATCGCTTCCTTCTTACACCCCTCCCCCCTGTTAATTTTTTTACCATCTGTTAGACAAAATTAGATTTTCGGACCTCAGTAATCCCGTAGTTTTTCAGTACATTGTCTTTCCAAGGGCATCCGTTCCTGGACTGTAATATTCGAATCGAGTCTCTAGTTACATCCATAACTATGTTAGCTTGCGCCCGAGATCTCGTCCGCGCTATAAAAATTTTACTCCATTACAAACTTTGAACCCCCATTTTACTCCCTTGGGGTTGATTTATTAAAAACTGTAAAACATGTCTCCAAACATTTATTTTATAGATTACTTCTATTCTATGTAGTTTTGAGTTAATAGGACCATCTAATTTTTATTCTCCATACAAAGCTTGAACACCTGTTTCACCCCCTTCGGGGTTGAATTGAAAAAAATCTCTACTCACTGAGTCTCTACATTATAAAGTAAAGCTAAGGAACAAATTTCATATTTATAGCCTCAGCGGTTTCGGCTCGGCGATGATGAATCAGTCAGTCAGTCAGTCAGAAATTATCCCCCGGCATTCGTCATTATATTTTCAGTAACGTGGAACGCGTATGAACAACAGATACTTATTTAAAAGTAAAAATTAAAAATTGTACGTCAAACGTTTAAATGTTTAAGTATTCCATATTCAGATTTAGAGTCATAGCCTGTTACTTAAAAAAAAATTGGAGGAATCTCGAAGTAATTTCCAATTTCGTTTTTTATTATTATTCAACTTAGGCAGATATTCAACTAGAGCAAAATAAATCATACACAGATATATGCGTAATATTTGAACAATTTATTTAAATCGACGTTAATTTAATTAAACTTCTTTTTTAAGGAACCTCAGACTCTACTGCAAGGATCTTCCCCCGTCAAGAAGAAAACACAAGACGTTTTTCTGGGATATAGTATTTTATTTGACAGAATGTCTCGCAGTGCCAGAATTAAGGGATCCGGAAATTTTAAGCTCCAGTGACGATGAAGAAATTAGTGAAACGGATATAGATTTTTAATTAAAGTTCCTAAATATTGTAATTTCGGCTTTATGGAAAAACTGTAAAAAATGTATCTCTTTTTGTTTAATTCTTATCTCTTGAAAACCATTAAGAACACTTACACTATGCTTATATATACTTTATATTTTTTTAATTATGGCCTCTTTTAGAGCCGGTCCTGTAGTTCAACGTCTAGATAAAAATGATGTCCATTTTATTATTGTAATAAAATGGCGTTTATACTAATTGGCATCGTATCTTATTTCTCTCCAGTAGACGAAGCATATGACACTTCAAGCAAAATCCGATGCGATGCAGATGAGTGTGTTTAGTCCCTAAGTTCCGTAGCACTAAATTGTATTCCACTTTTTTCTTGACACTCACGCTATAGATATTGGCATTAAATCCACTAGACTCTTCTAGATAAAATAAATCAATTGAACAAAATTTAAATTTATTGTGATATTTATTTCATATAATATTAAAGACAGATAGATTACCATAAACGCTAATATAATCAGAAGAAATAATAACATCATCATATTTAAGAATAACAATCAAAACTTTTCAAACATCAACAATAAAAATTAATTTATCTTTTTGTTTGTACTCAAAGGTCCTGATTACAACTTTTATGACAAAATCCTCAGAGGATATTATAAAAGTTTTATGCGGTCGTGCTATAAACATTTAGCTTTAAGGGTGATAGAAAGAATTGGTAGAAATCTGAATAGAACTTTTAAAATATATTTTTAAAGTATTATTGGTTATTTTCGTTTGGCGGAGTCTACAGGGCGTTACAAATTCGATGTTTATAATTCAAACCTATACCGTATCCATTTGCTTTTGAGAAAAATGATATAAACCCATTTTACAACGAATAGATCAATTATGTCTCTCTCTCATGTTCTTTCTCTCGCGTCTTCTTTCTCTCTCATACTCGTAAAATTTTTACAGCTGGTAGAAAGTTAGGTTATGCGAAAGATTAATATGACATAATATTTGAAGCCTGTCCCATGATATAAGTTGTTTTTGCAGTGTAAAAATATACTTAAAAAGTTTATATAAAGTATTAGCAGCTTAAATTCCTGTGTTCTACGAATCTGGGACTGACTAACAACTATTGAAATATTACGCAAGGTACATATTTGTTCTCCTTTACATTACTTGGACCGGGCGTTATGGGAATGAGTAACAGGAACACCGACCCGATATAAAGTTGAGAATAGTGGGCATTACAGAAGATTTCTTTAGTTATTGAGAAAGTAGTGAAAATTGCGCCCTAGAAGCGTTTGGTTTCAGTTTAAAGCAGAAGTCACAGTGCCATTACAAAGTGTATCTATCCTTCTGGAACTAAGACTCAACATTTACAGTTAAAAATTGTGAAACTACTTGGCATATTCGATTAAACAGGCAGGTAAGCTATATTATAGATCCATTTTCATTATATATCGGAGAATAGGGAATATTTTTTAACCTTATTATTGTTTATCCTAATAAAAATATTTACCCATTTTTGAAATTTTTCCTTTATTTATTTAAATACTTTTCCTCCGATCCTTTTATTGCAAATTGTTGGTTAGAGGTAGTATTGTTATTTGGGTAGGAAACAATTTTAAATGCTATAAAATAATAAGGTTAATGTGGCTATGCTGACACTGTTTTTGTGTAATAAAAACGAAATTTTTGCAAATGCTGTTTGTGTTCAGTAAAAACAAAGGTATTTTGCTATAAAATCATAAAACTTACGTAAGTATTTTGTCAGGTTAGAAATTTATTTTTTATGACAACTCCGATTGAACTTTCACTATAGGCAACCAGAAATACTTCCGCACAAACAAAGCCGCCTGTGATGAAATGTTGTTTGATTATTCTTTTCTATTGGCAACAACATCGTTTTTATTTGTCTTTTACTAATGCCCCTTTTGCTAACAAGGATACAAAGAACCCGGATTCCGCTGGGATTTTATCAGGAAAAAAGAATTTTGCGATGACTAATCTTTCGAAGTATATAACCAGCAATACTTCCACAAGCAAAGAATGTACAATAAAAATTTGAACAAATCCTTTTTTTATTTGTCTTTGTGTAATGCACTTTCGCCAACACGGATAGAAAGAAATCCGATTCCTCCGTGATTATCATCGTAGAAAAGATGAATATTGTGATCACTAAAATACGTTCTGGTGTAAACGGTCCATCGAACTGACCAATAGGGTTAATTCTTGTTCCGTCATCATTCTCAAAAGTAAATGGATACGGTATAGTAAACGATGAGAAATATAGCAAACGTTCTGTTGGGAAAAAGTTGCACAATTCATGGTTAGAGGCAGCTTCTTATTATTTACAACATTTTCAAAAATAAAATCCTTAATTTTACAGTTCGATGGTAAAGAATCAGCAGCCATTAGAGAAAGGCAGATCGAATTTCAAAATGGACAAGTAAAAGCAAATTTAAAAACTATCCATAGTAATTACGCGGAATTAATCAATGCCATATAAAACTTACAAAATACTTCATTATCCTTTGGTGAATCCTTGCGAATAGTAGATGACGTGCAAAAAGTGCCACAGAGTTTACATGACGAGACAGGTATTTGTGCTAGAGAAAAGTTTTACAGTGTTATAAGAAAAAAATTTGCCAAACTAAGACAAATGTATAGTAACAGTGCTCACTGATCCATTAAATAAGTTCAGAAACCATATGAACTATGCAAATATAACATCTGCAGATGTCGAACGGTCGCTTTCTTTATATAAAAACATTTTTTCGCCGTATCGCACATCGCTTAGGGAAGCGACTGTAGAGACATACACCATGCTGCAAATTTTAGCTGATCCAATATGGATATTTAATTCTAACTCGGTAAGTATTACATATTTTATAAAGTATTATTATCACTATTTATCACCCTTATGTAGTTGCTTATACAGGGTGTTACAAAACAGAATTTTAATTCTGGGGGTTAATTTCAGGGGGTAAATTGGGAAATGGAAAAAAATTCAACGGCATCGTCTGTGGTATCGTGTACGGTGTCAAACGTAAGCTTACTGAAGCATGAATTCAACAACATATATGATGTATTTTTTTATTGCATTTTTTAAATATTTTTTGGCAAAAATGCTTAAAAATTGCTGTCCTCCACCCTAATCACCAAAAGGATCGCCCAAAAAAATCTGAAAAAATCATGAACATTGAGAATTAGGTGTAGATGGCGGAAAAGTTATCAAAAAGTTGAATTTTGATGCTGGGGGTTAATTTCAGGGGGGTAAGTTGAGCAATGGAAAAAAAAATCAAGGGCATCGTGTATGGTGTTAAATGAAAGCTTATTGAAGCACAATTCAACAATATATATGATGTATTTTTTCACTGCATCGCTATTTTTAAATTCTGGAATAACGCTTAAAAATTGCTCTCCCCTACCCTTATCGCCAGAAGGATCGCTCAGAAAAATCTGAAAAAATCATAAGAACATTGAGAATTAGGTGTATATTGAGCCAAAATTACCAGGATTGAAAAATTCTAGCGCGGTCAATTGTTATAAACGATTAAATTGTTTAATTCCTTATAACTGCTGGACCATTGGTTTTAGAGAAAAAGTTTTTTGACAAAAAATATTTCTCACGATGCCGCGATGTAGGGAACAACTTTTGTTCTAACACGTTTTTCACAATTTTTAATTTGGCCCACTCTGCTGCGCGCATACGCGACGGGATACGGCGTTAGTGCCGTCGGCGGCGGGTAGCGCAGCAGATGGACGGAGATCGGGTGGCAAGTTTGGGTGGTGCAAGTTTGCTCAGGTTAAGTGGGAAGTTGATGGCAGGGGACACTAATTGTGCAAGTATAGCTTGCAATTGACCGATGTTGTCAAAATCTAATATTAGGAAAAAACGTTCAGATAAAGTTGAAAGACATATTTAGTACTGGTTTAAACTAAGGTCTTCTAGTTGATCAGATAGATGTTAACAGGCTTGTAATGTCATTGTTAATAAGAAGTTATTAAAAATTTATGAGTTATTCTAATGTTTCAGCGATTTGCTTGGCTTCCCAATGATTTTCATCTTGGAACGAGTCGCTCGAATGAATTTAGTTCTATTATTGTCGAAAGAACGTACTAAAATTGCCCTTTTTTATAAATTTGCGAAAAAGCTCAGAAACAAATTCATAGTGTAAAACTTAGTTGTCTTATTCGTACACTCGTCAATTTAAAAATTTTGATCAAAATATCCCACCGTAAATACGCGGCCCAGCACATGCTTGTACTTCTTAACGTCAAATGGAGGCAAAGCCGATTGTCCTAAATATTATATTAGTACAGTTTGATAAATACTGAAATCAGATACAATACCTACCTACTTTACAATTTTTAAAATTATTTTAAAACTGATGGCAAACTAACTGTTAAATTTTAGAAACATCTTTTAGTTATATTGAAAATAAAGAACTTTATAGGAGGAAAATTATTTTAAGAGTCAACCAAACAAAAATACATTTAAACACAGTAAACAGCGTTTTACTGCTTGCTCATGTAAACCATTCTAAATCGTTTAGAGTTATTTGAAATATTAATAGTTTTCTTTACTAACTTTCTTTTTACGATGATTTTAGGTAGACGTTTAATTCGATCTGCCACATTTAAAATATATTTAAATTTAGTGCACTCTGTATATAATATTGTCTACAGACTGCATAAATAATGAATACCATAATTTTGTCTTACTACTATTCTTCAGTGTCTATAAACCTAAAATATTAGATTCAACGTCTGTCATTACAAGAAGATAATCACTAGTGAGAAAGGTAGATAGGTACAGTAAACCTCCATATATAAAACTGACTGATTTACTGACTTATCAACGCACAGCCCACACGTCTAGGTCTAGAAACTTGAAATATTGCACAGAGGTTTCTCATGTAATGGAGGAATGCACTAAGAATGGGTTTTTAAAAATTCAATCCCTAAGGGGGTGAAATAGGGGTTCACTCATTGTATAGAGAAAAAATTCCATTAACTCGAAACTTCATAGAAGTACTCTAAAAAATAACGTTTATATTCACTAAGAAGGTTTAAGATTTAGTGCTGGTTCAAATTAAGATCTTATAGTTTTTAGATTTTTGTCCAGCCATTGTTGATAAGTCGTCATTAAATACTTGTGAGTAGTGATGGATAGAAAATTCTGAACCCTCCGTCCTCCGGAGGGATCATATCTCCGGAACCAAAGGGCCGATCAACATCATTCTATTTTTAAACGATGTCTGACGTCATCCTGAACACGTGAGCCGTGTCAGTTTTTAATTTTGACGTTTGACCAGGGACCGTTGACAAGTGACAGGTGACATTTGACGTATGACATCTGACATTTATATTGCTGACGGAGGACGGAGGCTTCAGAATTCTCTATACATCACTACTCTTGTGAATTATTCTGATGTTCCAGCAATTTGTTTGGTTTTCAAATGAATTTCATCTTGGAACGAGTTGCTGTAATGAATTTAGTTCTATTATTATCGAAAGTACGTACTAAAACTTGCCCTTTTTTATAAATTTGCGAAAAAGCTCAGAAATAAATTCATAGTATAAAACTTAGTTGTCTTATTCTTACACTTGCGTTGGTTTAAAACTTTTGTTTGGCAAATTAGGACGAACTAGCGTTGGAGCATTTGACCGTTAATATTTAAATACGTGTTTTACATTTTCAACACATCAACCCCCAAGGGGTTGAAATGGGGGTTCAAAGTTTGCAATAAAATAAAATTGTTATACCGCTGACGAAGTCGCGAGCGCAAGCTAGTATCAAATAAGTGTTAAGTGCAAGTTAATTAAATGACAAATTATGGATTAAGTAAGTGAGCGAATGCTGCAAAAAACGGGTCGATAAATTTGACTAATATTATTTTATTGTTGCCTTTTATTTCGGAATTTAAAAATAAAATAAGGAAACGAGACATAACGGTGGTACATAACAAATAAGTAAGTGTTTCGCAAATGAGACAAAACGACGAACGTAAAAAATAAGTCAAAATTTTACATAAGTGGGACATAACAGTGTTACGTTTTGTTCCTTCCCTTGGGATCCGTCCGAGACCGGAAGCACTGCGGCCACTCGAGGCCTATTGTGCCTACCCAATAATTTTATCGCACCCACTCTGTTATCCCAGTTCCCTGCACTAGCTTGCACAGGTTTACAAGGGGGTGGGTTATCACTTCCTCCGGTTCTAGCTTTGGTTGCCCGAATAATTGGTGGCGCTTGCGATTTAGAGATTCGCAATTACAGATGATGTGCTGAACTGTTTCCCTTCCGCATAGTCTGTAGCTGAGGTCTCCCTGGTACATTTTCATTTTGTTAAGGTGGTCCTTTACAGCCATGTGTCCTGTTAGTACCCCTACGATTGTCCTCAACTGAATCCTGCTAAGGTTTAGTAGTTGCCCAGTGATTTTAGGACTAGAATTTCCTATGACAACTTTGCTGTGGTTTAGTCCCTGTACTTTGCTCCAGGGGACTTTATGTTGATATTTGATCCATCTTTTTACCGCCTCTCGTACCGTGCATTTAGGTACCTCGAGAGACGGTCCTGGGCCAATATATGGTGGAGCCGATCCTTGAATTGCAAGTTCGTCGGCTTTTTCGTTGCCAGTGATGCCCTTGTGTCCCGGCACCCACAAGAACTTGACTGAGTTTCTGGTAGCAAGCACGCCAAGATCGTCCATACACTCCCATACCAGTCCCGATGTGACCTTTTGGCATGAGAGTGCCCTCAGAGCGGCCTGCCTGTCCGAACAGATTTAGATCCGCTTATTGGAGTAAGCCCTTCCATTATTTTCTAGTGCGCATTGTAGAATGGCGTCGGTTTCGGCTTGGAATACCGTGGGACATTTCCCCAAAGAAAAAGACATGTCTTTTCTCGGTCTGACCCCATATACCCCTGCACCGGTTCCCACCTCGGTTTTTTATCCGTCGGTGTACCATGTGATTGCCTCAGGAGGAAACTCTGGGTTGTTTGCCGCCCATTCCCTTCGATCCGTTATTATTACCTCGAAGGGAAACAATGTTACGTTACAAAGTTATGTAATTGAGTTGGACATTTTGACTTTCCATTGACTTACATGTGACTCACAATGTTACGAAGAATCTATAACAACTTTACGTAACTGTTTTGGAGTGTAAAGAATTCTTTATTTAATACTCGTAATACTTTTTATAAGACTTTGTAAGTGAGGCTGCGAACTTTTCCAGTTAAAATGAACATTTTTACTATATAAAAAATATTACGTTTTAAAACCGTCCGTCCCGTTAAGCCAACA
Organism: Philopedon plagiatum; assembly: GCA_963971165.1. Taxonomy (NCBI): domain Eukaryota; kingdom Metazoa; phylum Arthropoda; class Insecta; order Coleoptera; family Curculionidae; genus Philopedon; species Philopedon plagiatum. Next base: position 25,822,203 of record OZ020197.1, on the reverse strand, counting down.
AAAAACCGTAGACAGGAAAAACGCAAACGCTTAAAGGGCCTATTTGCCGCCGGGTCAGCATAATGGGATTATCTTCTTGCAACTTGACTTCATTAACGTAGCATTGGTGTTTTTTGCTCGGAGACTCGAAGGGATTTAGGGGCGCTTTTGAACCTAACCGAATCTTATTGATCACAATATTGCTATAAGACAATTTGGGACTTCACAAATAAAATTGGGAAAGTGACAGTTTGTTTACAAATAAAATTGGAAAAGTGTCTGTTTTCTGTTGAACGCATTTTACTAGAGGAATTATTTTGCTTTAAAGAGTGGGTCAAGAAGGGATTTACAACTTTTCTGTGAAGCATTTTAAATTGTTGTGTGTTATATTAGATTTTAATATATTAAAATAGGGACTATAATAAAAAAAATTGTTTAACGATATTATGAAACAAACTTTATTGCAAATTTTTAGTACAGCTTGCAGTATTACTTATTGTACAAATTCCGTCGATTTAAAAATATCTATGAGAATCTGGAGTTCTGGTAACCACCTAAAAATGTCTTATACAATAAAGATTCGACAAATAATGTTAAGACCGCTTTTCTCCGGGCTATATACCAGATTTCTTCTAACACGGTTGGGTAGCCAAATACTTTTTCAGATCACAAGAAACTACCAGGAAAAGGAAAGTTTTTTCTATTTGTAAGAAGTCGCTACTTGCACACCGATATCGAACTCTTTAGTTCTCAGCAGTAAAAGATAGACATAAGTAAGGCACCTGTTTAGCTCTGATTGTATAAGGCAGGGGTGGCCAACCGGTCGATCTCGATCGACCGGTCGATCGCGGCTATTAGTCCAGTCGATCGTGGCAAGGCTAAAAATATAAATACGTAGAATAGACTGTTGTGTACTGAACTGTGCTGTTTCATTTAAGATTTCAAGAAGTATGTAATTGGTAGATCGCACAGGGTGTCGTCAGTGAACAGTAGATCTTGGGTCTAACCAAGTTGGCCACCCCTGGTATAAGGCTTCTTCAGATGATTAAGAAAAGTCTTGATTCTAACGCAGAAACACATAAACTCATTCATGACAGACAGCCCGGAGAAGAAACTGATATGGTCAAAAAGGGCGCACTGGATGTTTTTTGCCTCTCATTCTTATTAACCATATTAAATAAAACAAAGTAAGAAGAAAATACATTTATTTGACGAATGGGAAACGCCAATAGAGATTGGGCGGTGTCTAGGGATATCTAGGGATTTGGTACACAAAATTTGGAGACGATACAAAATTTCATATGGCAACAGTTGGCAAATGGTACAATCCAAAATTATTAAAATTAATTTGTAAGGAAGCGGTTAAAAAATAATACATTTATTTTCCTGGAAAACTAAATATCTTGAACTTCGTTTTTTCCGTTTTCTTTTTGTATTATAAGACCTTATATATTTCCAAATTTTCGGGCTGCAAAAATAGGAGTACTGTAGGTAAGTGATATTTTTTTACCCAGGGAATTATCTCTAAATTTTGCGTCCGGGGCGAATATGATATGATGAATAAAACCCAGTACTCGATAGTAAAAGTAAAAAAAAAAACTGTGAACTGACAGATAAAAACTTGTGTGATTTTAATGTACCAAAATATTTTATACGATTTTTGCACATTTTGATTTTGATCATATATATCAAAAAGAATGCCGCTTAAAATAAAGGTTTTGGAATGTGTAAACAAAACCCCTTCCAATTATATACATACTTAAATTACAAACTTCGAGCCCCCATTTCACCCCCTTAGGGGTTGATGTCTAAAAAGTTATAAAACATGCGTTTATTGCTTAGAATACTTTTACGTAGTTTCAAGGTAATAGAACCGTATAACAATTTTACTCCATTACAAACTTTGAACTCCATTTCACCCCCTTAGGGGCTGATTTATTAAAAACTGTAAAACACGTGTTTAAACATTTACGTTCAGATTCACTAAGAAGGTTTAAGATTTAGTACTGGTTTAAATAAAGATCTTATAGTTGATCAGTTATGTTTTGACAGGTTTTTGTCCTGTCATTGTTAATAACTCGTCATTAAAAATTTAAGAATTATTCCGATATTTTAGCGATCTGCTTGGATTCCAAATGATTTTCATCTTGGAGCGAATCTGCATCTTATTGCTAAAATGTTAAATCTTATAGATGAATAAAATTTTCAGCGTAAAAAGCAGTTTATTAATTAATAGTCCATGTTTTGGTTGACAATGCAATAAAATATTATTTTCGTAAAAAAGAAAATTATCTGATACTAATTTTATTATTACATGTTTATTATATAAAATAATATAAAATGAAATTCGTTTGGTTAGTTACACGAAAAATGTGTTTAGCTGTTAACACAGCAAAGTAATTTCAATTTTAAATAAAAGAGGAAACATGTGAAAATAGTAGCCATTAAGGCTTATTATTTGAAATATTTATGTTCAGCAATTTATTGAATTTTACCCACAAAGTAATATATACTGCTTGACAATTTTCAATACAAATTAAAATACATGACGCAAAACCATATCTACCGTGTTGTAGAGAGGAAAAACAAACCTGCAGAAAAGAAATGAACAAACATTTTAAATGGTGCACATGCATATTGTACAAACCATAAGATTAGAACTCATCATGTAATCTCGGTGATGAACAGTTTAACCGGAACAATCTTCATCCGCACGTCAGAAAAAAAGGCTGTATAGTCAGTTGAGCTAGTTAAACTGTATATGCTTTTCGTTTAGCCACCTGCTATTAACTAAGAACATCGAGAAATGTTGAAATCATATACGTCACAGCAAAAAGTTGGTTCAATACGCATTATCATTCTTAATAAGAAAATTTAAAATAAAATTTACTAATATGGCATACGAACATTTTGAAAATTGGAGGGAAAAAAATACAAAACTGTTTCGTTAATTTTTTTCCCCCTTTTTTCTTCTTCTTTTTTTCTTCGTCTTTTCCCAATTTTATGAGTTGGCGTTATCTTTTAATCATATCCACAAAGCCTGGTTCTGGGTTTCTTGTTATATTAAACCTCTTTTCACTAAATCATTCTTGTCTATATCCACCGGTCTCCGATTAGGTCTTCCTCTACTTTTATTACTCCCTTTTTACACTTCAATGGCCCTTTATCAGTATTATCATTACTTTCTACTTAAAAGGTGTCCGTACCATTAAAGTATTCTTTCATCTTTTTAAATATTTCTAAAACCCTGGTTTCCTAAGCTAATTTCGACTTCCTCTGCCACATATCAATCTTAATATTTTTTTTCTGTTACATTTAATCTCCTTTTATTCACTTTCATTACTGGCCCTGTACATACAACTTCGCAGCTTTTGCGATTGTGTTAGAAACTATTTCTCTCCTCCTCGCACCAATAGTATCTACAGTGACATATTAGATCCCGATTAAAAAAGCATTCTTGCGTACAGTTATCAATTGCCTATACTTCTTGTGGTTAGCAGGAAAAGACAACTGCAGTAAATTTATGTACTGTTCTTTGGCCATTCTGTAAAGCACGTAAAAATTTTGCGTCATTTTACTGCAGTTGTTTAGCAGCAACTGATGCAAAAATATAAATAATGTCAGCAACAACCATCAGTTCTATACTGTATTTTTTATTAGTTTTCAACCAGCCTGTTCTCTCAAATTAATTTTTCGTGACATATTTCTCCCCATATTTATGCACCTTATCGCCTGAATGAGAATCAGAAGACTAATTTGTATTATTTGTATTGCTATGAATACATATTTAAGTTAAATAAAATAAATAAGTATTTGTTAGAAACTGTACTTAACTTTTATACAGTGTGTCCAAAAAAGAATGCAACATACCTCCAAACTGTTTTGTTACTGATTTCTGAAAAGATTATTATCAAACTGAAGACCAATGTATCAAAAATTATGTAAAGTTGTTAGTAGGGATGCAAATGGCGTTTATTAAAATTCATCAAGAGTAATGTACCCTTATTTCTAGAAATATTGAAAAAGGTATAAAAAAGCCATTTTAAATTAAAAACGTAAACCAATTATTATAAAATCTGAGGCAGATATATTAATTCTTTTCTATTGTTTTTTCCAAAACGTTACACGACTGGTTAATTGTGATATTTCGTACCACGAATCTACGTCGTAATAGTTTAAGAAAAATCTTAGGAAAAATATAAAATTAGACATTATTTCGCACCACTACAATTACATAGCTGACTTAATTTAACCCAACGCAACCTCTCAACTCTACGCAGAAAAGGGAAACATCAGGCTTTCGCTTATCATACGAAAGCTCTTTTGAGACATTTGGTAGCTTCACAAATTTTCTAGCCGTTTTTCTGGCTTTATCTTGTGGCTTTAATTATTATTTAATCGGTTCCTTACAGATAGATTAAATATTCATTACAATTGAGGGAAAATTGGAAGTAAATAAAATTATAAATGACTTAAATTTGTAGTTAATGTTACAAATAAAATACTGCCACGAATATACAACTAGTTATTGCTAAATTTTATTGATGTCCCATTTAGTCTATTTAGGGTTACGACTTTAATACAAAAAGTGTGCATGAATTGCAGATAAATAGCCACTTGGCATGATTTGTACCAAGCCCAATTACAGATAAAGCCAAGTTATGTCGGCATAGCCACGTACGCTAAGGTGGATCGAATTTTTTTTTCTTATTTGATATCGGCCAGGCTGGCAAAAGTTGCCAAATGTACAGGTAAATATTTTTCGGCGAAATAGAAAAATTTGGCACATCCCCTTCAGGTGCCCCACCCATACTAAAAAATTAGTTTTCAAAAAAAAATTCTTTTGGACCTATGTGGAAATTGTTCAGATATGTGTAAACAGTGCGGGTACAAAGATTGTAGACAGTTGAATTGTTTTTGGAGGCGCCCCAAGTAATTTAAATAAGAATTAGCATATTTTTATGTAATTTAGAACAACAATATCATACCTTTTGTTATCTTTCTGATTAAATAAACTTTTCTAAACGGTGTTGTATTTGTATAGTATTATTTCTAGTACTTATTTTGCCCTTTTATTATTTTTTTGTTGTTCCAGATATAACAAAACAAAATGAGTTCAAGCAAAATTTTAAACCGGACTTTATTCAACTATGGATTTATTAGGACTGGATACGGGATGAGTTCACATTCTTTGAAGCCAAAACAAACCATTCTAAACGACACTGTAAACACAATTTGTAAACATTGGCCACATCTTATTTTAGCTTGCATTTTTGTACAAAAAAAAACGTTAGAAGCATCACAAGATTTACTAAAAGTAATAAAAGCCCTAAAATATTTTATTTTTCTGCTAAATAATAATAAATTTAAGTTAAAAAGGTTTTATTATTTATAGCTTATGTTATTTCTAAAGGTGTTTATTTAAAGTCGCTCCGAGTCATTTATAAATCTATATAAATCTATCCGTCCCACTTTTTCTTTTCTAGTTCATTAGACAAAGACGTACGTGTAACCGAGTGTTCAGACCGAGGTTCAGCCGTGTTGCTAAACAACCATAATAGACAGCAACACTTCTGAGCTCCAACACTCCAATGCTATGTTATCTCTTTCTACTACCATTCTTGATTCAATTACGTAGTAATTCGTAGTCTTATCTATGTTCGTAGTTCGTAAACTGCTCCCCCAAGATAATAACAAACAACAAAATATAATGCTTCACGCTCGATACGCTCACAGTATACAGATATCGAATCCTTATTATAATAAATCCATGTATTCAACAATACAATAGGTCAGGTCTACATGGAAATAACATGCACAAGCTTGATTTTCAACGGTTGAACCTACAGGTCTAGTAATAAAATAAAGCGACAAACCACTGTATATTTTATTAAAAAAGTCAATTTAACTGAAAATTAAAAAGCATAGTTTTTTAAATCGCAGTCTTGAAAAGCATATAGTTTAAACAGCAAACAGATATTTATAATGCCCCGAAGTATGTTTATTTTGCCCGATATACTCGTTTCGCTTTTTATAAAAGGAGATATTTCCGGCATTAAAAACACACTAAACATGTTTTATAAATGAAAAAAGTTTAGTTATGAAAAAGTTAAATAATTAAGCCTCTATGATAAAGCGAAAAGTTTGAAAGCAGGTTCGCATATTTATTTTTTAATATCCTGGAACATAAATACTGTTTTTCCGTTTTCCCTTACACAAAAATAGTAGAATAAATTTACATAGTATCAATGTTTGTGAATACATTTTTTTAATGTGGTATTTGAATAAAAAAGGTCTAAATCAAGGTATATTGATAAAAAAAAGTTGGTTATGTGTTTCCAAAATATTTTAAATGCCTTTAATGTATAAGCAGCTGCGCATATTTGAAACGAGATGTTCTTTTGTGAAAAATTAAACATGGTAAATTATTACCTCGTAAGTAGTATACAGTAAAAATTCCAACTGATTAACCGCGATAGATGTCTGATTAAGTATCTCGGTTCAATTAAGCGGACAGTCGTTCTAGAAAAGATGTCGATGTCGTGTCGTCGTGACATGTTGCTTAGGTTGGGTTTGCTTAGGTACATACATAGGTAAAATACAGTCACTTGGTTTAACCTCAGAATTTAAAACTGATTCGGAAATAGGCAAGTGGCTAAAACATATTTGGTCTTACTTATTTAAATCCAGAAGATGTAGAAGATTGTTTTGTTTTTGAATTAATGGCATATAAGCCTCAGAATGAAATTTTAGACAAATTTGCCGATTATTTAGTTGAAACATATGTAGATAGTATTGCAATATTTCCCCCTCATTTCTGGGCGGAAGGAAAGGCTTCAATTTCTCATAGCACAAATGCATGCGAGTCTTTCCATTCCCATTTCAATTGATCTTTCTACAACACACATCCTTCTATATATATCTTTATTGAAAAAATTAAAGAATTTCAGGTAGACACTTATGTAAAAATTCAAAGTCGGCATATTGTTAAGCCTATTAAAGATAGACAAGTTAAGCTTAAATTAAAAAATCTCCAACAATTGATACTTAAATATGAATCTCATCAAATAGGTAGAATAGATTTTGTGAAATGTGTTTCACATTACAATAAAATGTAAAAATTGTACACACATATATGATAACTTATTGTATATATTAACTCTGCTTTTACTTACAATAAACAATATTTAAATGAACCCAGCGTTTTATTTTGGTTTAGTTTCCTTTTATATTAATTTTTTCGTTATCAAGTCAAAATACAAATTGGTGATGAAAATACCTGTAAGATTAAGAACGACCCTTAGTTCTGGTGAGGAAAATACCTTACGGATTATCTGACCCGAGCGGTTGGTGAGGAAATTACCTCCGCCCGCTGGAGAAGGACCTCCTTTACCAGCATGTACACCCAAGGACAAGAAAATCGTGCATCTACTTCACACCAAAAATTAGGGACATTGCTAATTTTTGACTGAAAATAATAACAAATATAAAGTATTTATTTCTTTAAATATGCCTTATCATAAAAAACATACGATAAAAAGTTTGTTTCGTTAATTCTGAATGTTTGTTCTTATAGTTGTATGAAGCCAGTATAAAAATTTAGTTTGTCGCTATTCGGCAGCAAATTGTGACTGTAATTGCTAGAGAGAATTTGAACATACCGAGATAAGCCATTTAACTGCACAAGAAGCAAATATGTTCATAGGCCCCCTGCGTCAAGTAGATGTGGCTCAAGAGTTTCAAGCTACACCAAGTGTAATAAGCAGGCTTTAAAATAGTTTTTTACAGATAGAAACAGTTCTTCCAAGGCCCAGAACTGGAAGACCACTTCGTAAAACAACCGTTCAAGACCTCTTTTTAAGTTTCTACTAAGAAGAAACCCTTTTGTGCGTGCTTATCAGTTAAGATCGTCCTTACGTGCTACACATGCGCTAATTCTTAGTGTTCAGACTGTCAGTTGTAATTTTTTATACCCAGCAATTCTATACTACAAGGAATAATAGTAATTTACGGGTTTCCAATAGTAATTTGGCCATTGAAAAAATGGTAATACGGTTTTCAAAGAAGTAAGAATACTTTTAAGCTTTAATTATAAAGCCTATATTTAAATAAATATTTTTTTATTGTTTTAATAATGTTCTATTGAGACAATATTAACTTTAATATAATTAAAGTATCTAACAGTGGTCAAGAATAATACTATTATTGAAAATGGAATAGCATTTTCTCTGTGTAGACGTGTTCGAGTGTGTAGAAGTCGAAATGAAAGGTATCAACCGTGATTCATTCAAACAACAGTACCATTTCCAGGGGGCAGCGTAATGGTGTGGGGAGACATCTGCTATTAGGGGTCTTGGAACTTTAATTATTGGTAGTGTGCTATTTGTTACGTTTCTACAGGGTGTTTCAAAAATCACATGCCATCGCTTAAGAGGAGATTCCTTGTAAGAAGCTAAGGCAAAAAGTTTATATAAACATGGGTCCGCAGATGCTTCGTTTCAAAGATACAGGGTGTTAAATTTCTTAATTTTTTTTCAGTTTTTCCAAAATATTTTCAAAATGGCTTCATCAATTTTGATGAAATTTACGTTGTTTAAAGTGCTTAAATTAGGCATAATTGTGACCATGAAAAGACTTTGACAGGTCCTCCAGGGGGTAGATATGAGAAGACGGTACAATATTCTTCCAATAAAAACATGTACTCCACTGATTTTCCACATTTTCGTATAAAGGTCACATAGTATGTTAAATTCTTAACAAAACTTATCTCTTCATATTTTTTCAATTTTCATTTCGTTTAGGAGATAAATGTAATTTTATTAACCGTCTTACAGGTTTAGTTTTCCCAACCATCGGTTTTAACATGTAAAGACCATTTAAAAATTGAACGTCCTGTATCTTTGAAACAAAGCATCTGCGGACCCATGATCATAAGAACTTTTTGCCTTAATTTCTTTCAAAGAATCTCCCTTTAAGCGATGGCACATGTTTTTTGAAACACCCTGTATAGTGAAGTTAAGCCAATATGTACAATGGCACATATGTACCAATGGCGTTATGAGGTGTACCGATATTTTTGAAAGAACATTTAATTGGTTATTAGCAGATGCCAATAATGAACTTTATCTACTCCTATTAAATTATATATTAATTATTCAACTACTTTTGAACAATTAATAGTATCTATAAACAAACAACATGAGTTATAATAACTCACTGCTATAACTCACTATAATAAATCGGAAAAGATTTACGAACCGAATATCAAGGTGGCTCCGTACAAGCCGATTGGCCGAAAGGAAACAGTCCATTATTGTTATTGAGGTAAGTAATGTCACTCGAATAATTTTGACAGTTTCAAATTAAGTTAATACCTAATTATAAAGTTCTTTCTCTGTACTTGTATCTTAGTATTTATTGTTATAGTCGTATATAAAGTATAGTATTCAACTTGCGGTAATGGTCATAACTCACTTGATGAATTACAGCACTCGCCTTCGGCTAGTGCTGCAAACTTCATCTGCGTGTGTTATGACCTACATTCCCGCTCGTTAAATAATATACTATTAATTAATAAACCCGCCCCCAATGAATATTGCCACGCAACATTGAGCTAGCCGATGCATGGCTTGATGTCATATCCTAGCCCTTAAATATAATGACAATTAATTAATGACAGCAATTGTGACTACCTTAAACGATTTATGCCAGGAAGAATACTTGCGTATTCCTTGTTACTTTTGTATAATTTAAACATAATGACCTACTTATTTATCAAAAAACTAAAACGGGAGAATTATTGAAGGCACCTCAATTATTGCTAATCATAATATGGAATATTTCTTTTGAGATGGTTACTTTTTGAAATATACTCACGATATAAGTATAGTATTTTTTGCTGTATGTTATATAGTTAAAAATAAAGTGGACAGACTGCATTGTAAAATTAAAATCACAAATTAATTGATTAGTAGAAACTATTAGGTATTCTTGACATCACTCCATTAAATAAAAATAATATATTACAATATTAACGACTCGGAATATATATTATTTTGTCGATGTAAATTTTGTAAAATATTGTTCTCTGGAAAATTTTAGTAAAACTCTAAAATACCAATTCCCGTTAAACGAAAATTTGTTGACAATTTTATTGGGTACATATTGAACTAAGTAAAATTCATTTAGCTGTTATTTTATTGATGTCATTTTAATAGTTATTTATATCTATATAAGAATTTTTAATTAAATTGTATTTTATATTAATTAAACTAATAAATGTTGATGCAGTATGTATAACGAAAGACTACATACAGAAATCACACAATATGCAAAAAAGACACTCGCCAGTTAAAGAAACTTACATTAATTGTCTATAATTTAATTCGAAGAAAGGTTGCTAAAAATCCATGTTTCATTAAAAGGACCGTGTATTAAAATAACCCTTTTAATTCTTTTACACACAAAGTATGGCGATATCACTTAAGGGAAAATCGGTCTGAAACATTTTTATTTTATACTATCAAAAGCTCCTTTAGATTCATCAAACTACACACTGATTTAATGACTGGACTAATAAAAATCACAAACGGACGGTGTCGTTGGATGCATATGACTATTTGTTTTATTATGATTAAATTTAAAAATCCGGATTTGACGCGACAACGCAACGGTCAAACAAAAAACAAGAATAGCAATAGGACCAACTAGGCAGCGCCAGTAATATTTAAAACTTCGGAAATACCTAGATTTTCTATATTTTATTCCTAAGGAATTGTGGATAATAACGGAAAATTTTAATAATTTCAAAAGCCCTGTAATTATTGGAATTTATTTTTAGCACTTCTACAATGAATTACATAAAAAAGCATTCAAATTTTACTATAAAGAATGCTGCTCATAAACCAAAAACTTTTAAAATTACTTAAAGTTAAATACCTTGTATTGATTACTTTCTATTAATCTATTAGAAGAACCTTATTTTTTCAATAAAACAAAGTGCATGTTTAATTTAAATACACTTCTTCAATTTAAACCCAATTTTTTTATGGAATTGATTTATTGAGTTAGTGTTGAAGGAGGTCTAAAAGAAAAGTTTGGGGTTTCAACTTACTTCAGACCTAGTTGAAAGTTTTGATAGAATTTTCGAGAGTAATTTCAGATTCTCCGTTTTTTAGGTGAAGTCGTTCCAGCTTAGACTTAAAATATCTATTATGCCTAGGTTGTTTGCTCAGATTTCTATCAGGTTGAGATAATTGTCAATTAGTCTAATATATGCATGTAATTTATTGCATACATGTTTTAATAAAATCGCTACAAACCTATAAATATCATTTTAAAGAAAATTTCTAGGATAACGGGGCCCATCCAGCAATTTTTGTTTTATTTCATAATACAAAAGTACTCCATTCAAAAAGCTTATCCCCAGAAGATCTAGAATATTTTCTGATCGAATTCGCCCTCAAGATAGCGGTCAAACATTGCTCATTATAAAACGAATTTTGTAGAAATTCGCGATTAACTTTGCCAAAATGACACTTGTCAAAACCTTATCTCCCTTAGGGGATCAGGGCGGTGTTGCCGTATCCTTAAATTGATTCACCACGTTGCCGGTTACATTCAGTTGTTTCTCGTGGGATGACGTCAAGCTGTAAACGGAATATGTTCAATTTTGTCGAAATTTAAACCTTAATATTTAATTATTATCCGTCCAACCGATGTAATTTTGTGTGTGTGTGTGTGATGGTGTGTAAGTGCCTGTAAAAATTAAGAGCATATAATATATATATATATATATATATATATATATATATATATATATATATATATATATATATATATATGTTTGAACGTAGACTTTCACGGATGGAGAAATGTGAAGAAATATTGATCCGGGAGTACATCCGTTCGTTTGTTAAATTCCTGTTGGAATCTGGCAGACGTTTCGCCAAGGTCTCACTTGGCATTATCAATGCTTACTCGTTGCTGTCAAGTCGTAAACTGATCAGTTTACGACTTGACAGCAACGAGTAAGCATTGATAATGCCAAGTGAGACCTTGGCGAAACGTCTGCCAGATTCCAACAGGAATTTAACAAACGAACGGATGTACTCCCGGATCAATATTTCTTCATATATATATATATATATATATATATATATATATATATATATATATATATATATATATATATATATATATATACAAAAATTACTAGTGAACATATAATAGAAAACTCTACTTCATTACCTGTTTACAGAGGGGTTCCTCAGGGATCAGTATTGGGACCATTATTATTTATTCTTTATACATTTGATTTTTACCTAGCTATTAAAAATGGAACACTATTATCTTTTGCTGATGATACTCAAATTTATTATCCAATTCACTATACAAATTTAAAAAATTATGTATCTTTAATAAATCTTTAATAAATAAGGATTTATCTAATATTTCACAAACTATTACCCATCATGGCTTAAAAATAAATGAAACTAAGACAAACCTTCTTGTAATTGGTCCTAAAACTTTGGTTACAAAAATTGAAAATAATTCTGATTTCAAAATTATTCTCAATAATGATTTTATATTACCAACTATCAAATTAGGAAGGAATCTTGGCGTAATATTTGATCAAAATCTAAACTTTGATGCTCATATAAGAAACATAGTAAAAAAAGGATATTATAAATTAAGGATCTTGTATCATTTTAAAGAATTTTTAAATATCGAAACAAAACTTAAACTTGTAGATTCGATCATTATAAGTGGATTAGATTATTGTGACGTTATATATCATAAAAATATCAGCTACAATTCTAAACAAAACTACAAATCCTACACAATAACTGTGTAAGATTTTCAGTAAATCTTAAAAAATATGATCACATTACCTCAACATTCAATCAGTATAAATTAATTAAATTAGAAACTAGACGTGAAATTCATCAAACTTGTTTCATTTACAAAGTCATAAACACTAAAACACCTGATTATCTATTTAAAAAATTAGAATTTCGTAATAATGTTCATTACGTGAATACAAGAAATCAAAACAACTTAACTATACCATCACACAAAACAGAAAAGTATAAAACATCTTTTAAATATAATAGTGCAATCACATATAACAGCATTCCCTTCTATCATATTTTACTTTTTCAACTTTTAAAACTTATTGTAAAAATTATTTAATCGGGGTGGAGTTGGAAGAATGATTATATATAATCAAAATTCTACCTTTTTGTGCCAACTAGTGTGTTACTATTGTTATTCATTTTTGTAAAATATTTATGCATGATATTATATTGTTACTTTTTACACTGTTTATTGTTTACTGGCACAAATAAATAAATATATTATTATTATTATTATTATAAAAGAATATTCTAAAAACTTATCATTGAGTGTATTTTGAGTTGCCTATACTCACCATACCTCACTTGCATCATTTATCCATGATGTAAATATTTGTTTGTGTAGATTTCGTTTCTTGATTGATAGTGTAATTTGTGTGTAATTCTACACACAAGTACCACGAACAGCCGAAATCAGAAAAAATACTCAAAATTTAATTAAAAGTTAACATAAATATCATGAAATGTTAATATCGCCAAATTCAAGAAAGCTTATTTTGATAATCATTTATTTTTATTGTATAATAAATTCTATCAAAAGATTAAATATAAGTGTTGAGCTTATGATTTACCACCGTCAAAGTATAGCGTAAGATAAACTAAATGACAAGAAAAAATCTATTTGAATTTTTTAGCTCATAATAATAATTAGAGACAGGATTCGAATATTACATTCAAGGAAAGTACTCCGTTGTGAAGACAATGTTCACAGAAAATATTTTTGACCAGACTAAGGGGTTATTGAGGTCCAGAAATCTTATTTTGTCTAACAGATGGTAAAAAACATTAACGGGGAGGGCGATTGGCAAAATTTTTCTAAAATGTGGACTAATATGCCATTTTCGGGGTTATTACGGCCAAAATCTAATTTTGTGTAATAGATGATAAGAAAATAAATGGGGGGGGGGGGGGTGGTCAATTTCATCAAAACTGTCAACTAATGTATCGCTTTCGGGATTACTGAGGTCAGAAATTCCAATTTTGTCTAACAGATGTTAGAAAGTAATCGGGCACGGGGCTAAAAGGGGTCAGCTAAAAATGTGTTCAAAAATGTTAAAGGATATGCCAGTTAAAGGATATGCCAGCCATAATTGAGGTCAGAAAATCTAATTTTGTCTAACATTATGTTAAAACAAATAGCGGGGGGGGGGGGGGTGGTATAAAGGAGCGGCTGCGAATTTTTCCAAACATGTTAAATGTGTCATATTCGGGGTTACTAAGGTCAGAAAATCTAATTTTATCCAAGAGTTTAGTATATGTTAAAAAAATAATTGGGGTGAGGTAAAAAGAAGCGATTGGCAATTTCACCAAAAATGTAATTTTCGGGGCTATTAAGGTTAGAAAATATAATTTTGTGTAAAAGACGTTATAGAAAACTGAGGGGGGGGGGGTCTAAAAAGAAGCGACTAGCAATTTCTCCAAAAATGTTAACTAATGTGACATTTTCGGGATTATTGAGGTCAGAAAAGCTAATTTTGTGTAGCGGGTGTTATAAGAATTAACGGCAGGAGGAGGAGCAGCGGGTGGTAATGTCTTTAAAAATGGTAACTTATGTTATTTTTGGGGATATTAAGGTCAGAGGGGGAAATGAAGGTGAAGAATAGGTGCACTACAAATAAATATTTTTTTTTAGAAAAGTGAACCACATTAAGTTGATTATTAACTGACTTAATAAATACGTTTCAATATTAGTTTAGTAGTGCTTATTCGTTTGTGCACTTGGTTCATTGTTTTGAAAACAAAATATTTTTTGGGAGCAACAATTCATAAATATAACCTGTCAAAAACTAATATTAACTTCTTTTTATTTACCTTTTCTATCAGTTACCTGAGTCTGAACCCGATTTTTGCGTCATGTAATATTAGAATCTGGTCTCTACTCATAACAGTTAATATATCTTAAACAAATACCTTGAGGCTTTTCCTCCTTTAGTTTTTGCAGATGCCGGCAAAGTCAGAATTGGCGAAAAAATAAGTAGTCATCATAAACGTGTCGGGAACAAAGAAAATTGAATAAGTTTGTCGGTCGGCAAATTATCCGATTGTGGCCATTGTGTCATTGTCTTTTTAATCAAACGTAATGTTCCTTGTCCATGAAATCTACCAATCTTCGAAAAATAATGAATCAAAATAAATTAACAGTCGAATTTACAGTAGACTATCCATAAGGGCACATTAATTTACTTATTATGTGAGGCCATAATCAATAGGATCACATTTTGCAATTTTTAAATTGTGTACGAAAATTTGTAATAGAAAATATTTTTATTTATTACTAAAAACCAAAAGAATTAAATAAAGCAACCGCAATAAATATTTAATTTATATAGAAATACAAAAAAATATTTCGGATTTATTTTCTCACCCCTATTTAGATGTATACCGACAAATCGGGCATTCCAATGCAGCTAATTAATGTGTTGGGGAAGTTCAGATGCTTGCTTAAGAGGCATTGGAGAAGTGTTTAGTGCAAATTAAGACCTAGCTAAGCCAGTGCCTAGGAATATAGAACCATACAGATTATTTAAATATCTGAGGATCTCCGCTCGACCTTATTGGTTTCTAACCTTGTGTTCTGCCGTCGAATCTCAGGTATCTACTTCCCAAGTTACTCCAGACTGAGATTTATCTCCCCCTGGGTACCGGCTCTGTGCGCTCTGTTTACCGAGAGATAGATTAAAGACAGTATCATATCGACTGGAGATTTGGAGTATGTGGACATTATAGTTAAAAAGATTGAAGATTTGATAAGAAGACAAACGAGATTACAGCTTAAACTGATTTTAGGCAGGTTCTCCAAAGCTTACTTACTTAATTCTTTTGTTTTTCTACCCATTCAGGTGTAAGACCTATGTAGAGTTGAGTTATTCTTTGGGTTTTATTCTCCAGATTTATTTCCACCCTTTCCTATTTGTATCTTTTGTTTCACTTCGTGCCACTTTATGTCTCGTTTTTCTATTTCTATTCTTACTTCTTCAATCAAAGTTCTTCTCGGTACTTCTTTTTTCCTTTTTCTGCACGTTCTTGCTTCCCAAACTTTTTTAACCATTCTCTCTTCATTTATCTTCATTACAATCATGTCCGCACCATCTTAGTTGTCCTTCTTCAATTACCCGTTGTATTGGTTTTGTTTGCAAGTTTTCTCTATAGGTAATATTTTTTATCTTGTCCATTCTTGATTTTCCTTTTATTATTCTAAGGAACTTCATTTCCGTAATTTGAATTCTGCTCTTCTGATTTTGAGTTGATTTCCGAGCCATAAGTAATGATTGGGGTAACTACTCTTTTAACTATTTCTGTTTTAATCTGCTTTTGTATATCTCCAAAGCTATATTGAAAAATGTGGAAATATTTCCCTAAAAAAACACCCATTATTACCTTACTTTATCAACACAAAATTATTTTAAAATTGTTATACTCCAATATCCAAAATAATGTTGTTTACATAATAACAATATAAGAAGTAATATTACAAGCTTAAAGTTACAAATATAAAAGGAATTTATAAAATTTTAAAAATTGTGTGTTAATACAGACATGATTTAATTACCAAGAAATTGTATATTTTTGTAGAAAAATATTTAAAAAATGTTGTTTACATGGTTACAGTGTAAGAAGCAATATTACAAACGTAAAGTTACAAATGTAAGACTTTTTTAAGGAAAAAGTATGTGTTAATAATACATGATTTTAGTACCAATACAATATATAATATTGTTACATAAAAGGTGAATTTTTACAACACATGAATTTTAAACTACTTGAGGTATGTAGCAATACGATATCAGAATGAAACTAAATTTAATATATTTTAATATTTTAAAAATACAAATAAAGTGTCCTTCTAGTATTACATTACTCTACAATTAAATTACAAACATATTTTTGAACCAATAAAACGACTTTTGGTAACTAATCTCACCAGAGTTATTAATAAGTGCTAAGCAAAGTATAAAGCTGTTAAATAAACACTTAAACATACTAAAGTAATAATAAACTAAAATGTCCAAAACTGAATTCACTAACACTGTGAAAAACACTGTTAAAAGGCTAAATACAGAAAAATAAAGTGACGCTCCAGCTAAATACGGCCCACTAAAATCTGGAATCTGGGAATATTTCGAAGTTAATAAATCAGCTCGACCGACGGGCGACGATGTCAAATGACTGGTGTCAAATGTCGAAATTCTAGAGAATTTAAACATACACTATACCTATAGGTCTAACAATAAAATAAAATGACAAACCACTGTACATTTCACTAAAAAATATATTTTACTGAAAATCGAAAAGAACAGTTTTAAAAATGGTAATCTCAAAAAGCAATTGATTTTAAACAGCAAACAAATAGTTAGAATGCCCCAAGTCTATTTATTTTGCGCGATATACTCGTTTTACTTTTTACAAAAGGAAATATTTCCCGGCATTAAAAATAAAATAAACCATTTTTTATAAAGGGAAAAAGTCTAGTTTTGAAAGGGTTAAATAATTAATCCTTTATGACGAAGCGAAAAGTTTGAAAGCAGATTCGCATATTTATTTTTTAATATCCTGGAAGATAGTAAATGCTGTTTTTTATTTTTCCCTTGCACAAGAGTAGTAGAATAAATTTACATATTATCAATGTTTGTGAATAAATTTTTTGTAATGTTTGAATAAAAACCATAAATCAAGGTATATTGGTTAAAAATATTGGGTACGGGTGCCTCTAATGTATAAGCAATTGCAAAGTCATATGTGAAACGTAAGATTTTTTTGTGAAGAATAAAGCAAAGGTCAATTATGCCAGTAAATAGTTCACAGTAAAAAATTAAATTGACTATTCTCGAGAGATGTCATCGATGATTATATTCTTTTGAATAAGTTTCTTGATTGAATGGGGTTTAGAAGAGGACAAATGGACAAAATTTTGCAAAATGTCACCCCTAATAAAAGTTTTTGCTTGTAAAATAGATAAGTTTCACGTTATGAAAAATTAAATTTTTTATAAAGGGAGCAAAAAATATGAAAATGTTATTTTGCGTAAGACTAAACATACCCTGTTTATCATTTTCTTCCAAAAGAACAAATATGAAATATGTTTTAAATTAAACCCTAAACCGAAGTACAAAATTTCTTTAACAAATTTAAAAATTAAAAGTAACTAGTTTAATCAATCACATTAATTTATAAAATTCCAGTTATTCTCTTACATCTTTAACCAGAGTACTAGTTTCCACATACATACATATTAAGCAATAATAACACTTATGGACATGTTCGTCAATGTCTTTATTAACCTTTCCTTGACCGAGTGGGGTATTTTAGGTACCACAGATGCAGTTTTTTAACAAGAACTTTCTAAATACAATTTTTTCATAATTTTCCTTCCACGTAATCCTAGAAAATATATTCCTAAGCCCTTTTTTCTACAAACATTTACAAATTAATTTCAGATTTTCACAGAACACTGAAAATAATTACGTGGGGTTCCTCCGTTACCCCGCCAGGCCTGCTACGTACCGCAATACTACGTGCATGACTTCTGACATATCGATGTCGCTTTTGTGCCAGAACACGGGATAGAAAGTCCAAAATATCATGTAGTACATGCAAAAATCCCATTATCATGTAGTACATGCCCAAATCCCATACACCGAGAAGAAGCTAAACAATTTTTATGTCCTGACTGTCAAAATATGGAGTCGGCGCAGTAATACGTTAAGGTTAAAATTCAGATGTTTATATTAAACAATAAACAAACTGTTTAAATTATTAGTGTTTCATTGTCTTACTTTGCAAACAATAATACATAATTTACATGACAAAATTTTAACAGGTTTTGAAATATATCATATTCATTTTCATCTTAGTTACTCCACAAGACCTGAAACGTAACATTTTGTAGCTTGCTCAAGGGAAGGTTAATCAAGCAGTTATTTGATTCAAAATACATCTTATTCAAGTGCAATTTTTAAATACTACGAACATTTAATTAAACTCAAAAGACTATAATATAAACTAAGCAAAACAATAAAGATATCAAAATTCAAAAATGCTACCCCCATATTCAACACGATTTTCTAATTGTTGCCTTAGATATCTGAAGGACCTTCTGATTTCTTCCGGGTTTATTGAACGAACAGCCTGAGTTATTTTGCCTGTTGGTACTTCAATATTATTTGGTACCTATTGGAGTGGCATAAACAATTTGTTTTAAACGTCCCCATAGCAACATATCGGCAAACGTTAAGTCGGAGTTCCTTGGGGGCCACAAAATTGGACCATTTATACCAATCCACCTTGCAGCAAATCTGCGGTGAAGCCATTCTATTACCTCGAGAGTGCAATGTGCTGGACAACCATCTTGTTGAAAATAAATTTTTAGGCGAAAATTTACTGACAAATTTTCGAGGTCGTCGATAAAAAATATATCCAGCATTTCTAAGTAAGATATTCTATTGCAGATGTTATTTAAAAATTGGAGCTATAATTCCATGAACAGGTATCGCGCACCACACGTTCACTTTCGTAAAATAATATCTTCACCTCATTATTCTAAATTCGGGTGTTTTCGAGACCAGTGCCTGACATGCTGGAATGCTACAGTTTCATTAGTAGAAAATGTACAGGGTTATTGGCCACATTTTGACCAATAGGTAACTTTTTTATTTAAAGCTTTTGATATATGGTTTAAATGTAACGTTTATAGGTACTTTTGAGAAGCGCCAGTAAAAGTTGGTTTCGGATATACAGTGTTGCCCATTACGAAATGTCAGAGCAATGTTCCTTTTTTTAAACGGAATACCCTGTATATTATTGAATTTTTAGATTCTCCAGACAAATCTAAGTATATTTCGTGTATAATATCCTATACCTATCTTCAACAGTTTCCGAGATATTCATAATTGAAAATCGGATTTCCCGACTTTTAAATTGGGCTATTATTATTGTTTTTATTATATCACCTAGGAATCATTTCATTTCGCCGATTCGTTTAACTTCTCATTCATTGTTTTAGTAGGCTTCGTTGTTTAATTTAATTAAATTGAAATAATTAATAAAAAAAAATCCGATTTTCAATTATGAATATCTCGGAAACTGTTAAAGATAGGTATAGGATATTATACACGAAATATACTTAGATTTGTCTGGAGAATCTAACAATTTAATAATTTACAGGGTGTTCCATTTAAAAAAAGTGACATTGCTCTGACATTTCGTAATGGGGAACCCTGTATATCCGAAACCAACTTTTACAGGCGCTTTTCAAAAGGGCCTATAAATGTTACATTTAAACCATATATCAAAACCTTTAAATAAAAGAGTTACCTATTGGTCAAAATGTGGACAATAACCCTGTACATTCATCATAAAACAATAAATTTATAAACATTGATATTTCCACTTAAAATTTGGTCTCCCACCCATAAACAAAATTCTTGTTTTCATCGCCCCTTTCGTATGTTTGGTAAGTGGGATTTGAACGGAAATAATTTATTTTCTTTCAGGATCATCTGAATATCAGTTTCTTAAAATTTTAATAAAGACATGTCCGTAGGTGTCATTATTATTTAATATGTGGAAACTAGTACCCTGTTCAAAGGTTTGAGAGAGAGTTGGGACTTTAAAAAAAATAATGTGATAAAACCGGTTACTTTTAATATTTAAATTTTATTATGAAATCTTGTACTTCGGTTTAGGTTTCAATTTAAAACATATTTATTCTCTTGGTAGAAAATAATAAACAAGACATGTTTACTTTTACGCAAAATAATGTTTTCATAGTTTTTATGCTCCCGGTATAAAAAATAAATTTTTCATAACGTGGATCATATTTGTTTTACATTTGGTTGGGGTCTAAAAAAATTCTAGCTAATCCATAATTTTTAATCTTACTACTACGGACATTTCTTGTTTGTTTCAGATCTATTTAAAACTCCTTCACGGCCTATTTAAAAACGTAATTTAATAAAAGTCATTTCTCATTTTAACTGTTAACTTAAGAATACATTTTAAAATAACATTCCACAAATAATTTCAATTTAAATTCATGCTTAAAGCTGCTTTCACAAATAAAAAATAAAACCCTGAATATAGATAGTACACTTCCCTTTTATAACTTTATTATATTTCCTATTTTGAAAGCTCTTGGATTTTAAATAACTGATGGTAAGATATGATTTCCAGAGAATTTTTCTTTTGTTCTAGTTTGGTACGGATATTTTTTTCAAGAAATGCACTAATTGCAGAGAGTCCGAAAAAGCACTGTGTTTCAAGTTGGGCTGCGTAATGATAAAATGGAAAATTGACTTTTCATAATAAAATAGATATTATTTTGAAAATAGAAATAAATATGTAGTAGTCTGGAAATACATACATATGTAAGATTTATATTACATACTTGCTTTAACACAGCATCTCCGGGCACCGGTTTATCAGACATTTCCTAGAATCTCCTGGTAAAATCCAACCCACTAAAAAAAATAATCCATATATTAGGAAAATATATAACTTGGCAACAGCGTAACAGCTTCCATGTGATGTCGTCGCCGCCGCGCAATTTTAAATTAAATTTCAAAATGGCCAACTCGCCTGTTGTCATCTGCTACACGTTTTGCATAAACAGCTGGAAAACAATCAGAGCCGGATCGACGCATCCTGTCCATCACAGATGACAAATTTGCAGTGCGCATGCCCATGGCCGATCAGCTTTTTTTACATGCGCAAAGTCAGAAATTTGCCACTTTCGCGATTATTGTTCGCGGATCCATGTATTACAAATCAATGATAGGTACCCATTTTTTATTTTTTAAATTTGTTCTTTTTTTAGATCCTAGAGAAAATTTGGGCCGTTTGGGCGTGTCACTTTTAGGTAAATTCTCGATTCTAGACAAAATTTGGGGCGTGGCCCCCCCAAATTTTTTTACCGGCTTTTTTCTTCACCAGATCAATCAACTTTCAAAGGTGGCAAACCTAATTACAAATCAATTTTAGCAGAATTTTTGTGTTGAGAAATACATATACCATTTTTGTAATTTTTAGATCAAAAGTATCACTTTTTAAAACGGACTGAAGTTAGAAAACCAAGTATAAATCGTCTTAATTCTTATTTATCTAGTTAGAAAATGAAAATATTTCCAGAGTAACTAGAAAAAGTATATTATTTTGACCCTACTTCTGTCTAAGAACCGGATTTTCATAAATTTATCATCAGTCATCATGAAGCTACATATTAATCGAAAGTAATTAGATGATTTGCCATTTAAACGTTGGATTAGCAAGAAAAAACATCTAATAAATTATTTGGACATTACTCTGTGATTTTGTCGGCAGTGAAAATATATCAGGCTCAATACGAGGTCAGCAAACACATTAAACTCTATCAGCAAGTCAACATTTATCTGTAGTCAGCTTAATATTATTGCGTATTTAAAATAAATAGTAATGAATGAAAGAAAGTTGTTACTTGGTCAACAAAATTATAAAATTATTTATCAGCAATAAAACAATATCCATAAGGTATAATATTTATTTGTTTGCTCATGTTTATTGATCAGAGTTATTTAGCAGAATGAAATAGCACTTTGCCAAACTTTTATTAAATCTGACTTACGATTTTCCTCTTTATTACTTATATTAAACGTATGAATGCAAGTCTACTTGTCAGGGGTACATATAAATATGCAAAAATTGAGAATAAATTCTCTAACCACCTGAAAATTCCTTATACAATAAGGATTTCAACAAATAATGGTAAAACAGCTATTCTCCGGGCTATATGCCCCTCCGAGCGCTGAATTACATACCAAAATTTGCCGTATTTTCTTCTAACACAGTTAGATAAGAAAATACTGTTTCAAATGCAAGAAACTGCCAGGAAGAAGGAAGCTTTTTCTTTAGTTAGAATGTCGTCACCTGCAGACCGGTTTCGAACTCGTTGGTTCTCATCAGTACAGGATAGACGAACACACCAACCTTCCGAAAAAGCAATCCCTTAAAGCTACAACTGTCGTACTGCATAAGCAGTGAGACACAGGCAGCGCCATCCATTAGCAGTTTCAAGCATTCAGAGTAGAGTTTACCGTAAGGTAAAATTATCAAACGTATGAATGAAAGTCTACTTGTCAGGGGTACATATAAATATGCAAAAATTGAGAATAAATTCTCTAACCACCTGAAAATTCCTTATACAATAAGGATTTCAACAAATAATGGTAATATAGCCCGGAGAATAGCTGTTTTACCATTATTTGTTGAAATCCTTATTGTATAAGGAATTTTCAGGTGGTTAGAGAATTTATTCTCAATTTTTGCATATTTATATGTACCCCTGACAAGTAGACTTTCATTCATACGTTTGATAATTTTACCTTACGGTAAACTCTACTCTGAATGCTTGAAACTGCTAATGGATGGCGCTGCCTGTGTCTCACTGCTTATGCAGTACGACAGTTGTAGCTTTAAGGGATTGCTTTTTCGGAAGGTTGGTGTGTTCGTCTATCCTGTACTGATGAGAACCAACGAGTTCGAAACCGGTCTGCAGGTGACGACATTCTAACTAAAGAAAAAGCTTCCTTCTTCCTGGCAGTTTCTTGCATTTGAAACAGTATTTTCTTATCTAACTGTGTTAGAAGAAAATACGGCAAATTTTGGTATGTAATTCAGCGCTCGGAGGGGCATATAGCCCGGAGAATAGCTGTTTTACCATTATTTGTTGAAATCCTTATTGTATAAGGAATTTTCAGGTGGTTAGAGAATTTATTCTCAATTTTTGCATATTACTTATATTGCTGATGCAAATGTATTTAATTTGCTATAGACATAACTTAAGGTATGCCTTATTTGCTGATCAATCTTGTGCTACTTGCTGACCACAAGTAGCAGCTCAACTGACTAGAAAATGTTTTAAAGCTGACCAAAACCTCCATAATCAGTCAGGTACCAACTGAGACCAGGTCTGTTCCTACAAGCAATGCCTACAGGTTTCTGACTTTCAGAAACAATCAGTCAGTTACATACACTAAACGCCTGTCGCTGTGCAGCATGTAATATTTATCTGGGCAACTATATTTCTAATCGAGACCCGATCACGGACTCTTTGTGGGAACAAAACTATCATAAAATAATAACATATTAGACAGGTAACAAAAATCAAAATACATCCCTAAATTTTAACAAATATATTGCTGTCGTGGGGGCTTAATAAATGACTTTGCAAAAAATCCGGTGGTTTTGATTTTTGGATATGTTTTATATTCAGGGGTCCTAATAAAAAAACAATTTTTCGACCTTGATACATTCCGCTCGCACCGCTATGCGCTATCTTAAAAACATTACCTGAACAGACAGTTTTCTTAAAATATCTCCCCGTCATTTAGTTTTGGGGCAAGAAAAATTGTTATTAACTTTATAGAAAACAAAATTTCCTACAACTTTTGACTCAAAACATTTTCTGTAAAATCAATAGCTTACAAATTATAGCGCCTTAAAGTGAAAGAAGTACAGGTAAGTGTAACAACATAATTTACATGTACTCAAATGAACAGGCTTAAGTAGGTCATTATTAAAACAAAACAAAGGCTTTTTAGTAAACAGAAACTGTTGAAGACAAAATGCACCTTTGGCAAAATCCTCCCTGTCCAAGCATCCACATCGACAATCACCAAAACAATCAACTAACGAACGTGATCGACCAGCAACTACGGACTCGACGCTGAGTGGCCATTTTTATTGTACGCCTAGACTACGATTATCAAATTATGTCTTCACCCCTCGATTTTTTTTCCACATTTGGTTCACCTATTCTTCTAGTTTTGATTGTTAACAATTACTATGGACTAGGATAGTCTGCCTAACTGCCTAACTTAAACGGGCTGTAACTTGTAAACTATTAGTTAGGGGAAAATATGTAAGATAAAAATTGTAGGAAATTTTGTCTTCGGTGACGTTGATAACAATAAGTTTTGTTTCAAAACTTATTTCGAAAAACTGATTTTTCACGTATTATACATATTTAACTACTTTAAATTAGTTTTGTTTGGTTCTTTTTTTGTTCCCAAGCCTTTTTACACCCTGTGAGTGTTAGTAAATCCTCCATACCAAAATAGTTTACATTACTGAATAGTTCACATGAATGTGTAAAAGTAGTGTATATTATGTCAATACTGTATTTAAATTTTTAAGATTTTTTACGATTTTTAATTGGCTTGCCATTTAGAGACGAGTTAAGATACGGACCTCGGATTTGCGGTAAAATTTTTCTTTTTTGAATACCTTTAAAACGAGGTACTACACGGCATAGAGTTGCCTTTAAAATTTTTGCCAACTCTCTAGCGTCACCCCTCAACGGGTTGAGAAATTTAGATTACCTACATGAAAAAGTAGATTTATTTACCAGGAAGATACATGCAAAATTTGGTATCGCTATCTTTACTAATAGCAAAGATTTTTGCCAATACTAGCACTTTTCGGACACCCTGTGTATTTACAATCATATATAGTAAAATAACCTAACTGCATAAATATAATACATATGCCAATAAGTAAATAGAACTTGAAGCATAAAATAAATTCTTAAAAAATCAGAATTAAAATTTCTAACAATACACATTTAAAAACAATATTTTTTCTCCAGAAAATTTATTATCGATTTATCAAATAAAATATTTTATTTATCGACATGCCGGATTTACATAGTGGATGATCGAGCCGATTTCTGGTTAAAGTTCTGGATAATTTGGTTTTCTTTATTCTATATTGGGGTAAAGTTAAAAAGCAACCAATCAAATTGCGATGTCAATTTTTTGTTTCCTGTAGGCACCTCTTATCGAGGAACGATTAGACATCGATCATTAGTTTAAGGAAGACAAATGTAATAATTAATAGGGATGTTGTAAAGAATAATTACACAAGAAAATTCTTCTTAGAATTTTCTTCATCCTAAGATACTTAAAGCTCGCCTTGGAGCGTATTTTATGATTAAGGTATATGTTAGTCATACCCGGTATAAGTGCCCCTTTCACCTATATTTTATATGCTCACAATTGCATAAATCTTATTCGCTGTACTACGTGTAGCCATGATATATTGGCTCTGGGGTGATATTTTTATCTTCAGCTTTTATGTAAATTAAAATTTCTTAGATGTAAGTAACGCGTTTCCGCGAGCTTATATTTGTTCGGAGGGTGAAAGTTTACGTTCAGTTTCTTTAGGTTAAAACAGTGAAAGCATTATACGTTTTTAAATGGGCTTAAATGTCTTATTTCTTAATTTATTATTAGGAAAAGAATATTATTTTTTACTAAACTGATTCATTTCTAAAAGTACCACATATTTCTTTAAGTATCAGGCTATTAAAAAAGTCTGTGTAGTACGTTATAATAAGCTTGTGTAGTACGGTATAATAATGAACACAATAATTGTCAGGAATAATTACTAAAAATTTTGACAACACGAATTGGGCGAAAGGGGTTTCCTAGTGTATTTTAAGCATCTTTTGAAATGTATTTTTTTGTTGAGCAACAATTAACTTTTAACGTACATCATATCCCAAGGATCTTTTTGTTACATCTTTACCAGGTAATCTAGGTGTTCTGACCTGGGCACGACTGCTTTTAATTAGCCGCCTTTGGCAAGATCAAGGCAAGGGGGGTAACTTCTTTTGCATCTTAGTCCTGGTTTATTAACCTTCGCGCATTGTCGGTAGGACTCAAGGAAATCAGAGAACCTTGGTCTATTAAAAGTTGTTAAATGGACGCCAGACTGTGGAATATTTGAGAGGGTAGATAAAAGTTCCGAGATTAGTTCACAGTTAAACCGTTTCCTTCCTCCCTTTCTCACGTTATAAATCAAACACTAATTTATCTGCTTACAAACATTTCATTCAGTTTTATTTTTCATTTTTTTTTATCTTCTCAGTGCCCACGAAGACCGAAGTCTAAGCACTATGTACCGTGGGTGTACTGGGGAAATCCGACTCACACATCCAGAGCTAGAAACATCCGTATGGATTTCGCCATCCCTTTAAGAGGATGTGTGGGGTGGTACCACCTTGGTCGAGGAAGAATTCCTCTACTACCTTCCAACAATTAACAGTCACAAAATTTCCATGGTCGAAGCGACATTCGCACCTGCGACCTCTAGGTTGCAAAGCTGGCGCCATACCAACTCGACCACCGGAGACCCCGGTCACCTATACCTTTAACTTATGTTACCTTTTAAGATTAATAACTCAAGACATGCGTAATTGATTCCAAGACTTACTTTGAGGACTTTTTTTTATGATCTTACGATATATCTATATTTTTTATTGATTATTTCCAATCCCTACAAGTCACGATCTTTCTGGAGTTTTTGAAGCCCCGCAAGACGTACACAGCCACGGGATTGTATACAGTTCTTACTTCGCCTCTACTTCTGAACTACTATCTTGTTACAATAAAAACGTATAAAATATCGCCCCAATAACAAACCAAATTTACAGAACCTATTCTGGAGCACACTACTCTAGTTCATAATTGCTCGTTAATAAAACATGCCAAGCGTAAAACGCAGACTTTGCTGCAAATATAGGTCCAATTTAGACGTGTTCGAAAGTGTGACAAAACGAATACATATATTAAAATATTAGGTATAATTTTTGAGCCGAACATATATTTTAAGAAAAGCCATAAAATTAAGGGCAAAAGGTTTACTTTAACATCATTTTGGGTATATCTAACATTTTAATTTACGAGGGCCACATGTTTGCTTTAGATTATTTTAGAGAGATTAGCTAAAAGCTCTTTCCCAAGAACTTTACCCATATGTTTGTCATCATAGATACCATAAATCCAAAAAGGGCAAACGGCTGAGTTTTGGAACTGGGAACCAATCTTTGTAATCATAAAATTTACGTGAGAGACAGAAATAAAAGTACCTACTTTTATTTCTGTACGAGTTAGAAAAAGACAGAAGTTATTAACGACCAGTGTCGTACCTAGAAACTTTTTGGCGATTTACTAATTATCGCGGGATAGCGAATATTCTTCTTTATAGAAAAGGATGGAATGACAATACAGATATAAGTAACTGCCAGATTGTAAATGCTTTTGAATGTGATTTTTTTTACCTTTTGAAAGTAACCAATAAAGGTTTTTTTCGATCGCGTATTTAAAGTTAAGTTAAAGTTAGTATAGTGTTTTAATCTTTATATAATGGGTAAACCCTCCATTAAACCAAGAACAATTTTCATTTCTTTTGTATAAAATTTGATAGTACTCCGCCTCTGTAACAGGCAAAAAGCTAAAAGAGACCTTAAGTCTAGGTAGTACTGGGGAAATATATAAGATTCAGTCTCCAGCCGGGCTTTCGAGGCGACAGTCGAAATGAGTTCAAATCCGGGTTTCGAGGGCAGTGCGATGACAGAGAGGGACGTCGTACCAACAGGCGACGCGTGTCACGTTTGATCTTAAATATGATGTAGTCAGGGGACTTATGTAACTTAACGGGGTTAATAGATGTAAGGGTATATTTTTAACGTTATTTTTATAAGTAATTGGGGAATTGATAGATTACAAAACAATGATCTTTATTTTTATATCTTTTCAATTCGAGATCTATTGTATTAGTAAATGTTTGTCCAGATCATTGTTCAGTTCATTATTTAACATTCGTTAAATTATAATTTAAATAATTATTTGTTATTTAAATCTTTAATTTTTGTCTATTGTTATACCATTTTTTGTACAGCATATTTTCATTTATTTTGATAATATATATCTTATTGTTATACAAAGTCAGGGGTTTTATTTAATGGCAAGATAGACATATTAAACTTAATTTCAAACTTCGTTGGCCCGTCGGTGTCAAGAGGGAGACGGCGCGACATGAGAATTCTGTAGATGGCGACCACTTCCAGAACCTCGATCTCCAAATGTCGCAACTTGAGTCTTCTGGATCGGCTGCAAGATTTAGGTTTGAGTAACATCGGGTCTTGTACTAATATTCACTAACTTTAGCTTCCTTTCATTTGAATATTACTGTGACCACATCAAGGCGTCTTTGTCAAATGTATAGTTTAATCTAGATAATTTGTAAGAACCCATAAAGCGGAATATTGTTACAGTTTCATTTGGCTCGATCTGACATAGATAAAAAAAATATTCAATCTGTGACAAAAGCAAGCTCGTTCTATAAGCTATCTGGAGTGCTACAAGATGGAATTTACTAAATTCTTAAAAGAATCTATGTAGCGGGGAAATTAGTGAAGATGAAAGTTTATTTAAAGAGAAACTTTTATGTAGTCAATTTCTAGACGAGCAAACATCAGATATCTAAATTATAGATGGGTCTTAGTTAAAAATTGTAAATCTTGTATATTGAACAAAAATATATTTTGAAAATACCATAAATCGATATCTACACCAGAATAGAGTTATAACGGATAAATTTGCTTAAGGAACGTAAATCAAAGACGACATCAAAACAAAATGATATAAAAATCCTGGGTGATCAATTAGGTATTTAAACGTTAACCCTTTAACCCTTAGTCAAAATTTTTGTTTTCGAAAAATGCAGTAAAATATAACAATCAACGGTCAGGAAATGTAAAGTATATAAAACAAATTATACAGGGCGATATCTCGAAACTGGTTTAAAACATTTTTATGAAATTTTGGTGAATTAACAAGGAGATGTGGGGGACATATTTAAGCATAGTTTTTACATTTACCCTCTCTCTCTCTCTATTGTAAGCGGTGGGGAGATATTTTTGGAATTTAAAATGGGATGATATACTTTTGTTTATAAAATTCGAATTTTCGTAAAAAACTACGTACGTGTAGAAATATTGTTTTGATTTGCTCTTTCGGTTACGGCATTATGGCCAGCTAAATTTTAATTGAATTTAAAAAATAAATACATTTTACTAATAAATCAAGTTCAGTTATTTCGGAATTATTATTCGTTTCCATGGAAATGCTTTATGTTTTGCTTAAGTCAGTTGATCTGAATTTTGACATTTAAACGATTATGTCGCAGTTTATTGCTCAGGTTTGCTCAGGTTTGTCCAGGTTTGCTCGGGTTTGTTTAGGTTAGTTATAACAAAGGCGTACAATAACAAACCCGAGAAAACCCGAACATACTTGAGCAAACCTAAGCAAAAGCTGAGACATAATCGTTAAAACGTCATAATTGTCAACTGACTTAAGTAAAAATAACACATTTCCATGGAAACGAATAATAATTCTGAAATAAGTGAACTTAATTTATTAGTAAAATGTATTTAGTTTTTAAATTCAATTAAAATTTAGCTGACCATAATGCCGTAACCGAAAGAGCAAATCAAAAAAATATTTCTACACGTCTTATGTATTTCAATCAAATTTAGTCAACCATTTAGTAACCGAAAGAGCAAATCACGTAAAATTTTGTTACCATACGCAGTTTTTACATAGATTCGAATTTTATAAACAAAAGTACATCATCCCATTAATTCCAAAGATACCCCCATCCCTCAAAATAGAGAGAGGAGGTAAATGTCAACAATATGTTTAAATATGTTCCACATCTCCCTATTATCTCACCAATATTTTGAAGCGGTTTCGAGAAATCGCCTTGCATGAGTTTAAAACAAAAACCTGTATAAAGAATTCATAACACTACGATGTATGTAATAGAATATAGGAATAATTTCATCACTAAATAGCGATCACGGAATGCCATATAAACTATTTGTGATCTGTTTTTAAATTTCACATTTTTGTTTTTTAACCTTGGTAATAAAATTACATTTTTGTAACCAGTCCACAGCTTGATCCCGCAAACTACATAACTTATAAATTAAACGGGAGCTGCTTTGTATAAACCTGCACCTCGCGAAAATGTATAAGCTGCTAGCGGAAAAGCAGTATATACCGACGGGAAAATAGATTTAACACATAATCTTGGGAAACATGGAAAAATGTTAAACGATTGGCGTGGTTTATTTGAAGTTTAGCACATTTTTTCAAGGCTGATGCATATGACGCGGGATGATGCTGTTAACAACAATTTAGTTGGTAGTTTCAGGAAGCATTTTTAAAAGAAAAACACCTTACTGCTTTACGCGCGTTTAACTAATCTCAGTAGCGGATTTTGTTGGGTCAAAACACCTGAACAAACCGGAGCAAATGCAAACATTTTCACTTTTAGTACCATCACGTATATACAAGCGTATTTATTTTAATGCTGTTTTGGCAGAATTCCTAAGTCCTAATTGACTGTGGCCCCATCTGCACTGCGAAGGAATTAAGTCAGCTTTTCTGTACTGCTATAATCTAATAAAATTGTAATAATATAACTTGAAACCGTTGTATACCTGGAGGTCAAAATTATTTATTCCCACAAATTATTGTGTTCATAATTACAATACCCTTTACAAGCTCCAATAAATAAATGGACTTAACCAGCAATTTGTTTTATTTCATACTACAAAAATGGCCTCTGGTTACGTAGTCCCACGATGGGCGATTCAAATTTAAAGAATGAACTAAGAATTGGCGCCGCTGCTAAAATTTTGCGGATTGTTCATGGAGGTTGTAGTATAATGCTTATTTAATGTAGACTCACCCTAAGATATTGTGTAGTTGACATTATGTCATAGGGTGCTTCTGGCTAGTTTTGGTATCCGTGGAGTTACTAGTTAGTAAATAAACGGACTTGTAGAAAGGATGTTATTTTATTGAGCTCCATAAACATAATATATTACATGGTGTCAGGTGTGGGGTTTAAAAAAAGAGGCTAGACCACATGTCCAACCATTCAGAAGGGTACCTAAAGTACTGTTAGATCGTTTTCAAACCAAATTGAATGAGTTAGAAAGTCAAGGTGTAATTAGAAAGGTGGAAAAACCGACTGAATGGGTAAATCCGTTAGTATTAGTAGAAAAGAAAAATAATGATTTGCGCATATGTTTGGACCCTAAATACCTAAATCTAGCTATACAACGAGAATACTTCCCTATACCAACAGCAGAGGAAATAGCCACCCAGTTGTGTGACAAATCATTTTTTACTGTTCTTGATATGAAAGACGGCTATCTCCAGGTTAAAATAGATAGTCTTAGTGCTGATTACTGCACATTTGGTACTCCTTTTGGAAGATATCAGTTCCTCAGAATGCCATTCGGGATCTGCTCAGCACCGCAAGTATTTCAAAAAATGACATATGAAATTTTTGGAGATATACCGGGTGTTGGGCTTTATTTTGATTATATGATCATCACAGGTAATACTGAGCAGGAGCATGATCAGACTCTAAAGTTGGTATTGGAAAGAGCCCTTAAATACAACATAAAATTTAATCAAAATAAAATTCAATTTATGTCAACTAGTGTGAAATTTTTAGGTCAGATTTTTTCTAAAAATGGCGTCGAGTGAAACAAAACGTTTGTTAAAGCGATTCTGGACATGCCTGCCCCTTTAAATAAGACTGAATTAATGAGAATTCTTGGAATGTCAAAATTTCTAGGAAAGTTTGTCCCGAACATGTCAAAAATAACTGCCCCTCTTCGTGAATTAACTAAAGAAACAGTACAATGGGAATGGTCCAAACTTCATGAAGACTCGTTAAACAGGCTAAAACATTTGTTAACATCTGCCCCTATATTAGCGCTTTTTAATTCAACAAAAGAAATGGAAATTGAAACAGATGCCTCAAAAGATGGTTTGGGATGTTGTATACTTCAAGATGGTCATCCAATAGCATTTGCTTCTAGAAGTTTGACCTGTGCAGAGCAAAAGTATGCTCAAATAGAGAAAGAGATGTTAGCAATTGTTTTTTCAATACAGAAGTTTCATTATTTTGTCTATGGTCATAAAATTAAAATTTCTAGTGACCATAAGCCATTAGAATCGATTTTCAAGAAAGATTTGGCTTCTATTTCACCTAGGTTACAGCGCATGCGGTTAAGGTTACTTAATTATGATCTGTTGGTTACTTATAAACCAGGAAAATATCTTTATATAGCTGACACGCTGTCTAGAGCCTTTTTAAATGAGACTGGCCTGAAATCAGATTGTGAATTTGAATATGTAGTACATTCATTGGTACAACATGTTCCAATGTCTGAACAACGCAAATCTCAATTTAAGCATGAAACAGAAAATGATTCTAAACTTAATATGTTACGTAAATTTTGTTTAGAGGGCTGGCCAGAAGACAAACGTTTTGTTCCTGAAAATATTAAACATTACTTTAAATTAAAAGATAGTTTATGTGTATCTGAAGATTTCATATTTTTAGGTAATAAGATTATTGTACCGTTATCATTACAAAGTGAAATGCTTTCTTTATTACACGAAGGTCACATTGGTATAGAAAAGACAAAAAATAGAGCACGACAAATTTTTTACTGGCCTGGCATGAATATGGACATAGAGCGGTTTATTAAGAAATGCAAAATTTGTGAAAAATATGCATATTGTCAGCAAAAAGAGACTTTATTACCATATTCATTACCAGAAAGACCTTGGGAAAGATTGGGACCTGATATTTTTACTTATGCTAACATAAGTTACTTAGTTGTATATGATTCTTATTCAAATTGGATTGAACTTCCTAAAATTAGAGATAAATCTGCTAAGTCAGTTATTTTAGCTCTTAAAAATATCTTTGCCACACATGGGTCTCCTGACAAGGTAACTTGTGATAATGTACCGTTTAATAGTTTAGAATTTAGAAATTTTGCTAAAGAGTGGAATTTTGTGACTCAGTTTCGAAGCCCAAACTATCCAAGATCCAATGGTCTTGCAGAAAAAGGAGTGTGTATAGGAAAGAACATGATAAAAAAGTCACTAGAAAGTCATGGTGATCTTGAGTTGTATTTATTACAGTATCGGAACTCCCCTCTTAAGCATATAGGATATAGTCCAGCCCAATTGTTAATGAGTAGGAACTGTAAAACGCAAGTGCCCATCAATAGTGAACTTTTAAGACCGACTGTATGTGAGAATGTGAAGGAAAAGTTAAATAGTAGACAAGATGTGTACAAAAGTTATTATAATCAAAGTTCTAAAGATTTAAAGGTGTTGAATGATAACTCTAATGTTACAATTTTTGATCATTCTCGAAAGAGATGGGAGCCAGGTCAAATCATTGCATCTCATGAAAGTCCAAGATCTTACAGAGTACGAGATAGCACTGGGAATACGGTAACACGTAATCGAATTGATTTAAGACAATCATATAATCAGTCTAGTCCCACCTCTTTTGAAATTGAAAATATATGTGATGAAAATTTAGTTGAAAGTGATAACCACGCCTCTTGTTCAAATGCTAATTATAGTGATCTTGAGTGTCTTTTAGATAATGATACCCCTCACAGAAGTAAAGACTCTCTGGATTCAAAATGTAGTAAGTCTGACAAAGACAGGCCTACTGGGTCAACTCTTGTGAAAACCAGATGTGGTCGCATTATAAAAAAACCACTCAAGTTAGACATAGGGAAAGATGTAGTATAATGCTTATTTAATGTAGACTCACCCTAAGATATTGTGTAGTTGACATTATGTCATACGGTGCTTCTGGCTAGTTTTGGTATCCGTGGAGTTACTAGTTAGTAAATAAACGGACTTGTAGAAAGGATGTTATTTTATTGAGCTCCATAAACATAATATATTACAGAGGTTGTGTTATCAAACTAAATTAAAAAAAAAAAGTAATATTCAAAATTTGTACTAAATTGATACACAGAAATATTAAGAAAACTGAGAAAACACTCAACGCATAATACTTTGTTACTAATTTGAGTGCGCCGACTCTATCTTTTGGCGTTAAAAATAAAATATAATATAAGTAAATGAAACAAACGGGTTAGGGGGTGATGATGACCCACGTGGGACGCCAGTGTTACGCTTTACCGTTAAAAATTAATAAATTAAGTCTGAAGATAGGCATCCACGCCTTTTTTGACAAAACCAAATGGTAATATCATCGACCTGACATTCACCTATATAAAATACAGCTAACTTCTGTCAACACATTCTCCAGCATAAGAATTTCCAAAACAAAATGACCTAACTAAAATTAGCTACCTCGAAAATTCAATTCCCAGCAGCCAGGTATTATAAACAAAGAAAACAATGGCATGAAGTTCAAAATATATATCATTAAGAATACCTATGGTTGGGCCAACACTGGGGATATAAAAACACGAAACAAGACTGCTAGCAAGTAAACAACTGTTCATCAAAATTTCATACCAGGGTTACACATGTTTACTCCAAAATTAACAATGAAAAATCTACTACTACTACTATTGTGTTGAACACACAATATCATTATTTCCACTAAGCCAAGAACATCACAGACAGTTCGGGGTATAGTTTAAAGAATCATTAATTAAATACTAATTAAGGCGAAAAACAGTTGCTAAAATCTTAAAATGAAATATATATAAAAAGGAATTATCTGTGAAGTTATTTTTTTTAGTAGTTATTATTTTTGTACTGTTAGTTGTAATATACAATACACCATGTTTGTAAAGTACTATCAAATTTTGAAAATTAAGATTAACAAATATTTGATTTATTAAAGTTTACGAAATAATTTAGAATATATAAAGTTACACTAAATCGCCTCGTAATAGGAAAATATTATCCAAATTAGTAAAAATCCAGTGTCAATTTTTTCACAGATCTTTTGGCAACGTGGTTGGGAGCTGGATAGAATGCGTCGTGCGTAGCCAAATTAAAAAAAAAAAATATTTCAAATATCAATCCGCCACGTTTCTGTAGTAAACAGACTGGTTAATGTTTGATGCGTCACTTCTCATTATAAAGTACAACGGGGTGACGCACTATTTTAAGTCGTTTATATTTTTCCAAACTTTGAATGGTGTCGGCCTTTATAATAATAATAATAAAGATGTTTATTTATGCCAATAAAAACAATGTAAAATATAAATATAAAATTGATAAAAGTAAAAAAGAAAACCAAAAAATGACAGTAGTATGCTAGTTGGCATAGTAGGATTTTGATTTATAAGAAATCATTCTTCCAATCTTACCCCTACTAAATAATTTTTTATATTATTTTTAAAAGTTTAAGCCCCTTAGACTAGGAGGAATAGTATTAAAAATTACAGAAGATGTATATTTAAACGAAGACTTATATTTTTCAGTATGATGTTTAGGTATTTCTATTGTGTTCTGATTTCTAGTATTAACATTATGAATATTATTCCTGAATTCAATTTTTTCAAATAAATATCTAGGTTTCTGAGTTACAATTATTTTATATATAAAACAGGATAAGTGGATGGTCTTTTTTCTAATTTAATTATATTATGTTTGTTAAAGTTAGGTGATACGTGATCATATTTTTTTAGTCCTATTGAAAAACGAACACAGTTATTTTGAAGAATTTGTAATTTCTGTTTATCTTCGTTACTGATATTTTTGTGATAAATTATATCACAATAATCTAAACTACTTAGAATAATTGAATCAACCAGCCTAAGTTAAGTATCGGTATTTAAGTAGTCCTTAAAATTATATAAAATTCTTAGTTTGTAGTATGCTTTTTTAATTACATTTTTTATATGTTCATTAAAATTTAGATACTGATCAAAAATTACTCCAAGATTTTTACCATATTCGATTGAAGTTATCTTAAAATTATTGTTAAGAACAATTTTGAAATCAGAATTATTTTTTATTTTAGTGATTAGTGTTTTAGGACCAGTTAAAATTAAATTAGTTTTATTTTCATTTATTTTTAATCCATGATCAGTTATAGTTTTT
Source organism: Philopedon plagiatum (assembly GCA_963971165.1). Taxonomy (NCBI): domain Eukaryota; kingdom Metazoa; phylum Arthropoda; class Insecta; order Coleoptera; family Curculionidae; genus Philopedon; species Philopedon plagiatum. The sequence continues at coordinate 25,785,344 of OZ020197.1, read as the reverse complement.
AAAACATTTAAAAGATCCTTATTGATTAAAGAAATACTATTTTTTAAGTCTGTGTATTTGATTGAGTGGTATATTTGAGTATCATCTGCAAAAGCTAAAAGATTGCCGTATTTAATTGATAAATGAAAATCAAAAGTGTATATAATAAATAATAAAGGGCCTAATACTGATCCTTGTGGAACACCTCTAGAAATTGGCAGTGAATTTGATATATTGATACTTGATGAAAATCCGTTATACACATAATAATAGACAATTTTAGTCAAATTTCCACTTTTATTAAGTAGTTTATAACATGACGCGTTTCGCTAACACTATAGCTTCATCGGATGTTTGTAACAAAACAATAACGTTTAGTTCGACATTTGACCTTTCGGTGATCGACGGATTGGTCGTGGCGGACCTGTTTTGTGGCCGCCTAGGTGGCCGGATCTCAATCCATTGGATATTTTCTCCTGGAGTTATCTAAAAGAGCTAGTGTATTCAATGGCAGTTAATAACATGCAAAATTTAATTTAAAGAATAAGGGGTTATCGTGATCAAATTCGGAACAATCCTGGAATGTTATTTATTGTACAGCAGGAAAATATTTGTAGCATAAGAAATTATATTATACAGGATGGTCCTATTGAAAAAAATAAAGTGATGTTTAATAAAAAAGACAAACAAAACTGTTAATCTGACGAGTCCTTTTAAAGTATTTTGAATGTTCTGGAAGTGTTTAGTTGCCGGTTTTAGAAAATATTTGAAGGAAAGTAACATCATAAAGATTTAATTGTAAAAACCATTTTATTATTTCGTTTCATTTTTGTTGTTAATGTTCACAATTCAGCCCGCGGCATTAGCAGCAATAATAAAAAGAGGATTGTTGCCATAGTACCGATTTAATTTTTGTTGTAGTATTAATAACTGTTGCAAATAAGCCACATACAAAAACAAATTTATATGAATTCATATAAACCGTTCATTTTATTAAAAGAATTGAAGGGTACCTTTTTTGGAGTAAAATGTTTATATTATTCACAAATAGGATGTTCAATTCGATTCCATGACACCTGCCAAAAATTTTGACTTCCGTGTAGTGGAGCGAGTCCGTTTCTGGCATTAATGAAAAATTAAATGTAACCGTGCAGCACCTATTTTTGGGTACCTATCCCCTGTACAAAATGCCGAAATTGTATCAAAGTATACGAGGTATTTCAAAAAATAATACGAAAAAAGTAAATCGCTTGGTACCCCTTTGGTGCTCGGTCACAGGACACTTTACGAAAAAAATTATATAAAACACTAGAATTATTTTAACGTTCCCTACGCACTCTCGAGAGTTTACCTCATACTTACCGGTACCCTGTATAGATGAGGAAAATGGACAGTAAAGCCCACAAATACGTGAAATCCTAAAATAGTTTTATTGTAATATTTCGATTTTGTTTGATTGGGTGTATCCCTTCTTGTTCTCCGTACTTTGATGCAAAAACATAACTTATTTGAGAAAGGTAAATATAGGTACTCATTTTATACAAGGAAAAAATAGGTTAGTTTAAATTCTATTCAGTGTTATTTCGCCGGTAAACGAAAACTCCAACATTAGCAGTCAGTCCGGAATGCACAATATCGATCTTAATACCCTTTTCAAACTCACAGACCTTGTTTATTTCCGTATCACATATAAATCTCGAGCAACATTTTGGCTGAACACCGCATACGCAAGACAAACGGTCCAGGGCAATTTTTCACCTTTTCGGAGTTTATATGTAAAATATATTTTCTTGGGTATAAGTAATGTCTTTCCACCAGCTTGTATATTTCAGAAAGGTAGGAGTTTACGTAGAATTTATAAGTGCACGGTGTTTTTGAGATCAGTCGCGGACTTGTCACAGAAATAATACTTTTAAAAATAAGACAAAAGAAAGAAAATCCTTGAGATTAGTTAGACTTAAGGACCGGGTATTTGCTGTTTCCCAGGTTTTCCAACACTTTTTCAGTGACAGCAAAAGTATTATGTACAGTACAGCTTGTCAAATATAGCTTTGTCTCTTAGTTAGCCCCGCCCACTAAAAGCAAAGTAGGCCGCTTGCATCGGTGGGACAGGTACAGTCCTTAACAAAAGTGCATGCTGTTTTTAATGCATTTATGTTCTAACTATCGTGACATGCATTTCAGTGCGGCGTTCAGGTCTAAATTAAAAGGCAAAATGTTACCTGGGCAAAGTCGTGAAATTTTACCAAATATTATTTATCTTGTGATCCAAGAAGTGAATAAACCCATTAAGGATTTAAATAAAGTTCAAGAGCTCGTGACAAAAGTTGAAAATCACTTCATTTTCAACTCCTGATAAATAAAATCTTGTAAAAAATACTTTTTAAAAACAAGCTTTTATTATTTAGATGTACTAAAACGAAAAAAAAGTATAGATTTCATTGTGGCAATGCTAAATGCTATTTATAAGTGGACATAGTTCGCGTGGGTGGATCCTAATAAAAGTAGTATCAATCAGTTATCACTGAAACAGATATAATATATTATGTTAAATTTATTGTCTTAAAAGCTCGTCACGGGAAAAGTTCATGCAGGCATTAATTTTGTTTGTCACAAATTGTAAGTAGATACCTAAGTATGTATTTTTTTCTTTTCTATTCACGCAACAATATATCTGTTTCAGTGATAACTTTGATAATACTTTTATTAGAATCCACCCACGCGAAATACGGCCATTTATAAATAGCATTTAGCATTGCCACAATGAAGAAACTATATTTATTTTTTTCGTTGTTTTAGTTCTTCTAAATAATAAAAGCTTGTTTTTAAAAAGTATTTTAAGAAGATTTTATTTTTAAATTTTTAGTTACGTCCTAACCTATTAGCATTTCTGCTAATGCATCACTATTACAAGAAATTTTACCTGTTATCGTATTCTACTCGTCAAACCCTTTCATTTAATACCCATATCAAGGGTATTGTTATTGTCCGCCATCTTGTGGCGTCCGCCATATTGGGTTTAGAATGGTCTCACACAGCTTATCGTATTCTATTCGTTAAAGCCTTTCATTTGATACAAATGTCAGGAGTTGTGAATAAAAATGTAATCCGCAATCTTGTGGCGTCCGCCATATTGAGTTTGGAATGACGTCACATAGATTATCGTATTTTACTATTCAAACTTTTATTTGATGCCCATATCTAGGGGATTGTGAAGAAAAAGGTAATCCGCCATCTTGTGACGTCCGTCATATTGAGTTTAGAATGGTCTCACACATCGTATTCTATTCGTTAAAGCCTTTCATATGATACAAATGTCAGGGGTTGTGAATAAAAATGTAATCCGCCATCTTGTGGCGTCACATAGCTTATCAGAATCAAGCAAGCAGAATCCGGGAACAAAATAGCTGTTGACTGCTACCTGTCGTAAACTAATTTATGCTAAATTGATTACTAGGAAGAATAATCTTATTTAAATGAAGCCGAATATTATAAAGCAATTACGTAATTTTATTTTTGTCGTCGACAGTACGTTAAAGCAAAGCAGAAGCCTCTTAATATTGCCCTTTCAGTTATTCGAATGCTATCTCAGTTCTCCGCGCAAATTTTTAGAGGCAAAGCTATATTTGACCACCTGTCTAATGCCCTTGACGCGTGCATCTTTCAATTTAGATCGATTTAACCTAACTTATCTTATACAAAAGTTGATAGGGTGTTAAAGTTAAAGTTTTTTCTTGTGCTTCTGTGTACACAAATCTGAATAGAAATTCTTAATCCCCTACCCTTTTTACTTAAAGAATGTGTACCTTATTAATGTCGCTAGAAGCAGCTTTTCTGCGAAAAATTCATTTGAATTCGATATTGCACACACTGAAAAAAGTGCTTGTAAAATCACAAGCTATTTACAAGAAAAATTAGGGAATCACGCACATTTTTAAGTAAATTTCTTTTTTATTTGTGATTTTTTTAAAATTTCTTAAATTTCCAAAATTTTACATATTATCAAGACATTTATTTTTTTTTTAAATTCCCATGTAATTTTTTTCTATTTGTGAATATAGTGGCGTTTTTAATAAATTTATATGAATATTGTAAAATTACATTCGGTTTGTGAATACAACACGTAAGAAATAATATAAGATTTAGTGTTTTATAAAGGATGTGCCTAATTACATATGTAAATTCACAAGTTTTTTGCAAATACTGACCAACGAAACGATAACAGTGGATCACGTGACGCATCTCTGCTTCATAGGCGATGAGAACTTAAAGAAGTGACTGCCATTTAACAGGTATTAGTGGTGTAAGCAGTGCTGATTTTGTCTACATAGTTCAACACACAGAATCAAGAACCTGCAAGCTTGTTAAGGTTTATATTATTGTAGAAGCGGCAGGATAAAAATGTAACCATATTATTTTGTTAAACATTTAAAATGGAAGCAGAGAGTGAAATATAATACCGTGACTAAAGTCAGCCGAAAATATATGTAATGAGTACGCTTAAAACCAGGTAAATTGGTCAAAATATACCTATGATGTGTTTGCTGCAATAACCATAATAAACTGTTTTTAAATTAAAATGTCCGAGCTAGTATTTTCATTTTGTAGTTTTGCGTTATATAAGTTTTATAAATTTAATAACTTGTTAGAATTCAGTTCATTTTATTTTGGATTTATATAACCTATATACCTATGTACCTATATTCATTTGTTAAATGGAAATATTTTTACACCCTTCGAAATACTTCTTCCGTTATTAGTTCGTTTTGTTACACGTTTGCATTATATATTATTTATGCGATATTTAAATAATACTGAAATAAATTAAACGTTTTCCTAATAGACGTTATTATACTCTTTACTTTTCTAACGATGGCATGTTGTCCATAAATTTCTGATTATAATTATCCGAGTATTCTGTTATCCGAGGTTCCTTCCACCCGCATTACCTCGAATAATCGGGACTCTACTGTATATCAAAATTTTGAATAATTTTTCGTAAAATCTGTAAAAATTTCATGTTTCTTTACAATAAATTTGTACTTTCACAACGTGTTTTTACAAGATGTATGTAATAATATTACTATTACTATATAAAATTAATATCACAAAATCTTTGTAAAGTAATTTTGCACATCATGACCTGTCACAATATTTTTGGAATTTTACAATAAATTTAATGGTCGCAGTAAAAGCCGAAGATTTCTTGTAATTTCACAAAACTGTTTTTTCATTGCACAATAAATAAGAAAAAAAAATAGTAAGCAAGTCTTCAAGATGTCCTAAATTCCTTTTTAGCAGTTTATTTTTTCATTTTTTATTCGTGCTTTATTTGGTTTTGTTAGTTTCACTTGTGTTTGCATTGCCTCAATAAAATTGTTTATTTTTTGCTGATATTAAAATTTTTATATCTTATTTATTCTGTGCAACACCGAATTCAAAAGTATTTTTCTCAAAAACAGTTGCTTCTAGCGAAATTAATAAAGCATATTATGTAAAAACTTGCTATATTAAAAAGAAGACGTAGTTTAATATAAAAGTGACCTATATTTCTAGACAGCTAGCTGTATACCCTTCTGTCACTGGTAAAAGACAAAATAAAAGCGACTTTTTACTTAATTGTAAATACCCTTGGCACGCAGATATAATATATGACATGTAATTCACAAATAAAGAGAATTTCACGATTAAACAATATCTGCTCTATAAAGTAGCCTGAAAGTTGTGTACGATCTTTTTATTTTAATTGAAAACTTGTTGAAGAATATCGTCAATGTTTAACACCAAATACCGGGATCTTAAACCGAACAATTTCGAGCAAATAATCCCATGCGCCAATATCTCTTGGAGTATATAAGAGGGCTCCAAGTTTCAATTATTGTGCTATGGTTCAATGCCAAGGATTCCCACTCTGACTTTTTTAATCGTCAAACTAAAATATTATAGAAAGAAGTTCATAAAACAATCGTCGCATTGCAATTTATTTCATTAAATATAACTACGATAATGTTTCAAATTGCCAACCCTCACATAATGATTAAATCACGATTGCTTAACCAATGTTTTCTCCAACTAACCTTTATTTTTCTTTCACACCACAAGGAAAAGTTGGAAATCCTCCAAGCAAAATTTCTGGTCACTTTAAAAAAGGAAAAAAAGGACTACGAAAAAACATTTAGCGAGAGTTTTTCAAAAAGGTTAAACAATTTAAGACTTACAAACGCGTTAAGGGTTTTGTTCGTTATAGACCCATAAAAAATTACCGTTACGAGATTTAGGGACAAGAAACTAATTACAGTAACATTGGTCATCGAGTTCCTAATTTAAAAACTCATTTTGTTGATTAAAAGAAAGAAAAACTTGTTAGAGGCGGGTTTTACTAGACCAACAAAAAACTGTAAAAGCTTTCAATAAATCTACCACCTAATTTGTTACAAATTGTAGTGTAGTGTACAGTATATTAAATCATTTATAGATTTGCTACTATGGAAACTTACCTGATCTAGAATTATTAAGAATTTTGGGTTTTAACGCACAAAAGTACAGTATAGTTTGTGATTGTGATTTGAAAGTGATTATTTCAATAATTTTATTATTGTAAATATTGTTGGAAATGTTCACCATTTTTTTTCTGCTGGTTTGGAAATTCATTTATAAGATTATGTACCTTCTCTGGTTATTTGTCGGCTTTCGTGTATTTTTCGTTGCCTAAAACAATCAAGGGGGTTAAGATCTGGCGATCTTCCGTCAGTTCAATTGTATCTTTTCTCCCTATCCACGGGTTAGGAAAAACCATTCAAACATTGTCAAACATTTTGCGCGTACTGCGGCGATGCACCATCATGCTGAAATCATATATCAACATGAAGGTCTGCATCTGCAGGATGAGGAAATAAAGCAGCGAAAGCTGGAATAAGATCCTCTCGCAAAAGATTGAGATATAACGGCTCATTTAGATTATCTTCAAAAAATATTGGCCCAATGACTCGTTTACCGAGATTAAGCTTTTGTGGACCTTGATTGTGAGATTCTCGAATCCAGTGAGGATTTTTATTGGACCAGTACAAACAGATTTGCTAATTTTCATAGCCGTTTAATACGAAAGCTCCTGCACCATTAGTATTTTATATGGGCATATTTTACGTTGTTAACTCTTGCCACTTGTCTAACGGAAGTGACAAGGTTTTGCTGGAGACTCAGCAAGATGTTTAATTGCATTACACGAGGTTGTCGTTGTCTTTCTCTTTCACATCCCTCACATGGATCAATTCGCGATAACGTGTTTCAGTTTTGCTAATGGTGCTTTGCGAAAGTGGTGGTAAATCAAGGTGCTGTTCTTGAAACAAACGCGCTACTTCTGCTTGAGTCCGAAATCTATCGCCATACCCCATCATCATTCGTATCTTAATTCTATGCGATTCAGTTGAAAAAGGCAATTTAAAGAAACTTAGGGGTATAAGTGAACCTTAGACGATCAATAATATTGACAACATCAGTATTGACAATACATCCTCGTGCCAACCAGTCTCAATACACGATACACGATCAATATTTTTTTAATATAATTTGAAATTATTTAAAAAATCACATTTCTAAAATGTTTTCTTGCTTATCAGGTAACAGAATTTCAAAAGCAAATGGTGGGTTATATTCCTTGTATGCCCTTTTCCGCGAGCTATCACAACACATGCATTTGCATTAAAAAAAAAGTTGTACTAGTTTCCATCCCTGGATGCAGGGTAAAATTCACGGAAATTCAAAAAAAAAACTATTGAATCAAAAAAAATGTATTCGTGTTTTTGGATCTTTTAAAGGAATGAATGGATTCTTTGTTACTTTTGTTTTGTTAGTTAAAAAAATTACCCTGTATTTGTATTTCTAATATGTCGGTGTTTGCATGTATGTAGCGATACGGATACAAAGGGTGATCTATTCTGGAACATCAGTCCCAAGGAGTGTGATATTATCTTTCAGCATACATGCTCTAAAAACACGAAATTTTTAGTGCATGACAATTATGATATTGCCGACCTTATAGGCCTCTCGAGGTGGTCGATTAGACGTCTAGACCCTAGTTTAAATCTTACCTCTTATTCAAAGTATTCCAATAAAAACGTATTCAATAAAAGAACTATTATTGGTAATAAAATAATGATTTCTGTGAAGAAATGGGCCTAATATTTTACAGTAGCCTGTTGGTCTAAGAAAATGACAACGATAAAAGATATAAAAAATTAAACTTGCTTAGATATGTTTTAAACACGTGATATAAATTTCTTCTTGCGAGCGTGATATTTGGACAAACCATAAAAGGATATTACCTGACCTCAACGGCCTTTTCCTGACTTATAATCTTTACGTGCAGGTCGATACAATTTTACAGCGTTAATATTTAAAATGCAAAACGTGAATTAAGCAACACAACGATAATACCACCTGTTCTCAAATTTCAATAATATTTAAACTTTTTATTTTTGAATATCGTAAAGAAAATACTAATTTATAATGTAACTCTTATTCTAACACTTTTTTAAAATCTTGACTCGTATTTCAAGTATTCCAAATATACAGAGTAATTCAATTACATTAATCCTTACAATCTAAATAATTCAACGCGACCTGTCGTGTCAGTTAGATACGGCCCACTACCGATCTAGGGACTTTTCGAACGAACTAATATCAGCTATTGATGTCATCTGTGATTGTCAGTTTTATCATAAATTGAACTATAGCAGTAAAGTTAGCCAAATTATGTTTCTATAGCCGAATGAGCAGAATGTCGAAATTTTTTTTATTTGTCTTTGGTTTTAGAATTCGATTTTAGGTTTAAAATGTGACCGGAATCGCACCCAAAGAAATAAAAAATTTTGGATTTCTGATTTCTCAATCCTGTCAAGTTCTCGGTACTCCAGACATCGCGACGGGAAACTTATCACACAAGTAAGTCTTCTTAAAATTCAACTATGTCTACTCTCACTTATATTTATTCCAAAAATTTTAAGTAGGCTAGTTCCAAGACCCATATAATCGATTAAAAATAAATTATTCATTTAAGCTTGATCTTCAAGTATTCTATTTTGTGACCTTGGGTTCCGAGCAGAAGATATTGGCAAAGAGGTGCGTTTTTCACGTTTTGCGCTCTATCTCCGTTCATATTGCGAAATCTAGAAAAAAGATTAATACTGTTTTATTTTCTATAAAATTATCTTCTCGTATTTCGTCTGGTAACTTTTTTTATCGACTCAAATGCAAAAAACTGATATCACTTCATTTATACGGAACAATATAATAAACAAAGTTTGTCTCGGTTAAACTTTACTTTAAATAGAACCGGAGGTATGACCTCGTGAAATCAGGTCGCCGCGGATCAAAAATCCAATTTACTTAACTTAGATTTTGATGATTTAAAACAGAGAACAACTGATATGTTTAGCTGTTATTTGTTTTTTGATTGCATATAAAGTTATGATATGATTTCATTTCAAAATGTAAAAAATGCATTTTAAATGCGAAAAAATACAGCCATCAAAAAATGCTTTGGAATAAAATGCAATTTTTGATGCGCGAATACTTACCCAATTTCACGACATCTTGTAGAGAGGCTGATTTTTTTGTCTGATAGTATGGTAAAAATAAAGTCTAATGAGTTTTCTCTGTCCTAGTCATATCATATTACATTTTTTTTTGTAAATCCAGTTTGTTCGGTACTAAATACTAAATACACACTGGTCCACCACGCTACATGTTTTATTAACATTAAATATAGTTGGATTTATATTACCTAGCCTAGCATAAACTTTTCGTTGCTGTTCCCTCATTTTACAGTTATTTCATTTTTAAACCATTTATATCACCTCCAGCAAATCTCTGTAATCCACGGTTAAAGGCGGTCAATTGGCATAACAGAATTCGAAACAAAAACGGCAATTTGAAGGATAAAAGGGAGATATAAAGGAAGGTCAAGAAAGGGACTGAAAGCCTTTTTGTTTCGGGCACACCACTTTCAATATTCAATGTTTTGTTTCAATTAACCTTATCCCTAAGCTAGAAGACAATCTCTTAGGTTCGTAAAGTTCATTTTTTCTATTTTCCGTTTCAAGGTTTAATCGATAATTTTTAAGGAAAAACTTGCACTCCGGCTGACGTCCCTAGGTGCTTAGTAACTAAATATTGATATCTGGTTTGTTTTTACTAAAAAATTAATTTTTCTGATCCATTAAAATTAAATATATTCTGATCCATTTTGATCGTGAAAAACGTCGGAACGAAAAAGGATAAAAAGGTACGATTTTTGGGAATAAGTACTGTTTTATATTTCTTTCAATATCACTGTTATTCTGCTGTAACTTTAGGGTATAGCAAAATTAAAATTTCCATTTTTCACTTAAAGACAAAAATTCTTTTCCACCACAGTAACGAAATAAAATGTTTTTTTTGCACTTTCGAGACTAAAATATGTCCTTTAGTCCCTCCAAACAGGGACTAAACTGATTCATTTAATCCCTAGGGACTAAAGTGTAACCTAGCAACGCATAATAATTAAAAAACGCCATATTTGAAAAAAAAATATTTACTTGTTTATATTTAAAGAAATGTTTACATTAGTATAATTCACTATATTAAAGAGTCGATTTATTTTATCGACAGTATGCTATACGCCGCTACTTGATGTAGAAATGCATACGACAGCTTGATAAACTAGCCTTAAAGCCAACAGGTCCAGGAGTTTGAGATGCTTCCGTGTCACCATGTACAAATATTTTGTGGTTATAGTTTTTTTTTATTATTTATTGAATTTTCGACGTACCCCTCGGCGACGGGTGCCGATTTTCATCCTCCACGCCTTTTTAAAACATCCACAAATGCATCAGCGTCGAAAGCAGTGTCCAGTATATAATAATGAATTGAGTAGTTTTAAGAATGCTGCTACTTTTTGGGGTAGTTTTCCAAATATATCTTTACCAACTGACTGCGTAGTACATTGATTGTTTTGGTAATGAACGAAAAATCTTGAATGAAGGGTCTTAGCCTTTCTTAGAACCATATACTTCCGGCACTGTTTAGTAAAATTGACTATATTTTTATCTGAACTTTCAACAATAAAATTCCTCTTTATCTTGTCTTTAGTATTTTTAATATTAATCATAACGGAGTGGCCCAAATCAGTAACATCATCCCTTGTCAACTGAACTAACACTAATTACCTCTACAGGCTCCTGCGACGCGAAATATAAGTGCTACCTAAAAATAATTATATTTATGAGTATTGAAAAAAAAAAGTAATAAAATATTAACTTTCGTCATTAAAAAGTGATTATTGCTTCTGATAAAAAATAGTCAACCTGGTCTCCTGTTAGTGCCTTTGCTTAGGTTGGGGGAATAATGGGCGCAAAAGTGTTGAAGCTGAGAGTCCTGGAGTTCTCTGTGAAAAACACAAGAAAAGCATTTTCTCTAAAATTTTACACGTTTCGTTAACAGCACCACTTTACAAGTGTCTGATACTGCGCTTCGTATATTTTCCTTGATTCAGTCGGCGAAATACCATCCAGCGCCGCTTTAGCTGCTTCTTTCAAGTCAAAATCGTCCATTTCGAAAACTGTAATCACGAAATTAATAACACTGTTTATTTTTACTGTGACTTAGTGACTTTTTTTTATTTAAAAACACACCTATGAAATAATCAACTGGTTCTTGTCAAATTAAATTGTAACATTTAAAGATTTTTTAAAATTTTAGATCTACTGGTTACCTAATTTTAGTAATAATTTTCCCGAAAGTGAAAAAAAAATTGTATATAATACCATGCGACTAAAGCGACTTAAACCCTTGAGTGGCTGTTCGACTGTTGCCCTCCTACAGAACCCTCGGGCAACAAACTCCACTCGCGGGATTAAACGGGTACTTCGGTCCTGCCGATTGTTCAGAAATATTGACATTTTTGACAAGATTTTAGAAAAAGCCAATATTATAGTACATTTAGTCGTTGCTAGGCAACAACAAATAACTGTTGGGAAATATTTATTTCTATACTGCGAGGAAGTAATATTTCCTTACAGATGTTAGTGTTCTGCCAAAGTTATTAAGAAACGCTAGTTCCGGAGGAGTTCCAGGAATAGAAAATTCACCGTCACACACTGATTTGCAGTTTTTTACCAGATTGAACACTGTGAGTTTTTGAAAAATTCAACAAATTAAATGTACCGGGTGTCCAATTTTCGTTGTCATTGCGGGGTATCTCCGTTGTTAGTAAAGATAGAATGATGCGGTTTTCGCAAACCTGGGCCACTTTTTCGAGAAACGAAAGATGCCATAATCAGAATTATCCTAGCCCTCTTGGTTTTTGAGCTACAGGGTGAAATTGAAAATTAGCACTTTTAAGACATACCTCGTATCTCAGCTTCCTGATAACCTATCGAAAATGTAAAAACGCATTCTTATAGAACTTTTCACGTAGAATTCAGTGGCGTACTTTAATTTTTTTTTTGGGCTACTATTTTCGAGATTCGACCCAAGCTTTGGTTTTTTTAAATGGAACACCCTGTATATTTTTATGCCATTAGATTGCATTAATTTTTGTCGTCAAAGTGGTATAAATAGTTTATAATTATTATTTTTGCAAATGGTAAAAATTTAAAAAAATGATAAATTTGATGTGTTATTTTTATATAGTTGGCCGTGATTTGTGTTTTAAAATCCCTACAAATATTTTGTATGTTCTATTTCGATTATTTTAATAAAATACAAGAAAGGGACGCAACAAACTTATTATAAAAATATTTTTTTTTATGTTCTATTTTGATGATTTTAAGTAAATACAATAAATATAATAATTATAAACTATTTATACCACTTTGACGACAAAAATTAATGCAATCTAATGGCATAAAAATATACAGGGTGTTCCATTTAAAAAAACCAAAGTTTGGGTCGAATCTCGAAAATAGTAGCCCAAAAAAAAATTAAAGTACGCCACTGAATTCTACGTAAAAAGTTCTATAAGAATGCGTTTTTACATTTTCGATAGGTTATCAGGAAGCTGAGATACGAGGTATGTCTTAAAAGTGCTAATTTTCAATTTCACCCTGTAGCTCAAAAACCAAGAGGGCTAGGATAATTCTGATTATGGCATCTTTCGTTTCTCGAAAAAGTGGCCCAGGTTTGCGAAAACCGCATCATTCTATCTTTACTAACAACGGAGATACCCCGCAATGACAACGAAAATTGGACACCCGGTACACGCGTCAAGGTTGATAATACAAAAGTGATACGTTTCCATGGTTAGACAATCAATTTTTTGAAGTTCAAGGCATTAGTTATTTGTGCATAAAATTGGCAATGCTTTTTCAAAATTAAACAAAGCTTTAATATATATATTTTTTTAAATTTTTGCCTATATGTATTGGTTGGCCTGTTAAAGAGTAGTCGAATTTCCTTTCTTTACAAATCCGGTTCTCAGCCCCCCCCCCCCTCAATGGAATCTGTTCTTTTTTCCATTGGCCGTTATTTTAAGAGGCCACTACACACAGTGTGAACCATAATTTTTCTAGCTGTTAACATTGTTCGCTTCATTTGATTCGGCCCTCGTATTAGTAACATTTTTTAGAGTACCTACAACACATTTTTCGAATTGTGCATCAAAGTTGATGTGATTTTAACGTTGTTTTATACCCAACTTAAATTCCCTCTGCGTTATTAACCGCCGTGTTTATTGAACTAAAATTGTTAGTCCTGCAATTACGCTGACATTTTTAGGTGTAAATTAAATCCAGTTTTCACGACAATGTTAATTTATTTAATGCTAGCACTTCATTTACACCTAACAAATAATGGTAGGTACTCTTCTCGCTTATTTCATGCTGTTCGGCATTTGGTCACTAAAAAAGTTGCTTTAACTTTTAGAATCATTTTTTTTCAGCCTTATCTTATTATTATTACATAAATAACAGAGAAAGAACAGGAATCTGAGCAAGCATGAGTTATTAATGTAAAGTGACCATATTTTTGGTTTAGGCAAAAGCGGGACAAAAAGCTGAAAAAAAATTCCCTCGACACAAGATAAAACAGAAAAACGAAGGGTTTCCTGGCATGAAAGTGCGATTTTTTAGAAAACAAACGCAAAAATTTAATGACAAAAAGCTTTTTATCCGCCTCAGAATTTGGAATCGAATCGAACACATAAATTTTTTTCTTTTGCAAGTATTAGTAAAGAAGAAAACATCGAATCCGATGCGATCATAAAATAGAATCAAAGGGCATAGTTACATGATTGTGGCACTTGACACGTCCGACGTTGCCGCTTGCAGTTCTATTTACGTCAAAATAAGGCTATATTTTTTTAGAAAAACCGGGAGAAAAGCGGGATGAGTATTGGTTGCTATATCGAAACATCATCTTTTTTTATCGAAGGTTATGTTGTCTCAGCGTTTCCAAAATTAGGAATTAATAAATCTATTTTCGGACCCTCAATAGATTATAATAGGTTTTGTTTATTTTTGTCTTAATTTAATCGGCGTGATTTATAGTAATAAATAATGTAAAAATCTGCCAGTCTAAAATTTATTTCTACTTACAAGCCATAACATAACATTAGAGTAATAATTACAAGACTAATTTAACACGCACCTATTTTAGCCAGGTTTTTCGCACTTTTTCCCATAGTGCACCTGAATAATAATATAAGATACAATAAGCTGCACCCTAGCGTAATTTCCACTATGCGTACAGCTTAACTGCGGCCACCTACCTTAAGGTGCGTTTAGACTTGAGCACGCACGCACTGAGCATACGCGCACGGCATTCGTTCGCGCTCGCGAGAAGCGTTTAAATTAAAGTTTAGTTTCTGACGCACGGACTGATCCAGTTGTTCGCAGTGTGTTAACCATGAACGTGAATATCGCAGCGGCGGCATTTATTTTATCATATACCTTTTCCATAAGGCTTTTTATTTTTTTTTTGTGCTTCCCCACTGTCTAAATTCTCAATATTTAATTTATTTATCAGTTCCTGCCATGCATCATTTTTTCTTGTTTTTGAATAATATTCTGGGTGCTTAACATTCCATAAATTGGGCACATTTTCATATTGTTGTAAAAGCAGTAAAACTGTATCATTATTCCACTCCATGGCTAAAGAAATTGTAATCCTACACACGTGAACGCTCAAGTCTAAACGCACCCTCGCATGACTTTATTCTCGTTCAAACTGAGCATTCGCGAACCCATTAATTCTTTTTGAGCATGTACCCGAGACCGACACCAGCCGGATCGCGTCGCGGCCATTCGCGCATAGCCACACACAGAGTGAGCGTTCGCGTATAGCCGTTTACACTTGAGCATTCGCGGTGGATCAGTGCGTGCGTGCTCAAGTCTACACGCACCTTTAGGCATTTATACTTTAAAGGCTAATAGGATAGAGTATACGGATAAGGCGAAATACGCCCAGGGATGGGCCCGCAAAAGGAAACCAATATGTAGCCTTCCAGAATTTTGGAGATTATTTTATTCTATTTTCACATACCATTTAAGAGAGTCCTAAATAAAATAAATTTATTATTTTTACGTTCTAGGATGTTAATTATGTCTTAAGCTTCTTGTTCAATTAGTACATGCTTAGCTACAGATTTAGCAAATATCTTTGAGTATATCTACTAACTTATTCACGACTACTAAACCTTTACAAATTAGCAGTTACCGAAGCAGACTAACTTTCATTAATGCAAACGTCCATAAAATTATTAAGGAAAATATATTAGTGAGAAGAGAGACCCGAAAGGGACCGAATTTCGGCCTCGATGTTGTTAGCTTAATAGCAATTTTCGGTTTAACTATAACAACAGTAGCACTTCTTAAATAAAGGTATTTGATATTTCAATCAAGCACATTCTCTCAGTCGCAGTACTACGAAAGTTCAAGAATATATTTGAAATACTCTTCTTAGTGCTAATTATCATCTAAAAAAGCAATTATAACTTTAAACTTTTTAAAACGCGCAAATGATAAAATCATAGGTAATTTAATGATAATGAACCGATAATTAAATCCTATTAAGTAACAACTTTTTCGAAAAGAAAACTGGTGAACAGGAATATCCAATTTCAGCCGATACTTGGATTAACTTAACAATTGTTTCAGTTGCCTCTTGAAATGCGCTTCGACAAATAAACATACACCATTCCTACATGTAAAACAGTTCATTTTAAGCAGTGGCGTGCTTTTTTGTATTACATTTTTTTACCCTAATATTACTACTGTGCAGGTATACATAAAACTACACCAGTGGATTCGATACAAGTGAATACAACCTCACTTACTTGTGAAAATAAACTTATGGGTTTAAATAGTCAAATTTTATGCAAACTTACACTACCGCACCATATTTAAATGTTTTTGGCAAAATAATATCAGCTTCTTCAAAGAAAAACAGTTAAGCGCTTCTCGCAAACACAAAACAACACAATTCCATTTTCGAACAATGTCGCAAACGTCAACGAATTTTATGAATGATTGCTTGTGTCACTTTTCAATTCATAGTAAAACTGGTAGTAAACCATCAAATGGCGTTGCCACTTTTACTTAATAACTTAATAATTTATCACAGTGAGAAGGGAATAAAAGTTTATTATGATGCATAAAACAGAACAAAATGTGAGTATTGCTTTTCTTTATTGCTTAATACTTATTTATGCTAATTTTATTATACGAAAATAGAGTCAAATAAATGTCGTGTATTACTCGGATGGCATCAATCAGAACATTTTGTACCTACACTTTGACAACCGTCTGCATTTGACCAGTCAATACAATCCACCAGTTCATAGTGCAAATTCAATGACTGATGGCTTTGAATAGTAAATAACTTTGGTTTTAGTGTTTTTAAAGTCTATGGATGCAACCAAAATAAAATTTAGTGGAAGTGTCCACTGTCCATTCATCCATATTTAAAAATTAATAGTTAATGTCGTACTTGGGAGCAACTCTTTGCTCACTTACCTATTTAGCTTTATTTAAATCAGACTACTGCTTTGTTTATACAAATTAAATCCTTGATGTTCTATTTTTCATATACGTATTCCTAATTTTACATTACATATTTGTAATTAGATATTAGATTGAATTTTTTTATACTTAGATATATAAAATATGGATAGATATAAAATGTTAAGATTTATATATTTCGATTCGTCTGTGGTGCATAGCAGGTTATCGGCTATACAGTATCAATAAATGGAATGCAAATGAACTAAAATTTAAACGTTAAATATGATAATGGAAACATATTTTATGTACTAAATTGATTATAAAGGATCAAAGAACTTTTCGTTATAAATAAATATTATTTTGTTAAATAGATACTATACACAGTTCAACAGTTAATAATATATTTGGTAATTTCACCATCGGCATTAAAATTTAATCACTAAAATGAAATTTTATTTGCGACTCGTGTTTTTGATTTATTTAGTACTTGGTAAGTTCATACAAATCAAATATTTTGATTTAAAATTAATTTTTTAACCGGTAATTCACTGCAGAAATAAATATAATAAAATATGTTCCCTGTATCCTTATGGTATCCCACATAGAGAGAAAATACTTTTTATTGCCAAATTTCCCGCTGGCAAATAAAATATTAGAAATAACTTATTACTATAAAAAAACACAAGACCTATTAATATTTTACCTAAACCTATTCACATTGTTTATATACAGTGAGGGCATAAAGTCTGGAAACACCTAGTTTTTGACGAAACTATACATTTTTGGAAGAAACGCCGAAACACGTCGACTTTGTTCTCATTTTCTACATATTCTAAAAATATTTGATTATATACAGGGTGTGCCATAAAAGTTGGGCATTTGTGAAATTTTATTTTTTAAATAGAACACCCTATATATTATTCCATTTTTGAATTGTGCGTTAGAAAATTAACATCTTTTGTATAAACCACCCTTCCTCTAAAGTCAATTGTGTGCGAGATATTGCAACTTGAAAATTGGTAATTCTTACACCTTGAATTATTGCACTACCCTGGAAACCAGCATGTCCCATTATGATAGTTGTCAAAAATCAACACATTTAAATAAGATAGTAATTTGTATCTTAAAATATGCTTTCCGAGACCCAAAGGATTGAAATCCTTATGATGTTTGGCTGGGGAGATCGTCGTAGACATCTTGACGAAGTTTGCGAACTTTTTAATAACACACATCCAGAGCCACAAGCAATTACAAAATCGACGGTGAGCAAAATTATCAAAAAATTTCATGAACATGGGACTGTAAAAGATCTGCCCAGGACAGGTAGGCCCAAATTAGATGATAATATTAAATTAGATGTTTTACTCAGTTACAACGAGAATCCACATTTGTCAACCCATCAAGTGGCATTAGATTTAAACGTGTGTCAGTCATCAGTGAAAAATATTCTGCATAAAGAGAAATATCATCCATACAAAATAAGACTAATACATGAATTAAACGAAGATGACTATGACCGCCGACTCCAGTTTTGTGAAAATATGCAAGAACATGGATCCCTTGTTTTGTGCAAATGTTTTATTTTCGGATGAAGCTACCTTTTTTCTCAATGGTACTGTCAACCGGCAAAACTGTAGGTATTGGTCTAAAGAGAATCCCCATTGGGCTCAAGTGGCTCATACGCAACATCCCGAAAAAGTCAACGTTTGGGCAGGAATATTTCAAGACCAGATTGTTGGTCCCTATTTTTTGACGAAAATTTGACCGGCCAAATGTATCTAGACTTTTTGCAAGTAGAGTTAATTCCTGCCTTAGCTCAGCGGTATCCAGGTGATGAGCCTGATACACCAGCCTTAACAATGTGGTTTCAGCAAGATGGGGCCCCACCTCACTATGCGCTAGCTGTTAGGCAATATCTCAACGAGATATTTCCTAACAGGTGGATAGGACGTCGTTGCCCCATAGAATGGCCTGCGAGATCACCGGATTTGACCCCCCTTGATTATTTCCTGCGGGGTTATTTAAAAAGTAAAGTTTACTTTAACAGACCTCCTAACATAGAAGCTTTAAAAAATCGTATAAGGGATGAAATTCGGCAAATTTCACCACCTTTCATCCGTACGTACAAGAGGAGTTTATGGATAGGCTAGGATATTGCCGGGAACAATTTCAGCATTTGCTGCGCTAAAATTGTCTCAGTTGGATTATTGTTGTTAAAATAAAAATGTGTTAAATTATTTGACTTTATTTAATTTTGCGGGCTAACAATTTTCAAGTTGCAATATCTCGCAAACAATTGATTTTAGAGGAAGAGTGGTTTATACAAAAGATGTTGATTTTCTAACGCACAATTCAAAAATGGAATAATATACAGGGTGTTCTATTTAAAAAATCAAATTTGACAAATGCCCAACTTTTACGGCACACCCTGTATATAACCAAATATTTTCAGAATGTGTAGAAAATAAGAACAAAATCGACGTGTTTCGGCGTTTTTTCCGAAAATGTATAGTTTCGTCAAAAACTAGGTGTTTCCAGACTTTATTATGCCCTCACTGTATGTACAGAGATATCCAAATAAAAGTGAACAGGGCTTATAACTTTTTTATTTTTAAAGATTTGAAAAAATGTTAAATATGAAAGTTTCGGGCATTTTTAAGGATCATTCATATATCTTATCAGCAAAACAACTGAGCATCGAATTCAAAATGTATAGTATAAAACATCGATTATTTTAAATTGGATTGTATGACTTTTATTATATTTATGGATTCTAGGAGAAGCTCTAGACATATTTTGTGTAACATACTCTATGCGGTTTTTCAAATATTTTAAATTGTAAACAATTTTACATAAATATACTTTAAACGTAACTATCCAGGTTGGGAACGAAATACCTGCTACCCATTTAAATTATCTTCGTAGGTAAGTCAAAGTTAATGTCAAGGTTGACAATAATACTTTAGTGACCGTGAACCTATAATTTTATTTTTAATCAAAATGAGTTATTATATTAATTAGAAATACAAAATATTAAAATTATGTTTCCAAAATAACAATAATGTTAGAGCAGGTCAAAGACAATATAAAGAAAGTATTGAAGAGGGACAAAGAATTCCATCACCAAACACCATAATAAAAACAAATAGAAGACTAGAAGGAAGAGGAATTCTGGGCAAAGGGAAAAAAGAAGAGAAAGAAATGAAGAAAAGGACCTAGCGATTTTATTATATTTTCAAGAGAATCCAAAAAATCAATTCCCGATTGTGTGCGGTATCTCAGATATGGAAGAAGAGATAAAATGTTGACTTATGGAACAGTTCAAAGAACGTTAAAGTATTTTAAGTGTAGACCATATAAAATTATGCCAGTCCAAAAGCTTAGTGCCGACCAAAAAGAATTGCTTTGGAGGTGCTTAGCACCCCCGAAATTTACAACCCCCACCCTATAAACAAAATTTTTGGCACATGCTAAATAGGGTCGAGCTTAAGCACCCCTGAACTTGACTGCCTAACGACGCCTATGACTTTACGCCACTGGTACAAACAATATTTTTTGTATGAATTTCAAAACTATGAGCGATTTTTTAATAATAAAATTGAGAGATGCTGCAGAGGCTAGGCTACGTCTAGCTTGACGGCCAAATCAAGGAATATATGTAAAAAATAACAAGATTTTGCAACCTAGTACCATTCCAAGAAAATAACTGAATATACAGAAAAAGTCCTCCTAGCATATTTTCTTCAAAAATCGACACTGCGAAGCTTGACCTTATGGTCCCAGTAGTCAATGGTCAAAGCGATGCCCCAGGTTAAGAACAATATAGACATTGTTAAATTTTCCACACTAATATCATTCATGTTTTGAAAAGACATGGTGGTTGGAAGTCTTCAGTCGTGGCTGAAGGCTATGTCGGGTACTCGGTGAATAACAAGAACGACGTGGCCCAAAAAATTTTAGATCACGAAGGAAACCGCAATATTAACCAATTTAGGGATCAACTTTTAACTAGACCGCTTCTATTCGTAAATTCGAAGAAATAAACCGGCTGTTAAAAATTGTACATTTTAATAATGCCTATATAAACGTTAATATTAATTTTAACCAATAAATCATTTTTCGGTATACCTAGGCAAAGAATATAGGTATAGGTACCACTTCCTTTGATCTAGATAATTTTTGACGTTTTTAAAAAGGGTAGTTGTCAATGTTTTAATATAATATATATTGTATTTCTTACGGTACTTTTTGGTGTTTTTATTGTTACTACAGGGACTAAAAGTGATACTTTAGTCCTTAAAAATAGGGACTAAAATAGCATTTTTTAGCTACGGAGTGCCGCGAAAAAGTATATATGTGCGATGCAGCCGTAATATTTGTTTTAATATATCTCGGAAAATGGTTTATAAAATATTTTTCTTTTTTTTTTTCAAAGAATGTCGAAAAAAAATTGGATCAAGACTATATGTTGAGGCTTGCTAGTGCATCGATTAGGCCTGTTAATAGCTTCATAAAGTACTTTCACGTAAATATTTTTTACAGGTGATGAAAAATGTGGCAATTTTGGAATACATAGTACCTGCGTACCAGGATGCATTTTTATGCCAACGTGTGAAACACCTATTGGACTACCAAATCCACTGGACTGTGTAAGGCCATGTATACAGCGTTGCATATGCTATCCTGGATTTATATTTAGTATACAGATTAGTTCATGCGTAAGGCTGGATCAGTGTCCTTAAGTTGTTACCAAGGCTGTAATTGTTACCCATATAAATAAAATTTAACCAAAATTATTTATTTACTTTTACAGTGTTAGTAAAGCCTAGATTTAAATAATTTCGCTACAGATACCGTACAATATAACAAAATTTGAAACTAGCATAGCCGGATGTGATCTGTTAGCCGAAAATTGTCGAAGGTAAGCAAATTGCCACCTTTTTCCTGCATCCCGGCGAAATGCTGCCATAGACATTACATATATTAGACCCGCACAGCGTATTTCCTACACCAGCTGAATCCGTCCAATGCATGGCCAAAAGAGTGCGTTATGTCATGTCATGGCGCCAATCAGGTTTTTAAAAGTCCTTGCTGTAAAGGTACGCACACTCAAGACGTCTAGCAAAAAGTGGGCAGACGGCAACTAAGCGATCAGAACCGGGCTGACATCATTTGCATTTTGCACTTCTGGATGAAAATGAAGTAGTGTTTATTTGTGGACTTTTGATATTATTTAGAGATTCGTTCGTTGAGTGACAATTTTTTAGTGTTGGTGTTTAGGTATTTTAGTGGATAATGGCCGATCAACGTAAAGTGTATGATTGTGTTTTGAGATTTGTGTTTAATTTCTGATAGTAGTATCAATCATTTGAAAATATTTTTCTTATACGTCATTTAAAAAAAAAATTACTTAAAGTTTGCTGCTTACTAAAGTTAAACCGCCGAACAGATGGATGCCGGGTTAGACGAGCGGGTTTTCTAGGATGTGATACATTAAAAACATTGGCATCAGGTGCGCAAAGTATGCCAGCGCGCGTGGTTTGCACCTGTTCACTCGATCTGTTCGGCAAGCTGTGTATAGTATTGGTTTATTCCATGTTACATAAAAATGAGCCGAAACAACTTCATTTAATATATAAACTACCTTTCGCCCGCTACTTCGTTCGTGGTATGATAATTTTACTCCATTACAAATTTCGAACCCCTATTTTATTTACCCTCTTAGGGATTGAAACATTTATTTTTTAAAGTACTTTTAAGGTGCCCGCACACTTAGGCGAAGCGTCGCGAAGAGAAGAGAATTTTATCCATCCAAGAACTTTACATACAATCAAATGGGAGCCCGCACACTGAAGCGTCGAGAAGCGTTGTGCGGGCTTCCATTTGATTGCACGTAAGTTTCTTGGACGGATAAAATTCTCTTCTCTTCGCTTCGCGACGCTTCGCCTAAGTGTGCGCGCACCTTTAAAGCTCCGACTTCATAGGGCCATCTAATATTGTTTCTCCATACAAACTTTGAACCAATATTTCACCTCCTTAGGGGTTGTTGACATTGTGTCTTGTGACTTGACTTTACACTTGCGACATTTATTAGCAAATATAAATAGGTATTATAGTCGAATGTATTATAAATTTTCCGGTTTTCATAATTCAGCTCCAAGAATTTTATTATTGTTTTTTATGAAGATTAGAAATAGATTGTAATACACATACAGTTTTAAATATTGTGTGAAAACTCGTATTGAAATCGTTTGGATTTACAAGGCCGATTCGCCAAATTTTGGAACCGTATTGGGATTGAATATCATGAAAACGCACCTAACAACTGAATACTTAACTAGCGTTAAGTAAGGGGCCGCTAATCTACATATTTAAATGTTAATATGTATGTGAACCGTAAATGTGAGAAAAACTTATTTAAATATATAATTTGGGTTTAGTTTCCGTCTTTTTATTCGTTTATTTTCAAACGCTTTTGATCCTGACAGCTGCCAAACGAAAATAGCTATTTGTGTATTAAGAGCGCAAAGTGATATATTGCCGCTCTGAGCGAGAAGTTAGACGCGCGACGCGTAGCGGAGCGCGGCTATCTCGCGAGAGCGGCAATGTCACTTTGCGCTCGAATTACACACATGATTTTTTCTACAACCGGTGTTTTTATAAAAATATTTTGTAATGTAATTAATAATTATTGATATCAAATTTGACAGTTTATATTTTGTGTCAAAAGTCGCAGATACGCTGGACGATTCTTTATTATTATTAAGGTGTCCATGGTAACTAAGCGAGCGACAAAGTAACTTTGTCGCTCGGCGAGCGACAAAGTAAAACAAACGCTTGTTCCTCGAAAATGTCCAACTTTGCGCTTTCTTTTGAAAGCGCAAATTTGTACTTTTCGCTCGGTTGTAGAAAAAATATTTTTCAAGTGATCTTAAATTGAACTGAAATCTGTGCATAAAAACCATTGGGTAATCAAAAGTGTAAATGTATTCAAATCCATTCTAAATCTAGATCAAAACGTAGTAAGATTGGTGTATATTAGCCGGCGCGAAGTCTTTGTTTAGCACAGGGACTCTTTTCGGCGCTTTTTATCTTGCCGACAATTGTTTGCTGAACTGAAATCTAATTGCTGCAAGTTTATAATACACCCAACTATAACGAGGAAATTTCCTGAGTTTTAGAGTCTGGATATCTTCTGATTTATTTCTGTTTTTTTGGTGGTTGTTTTTGTAAGGCTCTAATTGTGTTATACTTATTTTAATTTTAGCATATTAAAATTAGAAATTTAAAAATATTTTATATTGACACCAATCGTCTAATAGTTAATAGACCATAACCAGAGGGATATGGCATTAATACCATGTTAGAGGAGGACAACGATAATTTTTGGATAGGTCAGATGGATTATGAGAATTGTCGTAACTAGGACATGTTTCTGGTGGGGAGGGGGCAGCCGGGTCACGTTTATACAGAGGGATTTTTTTAAAGTGTTACAATGCGATATGTCTAAAAGAGTTTAAAATATTTTCATGAAATCTTGGTGAGTTAATAGGGAGACACATTTAATTTTGACATTACCACCTCTCTTTTTTCAGGGGTGGGGGTAACTTTGTAATTTTAAATGGAGTGATGTACTTTTTTTATATAAAATTCGGTTCTACGTAAAAAATACGAAGTATTACAATTTTATTTTATTTGCTCTTTCGATTACGAAATTATGGTTAACTAAAGTTTGATTAAAATTCTAAAATAAGTAAATTTTACCAATAAATCAAGTTCACTTATTTCAGAATAATTATTCGTTTCCATGAAAATGAGTTATTTTTGTTTCTCAGTTGAGAATTTTGACGTTTTAGCGATTATTTCTCAGTTTGTTACTCAATTAAACATGGTCATCGGATTTGACCCCCCTTGACTTTTTCGTGTGGGATTTTATAAAGGACAAAGTGATGGCGACTGCACCTATAACTTTAGGTGATATGAAAGACCGAATCCGCATTGTGTGCTTATTAGTGACACCTCAAATGTTAGAGCGGGTACGAAATTAATTTAGAAAAATAATGTAAAAGTGTTTGGAAGCATGCCAGATGATAAATAAATGGTAAATACTTTTTGTTTTATTTTATATCCCAATAAATCGCAATGCCATAATCAAAAGAGTAAATAAAAAAAATAATTCGTACACATACATAGATTTTTACGTAGATTCGAATTTATAAACAGAAGTACACCATACTATTTAAAATTTCAAAGTTACTCCCACCCTTTTAAATAAAGCAAGGTGTAAATGTCAAAAATATGCTAAAATATGTCCCCCCATTTCCCTGTTAACTCACCAAAAATTGTATAAAAATATTTTTTTTGTACAACTGTCAAAAAAAGTTGACATTTTTTCATCGCTATCGATACGTAAACCTTTTGTTTTTTTAGCAGTGAAAAAAAGACTTTTTTTCACGGTGAAAAAAAGACTTTTTTTAACTGGAAAAATGATTTACAAAAAAAACGATAAAACATTACTTTTTAAAAAATGTATTGAATTTTTTTGTACAAATTTACTAATTAATTACCAACTACCAAAAAATCTCATTTGTTACAATAATAATTGATGGTGAAGTTCGAACAATTGCTTCCAATATTAATTCCCGAAGCTAGTCCACCTTGCTGCTGATCAGAAACGCTAGATATTCCTTGAAAAGTTCTCTTCTTTATATCAATATTTTCTTTAACATTCAACATACTCTTCAACATTGAGTAGACACTCCATAAAGTAGAAGGTTTTACAGTTTTTGATTTCTCCTCAAAATAGCATATAAGTACCTTTTCAGACACTTTTTGTATATTTTTCTTGCCGCACCATTCACGGAATTGGTTATAATTTTTCTCGTATATAAATTTTGATTTCGCCGGTAACATGTTAGCTATAGCCGAATTTGCTATATCGGCTATATCTGAAGGAATCTCGCTATCACTATCGTAATCTACATCCATTTTAAGTACTTATACTATTTATTTAAAAAATTGCAATAAATATGAACAGCTATCAACGTATGACAACAAAACAAGCAACGTGCCAACAAACCATTTCTATAGTAACGACAGGGCTGTTAACTTGATTATGTGAAATTATATGGTAAAATTTTTATTATAATATACAATTTTACCGATTAATTCAAACTTTCAGTTGTACAAAAAATGTTGTTTGTATTTCGTTTGTGAAATTCGTGTTTTAATGGCACATTCGAGAGAATTTTTCGCCTCGACCTGCGGTCTCGGCAAAAAATTGACACTCTCATATGCCATTAAAAAAACACTCACTTCACGCACTTAATACAAAAATAACTAAAACCGTTTTTGAGATATCGCCTTGTAGCACTTTAAAAAACTCGCCCTGTACAACACAACACCAATCATAGTCAAGTCATATCTTGTTTTTCTATACCTGTTACCTCTCGACTGATGCAGTGACGCAGCGAGGGGGGTTTTGAGAGTAAAACCATTCCCTAAACGCTTTTAACGAATTAACAATTTTTATAAACAATTACCAGAAAATAAAATTAATTCGCATCATTACCTTCTACAACTGTAACATTGTCAATATTTTATTACATTGGATCTTTTATAATGGACTTTTATTTACCCTTGATCCCCCCCTCCCTAATAAAAAGTCCTGACTGACGCGATGCTTTATATGCGACAGTGTTAGTAGTTTATTATTACAAAATATACAACGTACAACTTATTGCATTTCTAATATTTTTAAGTTTGATTAATTTATAATAATAGAATTAGAAAAATACATAAATAAATTTAACCACCGCCAGCGAAAAACCCTTTTAGTATCTTTAACGGAATTAGAAAGATTTTGATACCATTTTATTGTTAATGCTTGTAATCGCAATATGCAAACAATCTTTCTTTGTGTGAATAATTGAGGCTGCCAACGACAAGCAGGGGGGGCCCCTGGGACGCCTCTGGTTACGATAATGATTGTGAGTGGGCCATACTCTAATTACGCCCATGTAAAGGATTACTGTCATTTTGCATATCTCCTAAATTAAAATAACACCAGGAATAAATTAAAGAGTTTTAACATAATATACAATATTATTTACTTTTGTATATTTTCAAGATTAAAATAAAAATATAATTTAAAAAGTTGTACAAACAAGGAAACAAACGATGTCTTATCTCTTATACCTGCTATAGCATAGATTACACTTTTTTTAATATGCACGAAAATTGTATAAAACTCGAAGCTGTATATCAGCACGTCACCACACGAACATTTTTTATTGACTTGGGTTTTTGACTGTTCTTGAAAATGAAGATTTATTTTATCCTTTGTATTATTTATCTAGTTTTTTCTATTGTCCAAGGTAAGCAAGTTAAAACTATACAGTAGGGTGGGTCGATTTTCAAAAGTTTTAGAATTTCGATTTTGAATGCTTACAAAAAGTTTCCTTATACTTATAATAATGAAAATCGTTTTTGTAAATAATTTGAATTAATTTACATCCTTCGCCCTCTATATGTGGCTAAAGCTGGTTGTTTGATGATTTTTATATTTTCTTGAAAATTTGGAGATTGATTTGGAATATCGATAAATAGATTCGTCTTTTACACATATACAAAAACTTTTAATTATATTTTAAAAAAATTATTCCTTCCACCCTCTACCAGCCTTTAAACATCAGAGCTAAACCGTCCCTGGAATGCCTTGTTGTTGGCACCGTTTTGTTTATGTTTAGTATTAGTGTTACCTAGGCATTCGTCGCAATTGCCCACGGTACGTTAGTAATTAGGCTTGAAGTCTACGTGGGCTGTCTTAGATAAAAAAAACTGCACGAACATAATATAATTATTTATAACTCCAAATAAATAACAATTGTGAAATAAGAAGATAAATATTAAATTTATTCTGCACGGGCCCTACCGTTAAACACGTCTAATAAACGAATACTATAATAACGTGAATTCTAAATTAATTAATTAAAATACAGTATGTGCATTTCGCCAACAAGCATATACTGCGTGTTAATTGAGCAGTATGATGCATATACCGCTATTTAATTAAGAAATAGATCAAATTGTGCAGATACGGCAAAGTCTTGTAAATACATTAATCGGTTCAGTGAAGAGATACCGCGTTTTCTTGTTGTAAGGTAATAGATTAACACCAGTGTAAGTCATACATGATGAAAACTCGATTTCCGATTTTCTTGTAGATACGGCCTTTTAATTGAGGACAGCAGATTCTTTACACTGAGAATAAATCTAATAGCACAACAAGCCTCGATTTAACGAAGCAATTGCGACGACAGCCTAGGCAATACTAATTTTAAACATAAACAAAAAACCGAGAATACCCGACGGAGAGCCGCCAACCGGACGGTGCCAGCAACAAGGCATGCCAGGGGCGGAATAACTCTGATGTTTAAAGGCTGGTATAAGGTGAAAGAAATATTTTTTTGTTGAATGTAATTAGACATTTTTATATATTAGTAAAAGAGAAATTTATTTATCGATATTCCACATCAAAATTTCGAATTGTTCAAGGAAATGTAAAATCAACCGATAGCCAGCTTTAGCTACATGTAGCAAGATGTAAATTAATTAAAGTTATTTGTATAAACCTTTTTTTATTATTATAACAGTAAACTTTTTGTAAGTATTCCAAATCGAAATTCTAAAACTATTAAAAATCGACTCACCCTACTATATAGTGTGTTTAAAAGTCAGAGTCGAACAGATAAAGCAGACAGTTGTTATTTCCAAGGTTTCGGTTACAGTACAAAATTAAATTTTTATTTCTTTCATAATTATATAACTCTTTTATATGTCTGTCATGAAGTCATTGGTTTTTCATAGAAAATAAATTAGCACAATCAATTTTAACAAAAACAAAATAGTTGAGATGTTACCCAATAGCTACTCTTAAAATTTTCAATTCAACTTTTTATTCCATTTATAAAAATTCTGATTTTGACAAAACGATCGCCAAAGCTTGAAATAACTAGATATCAAAAAATGGAAGTTTCTCGTGGAAGTTATGGATTTGCGCAGCGAATGGCATTAATAAATATATTAATAGGATAATTAATTAACATGTTAATTATTAATTAATTGTTAATTTTATAAGTTAATTTGAATAAATTATGTACTGTTGGAGCTAGCCAATGTGGAGAAAATGTTTGGGTATCCACCTAACTAGGAATCCAATCAATGAAAGAAACATATTTGTATTACATTGGATTTTATTTTAAAACAAAACAAAAACTTGACAATAAAGGATTTAATTGAACAGTTGTCTGCACTTACACATATGGTGAGTGTTAAGTTTCGTAAGTAAGTTATAGTTATTTACAATAACAAATCTGAACAATCTTACAGAGAAATTTTTTCTAAATTTGTTTGTTAAGTTTAGGAATATGGGATCAAAATCTATAAAAAAACATCCAAAAGTCCAATGTTTCTTCATTAAAAACATGCAATAACGGATGACATTTAATATCAGGCTACTAAAGGTGTTTCTTGGGCAAGAAGAATGTGTTCAAGGTCTAAAAATCATATGCACAATTAATCATGAATATTTTTTATTTTGCGTACTTACTGGTTTACTATTTTCTTAAGTCGAGTTTCTACAATTGGCAATACCTGTGTAATAATATTTTATTTTAGGGGATGATATTTGCGGACCTAATGGACACTACAACGAGTGTACGTCTGCTTGTTTAGTTATTCCAACTTGCGAAAATCCAAGAACAATCATCACTCGAAGACCACCCTGTACTCAACAATGCGTTCCAAGATGCATTTGTGACAGAGGTTTTGTTTATAATAAAAAACATGGTCTTTGTGTAAAACCAGACGAATGTCCTATATACTTGTAATTGCATAAAAGTCATTACCTATAAGCATTTTGGATTGTTATGTTGTTCTTGCGTTAAATTAAATTGATCTTTATATATAAATATGTATTTTATTATATCAAATAACTACTAAATAACTACGCGCATAATATATTTTACCGACTAACTTATAACTGTTCGAATATAAAAGTAAGCAATTTTGGGATGTACTACTTACACGGAATTATTTACACACAATACATCAACAGTTGAGGTATATACTTCTAGTGCAACACTGCAGAAGTGTAACTAATACTAACGACTTGTGTTGGTTGTATGCCCAAAAATTGTAATAAAACTACAGCTCTTTCCAAAGTTTTAAGTGTGCAATTTTGTTAGTATAGATATTCTATCGTTGATTAGTGTTCATTTTAGTGATTTGCCAAGTACGTAGAGACGTAAGTTTTACTTTCTATAAATATTACGTAAGTATTTGTTTTCCAAGCAAGGCAAAGCTAAAAAAAAGGTATATGTTTTAGTAGTATCTAGTATTTTAGCTAGCTATTTTCCATTTTGTGGGCCCTTATTTGATACTACAGACACTAAGCTTGAAAGTAAAAAAAGTCATCACTCGTTTACCCCGCTCGTGACAGGCAGACAAAGAATTGATTTCATGTGTTCGGTTTGTTTAAATTTTGGTACAAAATAGTAACAGTTAACTACAAATAATAAAAGGTCGTTAAAAAGTCAAACGCTTAAGTCATGTTAATTTAACTATTATTTTCTATAAAATATGTTTAATAAAAATAATTTTCTAAATAATTTATAACTAATAATACTAATACACGCGATACAGGTTGTTGAGTTAGCGAATATATCCTAAACTTCACAGCTGTTTTTCAAAACAATTACGATAATTCTTGTTACAGGACTTAAAACCAAGAAAAAGTTTAATTGTCCCGAGCTATTAATCGAAGCTTCCACATAATGTAAAAATAAAATTTGAGCAAAAATATTTCGAGGAATGCCACGTGGTTAAAATTTTCATTTTTTTACACCCTGTATAACAAAATCTGGTTCTTATTAGGTTAAAGCGATCCTCGTAGCTACCTCTCAATAAATTAGGTCTTTAAAAACCTAAAAAAAAAATGTTTAAACCAGTTGAGCCGTTTTCGATCTACAGAGCTGTAAAAATGGCCGAAAAAATGCCATTATGCAAACTTTTTGACGAGCAGTATATTATTACTTTATAGCTTGGAAAGCTGGACGGATTTGGATACAAATTATATATTCTCACATAAAGGAGACTATGTAAAAGTAGGTTATATACATTTTTCCGGACGACAAGAGACCGAAAATAGTTAGAAGTCAAGATAAAAGGCTAATAGCACACGTGCGGTCAATAAAAACATCCGTTTTATTGATGTCCAGAAACATGTGGAAATAAAACCGTTCAGACAACAATACTTTATGAAACGAAGAACCACTTACCTGCTGTACTAAGGCCATTTAAAAGGGGATTTGAATATTAATTAGTCTTTGCGATATTACCAAAAAACTAAACCCACTTTTAATATAATACTTATACTGCTTCTTCTTACCTAAAATTTACACTCTTTGCCGGTCAAAACCGATTGAAATTAGTACGTAAGAGCCTAAGTTTTATTGGTTCCGGTAAGTTTGGTTCTTTTTGAACACAAAGCAATGCCTATCTGACAGATCCCTGACAAAAATTATTTTGATTTATGACCTATTGACGGAACCACTGTGCAGTGACGACAAAACACGAAGTGAAAAGGAGGAATCTAATCATGGCTTGTGTGTGTAGAGCTTTGGTCGCGGCCCATATTCCTTTCGAAAAAACTGCAAAATCAATAACTAAGGGAATTTTCGCAAAAATACTATAGCCACAATATCCCGGAAATAAAAATGTGCAAGCGGTTTATGAAACCGTAATCCAAGAAGTCAAAGTCGTGGTATACGAAAATAATTTTTACACAGCACAGATGCCTATGGTTGCCATATCGTGCATCTTATGACTGGAGCTCTAAAATAAGATTAACTAGAAAAGCCATACTTAGTTGCATCAAAAGAGTTACATAAAACTAACAACGTGACTGTTACTCGATTCATGCAAATGATGCTTATTGTCAAAATCAATTGTTGTGTGTTTTTTATTTTCTTACCCATATCTTTTTCATGTTTAGGTAAAATTTATACATATTTTTGTTAGAAAAGATTTATTGCTATTATATTTTTTAATTTATATATAAGGGTTTGGCTTTAAAAATCAATTGTATGGATTTTTAAAATTTTTTAATTTCTATGCATTTTGCATGCTTAATGTAAATTGTTGCATATTATTGTTAAAAAGCATGCACATTTATGTGCATATTTTGATCAAATTTAGATGAATATATTCCGCTCTCTAGATAAAAAAGATTTTAGTTTTTATTTTTTTACCTACCTAATAATAAAACTGGAACAAAACGAAGAACATATTTTCATTGCCAGATTAAAACTGCTTATATTTTTTTATATTCTAATTGAAAGATACAGTTTACTAAAGTCTATTTGTTTCGACAATAGACCGAATATAAACAGATGCACGCTGCCTACAAGTGATCGGTTCAAACGGTGAAATTAAACTGCAAAACTGTTTACAATTAAATAAAAACTTAAATAATTGCCAGCCTTGACAACCGAACAAACAAAAAGCGATTAAAAATCAACGCAAAAAATTAAAACTACAAAACAAGTCAAAACTCGAAAGAAAGTCGAATAGCCTTTTTCACTAGACAGCCTAATTACAATCCTGCGAAATACCGCCGATAGCTGTCTGACACGCCTCTTTCAATTTAATGTCCGGTCGGCCAATACGAATAGGAAGCTGGTGGAGGCTCGACGAGATCGTCAGACTATGACGTGTAGGGTTAATATTTACATCGGTCTATCGTCCAAACAAATAGACTTTAGGTACATATAAGCAACGCGACGAAATTTTTAACATCCGTTATTATTTACTATTTTGGTTTAAATATTGCTATATTCTAAAAGACGGTAAAAGTACAATATTAATAAAAATAGTTTAGTGTCTGTTGTTGTTGGCGATGTTGAAAATTCTATGATTGGCTTGACACAGCTCTCCACCTCGCTTGATCTTGAGCTAAATCCTTTTCTTCCCTACAGCTATTTACATCTACGAGTAGATCCTATATCCGTGTTTTCTGTAGTGTCTTAAGCTGGCTGGAAGGTAAAGCCGGCTTAAATTGCAGTTTTCATATGCACCGTTTAAATTAACTAACGTAAGCTGCCCTAACTCTAACCTGACAAAGTTGGAGGCTTAACACAAGGCTTAGCGTAGCATCTGCGTAGTGTGAAATATTTGGATATAAAAAAATAACATAAAAGCTGTGTAATGTTCGTTAATGTTATATTTTTAAGAACCTCAAATGAATCTCGTGGATTCGCGAGAGCGTGAACCCAAAGTAGTAGTATCGGTCTTACCATTTTGGCAAACGTTGATGATTTTGAGTTGATCCTTTTTTCGACGTCATTCTGCGGGCTGCGGGAACGTAAGACCCATTTTGAGGAAATTAAAATCTAGATTTATCCCTCCTGTTTAAACAGATGATCCTGCGTTAGGGAATCTAAAGGGGAACATCCATCCTAATTATTTAATCGGCCTAATTACCTAATTAATTATCTATTTAATTAATTATTTCAATGCATCTTTGCATGATGTTCCTAAGAGAGCAAGTTATGGTGTTTCGCAGATTGCCCCCTCTAATGTTTTTTTGCGTTTTCCTGATATTTTGGAAAGATCTTGGATGTGTGTCCCTTCCCTTGAGGTAGACTAGTGGAAAAGGAACAAAGAACATCATCAAGATAAGTACCTACCTAATTTTATAGTCGCCATGAAAAGTCAAATGTCTTAAATCAACATTTTTATAAAGAAAACTGATTTAGAATAGTGCCCTAGCACTGTAAAGGCGCTGCAACAACCTAGAGCTAGCTAAAAGATTATCATCTTCCTTTTCTTTAAGTACATTCTGTTCACTTTCTGCGATACCTTATTTTTCTGTTTTAAATTAAATATTTAATTTACTTTTAACGTTATTCCCTCAACGATTTGTTTAACAAGACTACTATGTCTTAAGTTATATCGTATCATCCTGCCTGTTGTTTTCTTTATGGAATTCCATAAAGATGATTTCATCAGACGCAGGTTTTTTATGTTTGTCGTGCCTCACATTGGACGCCAAAATTTGTCAAACTCTTTGCAGCAATGAAGAAGAATTTAATTTACTTTCACTTACCCTTCAGAATTAAAATCCAAAGTTCAAAAAAAAATTTATAAAAATTCAAGAGCTCTGAAAATTCAAAATTTAAACCAGGTGACGAGTCGAGCATGCGCATGCGTGCCAAAAAAATGCCCGAGCTGAAATTCCGTGGAGTGGTCTGGGTCAATAGGGCGCCACTGTCTTATTAGCCGAGTTAAAAACAGAAATCCTCCTAGGTACTGTTGGGACCTCGCTTTCAATTTTCTTACCAATGTAGTCAGAGTAACGTTAATCTACAGCGCTGGGTGTCCATCGGCATACTGGTTTATTGAGGTTTACCAAATCTATAACAGAGAAAATGTAAAACGCAAGAGTATTTGACCAATAAGTTGCGCACTCAAAGCTCAACTACATGAATGGCAATATTGGTTCCAGATTTAAAGATAGTTTTAGTATAAATTAGAAAAACCAAGCTTTATCAATTGCTAGTTATTACCCGCGGCTTCGTTCGCGTATGAATCATATTCTTTATGTAATTTAGCATACAGACATTTGTGGCGTAGCGTTTTATATTACATCACAAAAACTAGCCTATAAGCTTTTTTTTCGTAAAAAAAACAATTTAAGTAGGTTTCATGATTTGTAGGATCCAGCATACAACATATCGCCGTTATACAGCCTGTATATCACTAATACACAAAAATAGTGAAAACCGTTACTATTTTCAAACAGAGAACAAACCTTGAGAAATGAAAAAATTTTGCGCTTCTGCCGCATACTTTTGTGACTAATAGGCGTGACCGTGGCACACTCTGTATCTAAAATACTTTTAAGAAGAAGTTGCGTAGATTCTGGGTAATATCGCGACGCTTTGTATACAGCTTATAGGAATAAGAAATAGCATATATCCGTCTCCGGGACGTTAGCTTCGTACACACAAAGTTTCATTTCGACACGTTGCTCCAGTGAGACATTCAGCAACAAAAAAACAAACAGATTTCGCATTTATAATATACGTAAAGATCAAGACAAAAAGTACGTGACCAAATATAATTTTAATGTATAGGAAAAAGTAAACACACCAACAAAGTAAGAAGTGATGATATCTTTAATAAGGATCACCATAGGGCTGGCAAAGATTTTTAATGCTGGCCTCAAAAAAGAGAAAAACTTATTTTACTGTTCATCTTCGGAATCAGTTCTTTGTATTTAAAAAATGCCGCGCTGAATAGGTTTGTGGCGATACAGTGGACCCAGACGTTAAAAACAGTTAAATAAAAGTATACTGTTTTTGGTACATTGGCAGGATGTAGCTATTGAACTTCCGAATATTGATCTATGAAATATTATTGGTTTTTCGCCTTGTGAAAATATTCAGGAATGAAACATAAATTTGGAAATTGCGTAACAGTTAAGTACCCTTAAACGTTTTGAGATAGGAAGACGTTTTAGGCATACACCTTAATTCTGAATATCTTTCCCTAATAATATTTTGTCATATTTTTAAAAATAAAGCGATTTTGCAAATTTTTATTTCTCCCCTGTGAGCTATTTGATCTCTACGGTTAATTTTATTTTCAGGCATACTTGCATGTAAATAAACTCATCAATAACATAATATCACATTTGTTGCAAACTTCTTGGTTCACTTTGTAGACGCGCAACGCGGCTCGCCAGCCAGACTCGGTTATTAGTGACTAAGACTGGTTTTACATAACAAAGGAACTTGAAATAAATTTTCGTAAAAGAATTCTGTAGGTTTTGACGCCGCTATATCTTAAGGCCTGTTACTTAAAACTTTTAATAAAGTAATAAGTTTAATTGACTTTTAAAAGCACCTTTGGCAATGACATCAGATCTGTCACATTTCAGTGTCCAATTAGTCTCATTTTTGATTAAATAGTTCTCGCAACCAGACGATAGTCTGATGACCGTATAACCGTTATTTATTAAGGTAGGTGTAAAATTGTACAGATTCGATTGAAGGGTTGTAATGTAAATTCAAATTGATTTAATTATTTCTATTGTCATCTCGTGCTGAGAATGGTATTTCTTTACCTAGGGTGGTTTTAAATAATAGTTAATATAGGCTATTTTCGTTTTGGAGTTTTTAGCTTGGGTTTCAGAACCTAAACCTTAGTAAAATGAATTAGGATAATCATATGTAATTTTGGGACCAGCTAAGTGTCAGTTTGGACGAATTCTATATTGTCCTGTCAACGCCAGGAGGATAAGGACCGGTGAAAACATAACGACGTTTTCACCGGACTGGGAGGCAACTACAGTGGTTGCAAGCAGCTAAGTGTAGCTTTTAAAAATCATTATCTGTGGGGGTTCGAACATTGACTTCTGCAGAGGAGCAATTTTCCCTTTTATTTATCATGCATGCTTTTAATTGTACCTCCTAGAGTTATTTTGGATAGCCTTATTTGGGGTTCGATGTTCGAAACCTTACTGGTGGAGTCCTTCAGACCTATACTTTTTTACGACATATTAAGGTCACTTTGTTCTACTTCCTTTTAACCTTTTTTTATACGTACGAACGAATGTATAGTGCCGGTAACGTGTAAACGTGTAGTGGATTGTAGACAACACGCAAGCGTAAAACCAGGCCTCGTCAGTCCAGACTGAACCTATAGCTTCTCTATATTTTTCTTTGCTATTTTCTAGTAAGAATTTAAAGACGAGAATCAATACGTGTAGTCATGTAACTATATTTTTATTGGGACGTATATTTTAAGCGTACATTTTGAGACAGCTTTGAACTGGAACCATACTGGTCCATTATTTTTCATTTTATTTGGGTAACTTTGTCAGTCCTGGTACTGTTTGGCCTAGCAAAAATTTCAGGTCTGGAGTCGTTGACCCAGGGCTGATCCATGTGGCCATATACCAAACAAGCACAGTTGGCTTTCTTGGTGCAGAGGTATTTCGCTACCGCTAAAAACGCACCAGAAATTAAAAACAGCTTTGACTTTCTTCTACTTATCTTTGTAAATTGAATATGGTTATATAGTCCTTTAACCTTAACTTTGATTTTCATAGTCAAACCCAGATATTAAATTTTTAAGTAACGGTTCAATTTTTTCTTTTTGGTGACTGACATGATTGGTACGAGTCTTTTAACCTTAGTGGAAATTCCAGAGCTGGAGGTATGTCCTTTAGTTCTGATTTATGTAGCCATTATACCTCAAAGGCACAGTTGACATTTCAGTGCGGATATAGTGACTTCCGTCAAACACACTCAGACCAATCATACTGAGTAATTTTTTACTCGTACTGTACGTCATACAGATAATTTTTTTGTCCTAGAGGAGCTTGCATTTAATTAAAATGCTGTCGTTCTTTGTTTTGTATGCGGAGTGTCTTTAAAATGAAATGTATTGGCCTCAATTAATATTTGTTTTACTTTCCCATTACTTTTAATTTAATACCGAACTTGACAAATTAGTTTTTTTTTCTGGTTTATCGCTGAAGGCTATATCAACCACCATTTAGAAACTATCTTTAGAAATTAAACCAATGGTGTCGCCTCTCAAGATTGACTAGATTTACCAATTTTGTCTATAAAAGCTAAACGCTCCCTCTGTCACGTACAGAATCTACCCCTTGAGATAGAGCTAGTGTATGCGGGAGATCTACAAGCAGTTAGATGTGGTCGATTAGGTAAGGGCTAATAGGTAAGTTCCTTAGGACGTACCTGAGTCACATTCGATATTTTGTTCTTTCATGACATCGATATTTCTATTCATAAATTTAATTTTTTTACATTATAGCACTGGCGCTTGAATTTTTTTTACTCACACGTCTTTTTATTTAGGTACACGACTAAATGATTTCTAGCAATGGCTATTTTATATTTTTTTTTATCAATTATCTATTTGACCCACTGTACGTTGCTGCCCACAGGGTAACCACACATTAATTTCTAACAGTCTGCCGGGAAAACACCGCGCTCCGATTGAAATACACCACTCGATTAATAAGAGATGTTCTAACAGATTTATTGCGAACCCTGAGACCCTCCCTGATAATAATTGATTTCGTTTTACTAATTCATTTTTCTTTTTTCTCTACAAATTGTTTTATCTGAAGCTGAGTGCGATTTAGTAATGGATGTGGACATGCTACATTTATTTTTTATTTCACAACACACTTAGTATAATCACTGCGAAATAATTTTGGAAACGTATTTTATTACGCCCATTTTTCACACAAACACATTTAGAGCGGAGTATTATAATATTTTAAAAAGGTTGAGAATACAATTAAAATAAATATTAATTTAGAAAGTGTTGCCAGGGATTTGATTTTTTTTTAACAAGGGTTTAATTTATTACGAAACATCCTTTCTAGGTTCGCTAAAGCGGTGTTCACTGACATCTGTAGGGTGCTGCTCTACTTACTTATACTCTAATTATTTTAGTAAAGTCCAAAGTTTTTTTTACTTTTAATGGCCTCAAGGACACTGATTAAAGGAAAAAATAGAAGCAGAGTGATTTTATATTCGAAATATCTCGGCATCAGTTCTTCGGCTAAGAGCAAACTCACACGAGTAACCCAACATCAGTACTAACTTATATAATACGGTTTTAATTGTTATTATTTGCATGCAATCTTTTAAAACTTTTTTGTTGTTTTCTTTTTTTTTAATTAGCCTTACCGACCAAATAAATTTTGCTTTAAAATATATATATATATATATATACATATACATATATATATATATATATATATATATATATATATATATATATATATATATATATATATATATATATATATATATATATATATATAGATATACATATATATATATATATATATATATATATATATATATATATATATATATATATATATATATATATATATATATATATATATACAGCAGGCGCGGCCCGTGAGTTTTTTTAAAGGTGGGTCAAAATTTTATGGGCAACTAGAGATATCAACGCAACAAGCAAAATACACTTTTTTAATTAAGGGAGGTTTTCTAATAATGTGCCTAGTTTTGCAAAGAAATTATTTACCTACAAATAAACACCGCCAAAATCATAAAATAGGTTGGTACTGCACAATATTGAACATTACTACTCTTGATGTTTATAACTTTTAGTATCACTTTTCTGTTTATGGCTTTTTTCTATGTGTTTTAATACTCTAAATTAGTAGATTTTAGCGGCTTTCGTTGTGATAAGTTTAGCTTCTCCTCAATAGGTGTCGCGCCTTGTACTAAAAGCCCAGAATATAAACAGAAAAAAAACTCTGAGCTAAAAGTATGACTATTCGTAAAATAAAATTAGGAACGCTGGCGAAACTCCGTTTTCTTTAATACATACAATGCTGGCGACTAGACATAGTAATACGATATTTGTCTAAGCACGTGCAGGCTGTAAGCTGTAGTAAATATGAGATTGCCAACAATTTTAAAAATATTTTATCGAGGAAGAACTTGTTGCCAATACACCTTTTAGAGCCGATCTAATTTTTTAAATAACAAAAAATAAAAAAAATGTTCTTGCCCCAACACAGGTTCGAACCCGCAAGCGTCGGATTATCTCGCTGCGATTGTACCTCGTGAGCTACGCTGGTTATGTAAGAAAATCGGTCCGATACCGTTAAATTCGATGGCTAGCGCTGGCCTGACAGAAATCGTATTTAATAATAATCGACTTTATTAAGACACAATAGCAATTACAATAAAGATGTTGGTTATAAAAAACAAATTTATAATGTTTTATGTTTAACCACTAATTAATATTGTTAATACAATGCGCATATTAGGTACCTAATTAGTTTTTCTTTTTCCGAACTAAATGTTTTGAAATAATATATTTTAGGGGGCGGTTTGAGAGTATTTCCATAGTGGGAGTGACCAGATATTATTGGTGGGCCGTCGACCAATTGTGTCTCTTTTTAACTTCCTAAAGCGCGTATGTCTGTTTCTCTCTTGCTTTTAATGAATTTATATCGTCCAAATAAACCTATCAGATCAATTTACAATATGATCCAGCCCGGAACAAGCTTGGATATCCTTTGACGAAAGCTGGCTTGACCT
This sequence comes from Philopedon plagiatum, assembly GCA_963971165.1. NCBI lineage: Eukaryota > Metazoa > Arthropoda > Insecta > Coleoptera > Curculionidae > Philopedon > Philopedon plagiatum. The sequence goes on along the minus strand of OZ020197.1, from coordinate 25,745,197 downwards.
GATTCATTCTTGGGGAGTTTTAGCATGGAACTTTGAAACAAAATATTCTTTTTTGGTTTTACAAAATTAAAAAATAAATTATTAGGTAAATCACTGAAAATTTTAGGTGGGTCATTGACCAAATGACCTTATGGACGGGCCGCTCCTGATATACAGTGTGTCCACGAATTGAGTTTACCATATAAAAATTTTAAATCAGATGTTAATAAATTAAGAAAACATGAAAATGCTTTAGGAGAAAGGTACCATTTTTTATTATTTGTTTATTAAACAAAATTGTTTATAATCCAATGTACAGCCTAAATGCAAACTTTAAAATCTGAATTCTAACTTCTAAAGTTACCTCAACTTACATGTTTTTCAAACCTAAACCTTAATCTTGGTGACTAACAAACAATAAAAAATGAATTAAGAAATTTATCATAGACGGTTTGTCGATATTATTAATGAGCTAGAAACACAAAATGTATCTACTACTTTTAACATCTTTTCACTTGTGTGAAACGACCCTAGATAAGCTTAAAGGAGTTTCTAATGAAATTGGTGTGAAACTAGAATTGTATATATTGCGAATATTAAAAAGAAATCCCGGATTTTTTCTACTAATGTTTATTTCTGAAACCCTAAAAGATAGTACTGATATGTATCCACAGAAAGTTTTCGAGACTTAGAGATATACTAAATTATAAAAGATCCTGTTTCACTGAATTAATCTTTGAGAAAATGTCGATAATTGCATGTAATGCAAATAAACTGCGTGTACACTAGTGTATATTAAATATATGTTTCTATTTCACAATAAATACCACATCCAAATATACCACTGGTGATTTAGCAAATTATTCAAACTTGTTTTTGGCCTACGTGACATTAATCTCATAGAGAAATCAGGATGCCTCGCTGAACGTGAAGAAACGGCAATTAGCTAAACGCGGACTGGCCGACGTCGTGTGCTCAGGTTTGTTGTCATCGACGTTCACTAATCGTACTTGGCTCATTGGAATCGGTTCCAATCGACCAGACAGGGTGCCTCGTTTTCCTTTCACCGAGAGATTTTTTTTACCAAGGTTCTTAATATTATGTTTACTTTTTGCTATGAAAAAGTATATATTAAAATTAATAAATCCGGTCCCACGCTTATGGTATTTCAAGCCAGCTATAAAGCGCAAAAATCCTAGTCTTGCCTATTACCAAAGAAAATAATGTAGCTATTATTTTCTTTGCTATTACTGCATTGATGTCTCAAATTCGCTCTTACGATATTAATTGTTTTACATTTACTTTTCGCATTCTCAGTTTAATTACAGATTTCTAAACTAAAATAATAGCAAACGCAGCTAACTTTCTGCAAATAAAGGGGAACTAGGTAGTTGAGAGAAATTATTTGCTGAAATCTATTCCGTACTTATTACTAAAGCTGTGTAAAATGACTGTTTTTCCAGTGTCGTAACCATTTTATTTATTGCTTAGTACTGAAGTGATATAAATAAAATATACATATGACCCATACTTTAGTTCGTATCCATTAAGGGTATCTTTGCGTTCATTAGCATCTGTGATCTGATCGGAAAGTCAGTAGCGGCGAATACAGTGGTATAGGTATACTAAGTACACAAAGGATTGCTTTTTGTACGGTGCAGCTAATCCTAACAGTCCTACCGTGACAAAGTTCTCTCACGTTGTCTTCGCTTTATCAATAACTCTTTACACTGGCATGATAGGGCCAAAATATAGGAAGATTAATTCGAAAATAACATTGCATATTATTTGAAATATTGTTTCTTCATAAATTTACAATAAAACCTATAAAAATATGAACAATACGAAATTTATTTGTCTTGTGAAAATAAGATCACTTAATGATCAAAACAGATCGATGTAAAATGTTTGGAAATCTCCTTGTCAAGAGTTATTTTAACTATCTGTCGATTCTAGAACTAGCTTAATTCAATTAATTGCTATAAAGAGGATCGATTGCGACAACGATTTAGAGGGGAATAAAAACTTATGACGTCGCGGAAAATTTAATAGGTCAGGAAGCATAAATCGAGCAGACAATGTAGCTTTTTACAATTTTATGAGTCTGTTGGTTTTACTTTATGACCAAGGAATTTAATATTATTATATTGGACAATATCACACTCTGTGTGATAAAATTGTCAAATTACACTTCTTGAAGCGGATAGTATTTTACGTCTTTGGTTTTATGACTAGAAAATACCAATCCTCTACTAAAAATTAAAAACACATTTTGTTATCTTTTTAATACCTTTTTGAGTCCTGAATACAAATATCGTATATAATATTACATACTTATTATATACACAATAAGTAAACGAGATTAAACAAACTCTCCACACTTTAGTTCTGTATGTACTTTAAAGCCTACATATGTCGCAATTTCCATCCCGAAAATATTTCAAATACTTGTATTTACGCACGCTAACCCTAATTCATTCGACATTTATATGTAATTTTGTCACTTCATTTACTGACTAATGGGGACAAGTGTTTCACTTTAAGACAACAGTATTCGATATTATTTTCCTGATATGCTAAACTAAGGTTACTATCAGTATTTAATATTTTACTTTTGATATTACATCGCTTTGTAGTTTAGAAATATATTAAATACCTAGCAGTCCAGTAAAGTAGGACACATTTTGCAAGCTTAAATAAATTACATTCTACTGTCCAAAGCTACACAAAACTAGAAAAGTTACAAACGAGTTTTAATTTACCTTTTTCCTAGTCAAACCGACAAACAACAAAAGTTTGTCAGTTTAAAAAGCTGCACTGGAGTTACGCAGTTTCCGGACGTCTGAACCGGAAGGGCATCTGCCGATGTGGAAATAACAAACTGCAATAATGCCAGCATTGTGGGGTAATGCAATGACACATTTTGCTCTGAAAGCTTTGAGCTTTCTTTATTTTTTTATAATATACTTGCTTCAGCCGCCTACTTCGTCCGCATGGTATAGGAGATAATAGTGTAGTTTTCGTGTTATGATTATGAACAGAAAAATCTGCTATGCTATTTTCAATAATAGTATTATTTTTGATCACTGTCACATTAGTTATAGCAAAGTTAATATTGTCTTAGCAAAACATTATTGAAATGACCCAGAAAAAAAATATTTCTTTAAATATAGACAAATTATTGGAGTTCCAAAGTATTCCTACTTCTTTGAAATAGTTATTTGTGTACCAAGGCCGTAATGTTGATCTTTTTTGGCCGAATCTGAAATTTTCAGGTGAGGACAAAAAAGATCATACGGCCGAGGTGCACACAAAATTTTTTAAGCGAGTGTCTCATCAAGTAGGTAACAACTTTTTTTTACAATTTTGTTTCTAAACAAAGATGAAACTGGAAGATTAGATTCAAATTTTTATTAACCATAAGTGTGTCTAGTAGGCCGCCTTCATAATTTGAAAATCTTAACATCGGACGTGGAAATAACTCAAATAAGCAAATTAAATGTGTCTAGTAGGCTGCCCTCATAATGACTGTTTGCAAAAGCGGCTGTAAAGTAAAAAAGCGGCCAAAAAAGGTACACTTCAGGGACGTTAATAGATCCGTAAAACTTCATTTGTTGTGACACTCGCTTAAAAACTATATTAGTACCATTTTTTCAATGACCAAAATATTATTGGAAACCAATAAATTTATATTATTCCTTAGATTGTAGAATTGTTAGAGCTAAAAAATGAAACTATTTGATGAGCGTGCTTACATATAATTGGGCGAAAAATAGCTATTTGTAGGCTGCAAAAATACCAGATTTTGTTTCAAAATTTAAAAGTTTCTGGACCGATTTCGGCTTGAAATATACATGAATAAGGTTTTAGGAATCTTCTACTGTAAGTGCAGGGCTATTTCATTGGATGAGTTACGCATTAAATGCCATTTTTATGAATTTTTCGAAAACTCTACAACACTGGAATTCGCCATGTACTCTTTATGAGTCATAAAGTCACTTTTGACAACACACCCAATGGGATCACGTTTTACATGTCTCCAAATTCGCGCGAAAATATGCAGTAGAAAATCTCTTTCTTTGTTAATAAGAACCAAAATAAATGGATAACAGCAACCGCCATAAACATTTAATTGATGTAGAGAATATAAAAATATTTCAGATTTATTTGGGTTTGATTTCCTATTAAGTGTTGTTTAATTGTACTAAGTAGGTGAAAGTCCAAAGTAATTCTCCTATTTTCGATAATTAAATCAAGTTAGAATAGAAGCTTTATTTTTGTGTATACCTCTTAAAGGGTAAAGGCTACGTTAAAAGATATTTTGTTCCTAAAAGGCTGATCCCTATAATAGTCCCTTTTTACAACGCACTCCGAAGCTTTTTATAACACCATATAAAAGTACTAAAATAATAAAATTATTTTATAAAACTATTCTTGTAGATACAAAATCTGCTAAGCCATATTTTTAATACCTAACAAAGAACATAAAAGTTTTAAGTTGCCACCTAACTGTGGCAATCATTTTTTATTTCTTTCCTCTAACATTTTATCTTGCTTCACCGCCGAGCCATAAAACAACATTTGCTCGAATAGAATGGTGGTATCTCAACGATATCCAGGCATTACATAGAACATTATATTGGATTATTTTTTTTATAGTTGACACTTTAACTTACGATCAAATCCTCCATATGGCTCATTATAGTATTTAAATACATTATAAATTGAAAAGTGACTATAAATTTTAATAATAAAGAGTTCGGGTCTATGAAATGTTATATAAAAATCAAAAAAGGTGGCTTAAACTTAATCAAAGTTTGTCGATATGATTCGCTCTAGAATGAAAGAAAAGTTTGTGCAGATTAGTGAACCTGAGGAGCTCTATCAATGGCAAAACACGTATCATCGTCGACCTAGCTCAAAAAGTACTTTGTAGCACGTTCTTCATATATTTAGAAAATGAACTAACGAAAATGTAAAGAACAGTAAGAGCCGTCCATATTTTGATGTGCGATTGTGATGTGTGGCAACATTATTATTGTCAGTCTCCATGGTAGCATGGCTAAAGTAGTTGTCATCTTGCCACACATCCATCAATAAATATATGTTGAATTAAAAGAAAATACAAAATGATTCAATCGATCTAAAGCGCGTTTCAAAACTATACTAAAATCAGGTAATCAGGTATAGTAAACATACATATATCTAGGAAAAGCCAATAAGCAGTATACCATAACTTTGTCAAGTGATGCTGTTCCTAGAGTGAGTGCTCCCAGGAAAATACCCTTTTCTTTGAAGAATCAAGTTAAAGAAGAACTTGATAAATTGGTGTCAGAAAATTTACTTGTTCCGGAACCTACAGATTGGGTCCATCCAATTGTAATTAAACGCGAAGTATATAAAATTCCTACTCAGGAATCGCTATTCGCTGAACTTTCAAATCCTAAATGTTTTACACTTACACTGGACATCTTCAGCATTTATGTAGATACCCTTATCGTATGAAAGCTCGCTATTGGGTACTGTTGCTACTAATTTTGGTAGATACAGGTATTTGAAATTACCTTACGGAATATCTTGTGCCACAGAGATATTTCATCGATGTACGCATGAACTCACTCACCTACTCAATTGCATTTTATTTATTCAGAAAAAGGACTAAGAATGACATGAAATCGTGGGCGCAAGTCATGGCAACTGCGATTTGGCAAAACAGCAAAATAAAGTTTTTTAAACTGAAATACCTCGAAAACGGCTGAACCAATATCAACATATATATTTTTGAAATCAGAGAAGAAAGTGTATTAAATTTTTATAAAATATACTGGGTGACTGAGTGTTCTATTTAAAATTAACCGTTTGTATTTTTGACTAATTTTGCGATGTTTATTTATTTTATTACGTAACAGTTTCTAGTTTAGTCCTGCAACGTTTGTAATAATTATTATTAGTATTCCATGAAACGAAATACTTATTGAATCACTTCGGTGTCCGTTCATGTGTCTGTCAGAGGCAATTTTCTCTGAAACTATTCGACGTAAAAATTAGAAATTTAGCACAGAGATAGAGTGTGGTGGCCCAATTATAGACGTGAAGTATAAAAAGTTGAATTTTGATTCTGGGGTTAATTTCAGGTAGTAAATTGGGAAACTAAAAAAAAGTTTTTTAAGGGCATCGTATAGGGTGTCAATGTGTCAAATGAAAGCTTGTTGAAGCACGAATTAAATAATATGTACTCGTATGATGATATTTTGTATGCATTCTTTAAAATTTTTTTGGGAAAAACGCTTAAAAATTGCTGTCCCCCACCTTTCTTACCAAAAGAATCGCTCAGTAAAATATAAAAAATCGCGAACATTGACAATTAGGTGTAGATTGAGCCGGAATCATCACGATTAAAAAATTTTATCGCGATCAATAATTGATCGCTTATTGTTATAAGCAATTTAATTGTTTATTTCCTTATAACTGCTAAGCCATTTGTTTTAGAGAAAAAGTTTTTGGGCAAAAAGTATTTCTCACGATGTAAGGAAGAACTTTCGCCCTTTCAAGTTTTTCGAAATTTTTAATATGACTCAGTCGAAACGCGAATGCATTTCTATTAATAATTCAAGTGGCTACGTAGTCCTAATAAATAATTAGCCAGAATACGGTGTAAAGGAGATTGGCAGAAAACAATATGACGCCTCACAGACCCCTAGCTGGCCTAGCTCGTCAACTCCTCATCGCAGATGATGAACGACGTAGGCTTGAGTTCGCCCGAGAACCCACAAACTGAAAAAACCATCAGTGAGCCAATGCATTGTTTACAGATGAGTCCCAACTTCGTCTGTTGAGTAATAACCGCTATATAAGGGCGTATCGAGGTATCCCGGATAGCAAAATGCTCAATATAGAATTGTGGGAATGGTTAGCTACGGCGCGCCGGGGGTTCTGTTATGGTATAGGGGGCGTAAACCTAGAGGCTCATGCGGAGTTAGTGATCGTTCAAAGAGGCCGTCTGACGGCTGCTATATATATATATATATATATATATATATATATATATATATATATATATATATATATATATATATATATATATATATATATATATATATATATATATATATATATATATATATATATATATATATATCCATATATATATATATATATATATATATATATATATATATATATATATATATATATATATATATATATATATTATCCATTTATAAGAGAAATTTCTTATTAATGCGCGATAACGCACGTTGCTGGAGTAGTGCAAAATTATCTCCAGGAAGTCGAGATTCACACAATGGTTTGGCCGCCAAGAAGTCCAGACTTAAACCCGATCGAGCACTTGTGAGATAACATGGTCCGGCTTATTAGGATTTTTCAACCACCCCGAGCAAACTTGAATGAGCTGTCAGTGAGACTTACAGAAATATAGGACCAAATTGAGCAAGACGAAAGCAAAAACCTCATTTTAGGCATGGGAGGAAGATGTCGGGGCGTCATTACAGCAAGGAGTGGTAATACCCATTATCAAAGACTTTCTTTGAACTTGAAGGTCAATAAAAAAGTAAATGTATTCCTGATTATTTTCTTTTCAATGTATGCTGGTTTTGCGAGAAGTTGTACAAAAAATTATCTTTTAGAACTTCGAAGATAATGCGAATAAATATGTATCAACCATTTACTTAAATTAGTAAAATAAATTTTTAAAAATAAAATTATATGCTTTAATTTTGCGGCTAAGTGTATATTGATCTCACCCTTCGGTATAAAAATCCTGAGCAAACCTTTTCAAAGAATATATACTAAAAAATAATTTTATGAGATGAGAACTAAACAGCTTTATCAAGTGTATAAATAAACAACTCAAAGTTTGCTTTAATCCGTCTTAAAAGGGAATAAATAATACATAAAATTTGCAAAATAAATAAAAACCAAGCAAGGTACCAGGTAGCTATATTTAAATACAATTCAGACAAATTTGTTATGTAAACATCATTTAATATACAGGTTTATTATATCTTTAGTGTTTTCTGAACGAAGGAATCCAAAACGCATATACGCATGGCTTTTTAATAGCTTTTTAGTAATTTAAGCACATACATGGCCTCATTACAACTTTTTAAATCATTTGGTCGCATTTTTTTATCAGTGACATCCCACGAGGACTTCAAGCCTACTTACTAACGTACCGTGAAGGGAAGCGAAATGTAGTCTATTGACACGGGATTTAAATGATTGGAGGTCGGGACGGGAAACATTTGCAGGCAATTTGTTCCATAATCTGGAAATCCTAGGTATGAATGAGCGAGAGAAACGGTCTGTTCTTGTAGCTGGACAGTAAAGGGATGCATACGTAACGCGTCTCTTGTTGTTCAGTTAGGAACAGTCAATGGGGAATAATACCGGCTAGTTCTTCAGAGCAAAATCTGTGGAAGTGCCGCGGTCGTTTCAAAGGTATATTAATATAATTATTATCAAATAATATCTGCTTAAAATATTATCTAATTCCTCGCCTATTTGTTAGTTGTTTTAAAATTTTGAGTATTTTTTAGTTTATTGCAATATTACTTACGTAATATTTATAAATTGAGCTCCACTGATTTTCTTTAAGGTGTTTCTGGTGATATCAGAAACCGTTTGTAGAAGTTACCACTTATGTACCTGAATATCGCAAATAAAAGATCTGGGTCCCAAACAAATAAACTTGTATTCAATTTTCAGTAATATCTGACCTACTTTTACTTGTTTATAATTTGTACATTATTTATAAATTACAAACATATTTACATATCAATTAAGATAATTCCAAAAATAATTTGACATTAACTAGTTTGTCTGAAAGATGTAAATATATTAACCGCTACTTGAAATTCATAAATTTCTATAGGACACAAATTAAAATCTTTAACTAAAATGAGATAAATATTACAGAAACCAATTTATAATAATTTAAATACTACTTTTATTTTTCAACTCATTTAGTTGTTTCACTTATGTACCATTAAAACACCCATCCCCTACATTGGTTTAAAAAAATAAAACCATCTTGTTATTTTCAGTTTTTTTTTAAATTCTGTCATATTGCATCCGCCATTTTGTTTACGCTATTTGTATACCCATATTCGTAATAAACCCCGTAAAAACCCCCATACCTGCTTATTAGTAACACCTAAAATGTTACAGTGTGTACGAAATTCATTTAGAAAATAAGTGAAGTGAAAATTGATGGGAGATATTTCGAACAACTTCTTAAGCATCACAGATGATACATAAGTTAAAATTAAACGGCAAATATTTTTTTTTATTTTATAACCTAATAAATCAAAATTCCGTAACGAGAAGAGCAAAATTTGTACACATACATTTCTTAAGTAGATTTGAATTTTATAAGCAAAATTACATCATCCTATTTAAAATTTCCAAGTTACCCCTCAAAACAGAGACAAGAGGTAAGTATCAAAAATATGTTTAAACATGTTCCCCCAGCTCCTTATTAACTCACCAAAATTTCATAAATCTCTTTTAAACCTTTTCCGAGATATCGCCTTATGATTCTTTAAAGCTGCGCCCACTTAGGCGAAGCGTCGCGAAGCGAAGAGAAGAGAATTTTATCCGTCCGAGAAACTTACGTGCAATCAAATGGAAGCCCGCACAACGCCTCTCGACGCTTCAGTGTGCGGGCTCCCATTTGATTGCATGTAAAGTTCTTGGATGGATAAAATTCTCTTCTCTTCTCTTCGCGACGCTTCGCCTAAGTGAGCGTGCACCTTAAGAAACTTACCCTGTATAATTACATTTTGCTACTCTACAAATACAAACAAAATGTTCTTTTCCACAAGAAAATGCGAAAATCCTAATACTATACTATAATAATTACTGCAAGGTGTATTCACAAATACGATATAATTCTAAAACTAATACCCGTTTTCACCTAGATTTGTTACATTGTAAAATACTGTAACAACTCATAACGAGTTTTACTGTAATTTTACACAAAATTGGTTTCAGTGCAGTCGCTCGAGTAGAAAGACATAAACATGTATACCAATTGTGATCGAAATTGATGCACTCTTTCTAGGTACTACAACATTTATGATAAATAGTACGGTTTGCAGCGACGATGGATTATCAACTAATTTAAAATTGTTCATAAGTACCAGTAAACAAGAAAGTATGATCATTATTATAACAATAAAACATAAAAGTTTAACTCAAAATTTAGGACGCAAAAGAAAGAATGTAATTTCGCAATTTGATATTTGGCCACATTTTTCATAAAAAAAAGTAATTTAGCTTGAAAGAGACGCAACTTTTAACAAAAAGAATAATAAAAGAAATAAGTTTGTGGCTGCCTAACAGACCGCCAAACTCTTTAAATAAAAATATGTTGAAATCTTCCGAATGGCGAAAGAAGTAGCGGCTTTAAAAAGTTTATTTTATCCCGAAAAGTTTTCCAAAACATAACAATTTATTAGAAAATAAAGCCATTTATAAAAAAATGTTAGAGGTATTAGGTAACAAATTAAATAAATCAAATAAATTAAATTCATTAAAATGACATAACATTGTGGTTGAATTTAAAATATTTTTTTATTAAAGAAGTAGATATTAATAGAGCTGCCAAGTAAAAACCTAAAAAGAGTGGGTTATCATTTTTTGTTAATGCCTATGAATAATTGCTAGACTGCTTCGTTAGATGTTTGTTAGAAGTCAAAGAAGTAATTCAGTATAAAGTAGCACTTTTAGAACGCTTGAGACATATAAGAGACTTTATTAATATAACCACATTTTTGAATGGCCCTTAATATGTTTGACTCAGCTTTTATCATTCTTCATTTAAATTAGACGGAAAACTATAGGTTCACTAAAGTTTTACAGAAGGAGTAGTAAAACGTAAGTCATTCTATATGAGCATTTTTTTAATTCCTGGAATAGAGGTCAATAGTTATTATAATATACAGGTATTAATTATACGATAAAGCTGATATGGAATTATCTAGAACCAAAAGGAATATACGATGAAATGACGCAAAATACGTAGAAGCAAATATCAACTCGTTGAAGAGAGCAGTATTCTCCCTGTTTATTAAGAAGATGGGGAAATTGAAGGCTATTGGCAAGAATATAACATTTAGAATAATCTACTTAGTCTACTAAATAACTTACATAAATGTACTGTAAATTACAACAGAAGAATAAGGTTCAGTAGCCAATGCAATACTGGCTTTTCAATCGCTTCTCCTGAAAAATATGTTAAATGGTGTTACACCCCTTTGTCTTTCCACCCACGACATATCTAGTCCTGAATCACTAAGCAGAAACACATGTCGGATGAGTTACTATTTTACTTTCTTCTTTTTATTACAGTCTGCAGACGCCCACCGCGGAAATATTGGAACATTAGAAATAGCTAAATGTAATGTTTTTTCAAATTATTTGAGCATTTAGCACACGGACTTTAGGTGGAAAAACAGCGAATAGGAGAAAAAATTTATATATTAATTATATTTAGGGTAATAATAGTTTAAAGGGTTTAAAATATGAATCCGCGTTTTCCACGAAAGAGTTCCCATCTCTGTCGTGGATGAAAAAAAGCCAATTTGCCAAAAAACCATCCCTCAAGACAAGTGAATGTCAGTTTTTTACATCTTTCTTCAAAACCGTTTTTTCACGAAAAAACTTAAGGAATAAAATTCTTTGCTAAATTCTACGTAACGGATTTGCGACATACTCTATTTTTCACAGAGAATATCTCTAAATTGGCTGCATTTACACAAAAAATGATCATAACAAAAATTATAAAGCAGAAGTTTTTCTACAAAATACATGCATCACACTTTTGCCTTCGATTTATTTGTTGCTGGTGGCAAGGGGCGCCAAATAGTAAAATTATAGAGTCTATAAGCTAATTAGGCTTTGTTATAGAGGCGCGAAATTCCTGGCTTGCCTTCAGTCAAATTTAGCCTTGCTACGGCACTGCACGACGCAGTTCCTACAAAGGATAATATGCACCGTACATCAGCCGCGGTCCGTGATATTTTAAAGTTGTATATCTGTGTTGCTACTTATGGGACCAATGCCAAATTCAGGTTTTTTAATAGTGAGTCTGCTAGGAATGTTTTGGTAAAAAAAATATTTTGTAATTTGCGAAAAATGTTTAATTTTTGAAGTGACCCACCTGGGAAAAACATTGACACGCTTAGATATTTCATTTATTATTTTTTCTAAATAAATTTTACATCATTTTGTCGACAATTCTTAAATTTTAAGAGGAAAAAATATATTAGTAGAAAGTTATAGTCGTTTGAATTTGTTTTTAAAGTTATATTTTAGGTTTAAAAGAAAGGAGTCAAGAGTCAGTGGAGTCGCTAAGTATGTACTCAGTAAATGCTCAAGATAAATATTGGCACTAAGCGAGTGATTCATTGTATAGCATCCTAAGTCACTGTGTACTGGGGGGCTGATTCACTGTACCCGCCTTCGAGTTCGCAGTGGATTAAGTGCATATTTTTGACAAAATCTCGTCTAACATAGTTTATGTTACATGTTTAAAAACAAAGAAGACATAGGTAAACAAGACAACACTCTTTACGGTAATCTAGTTTTGGCAAAGTTAGTGTGGTATATTTTAGTGATAGGATTACAAGAAAAAAATTGATTCACCGTTGACACCCTGACCCCCCTACATATTTGTTGAACATGGCTCCCAGGAGACTCGCGTTGTACGAAGCCCTAGTAAAATTCACACTATAATGTAGATCTGGGAAGATGCACTAATATGCGGCCCCTGTGCCGAAAGTGTTACTTTCGTGAATTTTTCGTGTTTTATGGTCTGCCTTTAACTCTATTACTGTTGAACCATTCTGGAATTATAGTAGTTCCCAAAGGTAGCGGTACTGTGTATTGTCTACCGTTTATGTCATACGAAACTGTAATAAATGTGCGAGATTGCTACTGAGGCAATTGCCTAAAAGTGTTACGGCAGCCTGATGCTTCCCAAGAAGGGTAAATGCTAACTGTTGACCTGGTCCGGGGTTTTACATTAGTTTTTGGATGCCCCGTACTTTAATGCAAGAACGAAATTCCCTGTCTTTTTCAGTTTGCTATGACACTAATATTTCCGTTCTGTACAATTATTACTGACAGATCAGTGTTATTGGTATACCTGTAAGGGTGGTAGATTTTGACATTTGTGATAATAACGAGTAATTGATGTGCTTTTTTATAGTTATAGCCACTGAAGCAAACGGACAGAATTTTTGCCTTAGAATTTAATTTTATAACAAATTTCACAAATTTTAACTTTTTTTTATGAAATACTCTTTTTTATGTACAAAACGGATCTTAGATTAGGCAATAGAAATTGGATAAACGCCATTCGAGGCATTTCTAGGTTTTTGTGTCACCATTTAACCACGTTTTTATTTTCGTCAGTTACCAGACATTTAGGATTTTGTTCAAAAGAAAGTTTCTTAACTTTTATCTGTGTCAGACAAAGTTGTTCTTACTCTGATAAAACATTTTCTCCTTAATTCCCCGAAAAGATAAAGGACATGGATCAACAATAATAATCATTGTCATGAAGAATAAGAGTTTTAGTATGTCAGTTGGGCTTTGCTTGTATCAGTGGCGGCTGGTAAAATTTTAAAGTTGTATATCTCTGTTGCTACTTACGGGACCTCTGCCAAATTCAGGATTTTTAATAGTGAGCCTACTAGGAAAGTTTCGGTAAAAAAAATATTTTGTAATTTGCGAAAAAAAGTTCAATTTTTGCCTTGTCCCCCTGGGAAAAAAAGTACACATTTAACTGTTTTATTTATTATTTTTCTAAACAAATTTTAAGAAAAAAAATGTGTTAGTAGAAAGTTGTAGTCATTTGAATTTCTTAAACCTAAAATATAATAATACAACACACAGACAAAACTTGAAGCTAAGGTCAATAAAAGAAATGATAGAGGAAGGACGATTAAGATGGCTCGTCCACATAAAACGAACGACAGGGGACAGAGTAGTGATACAGGTATTTGAAACCAGATCAAGCAAAAAGACGTCCAAAGCAGACCTAGAAGACTATGATTTGAAGACGTAAGATCGGCGGCGATCAAGAGACATGAAATAAGAAGAAGTACATCTGACAACGCAAGATAGAAAGAAGTGGAGGCAGTTGTGAAAAAGAATACCATGAAATTCAATCCCATCACCCTACACCCGTAAGGCCACCTGGGTACAAGGATTATATGAGTTAGTAAGTAAGTAATAAAAATATAATAGTTTTTTCATTATTAAAATATGTTTTGCTCAAAGCTGAAAAATTTAAAAAAACATGACAGCGATACAAATATATATCAACATAATATGTAAGTGTGCAGATTTTTTTAAATTTTCTTATTTAAGTAGTTCTTTTCATATGAGTTAGGTATAGTTCTTCCTCTAGGTTGTCGGTCACGTATTAGCGCGACATCACCTTTATTTCTCCGGTAACTCTGTACATACGGGTGAGGCGATCCGCCGACGCACAGTGTGGCTTTGTTAAAATCTAGCAAGAAATAAGTCAAAAATATTAGGTTTTTAAATCCCTTAAATTCGTATTAAATACTGTTACTGAATAATAAGCAAACCATTTTAGCCCAAAATAGAATAAAAAATATTATCACCAGTTTGGTTTTATGCAGACGGGAACAGATGAAATTTGATTATAAGATTTGCCAGCGTTATTAGTATTCATCAATACTGGTATTTGTATCTAACGCGTAGTTTAAGGTATTTTTTATGTATTTTTGTTAATACTATTATTGTGTCTTTCAAGGTAAGTGTACTTCTAATTTAAAGAAAAATTTATATTTGCTAAGTTGTTTCATTTTTAAAATCACCTTTTGATTTTCGGTTAACATTGGTAGGTTTTTTATTACATTATTCAAAAATAAAGATCCCGCCAATTGCAGATTGGGCTAGATTCAGTTGGAATTGTATACTATTTTGGTAAGCAATTCGTTTAGATATCACTGTACTGTTAAGTGCGGAAGCGCGGTAAAGCTATTTTTCCTCTTTACTCTGATTTGTCACACAGAACCTATTATACATGATCTTGTGTTATTTTGTGAGCTTTATAATGAATGACTTACTTTTTCTGAAAGAATTAGGTTTTTACTTTTTGTGATGGTGCCTATCTACTTACTACTACGGTCATTGAAGCACACACAAAATATATACCAAAATAAATATTAAAAGTTTTTATTGTGTTTAACTGAACATGCTAAGCATATAAATAAAAATATACAGAATTATATAGTACAACTGGAATTGGCGATCTAATATTATATAAATAGCTTCCCACATACAATATTTTACAACACCCGCAAAATATACTTTGGTATTTGTTTCATTTTGCGTACTCGGTACACTAAAATACTCAAAATGTATAAAAAACGGTGTTTTTGTGTCACGAAATTATTTGGTAAAGAAGATACTGGCAAACGATTGCCATTTTAAGCTCCGAAATTTAAATATGATTTTTTATTTTCTAGACTGTTAGTTTGTCAAACTGTGCGACAATCCGTTGATTGTTAGAAACTCTATAAAGGCCGGTCCACATATGTATCATTGTGCTGTATCAGATCACCGTATTCGTATCATCGACACGTGTCATGATCGCTGTGTGGACGTGCCATGATATGCACTCATCATTTTAGTTACGGAAAAGAGGAAATGAAGACACGTTTAAGACGACGTGGCGCCACCGTTACCGACGACATGTCAAAAGTGGATTTATACAGTTTAATTAAAATTGGGATATGGGATATAGTCCTGGAAGAACATGGACATACTGTTTTGAGATTCCCTCCATACCATCCGGATCTAAATCCCATTAAACTTGTTCGGGCCTCTCTAAAACAGTTTGTTGCTGACAGAAATATTGATTTTAATCTTAATAATGTGTAAAATTATTGTAGGGAATGTTTCGGTACCTTTTTCGACCAAGATTGGAAATTTCCATGTGGTTATGTCAAAAATATTGAAAAATTTTACATGGAGAGTGACCCAGCTCTTGATGTGATTGTGAATGGCATTGTAATAAAACCCGCAGGACGACGAAACTGATATTGCAGATTTAGATAGTCGCAGTGATTCAAGTACTAATTCAGGTATTTCAGGAATTGAATCACTTTAAAAAGATATTTGTGTTAGAAAATTAA
This sequence comes from Philopedon plagiatum, assembly GCA_963971165.1. NCBI lineage: Eukaryota > Metazoa > Arthropoda > Insecta > Coleoptera > Curculionidae > Philopedon > Philopedon plagiatum. The sequence goes on along the minus strand of OZ020197.1, from coordinate 25,729,019 downwards.
AGTAGTTTAAGCTTTAGTGTCATAAAGTTAGTTATTCAACAATGAACAAACTACTTGCAACCTTCCACCGACATTAAAGGTTTGGAGCAAAGTAAAATCTACCATTAAGAAGCCAAAGGGCTTAAAAAAGCTAAAATCAAATGATGGGAAACTAAGCCAAGGCAAGCTATCAAAACAAGAAAACAAGGACATTTAGACAAGATAAAAGGTATTCAGTTCAATTAAAACTCCTCTGATCTAATTTAAGACAACATAATCGGAAAACGAAGGTATTTTAGTTTTACCAAGGTAAATTGAACTAAAATTGCTGAAAATAATTTGAGCCAAATACCTATAGAAATTAAATGGACATTGTTTAACAAAAGCAATTAGTGAAATTTCTGCAACACACAGTGACAGATTATACCAGTTTTATTTTGAGTAAACAACTGAACTAATATGAATACAAACAGCAAAACTACAACAAATAAGAAAATGAAGATTTCAACAAAATTGCAGTATGAAGCATCCTAAAGATTTTTTTGGACCACCCATCCACAAAAGTAGGATATTATTAATATCCTTACTATGTATATTTGCTATAATTTAATTGTATGAATCGAATTAGAAGACAGATTTCACTAACTTTAGAGTAACTCTATATTACATTGTCATATTTAAAAACCAAAGGAATTTTCTCTATTATAGGTATTACAGAACAGGATATTCTAAATATAGAAATAACATATTAACATACTTAAAGAAGGTATAGATAGACATTGTTCCGCGGCTTATTAAGGGCTTTAAATAGTTCATTAATGACACAAATCACAAAAGGAAATTTAATTGATAAGCCCGCTACAACACTACGTCATCTCGTGCTGGTCGCATGTTTGCAAACAGTAATAAATCACAAGTTCTGGAGTAATCAAACGATTTAGAACATTATTACTATGCTACAGTAGTAACCAAAATTGTAATACAAGCAGTATATACAGGGAGGGACATATTCATTATGTTAGCATTGGCATCTTAGTAACCATAAGAAATAGAGGCTTGATTAGAATTGTTCAAAGTTGGGTAATTCGATGCTGAATTGTAAGCTACTAAGAAATTGGAGATATCCGAAAGAAAATGAAATTTCAGAATTTCGCTTTTGTTTATTTACGTCTCTGTTCTTGGAGTTACAAAGAAATTCATTGCCCTTTTTATAGCCCTTCTTTTAGCTCTGCAAAATGGTGACATATTAGTCCCAGAATTCGGTTTATAATTTTTTAGGTACTAACTGATTTAAATACAAAATCGTGACGTTAAAATATCTATAGTAGTAAAAAATCACAAGCAAACCCAAGCTATGTGTTGAAAATAATTTACGGTTTACAGAACATGGATGGAACATGGAATATCAACACATACATATTTTAAATAGGCGATAAACAGTAAATAAAGAGTTTAAAACTCTTGTATGCTACGTCTCTATGGCATCATGAAATTCGACCATATTAGTTTTAGATTATTCGGAAATAACCGGTTGAACATGCACCAGGCGCGCTATCTACATATGGTTTGTCAGTTCCATACAGTACTGCTAACTAAAGCCCCCTCATATCAGATTTCCACAGACGTGCATAATATTATGTAATATAAGATAAAGGCAAATTAACAATACCGCGACAAAATTTACAACTAGACAAACGATCCTTTACCTGTAATATTGCAAGTGTAATAGACATATTTTCTGAAGAAACACTCTGTAAGTCGAAATTCGTTTAAAAACATATCGTATCGTCATTTTCAAATTTGATTTTTCGTTAAGCTCTGCTTGATGCTTGGCATTCTTTGTTTTTATTATTTTTATTCTTAACGATTTATTTAATGTTAAATTAGACAGTATTTAGGAGTTTTATTAAATGGGTTAGTTAAATAGACGATTGGTGTAACTCTATACCAATCGAGCTGAACCTCGCCCAAAAAAGGGATAAAAATTGTAAATTGTTATGTATTACTGAATAAAGCCTTTTATTAAATTATTAGTATTAATATTATTATTAATATTATTAGTATTATTATCATATATGTGAGGTATTTTATAGCCAAAATTATTTTGATGCCCGACAACAAAATTAGTAGGATAAGGATGCAGGTATAAATTTCCTTGAAAGCTGTACATCATAAACTATATAATTGTGGTCTGAGAAATATAATGTATATCATAAATAATGCAATTATGTTACAACTGTGCTGTGATGAGCACAGTTTTAACTGATAAATTCTTTAGCGGGTGCAATAATCTGATAGAATAAATGACAACAATTAATCGGCTACCAGACACAATGTACGTGTATGTGCTAGAAACGAAAATACATAAATCATTTTTTAATTCTTTTATGACGAATATTTTTATTTATTATGATAGAAAATTAAGTAATTATCATATTAAATGTCAAATGCTGTAAGCTCATTACAATAAAAATATTTTTCTTATCAAACTTTAACCAAGACGAAAGATAAAACTTTAATTTGGCCGTATGGCATTTGGCCTTATTCTTCATAAAGTTAAACTCGAAAAAGGCAAAACTTCCAACAACAAAAATAAAAAAGAAAACTTTTGTAGCTTAGCAGATACCAGAACTCTTTGAATAAAAATATGCTAAATTTCTAAATGACTGAGAGGCGTCAAAGTTTAAAAGTTGAGTTACTTTTAAAAGTTTTTCAGAATAAAATTTTATTAAAATGTCAAGAAAATTATTAAAAAAGTAAACACTTTAAACGGGCCAATTAAACACAAATTGTTCTTAACATTTTTTTTGGTTTTAAAACGCCTTTTTTAAAGTGAACTTTACCTATATAAATGAGAAAGAGAATCATAGAAAGTAGAGTAGGTTTGTTAGTGTTTTTAAAATGTTTTTGGAAAGTTTTGAACACATGTCATTCTAAATTACTTTTTTTACGAGTGTCCAGTTTCTGGAGAATTGTCCGTCAGAAACTAACGTTTTACCGGCTAAGGTCGGAAAATGGGCATCAGAGATCGACAGTAGTATATTATACATCAAAGGACTAAAGTAGCTCTTTTAACCCTGGGGTCAAAATTTGACACAAATTGCACGACCTTATAGTCCCAGTATTCAAGCAATGCTCCAGGTTAAAAACAATATAGACATTGGTGAATAGTAAATATTAATATCCACCAATACTTATTCGTTATATCAAAGCAAAAAATATAGGTTTAGCTACCACTTTATTTCAATTATATAATTTTTGACGTTTTAAATACGTTAGTTGTTAATGTTTTAATATAATAAATATTATGTTTCTAACGTTATTTTTGGTCATTTTATTGCTGCTACAGGGATTAAAAATAACACTTAAAGAGATTTAAAGCATTTTCAATCCCTCCGGGACTAGAAGTGACGCTTTTGTCCCTAAAAATAGAGACTAAAATAGTTACGTAGTTTAAAGAAGCTTTTCCGATCCCTATTTTTTCTTCTTTCTGATCCCTGTATATGAAAAATACTGCTAAACTGGTGTAAAAGTCTGCCCCGCTTTGATTACTATGAAAACAAGTTTGTGTTATTGTTTGGATAAGTTAAAAGATAATACAGTGGTAATTTTTTAATGACAAAATGTGTTTCAATTTCCGGTGAACTTGTTTAAGTGTGAAATTTTCCACTTCTTTGATTCAAACTCTGTATATAAAAACAAATTTAAAAAAATTAAAAATATTACTAGTACTTGAGTACTTATGTCAACAATAGCTTAAACAGTGCAAGAAATACTGCAGTGTAAAATAGAAAGTATATAAGTATAATATTTGAAAAAGTTTAGAAATTAAAGGAAAAGGACGCCCCAAACCTCTTCTGGATCTAAAACAGACCCCAAAAGACAGAAGAAAGACATTAACAGGTATTTTAAGCCAAGTATGTACAATAGTTCTGACCGTGTGTTTCGTTTTGTACCGATGATTGGTTATGGACTAAAATTGGCGATACTGACATAAACATTTAAAAAAGTGACACAACATTCTACTTCTCATATGAATAATGCTATGAATTTCGCTAGCCTTAGATGCGTTGATATAAGAACCCAATTAAGTAGTGCTTATCGCCAATCCCTACAAGATTATAATAATAAAGTGACGGAAAATAGATATATTTTAAGCAAAATAATTGACTGTATACAGTTCCGTGGTTCATTTGAACTCGCTTTACGCGGACACGATGAAACAGAGAAAGAGGAATTTAATTTTGTCAAAAATCTGCTGTCGTTTTAATTTTACAGAACATTTAATTGTCACAAGTTTGTTTAATACAAATAATTTTGCTGATTATAAGAAATACTTTCCTGAATACATTTTAAAATATGTTCAAAATAATTATGAAATGATAAACGTTTCCAAGCTTAAATCAGAATTGCTAATTTTATTTAGGCATGACGATTTTTATAATAGTTCGGGTGCTGTTGCTATTTTATAGCTCTTGTTTCAAATGAACATTAATGAAACGTTTTCGGAAAGCGTAAAATTATTAGAGATTTTATATACTACTCTAATGACGACAGTGGAAAGTGAGAGGCGCTTTTCCACACTAAAAAGGATTAAGACTTTCTTAAGAAATACAACGGCGATGCTTGTTGCGTTGATATCACCAGTTGCCCACAAAATTTGACCCACCTGTAAAAAAACTCATGGGCCGCGCCTGGCTGGGTGTTAAAGTTGTTACAAAATGTCTTTTAATTTTGGCCATTCTCTATTTTTGAAACAAAACAACATATGGCTCCTGAAAATTTGAAATTAAACTAGACGAAGAAATCTTTTAGAACTGAATTTAAAGAAAAAGTTGTTTATATGGCCGTTACAGCCGTTAACAGTATACATGTGTGGAACATTTGTTTTATTTTTGTTAGTTTAAATAATATGTAAACAGATTTTATCACTAATTAGTAGACTACTCTGATGTCACGTTACCAAAATTTAATTACAGCCTTTTACATTTAAATAAATTACACTATTTACTTTTTGGATTATATAGATTTTACTTATTATAAAATTCTAATCTTTAATAACCCTATATCAACATTACTAAAAATCGGATAACGGGACCTTCTGTGTGAATCCCCATTAGCCAGATTAAAGTCCCTTATTCTGAATTTAAGAAGATTAAAAAGGAAATAAAGCAAACATAAAAAATGTATAATGGTTATTGGTTTGACAAGATTAAAAGCACACCCGAAACTGTAAAAAAAACAACAAGAATAATTATAACTATGTACATATCGACAGTGGAAAGGTAAATGGTCCTAAAGGACAAATATAGAACTTTATAGGGGAGCATTTTAAAATTTAAATTTCAGGAAAAAAATTATACTTTTTTTGGATGATTAAAATTTCAGTCAACAAAAACAAATTCGTTGTATAATTTTCTTACATTTAAGTCTGTCTGTTATTTTTGCGTGTTTTTACTAGTTTTTAAAATAAGTGGCGCTTTAGTCAATATGCATTGTTGAATTGGCTGTCAGCTGTAGGGCATAACGTATTAAATCCATATAATTAAATTGCAGAATCAGGTAAAAAGCCTGATTAGCTTATCTGTTTTAAATAATGGGAAAATAAAATGCGTTATGTAAAAGGTAGTACAAAAACTTTTTCTGGTTAAACTGCTTACATACAAAAATTATTAAGTTAGTCATTAACAAATTTGCTTTAGTTAGGTACATACATACGTTGCCTTCAGTATTCGTAAATTTGAGCAATTTCTTTAAGAAATACTTACAGAAAAAAGAAGATATGATTGTGCATCATTATATGGCAGTTTTTGTCCCAAAATTACTATTGTAAAAATCTTTATTACACATTCGTACAGAATGTGCTTGTAACTATGAAATAAAGGTTACTTTAGTAAAAAGACAAGATGGAAAATCTTTTTTTTTTTTGGATAACAACAGTGATTAAAGTACAATGGTAATTTAAAAATATTTAAATATTATGTTGATTAATCCTTTATTTTTATATTTTGTGCAGGTAAATTAACTAAAACGTTTAAGCCACGTTATACACGGGAAGGCTTTTTTTACCTACTACATTCAACCTAGCAGCTCTCTCTCTCTCTCTCTCTCTCTCTCTCTCTCTCTCTCTCTCTCTCTCTCTCTCTCTCTCTCTCTCTCTCTCTCTCTCTCTCTCTCTCTCTCTCTCTCTCTCTCTCTCTCTCTCTCTCTCTCTCTCTCTCTCTCTCTCTCTTCTCTCTCTCTCTCTCTCTCTCTCTCTCTCTCTCTCTCTCTCTCTCTCTCTCTCTCTCTCTCTCTCTCTCTCTCTCACACACACACTCATACACCTCTCACCTTCCTGCTGTGAAGCTTTCTTTTCCTTTTGCTTCTCCTAATGATTGTCAATGCTTGTTAATCCAAGAATAACTGCATGCATTATACTCTGACCTGGTAAGAATCCAAGCCGCTTTTCTCTAAGTGATGTGTTCTCGCTAAGTCCTCATTCATGATTCCTTTATAGTTTCGACAGTCTTGGATGTCTCCCTCCCATACTACTAAAGAAGCATGCTTTCTTTCACTGATGGCATTTTTTCTTGTGTATCAGATCCCATAGCATTTCCATCCCTTCTGGTCCTAGATAATGTGACATCTTAAGTGTATGAATAGATCTCGTTGCTCCGGTCTTAATTTTCTTTAAGGCCAATGTTTGAGACCACGCTCGAAGTTAATTTTTAATCTATGTAAATTATTCTTTTTCGATTTAGTTGGAATCATCAATGACCCAGTCCTCACAAGAAAACTTTCTACCGCTTATCGACGCATTGTGGGGGATTTATCTCTTTTCAAGAGATACTTCCACTGATTTTGCTTTGCAGAACTAGCCGAAATAATTCCCCCCATGACTGTTTAGAATAGAACAACAAGAGACTCGTTACCTTTGCATCCCTTTAATGTCCAGGTATAAAAGCTATTTCACTTCCCTTGTCCATTTATATCTAAGCTCTGCAGATTATGGAACCTGCAGATGTTTTCTCGTTCGCCTCCTCTAAATCCCGAGATAATAGATTATATTTCCCTTCTCTTCAGATGCCCACGGTACGTTAGTACTTAGTCTTGAGGTCTATGTGGGCTGTCTCAGATAAAAAAAATTATAGATCATGAGTTCAGTCGTATCTCCTTACCAACACACTGGGTCATTTTCATGTGGATGTCCACATATGTTAATGGAAACTTCATATCAAAACACAGTTTTAAGAATTCACTTGGCCACATACCGGAAAATATTTACTTGCTTTCTGTCTATTGGTCAGACTGAGCAGAATGTCAGTTTACTAAAAATGTTGCCCAATCTGAATAGAAATTGCATTCTTACATAAATTTTAAGCTAGTTTTTACTTGGTCGTGAAAAGAGAATATATTTGAATCCGTGTGGCTGCACTTATCTAAATTTTTATTTGTTCAATTGCCAACGTTTCGAAACTGTTTTATCATTATTTAGTTCTGTTTTCAAAAATAATATTTCTAATGTGACAGCATAATATATTTTTTTAATGTGTTAAACGAGAAGATACTGTGAAGCCATTAATGTTAGGTATTATGTGTGTCTCATTAAGTTATATAATGGTGTCACTATTAGATATAGCCAACAAGGAATTTAAATAGCTATTATTACTAATTAAGATAGGACCTAAAGTATTAAAATAGTTTTAAATGAGGTATAACATTTGACACGCATGTAATAATGATTATTACTCATTCAGATGAATTACTTGACTCGCTTTCGTCTAGTGTTTAAACAATCCGAGCGAATATTATCCTCATGACTTATTACCAACGACGCCCTTTTGTTAAATAATATATTATTATAAACTGAATAGCACAATCGATAAAACAATCATATTACTAATGTTTATTATAAAGCAAATACATTTTATTGTTACATACTTAATAATTAATTGTTCTCATGTTATTAATAAGTAAAAACTCTTTAATAGAAGTATGTGCCAGACGGGCTATTTATTTCATTTCCAATTTTCTTTCTACTGTATAACTCTCAAATCAGAATTAATAGTTTAGTATTTCAGTGATATAGCTATCAAATTCAATATCATTAATTTTGCGGTGAAAACTATCTATTACGAGAAATACATCTAGTATTGCGACAAAAGGCGATATCAGTGGCGCAACGGAAAATCTTAAGGCTAAATCAAGTCTTGGTCTAGATATTAAAGACCCCAGCCCTATCCATCGTTGAGCCTCTCAAACGGCTGAAGCCCAAAGCGGTGCGGGGTCTGCGGTGGTGTACGCTGCGCCATTAAGCGATATTCAGTAAATTTTACAAAGTAGTAAGTTTATATTCAAGTGAAAAATTTATCATTTTTTGCTTGTTATTCACAGCGGTAGCTAGGCTATATGAGATGCGATCTGACTGTTGACTATGCGTGCGCGTGAAATCTACACACTCCCTAGTATTAGATTACCCAACGATAATGCGCTGTGTCGATGCCCTTGGAGGATGCAGGTAAGGGCTAGTTAGTACTGAACTACTTAGCAAAGGATTTTTATAGTCCATTGTTATGGGGATTAGGGGTGGGCAAAATACTCGATTAATCGATTATTAATCGATTAATCGATTAATCGATTTAACGACTATAAAGAAATTAAAATCGATTAATCGACTTTTCGATTAATCGATTTTTCGATTAATCGATTTTTCAATTAACCAATTTTTGGATTACCTAATCGATTTTTCGATTTTTTCGATTTTTCGATTAATCGAAATAATTTGAATGCTTTTCGATTAGCACTTCTTTAATTTTTATGGGTCCAAAATTTAAATCGCCCGCCGGAGTTGTGTTCAAGATAGGCAAGTGGTAAGCCCTGGAGTCGCTTTCATTATGTTATATACCTAGTAATTAATCGATTTTTCGATTAATTTCGATTAATAGATTAATATAAATTTTATCGATTAATCGATTTTTCGATTAATCGATTTTGTTGATTAGTCGATTTTTCGATTAATTTCGATTAATCGATTAATTTCGATTAATCGATTAATCGGAAATAATCGATTATTTCAAATAATCAAAAATCGATTAGCTTTTTCGATAATCGCCCAGCCCTAATGGGGATGGCCAAGTATCATACCGATACATCATGGAACAATTGAACGAGAAATTTGTAAAAATCCTAATAACTCAAATGACAATCTATAACACAACAAAAACGGGAACCCTTAAAAACATACAGTACAGAAAAATTTCGACTATATACTGTACCTACATAGTAGAGTTGCACTGAAAAATGTTTTAAAATAATATAGGTACGTTGGTCGGTATATCACAACATTAGTTTTTTAAATTAATATTTCACTCATGTGTATGTCTAAAGTTAAATTTTTAAGGACTAAAAGTGAAATACATACGTGCACAACCAGGCGACAGCGACAATTCCTAGAATAAAAGAAGACAGCAGAAAATTTATTGGAACAATAAAGCACCAGTTGTATGGAATATGTCTTTTAAAGCCGAATTCGTACTTGCTGTAGAAAGGCAGAAGCAGTTCATAACTATTTACTGTTCTGGATTTATTGAGACACCTTGAAATATATTAATTTAGTCAGTAGTTTTCAAACCAGTGCCAGTGACTTAAAATGTTTATGTTTTAAATGCTTATTTAGGTATTTGTTTTTTGGTAACCAGCTTTGTCCAGTATGACTGGTAGATATTTATAACTATAAATAAAAAAGCTGTGAAGGCGATTAATCACAAAGATCGGGTAAGTATAAAGTTAGAAAAAGAAGAAGCCAAAGACAAAGAAGGTCTTATTTGTATTACTAAAATATCTGTCATGGAAAATTTTTGTAAACTTCTGAAATTTCAGCCAGAGCAAAGCCCTTGCTTTTAGTAATACAAAAAATCAAAGAGTACCTACTCTTTTTATCCCCCCAATCAAATGAAATATGTATAGTATAGTAATCAAAATTAAAAAAAATTGTTTTTGAATCAGTTCTGGTTCAAATAAAACATTAAAAATCCGAGAACGCAGTTACGAACCTTCAAGAAGAGTTCTAAATTTGAAACAAAACAAAGCTTATATGAGCCGTTTATTTCCCAAGTGGTGTAAGTACATTTTTTCAACTATGTGTAAATGTCGGGAAAAGTCCAAATAAATGCTAAGGCTTTCATTTTGCTTCTATTTAAACAACAAATAATGCAATTTTTGTGTTAAGGAACTACAATTCTATTTAGATCACTTTTTTAATTAGGTACATGACTAAATTTCAAATAAAATAACATTTTAAAAAATCTTTTCACCAGCTTTAATTTAACATCACCTCTCAGTATGTTTAGATCAAATATTGCAATCAAAATTTCGACTAGTTCTAATTAGGCTAGAGCTTTGAACAACTTATGCACACGTGCATAAGTCCGGTGACAATACGGTATAGTATATCTAATATTGTTCTAAATCCAATACGGCGGGCGCCCTAAGATAGCGGATTGCCTTTTTCTTCACAAGCCCCTTTACATGAGTACCAAATTAAATGGTTTGACGAGTAGAATACTATAAGCTATGTGACATCATTCTAAGCCCCAATATGGCGGACGCCACAAGATGGCGGATTACGTTTTTCATCACAATTCTTTTGATATGGGTACTAATATCATATGAAAGGGTTTGTCGAGTAGAATACGATTAAGCCATGTGACGCCTTCCTCTTTAAAATCCCCTTGATATGGCTATCCCCGAAAATCCGAATTGTACCCCGTAAATACGCTCCTGAAGGACCCATTCGGTATTCATTTTACAGTGTGATTATCCCTTTATAAGATAGTGTTGAAAAATTGGGAAAAAATAGATGGGAAAAAATACAGAATGATTCAAATGTACCGATGTCGAGGGCAAAAAAATAAAAAAAATCGAAATTTAATCGGCGATTGCTCCTTTCCTATAGAGAATGAAGAAACTAATAATATGGATAAAAATTAAAAACCGTGAAATATTTGGGTCAAAAATCTAAATTTCCAGTTTTTTCCAAATATTTCCATTTTCCAGTGATTTTAGGAATGGGGTAAATGTATTGCAAAAAAAGTATTTGAGATTTTAAAGTTTCACTTATGAGTTCGTTTTTCGATTTGACGTTTTGTTTTCGAGTTATTAGGTATCAAAGAGGGGTCTGGAAATGGCATTTTTCGACATAAAAAAATTCAAAAGAATTACTTGCCATTTTCTGATCCTCACCAGTTTCAGTGGAGTTCTGAAGCTCCGGGTCCCCTACAATCTCCGAAAATTTACATCGATTTAATTCACATTTGCGACCTGTACCCGATTTCAAAGGAAATCGCCGAAATTTCGACTTTAACGTTTAATAGCTCCGAAACGACCCATCCTGTATAACTGAATTTTTACCGAAGCTAGTTGAACTATTCCTCTATCAACCAAAAAAGTCGATTTCTCTCCCTCTGACTGTTTCCGAGAAAAACACACCTGTTCTACTTTAGGTTAAGCTTTACGTTAACCTATAGATTTTTGCTTATCTCCTGACGCCACTTTTCACTAAGGACCAACGACTGCTTTTTAAATTGTAATAAATTATACCGAAAAGTAAACATTTTTTGTAGCTACATTATGCTAGGAATTTTCTTCAAAATATCTTTTTTGGGTTTGTAATGACTTCCTTAAACGATTTATGTACTAAAAAGAAATTGTGCATATTCCTTATTAGTGCTAAGATCAGGAACTACTTTAAAAAGTTTGAATACTAAAGATTAAATAGAAAGTCCACTAAAAGCAAAATATTTTTTCTAAAGTTTATATAACTATTTACTTATAAACTAATAAATTAATACAAATTAGGAAAAAATAAACTAGCTTACCTGTATGCCTCTATCGTACACGCTATCGCTGACGTCGGTTTACCGTTCAGTATACGACTTCGGTCACGTACGGACCGAAATGGCTATGGTACTCAAACGGTGAATCTCACAAAACTGGCACGAATCGGCAAAACTGGCACGAATCGGCAAAACAATTGCTCATACATTGCTGGACGCACAATACGCCGATCTTTTTCTAAACAAAGTACGCCGTTTTCCTTTTTTTTCTATCTGGGGGACCTCACGTTACCAGCGAAGGGTTAACGTTTGGCGTGGTGGTCCATGAATCTATACTATATTTATGTAAGAATTTAAATAAAACAAATATTAATTATACAAAATATACAAGTCTGCAGTAAGCAAATCAGTTTAACTACTAATGCAAACTGGCTCTGTCACTAAACTTAGATATCACGTTTAATACCTTCAGGATATTATCGTAGATATACCTTTAACTAGTCACGGTTTAACTCCTGCAAGCTTAAGAGAAATTCAGAAAACTGCACTTTGGAGCGATAAACCAGCATAATATTTAGGTAGAATAATATAATAACCTTGCCTGTAATCGAATAATGATATGTTTAGTTTAGTCTTCAATGCGGGATTTTGTGGATACTACAAAACTGACAAATTTTAGCACATTATTCTTTAAATAGAAACGAGACAAATGGTTTTTATTAGTATAGTCTGGACATGCTCCTTTGGAAGATACAGGAAGGTAAATTTTTCACTGACTTAATAATATAGTTTATCTCAATTTTGAAGTGCTAAATCGATTAATCCTAATTTAAAATTCATACGATATTAACAATAATGCATCTAAATGGTTTAGATATCATTTGACACTAGATGACTTCAATATTCATTTAAAATTAATAAATTTCATTAGTGCAGGCGCTTTACTGGAGACTTTTTGCCGCGTGTATTTCTTTGCCAGTAAAATGATCGCCCAAACGTCTCTGCTTTTATCTCGTATTTTGTTTGCTGGTAAGGCAAACTGTTTAAGGGAATCCATTATAATCACATTTGGGCTGAGGAAAATCCACATGCAATTCTAGAAGTCAATTTTCAACATCAGTTTTCATTAAACGTTTGACTTGGTATCATTGGTATCTTGGTGTCATTGGTTTTTGGCCCGTTTCCTTCCATTAAGATTAAATGGCGACTTATACAGTCACTTTCTCGAGGAAGAGTTAGCGGCGCTTCTTGAAGAGGTTCCTCTTCAAATTAGACAAGATTTATGGTTTATGCATGATGGCGCTCCAGCACATTTTATAATCAATGCACGCTGTCACTTAGACGCAATGTATCCAAATCGTTGAATAGGTCGAGGGGGCGCTCAACACTGGCCTGTCCGATGTCCAGATTTAAACCCTTTGGATTTTTGCATCTGGGGTTTATTTAAATTTGTGGTTTAACCTCCCGGTAAAGGTGTTGAAGATTTGAGAAATAGAATTGTGGCATCGTGCGAGAGGATAAGAAATATTCCCGAATTATTTTAACGAATACGCAGTTCAATGAGGCAAAGATCAGATTCTTGCATAATGGCTAAGGACGGCCATTTCTAACATTTGTTGTAACGTTTTTTATTACTATTTTGCTACTGTTGCTAAGATTATGTTATCAATCATCATGTAATTCTTGTTCTCTCAGTCCCTGTCGATTAAAAGAAATACATTATCCATGATCTTTTTTTGTGGAAAACTAGACTTTTAGAGGAAAACACAAGAGACAAACAACTTTCAAAATAAGATGGGAAAACTAACGGAGTGATCAAACTGAGTCAGTGGCGCCTCGAAAATTTGAGGGGTAAAATGTAACTTGGCCCGAAAAAAAAGTATCACTCTGTAGATTATTTCACATGATAATACATTTGTTTTATGGAAACTGCAATAATCGTTACGTGTACCAAATCTGACTTAATTATATTTTAAAACAAATGAGATATTATATTAAAAAAACTGAAAAAAAAATTATAAATTTTAACACCTTGTATCTTACAAACTAAACATTACCGGATATATGTTTATATGAACTTGTATGCTTAAAAGCCCAAGAATAATCCCTTTACCTGTTGCTTCAAAAATAATAATAAAATATATGTATCAACAAATTTTGTCGTTGGCTGATTCATATAAAATAATTCCAGATTATCAATTAGGTTTTCATTAAAATTTAAGTACAACTTTCAGTATTGTCAATCTTCTCAGTGAAGTTCGATTAAATATAGAAAAAAAAGAAAATACATAGGTATTTGGCGTTATTCGATTTTGGTAAAGCTTTCGATACTTTAAATCACAGAATGTTGTTAGCTAAACTTCACTATCTCGGACTATCAGATAATTCGGTTAAGTTTTTGGAATCATATCTTGCTGATAGAGTTGACTGTGTTGTTCTTACACAAGATTCTAGGTAGTGATTGCAATCCCGCAGTGTGTTAAATCCCGCAGGGTATTTGCGGGATTGGTTCTAATCCCGCGGGACCCCGCGGGATCCCGCATAGGTTTTTTAATTTAATAAAATTCGGTAAATTACCGTTTATTTAATTAATTGTTAAACCAACTTATGAATATAATAAATATCAAAAATTAATAGCATGTCAGTCAACAAAATTATGAAATTTAAAGTCTAGCCTCTCTTAACCATACTACTATGGCTATAAATCAGTCAAATTTTTTATCAATCAAATTAACAAGTAACTTTGAGCAAATGAAATTTAACGTTCAGATCCACTAAGAAGGTTTAAAATTTAGTACTGGTTTAAATTAAGATCTTATAGTTGATCAGTTATGTTTTGACAGGTTTTTATCGTGTCATTGCTAATAAGGCGTCATTAAAAACTTATGAACTATTCTGATATTTCAGCGATTTGCTTAGTTTCCAAATGATTCTCATCTTGAAACGAGTTGCTGTAATGAATTTTGTTCTATTATTGTCGAAAGTACGTACTAAAATTGCCCTTCTCTATATAAATTTGCGAAAAAGCTCAGAAATAAATTCATGGCATAAAACTTAGTTGATTTATTCTTACACTTGTCAGTTTAAAACTTTTGGTTGTCAAATTAGACCGGACTAGCGTTGGAGAATCTGGCTGTTATGTTTATTATTTTTCTACCTGAGATAGTAGGTCTTACTAGTTTTTATAGTAAATCATATTAGATTTATTGTAAGGTAAGTAAGATACTTATAATACCTAAGCCGTCTCATTAATTTTCATATAATACCAAGGATATTTGGCAGATACAAGTTTTCGCGATATTTTTTAAGAGTTTGCGGCTTTTTCATGGCTATGCGGATCCGCAATCATGTAGTTTTACTGCAGATCATATTTGGAATAGCCTACCGGATGATGTTAAGGAGCTTCCATTTTATAAATTTAATAAATATATAAGGGGTTACATTTTGGAGGAGCAGAGAGGTGAAGTTTAGTGACCTGCCTCTTCATATAACCTAACATTCCTAACTCTATTTAGACACTTTCATTAAGCTGGGCTGCTTGCTGGGCGATTTAGCATTGATTCAATTTGTTTCTTTCAAATTCTTCCGTTAGTATTCGTCCGTTCTCCGCTCTTGTTGCCCTTGCGCCTGTGTCGGTCTTGGTTTCGCTGTATCCTGGTTAACTTTTCTTTTTGTTTTGTTTTCTCCGCGACTGGTCCAAAGCTTTCAAAATCTTTCATATATATTTTCCCTTACTCTTGTCCGTTAATTATTAACAGAATACGTAACATTAACAATTAATTTCATAATTTTATTAACGAAGGCTCGTGGCTGGGTGGGAGTTGCGTTTAGTTGTGTTGTTGTTTTGGTTCCCTTTGATTGTCTCTTTTGATGGGCTAAACCACACAACCACAGAAGTTCTGCGGATTTATAGTAACGGTTTGTTAATGATCGCAATCTAGTCCAATTTATCTAAAATGATATTTGAAAATGTATGTACTGTGGTATATGTATTATTGATAAATTAATTTTGTTTGAGTTTGAGTATTGTATTGTTTTTTTTTTGTTAGTTGTTGTAATCAGCATGGAGTGAATATGGCTGGGGCGCTTGTGTAGTGTTAAAAATGGATTACGGATTTTTCATACGTACAATGGCTCACACGTGATATGTTTAGTTTTTAATAAAAAACTTTTCTGTTGGAAGAGGCAAATGCGCACTCACCATATAAATATAAAAAGTGACCAAAATGCCGCACTTTTTTTCGACTTGATTTTTATGGTGAGTGCGTGTAATTCACGCAATGGAAATTGCCAAGCGAAAGAATGTTGCAAAGGTATTTTGAAAAATTGGAAACAATATTATTGCTCAAATCAACAATAAAAGTTGTGTTTAGCTGAGCTCATCTGACTGGGTGAGTATTTCATTCTATAATGTAAATCATAAATAATTATTCTAACAACACAGTTGGCTGTTTATAAAATTAACACCTATGGAATCTAACCGAGCTGGCGCGCCTTACTAGTTAATATTGGAAGCTGGAGTATTCATGAAATTAATAAAAATGATCCCACGATTTAACCGAAACTTGTCTACCGCTCTACCGCAATAAAATAGTGTGCTAATTTCTATTGTTTCCAAAATTTTCAACGTAATTCAACTGGAATAAAATCTCATTGTAAGTATGTATGTATATGTTTCTTATCTTATCGAAGGAGTTCGTTTTTCTAAATTTAGGAATGCCATTAATCCCGTTTAAGTATAAAGTTTTAAATGCATTTTTTATTAACTTTGTTATTGCACTTACCTCATTGTTTATCAGTGTTTTGAGCCAAAGTTTATATTTAAAGCTAAAATACCCAAAAATACTTCTATTTGCCTTTAACAAGCACGCTGATCTGATATCAATCACATACGAGTAGATCAAGGGATAGCGACATGTCTTAGGTTGCGATTTTTTGTCTGCCTTTTGGAGGGCTGAAAAAGGTAAGTATATTAATGAAGAAAAGTAAGGTTTTGACCCCGGCCCGAGTGACGCCCTAGTGAAAATTGGAATTTTCATTTCTACAAGAAGTATGTGCTTTGGGGCGAGCTTATATTCTCTGCAATGTGTGTTAAAAGAAAATCATTGAAAAATACTACATAAAAAAGGCAGAAGGTTAGCGAAGGCCCAAAGAGTTAAAGTGTCCGGGTGAACTTGTAAGAAAATAATTTTCCGCGTTTTTTTAGTGTCTGCCAACCGTCTGCCTTTTCTTTGTATGTATTATTGTTCAATGACTGTCGTTTAATCACATGACACAATATAAAATGGTTCCAAAACACACAGTTTATCGACAAATGAAAATTAAATTTCCATTTGGGCGTCACCCGGGTCGGGGTCAAAACCTCACTGTCTTTATTATCAAACTTACCTTCTTTAGTCCTTCCATAGACAGACAAAAAAAAAACATGTCGATATCCCAATGTCTTATACGTATAATGAGTAAGTCTCACGATTCAAAACACAAAACGTTTATGAGACAACGTAGGTTTCTTGAAATTTTATAATTGTAGAGTTGCTAAAGCGGTAGTAGGATGAAAGAAAACATAGGCCACACTGGTAACTTGTCGGTTGTCAATAAAAGTGCAGAGGTAACCGGCTTACATGTGAAATATAAGTTGTTTTCAGGTGGCCTTAGCTACTGTTACTGCTGAGAGTTAAACAATCGATTAAACTTCGTTGGTCAATCCTGGACGACTGTTGAGCTGTCAACCGCAACCGCAATCAAGACAATCACAAGAAATCTACGATACTTCATAAATTTCAGCTTTTAGCCCTGAAAATGGCAAACAAATGTTTGCATTTTATTTCGATCGTAATTTCTGTTAAATTGCTAAATATTGTAGAGCAGACAAAGTAATTACCCACTATCTAATTGTATTAAATATTCTTACTAACCAGTCATTATATTTTGTTCATTTTAGCATCTGTTAGTATCCATCCAATTAGATGTCATTAAATTTTGGAAAAACCTGAAACACCCCTTTAATGAATCGTTATTTTCTTTTAGGCAGAAAAACAAACAGAACCGATATCAGCAAAACCTCCACTGTCTACTTTAATTTTGCTTTATATGGATGACGAGCAGAAACTAATATTAGTTTTAGTGGATTCAGTTCCAATTTGTCCGGTGACGTTTCGGAAGTCAATAACGCAGCACTTAGCGTCGGAATTCTGACTGTTCTTGAAATTGAGAGCGTATTTAGCACCCAATCGGAATTTGTGGACAAAATAATTTTCGAATTTTACCCCTAGAGAATATATGTTTATCATGTGAGTAATGATTTTTGCCATGAAAAATATATATTTGTCAAGTCTAGTTATTATTATACAGTGTGGATTCTTAATGCCCCCTACTATTTTTGGAATCATTTAAGTAGTACTAGGGCCGTTCCTACCCGAGGGCGCAATGGGTGCCACACAAACCAGCGGCAAAATAGCATAGGCGGCATGAGATGAGCCGAAAAAGTATTATATTATATCTGCCGAGTTGGTACGGCGCCAGCTTTGCAACCGAGAGGTCGCGAGTTCGAATCCGTTTTTGGTTTTCCTGAGACATTATTTATTTATTATTATTTATTGAGACAATGTTACCATGTAGCACCGATTTTCGGGTACCCATCCCCTGTACAAAATGCCCAAATCGCATTAAAGTATACAAGGTGGTTCACAAAATAATACGAAAAAGTAAATCGCAGGAGCGGATAGTTTCTGCTTCAAGATGTAATGCATGCAGCATACAAGTAACATATAATAAATTAGGGCAAACATGTTCGGGACAACATGCACGAAGCATGATCCGCCATCAGTCACGAACATTACACTATATGACGAGAAATAATAGTACATTAGTAATCTTATTAATCCGTAGTCATATACTTTTGTGGTATTTAGAATTGCAGAATAGATATTAACGTACAGTAATTGCGTTATTTAAGTATAATTTTTCAATCTGAAAATATGCCATATAAATGAAAGCCTAGCAACAGCCATTCTCAAGAAGTAGGTGAGGAACCATGTAGTTTGCCTACAACATAAATAATGCTATCTCGTCCTTGCTTCTAAATCAGTGGTGTAATCGAATCAAGACTTATTACTCAGTCAGCACTCTATATAAGGTTAATTTGACACTTTATAAGTTTTAGGATTTGCCCTCAAACTTTATAGCTTTAGTTTATATTTCTGATTGTAAAACATTATTACAAACAATAAAGAGTGATACGTCAAATTGAAAGCACGTAATAAAATTTGACAATGTCTCAGCAGTTAATCACTGTATCCAAGACGAGGGAATGATAATATTAAGTAGTGGCATAAACATTTAAATTGTCTAAAGGTGATAAAGATAAAATATTGTTTGAAATATAACTTTCATATTTTTTATTCGTTAAGGTTTGAATAACTCTAAATTGTATAATTTAGCAAAAATGAAAATTCTTCATAATTTACAACATTTCCGTTTTTACACCGTAAAGCTGCTGCTAAAAATCGTTATGGAAATCTAAAACATAATTTTTATATTAGTGATATAAAAATCTTACGAGATTCAATCTGATTGTCCCTTTTCGTTTTAATAAAGGCTGTGAGAAGATTGCCACGATAAGTACCAATAAAGGCCCGGTTATCAAACGAAGTTTTAGACATCTTTAGTGTCTTTGTCTTAACAGATCAGAAAATATGGTTTTATACACACTAACATACAATCTCTATTAAATGTGAATTTAATTATTTTCAGCTTCTTTGACTTGACTGAGCTTGAAAATAGTCATAGTACTACACTTTTTTACTTCGTATTTTATAACTGTAAAAAGTTAAATATGGGAAGAAATAGTTTGCTGCCCAAGCTAACCATGTTGAAATAGAGAAATATTTAGACTCCCACATCAACTTTTCTTGTAAAACTGAGAAAGTCAATAAATACTATAAGGTGACGTTGAGATATTGTTCTGTGATATTTGAAAAAAGTCAACCTTTAAAATGAGGTTATACATTTAAAAAAAAATGCTACATATAAGACTATTTTCTATTAGGCGAAATTGTTAGAAACACAGTGGTGCTTAGTTTAGTAACATGCGAAAAATATTTTTGGAGAAACAAGTGTCAGCCTGTGATGGACTAGACTGCTTGTGTCACTAACGCGCCGATCGTTTCCCCTTTTTATAATCGAAGATCACTTTGTATGTTTTTTTCAGACGTGATATGCCAAAACCGCAAAAACCTAACTCGGGAAGATGATAAAATGACTGACACTTACTCATCCTGGCCCCTGTTCGGTGAACGAGTCACTAGAAGAAATAG
This sequence comes from Philopedon plagiatum, assembly GCA_963971165.1. NCBI lineage: Eukaryota > Metazoa > Arthropoda > Insecta > Coleoptera > Curculionidae > Philopedon > Philopedon plagiatum. The sequence continues at coordinate 25,708,909 of OZ020197.1, read as the reverse complement.
GGGGGCGTGATCTTATTGTGAACTAATTTTGAAACATTTTGAATGCAAAAATTTCAATGGTACCTATTTTTTAAGCCGAGCAATGCCCTTTCGCTTTTCCCGCGTGTAATCAGGCGATCAATTAAATACTTTTCTTAAAACAGGTTGATGTTTTTCTATTGCTTTATATCAGAAAATATTGCACGTAAACTTACCTGGTTTTTGTCGACACACAACAAATTTCCAAGGTTTCAAGTTTATTAAGCAAAAATAAAAACTTAGATGAAAACAAACTGTGATATTTAAGAATACGTTAATTGTTATTTTCCCCCATTTGATTTATTATTAAATATTATTAAGGTGACCAAAAAAGGAAAAAAAAATTTTGAAATAAAAGTTCGTACAACAAAGTTTTCGCCAAAGAGAGTGATATGCTCTGCAGCGTTTTAACATCGACGATACCTAGCGGCTTCGTCGTGTAAGCGTTTGAGTTTTGGCAGTTAACTTGGAAATAAATAATTAATTCTGTTTTGGGTTCTTTTTCTGGGATTACCCGAATATAAAAGTTACATTTCTAAAAATTATTATAAATTTTTAGAATGTGTATATTCAGTAATGTAAGCTATTGATTTATTTCAGGCTGTTTATAAACATATTTTATAGTTGCTTACCCTTTCTTAATAATATATAATAATTTTTAAATAACTATTACTTACCTGGAGCATGAATTTATTATTTAATCAAGATCTCGAAAATTCGTTTAACCTGCTAAAAAATTAAATTCGTACTATTAGTTTTTCTTCTAAGGTCTGGATTTCCGCGGATAAAGCAGTTATCAGCACAAGGGGCCATTTTCTTTATTGTAGAGTCTCCAGGCTGACATCCCCGGGCGTTTCAAGATTTATGATTCTCCCGCAGCTTTGTTCCTTTACTGTCGGCCCTTTTGGCCCTTTAGTGTGCATCTAGGGTGTGTCTTAAACGTTTGAGGTTGCCCTGGGAATACTACTTACAACAAAAACTATAGTTTATAGTAAACAAAATAACTTACAAGGTTACATCCTTTTTTAACGCTGATATATTGTTAATTAGTTTGTAAATATTTGTGCGAGAGGAATAATAAATCCAGCCAGTGCACACTGGTTCTTTCTTACGACAAAAATCAAAAAGCATTTGTTACGATTTTATGAAATTAGTACTCATTGTAACATCTACTATATCTGAATTTCCAAAAAGTATAAATTAAATGCACTTTTCTTTTTAGAATCATTCCCATTTCGTCATGGAAAGTGTAAACTTCCATTGTGTGCGACCACCGTGTTATCAGGGACTCGCGCTATTGCGACCTGTATTATTGCTGAGTCCCGGAAACTTACTATTTTTGTGAATTATTTTTGTTATGGACTTTCAAGCCCAAGGTATGTAAATCATTATACCATATGTTTAAAATTTTAATATTGATTTATTTTGCAGCAGTTTGAGAACTACACCAAGAAGGTATTTTCATCCATATGTTTAGTTATATTTGAATACTTCTCGCATTTTAAGACCTTCTCGATGATCCTCGAGTTCAAAATCTTTTTTGAACAATTAGATATGTCCTTCTTTTTAGTGAATCCACTTAAATTTGATCCACGTTGATTCACGATTTTCAGTAATCGGGGGGCTACGCCAAAGTGTTTTTTCGTAGCTACGCACCTGGTACTGATCGATTATTTTTGTGTTTATTCACCAGCTAAATTCTTTTTATTATTTATAAGTCGGCAATGTGTGTTTACACGCATGTTTGTCTTCAATCTATGAGTCAAATTTTTTTTATTTAATTACCTTCGCACTGCCGCACCCAGCATTTTGTCTTGGGGTGGGACTGAATAGTGCAATTCGGTGAATTTTTTTACTTAGTAGTGCACTTTTTAAAATTTTGTGTGCCGAGGATGTTGGTTTGCTTAGGATTTTTATAGGGATGCCTCAATACTGACCAACTAGAAGATCCTTACTTAAACCTGTACTAAATCTTAAACCTTTTTAGTGAATCTGGGAGTAAAATCTCAGCACTTGTGCCCATCCGTCTTCAGCATATCTCGAAAACTGATGAACTGGTTCGTCCAAAATTTAATGTATGTTTCATCTAGTAAATAGTAGATACATCGTATCTACTATTTACTAGGCGTGTAAGTCCGTATAATTTAAATATTTAAACTAAGCTGTCAGTCGACGTTAGTCGTGTCAGCCCTGTTATTATAATTACAAAATTCAATTAGTGTAACAAACAAACCCGATAAAACCTAAAAATAATTTTTTGAGAATCTTGTCCCCCTTAGATTTCCAAAATTATTAGATGAAAAAAGTGTATAATGTCAATTTAAAATTTAATTTTAGAAAAACTGTATCCACTAAAATCAGTTCATTCATGTTACTATGGGTTAAAGGTCGTTACTACTGAAAATCAAAGTTTAATAAAAAAAAAATGTTGCACCCTTGAGGTTATCTGTAATGTTTTAAAAGTTGTATAAACAATAATTGGTCCCTTTTTTAAAATTTTAATTAGGAATTACCATTTTTTATAAAAAAAACTTTATAATGGAAATAGCTGAATGTATAGCTACAACGTGGTTTTATAAAGCAAGCAATGTTACTTAAGTATATTATATAAATAATTAGATATTATTCTGGTACGCCGTAAAATTCTTTTGCAAAATTAATTTTTTTTGACAAAAATATTTACCGATAGAATATAAATATATTTTATGTAAATTATTTATGATTTACATTATATTTCCCTATACTGCAATAAAAAAAAATTAGTTTTTAATATTACTTTCAGTTACACTGAAGGAGAAACTACCAGAGAGTCACAAATGATTTAAATTTTACTGTATGTGTAAAGATTCTTCAAAGCTGTAAAACATTTGTACACCATTGTTTCAGGAGTAATTGGAGATACCCTGTAAAAACACGACTAAATGGAGTTGTCAAAATTTTCGTGGAGTAAATTAGACCCAAGCAAATCCAAGCAAACCCCTGAATTTGGCATGGGTCCCGTAACAGAGATATACAACTTTAAAATTTCACCAGCCGCTACTGCCTAAACTTAACAAACCTACAGATATACCTACCCCGTTCTTTACGTATTAGCGTAGTTTATTAACGCGCTATGAACCTGTTGTATTTCTTATACAAAAGTAAAATTAAAGAATCCGACAACGCTGTTCTTTAAATCGTCAAGTCAAATTTTCCTCTAAAACTGCCCGGTCTGCATATTTGGCCAGCGCCTCTCGCGGCTATCGAATAGTCTCGCATGATACTTCTAATGCGTAGTTATAATTTTCTTTGGTATAACACAAAGAAAATACATTGTATTTAATATTTTTAAAACATTTTCAAAAAATGTAACAATCCTTTCTTTTACTTTTCAAATTAATTCAAGGAAAAGCTGCACCTTGTACAAAAAGCTATATATTTTTTGGTTTGTTACCCTTCATTTTGTAGTCACATTTTAATACTTTTGACGTACAACTTACTTTAAATATCGTTGTGTTACGAGACGGTTCTCCATGCTCAAATTTTTATAATTAATAAAATATAAGTTTTTGGGAAACCAATAACAAAAGGTTTTCCTTTGCGTGCAGTGTATTAAAATCATCACTATTCTCGATGGTGATCATCTTTAACCCTAATATAACACTGCACAAACTAATCGTAAACACGATCAACTCAAATAAGATTCACTGAATTTCTCATACTTTCGTTAAGATTGTAATCTAATTACATATGTTCAGTGAGATGGAATAAGGCCATGATTCAAAAAAAAAAATTTAATTCGGTCACGATGAAATGAATGAAAATTATTGGGACTCTAATCCTTTTATAGTCTCTTTGATCTTGTCACCTCAGAATGTGTGGAGAAAATTATATTTAAGCAAAGCTTTTAATTATATATATATATATATATATATATATATATATATATATATATATATATATATATATATATATATATATATATATATATGTATATATATATATATATATATATATATATATATATATATATATATATATATATATATATATAGTTGCCTCCGTCGGTGACGCTAGTTGTTGCCCCCAAAAAAGGGGTCTTTTCGCTGAAGCCACAAATGGGTGTACTGGCTCCTGTTTGTGGTCCTTGTTAATTTTTCTCTTTTTTATGGTTACACCCGTAACTGCGTATGTGACGTGTGCGTCTCGACTTATGTTGAGAGACATGAGCAGAAACACGTGTCGTACGGGTTACCATTCTAACTTTTCATTTTGTTCTGTTCATTTAGCGGACATGCCCACAATAATTTTCCTCTTTCTTTTTTTTTATGTATCGATCCGCGCTAGTTTCTAGCATTTATATATATATATATATATACAGGGTGATTCACGGTCGATGGTAGGTTAGACGTTTATGGAGAACGGAACGCGGGATTTTTTTGAAAATTTGGCAACGTGGGTAATTAGCTATGCTCTGTCCATCTAAAATATTTTCAGCATTGCGACGTTGCCGCTTCTATCAAAAAGTCCTAGCAACTTTATTTTTTTAAATGGAACACCCCATATATTAATAAATTTTTAGAATCGCTCTTTTATTACAATACTTTTTTGTTAATATTACCCTATACCTATCTCTATCGGTTTTCGAGATAAAAATTAGTTTGTGTTAAATATGGTCCAAAACATGGCCCTAATTACACGTAAGTAAATTAGTGCTCTCAATTCATGGAAAGTTGATATTTTGGCGGTAGTTTAGACAGACCCGATGTATTTATTTTTCACCATGAAATCGACTCCATATCATACAGGGCGTGCTAAGATTACTATTATTTCCGTTGTTCATAAAAGGGGTCAAATGTTCGTTTTTTTAAATGAAACCCCCTGTATATTAATCAATAAATTGAAAGACGAAGAAAAACGCTTTAAGATGGTACATCATATTCCTATACCTAAATCATCAAGTTTTCTTAATAAAAGCGCTTTTTTGTGAAAAAAAAAATAAAGACTTTAATTTTAAGTAACCATGGATATCAAACATCAAAATATCAAACTTACGACATTTTGACGACTGTGTTTAAAAAAATCTCCCAAAATGAACGCAGATAATCATTATTCAAACGAAGTTCTTATGAAATTATTTATTTTACACGGACAATGTGATCAAATCATTGCCAGAACTTGCAGAAAATTTAACCAAATGTATCCTGAATTGACACAAATGAACGAAAGGAAGTTTGTAAGATTACAAAATAATTTCATTAACATGTGAAAATAAATTAAATAACAAAATTAGGAAGGTTCAAAAAACAAAACTGTAAACAAAATAAGAAATTTTTACAATAAATGCTGGAAATGTTGTCCATTACATTCTAAACATTTTAGTATGTGCTTTTGTACGCGACTCGTAGTTGCTTTTTCAATTTCATGGGGATCCAGATCTTCAATACACCGAACTATTCGCCGTCGCAGTTCTTCTTTGGTAGGCACTGGAGTACTGTACACTCTTTCTTTTAAAACACCCCATAAATAAAAGTCAAGCGGCGTGAGATCGGGGGATCTCGGTGGCCAATCCCACGGCCCTAAGCGCCTAAACCAACGATCGTCAAATATTTCATAAAGTACCCTGGAAACTTCCTGGGTGCAATGAGCTGGCGCTCCGTCCAGTTGAAACCACGAATTCCTATAATCCTCTAAAGATAAATTTTCGACGAAATCGGTAACAGTCGTCCTTAGTATTTCGAGATATCTCTCAGCATTTAAAGTGGCATCATAAATAAAAAAGCTAATTTTGTGCTTTTTTAAAATACAAAAAACATTTAGGTCAAATTTTTCTTGAAATCCCATTTCTTTTGTCACGTGAGGATTATGATCAGCCCAAAAATGCTTATTTCTTCTATTAAAAATCCCATCCCTTGTAAATTTTGCTTCGTCGCTCCAAATGATTTTTGACAAAAACTCCGGATCCTCTTGTATACGTATTAAAAGGGTTTCGCAAAAATGCACTCTACGTTCAAAGTCTTCTGCTTTGAGGGCTTGCACTTTAGTAAATTTAAACGGATGCATTTCGTGATTTCCCAAAATTCGTTGTATTGAAGCATATGATACACCCAAATCTTTTTCTGCACTACGAATGGAAGCCTCTGGATATGCATAAAAATATGCCAAAACGTTGACAATATTATCTTCATTTGAAGTAACAGGTTTTGGTAATGTTAGAGGCGCTTTTAAATTTGAGCCATAGTTAATGAAATTATTTTGTAATCTTACAAACTTCCTTTCGTTCATTTGTGTCAATTCAGGATACATTTGGTTAAATTTTCTGCAAGTTCTGGCAATGATTTGATCACATTGTCCGTGTAAAATAAATAATTTCATAAGAACTTCGTTTGAATAATGATTATCTGCGTTCATTTTGGGAGATTTTTTTAAACACAGTCGTCAAAATGTCGTAAGTTTGATATTTTGATGTTTGATATCCATGGTTACTTAAAATTAAAGTCTTTATTTTTTTTTTCACAAAAAAGCGCTTTTATTAAGAAAACTTGATGATTTAGGTATAGGAATATGATGTACCATCTTAAAGCGTTTTTCTTCGTCTTTCAATTTATTGATTAATATACAGGGGGTTTCATTTAAAAAAAACGAACATTTGACCCCTTTTATGAACAACGGAAATAATAGTAATCTTAGCACGCCCTGTATGATATGGAGTCGATTTCATGGTGAAAAATAAATACATCGGGTCTGTCTAAACTACCGCCAAAATATCAACTTTCCATGAATTGAGAGCACTAATTTACTTACGTGTAATTAGGGCCATGTTTTGGACCATATTTAACACAAACTAATTTTTATCTCGAAAACCGATAGAGATAGGTATAGGGTAATATTAACAAAAAAGTATTGTAATAAAAGAGCGATTCTAAAAATTTATTAATATATGGGGTGTTCCATTTAAAAAAATAAAGTTGCTAGGACTTTTTGATAGAAGCGGCAACGTCGCAATGCTGAAAATATTTTAGATGGACAGAGCATAGCTAATTACCCACGTTGCCAAATTTTCAAAAAAATCCCGCGTTCCGTTCTCCATAAACGTCTAACCTACCATCGACCGTGAATCACCCTGTATATATATATATATATATATATATATATATATATATATTATATATATAATTAAGGAGTGTACACAAATTTTATTATTTTTGCTTTCGGCTTCTGCCAGAAGACACGGGGTTTTAGGTACAACCGAAACGGAATTCGTTTTTGTTCTTCAGCAATACTAGTGCTAATGAGATGTTTGGTTTAAGACAAATTATACTCGGTTTATTTTCTTTGTTAAATAAGCAGATTACGCCTAATATTATGATTTTTATATGCGGTAATTTTGTTTCCGTTTGTTGGATTTAAGGATAAACCCGACTTCGCGATGAGGATTTAGGATTTTTAAATTGTTTTAATAGCCATGGAAAATATAATTTTGCAAGTAGAGGTTAGAACACATTATTTTACTTTTCTATCGGTCTGTTTATTGGTCGGCCATCAGTTCGCCGACTGGGCAAGATATATACAGGGTGAACACATGAACATTTATTTATAATTATTTCTGGATGAACTAAAAAACAATACTTCCAACAAAAATTATATTTGCTATACCGAGTGATGCATCTCCAGATGGCGTATAGAAACCACAACGAATTTTAAACTGGCGATTGACTCCCTCGCTTTTTTAAAACCAAACATCTATTTTAACTTTTTAGAGAATTAAATATGACCATTTTTTTGTTGAAAAATTTCTATTATTTTTCGGAATTCTACCCAAAACTCACAATTTTCAAAATATTTTGAAAATTGTTAAAATAAATAACACGGACCTAGGGTAATAATTAATAAAAATGATTACTTGACGCACAACTTGATGTATCTTTAACAGCTGAGTCATAAGTATAAAAAATCATAATAACAATAATATTTACTCAGAAATCTTACGAATATCTTTGTCCTATTTTATTCTTCAAATAATTGTATTTTAGATACCATTTTGGTCCAAAATAAAGCAAGGAAGTCAATATTTGACCACTTTCACATTTGCATGGAATTTCCTATGTTCCACCTGGGGATGTTAATATAAGCATTTATGATCTTTCGTGAAACGTGGTGAAAAACTTGGGAAAATTAAATTTCGTCAATTTTTGCCAAAATTTGACCAGGATTTTATAGGTTTTAAGGTATTCTCAGGTATTATTTATTGGATATTTTTGGTTTATTTTTTTTTTTGGAAAATTATATGGGATCAATGTTCCTGGTTTTCACTGCTCTCGGCCTTTAGTTTCTTCTCAGATTTGCCTTATATCATCAACAATCTCTGCTTTGGTGTTCCTCGACCTCCCCTCTAATACACTTCCATTGCAATTACTTTTCTACTTCTGCTGCAAATTATTTTTATGTAATTAATGCAAACTGTAGTGTACTGTCTCCAGCAGTGGCGTTTTGTTAAATAAAATGAAAAAGGAGCAGTACTTATATTACAAAAAATATTATTTTATTTTTTGCATTAAAAGTAAGTCATACTAATAATAAGATTTCTTAAAATATTGCAAAAATTCGCATGTCTGAACAACGAAATAAGAAAAAATGTGTTCAAAGGAACTTCAATATTTATCCCCACTAAGCAAAAAAAAACATCTCAATTATATTAACTTTGTTTTCTTGTGTCATTGTTAGGTTAGTCAGTTATCTTGGAACAATAATAACGCCTGGAAGGTAATACATTCGTTATATTTCCTTTAAGTGATCAATATCGCAGCTATGTTGAAATCAGAACGTTCTAGCCACAAAACGTAAACAACCCTGTTACATATTTGGCATTATTTGGAGCCAAGAAAGTGTTTCATCATATTTTCGTTATTTATTTTAGATTATAAGGATGATCTTCTGGGGCATTAAATGGGTGAGTTTGTTAAGTTCCTAATCCTATTTGGGGAGGATGCATCTAATGAGGCCTAAGTGCTGTAGAGCTTCAGCTCACCCTCCCAACGCGATTCAGAAAAAGGAGTGTCAAGTAGTGCGGCCTGAACTTGGCGGGAGCACTACCGTGTCGGATTGGATTACAGATGTGAAGTGAAGAAAATAGTATAGTTCATATTTCCATTTTTTAAAAGTCAAAACTCCACGATTGAAAACTGAAAACAACGCTTTAAAGCACAGATTCCAAGTATTAACAGACATGCCCGCGGTTGCCAGGGGCAAAGGCGATTTTGTTTCATCTGGGCTTATTACGTTTTTTAAGTAGTATCGAAATGAGCTCATGAAAGAATTGTTGTTGTTCCTTTCCGCGTAGGTAGGAAATGAAAAATCTTAGTAAACGCGTGACGTTGTGTATTTGTTATTAAGTTAACAATGTGGCTATTAATAATATGTAGTCGTTGAAAAAATAAAATAATGGTTATTTTCCTTTTATATACAGTGTGGTCCAATACGTTTGCAACAAATGTAACTTTTTTTATTAATGCCAGTATTGCAAAAAGTTAGTGAATACCTGAAAAAAAATCTGGTAGTTATCCGAGTTGTGAAAATTCAAATAGCATACACGGAAGAATCACCTGGCAATATAAATACTGATATATTGTTGAAACATTACTTACACATCCGTACATTTAATTTTTTTAGGTATTTGTTGCTGTTAAAACTCTGTCTAATAAACCAGAGCAAGAACCACGAACGATTGATGGACATGTTAATTCAATATTTTCGCAAATTAAAAACATCTTGATTGACTGGTTTCGAAGGAATTATGGCGAGATGAACGGAGAAGTCAGGGAAATCGATCGACCATTATTTGTGGTTAGGTAGCAGATCATCAGTCATCCAAACCAGTTGGACCTTAGTCCGGCCCTTATGACTTTTGTGGAATTCGAACACGTAATAATCAAAGTGATAATAATTGTGTTTTGTAATAGTAAGTATAATAAAAGGACATGTTCATAAAGAACTGATTCAATGCGAAGATAATTAAATTTAAGAAATATATAGCTAAAACAGCAATTTGCATAAAGCCTGTCTCTCGGAACTTCTAACTTTTAATACTCGTATTAAAACTCCAAAGTTTGTCACCTATAAGAGCATCTAAATAAGATACAATACAAAAGCGTAATGAAACATAACCTTTTAACTTTAAACTTTATTCGCGAAAGTTAGCTAATGAGCTGACAGAGAGCAGCAGAAAGTGTTATATATAATGAATGCTGGAGAGAGTAAACAGAGAAAGATTTTGCCAATTAAATTTTAATGAAGATTAAAAACTATAACTAGTTCGGTCGTATTCATGGTTTTCGCAAAATAAAGCTCTTGGCTTTAAAGTAATGCAAGATATCTAAAATGTTAACAATTGTAGTTATATGATTTAATAGGTGTATTTATATCATGTAAAACTTTTATACATTGAACATATAAGAGTATAATCGGCGGTTTTACCTACAGAGAAAAACCATTGAATTTTTTTTTAATAAAACTGTAACCAAATTTTTAATAGTTGTTAGGTAACTCCATACATTTAAGGTTTCTAAAAAGTAAAGAATATTTCATTACATTCTAAATAATCTTGATTCTAGATGCTTTTGTGTTAGTATTGGCAACGTTGGTTTGCATATATATATATATATATATATATATATATATATATATATATATATATATATATATATATATATATATATATATATATATATATATATATATATATATATATATATATAATATATATATATATATATATATATATATATATATATATATATATATATATATATATATATATATATATATAAATATATATATATATATATATATATATATATATATATATATATATATATATATATATGCATATAAGATATTTACTACAACAACAAGAAACACTTCGAGGTTGTACAAAGTGCCAGCCTTAGAGATGAATGAATTTTTGAAAGTTAAACACTCTGCTGATCTTTAGTGCCTCTCCCTGTTATTTCTTAAACAAATTAAGAGTGACTAAAACTTGGTACATTTTAATTATTAATATCTTTTAACGTAAATATTGTTTTCAACATCAAGGCGAAGCACTATTTTGGATATATTATTTTAAAAAGAAGGCTAATTTTGCTAAACGTCAATGGAATTGATAAACAGAAATTGAGGAAGTAGGATCTATCCCGAAAGTCACAAACCTTTGTGTGCATCTAATACAAAATGGCGGAACGTCGAAACAGCGTCATTTCTAATAAAGTACAAATAAAATTAATGTAAAATCGTTTTAGCTGTTAAAAATGGAACTAGAATATTTAACAATCATGGTTAGTACGTACTGAGATAATGGAACTATCGACAAGTGATAATAATAATTAACAGTACTAGTTAGCAGCACATATAAATCTTGATTTTGTTGACCACTTTGGAATCCTCCATAAAAATAGTTATTTTCACCCACTCGGAAAAAAATTGAGACAATATTGATTATGCTGCAAAGCCCCAATTTTCACGAAACGAAGTAGTCTTTAATAACCGACCGATTTGATGACGTTTTATGTTATTGCCACTATTAGGTGTAAATTTTGTTATTTGTTTTCTAAAGTATTTTTTTGTCAATTGGGTGGTTACTGAATTTTTATTAGAGTTTCTCTTTCAGTGAAAGAGAACAGTCACTTTTGATAAGGATGCAAGCGATGCATAGCTTTTTTCCTGGGGGGGGGGGGGTACTAGGTGGGATGGTCTCCTTTACCTTATTAGGGCATTAAGCAAAAACAGTGAGCACAATGTCAGGAACCTACTGATTAGATTTTTAAAAAATCAGTCAAGTGCAAGCTATACTTGTACAATTAGTGTTAATATGCTTAAAATATAGTTAAGATGTTGCTTAACGGCAACCTTTCTACAAAAAAAAATTATTTGGTTTTCTCGTGCTTCCCTGCTGAACCGCGTATTAAACATCTCGTAAGAATCACTATACACAATCACACAGTGACGTACCCAGATTTAAACTTTCGGGGGTGATATTGTGACGTGGTACCCGGCACCGTCACAAAAAATGTTACGCGGTACCCGGCGCATCCACCAAATGATACGTAGGGGTTGATAAAATATCGTTCGTAATATTTAAAAAAAAATGCATGGGAACCAGTTTTCAAGTCGAGTCGATCTGGGTTAGCTTCTATTTCTTATTCTTAATTTACAACATTTTCAGGAAAATAAGTAAACCTGGCAACACCGGACACAAAATTAGAGTTGACAGATGGAGAAATAATGGCGGCTAATAGCGAGTTAGAATGGAATTTTCAAAAGGAAAAAGCAATTTTCTTAGCTATTTTTGCCTAAATGTGGTGCTTTTGCTACGAAAAGAAAATTATAAGTTTACAGATGCGTATAAGTGAAAGTGTCGAAATTTAAAGATATCCATAGAAAAGTTAACCTAAAAGTTAAAAAAGAAATCGGAAAAACCATACGAGACCACCAAAAACTGATTTCAGATTCGTATTCCATTACCCAAAATTAGGGTCTGCGCAAAATTTCATAAAAAAATTCAGTGTTTCCATTAATCTGAATAACTACCTTATTTTGTGTCATAAAATAAGGATTGTATTTGCCCCAAAAGGTATCTTAGAGTAAAAAAAAATTAGTATGATTTTATGTAGGACGAGCCTATGGTAGCGGGGTGATATATATCCCCCCGTAGCTACGCCACTGCATCACATTCTATAGTAAACTTACACATTCTATATATTTTCTTTCTCAAACAATTTCAAACAAACCTTCAGTATAAGATGTTAGAATATCAAAGAGCAAACGGAACACAAAATCTAATCTCTGGCACTCCATTCTCAAGTTGCCTTGTAAGTTACGAAGTCTAATGTGGCTTGAATGAGATAGTGTAATGGAACTGGAAAGTCGTGACAAAATAAAATACATGCATAGTAAAGTAGTACTAGTGCTAATGAAGCCATTTTCAAGTATTCGCTTCGTTATCGTTTCCTTTTATAAATAGAGTGCTGCAACATTTCAGTTATCATTATGTAGGTATTTAATTGAATTTTGAAATAAAATTTTTATAAAATTAGAAATATGAGACCAGTTGCGTGATCGTGTCTAATGCACCTACAGTACTGTGCAACGCGTCATTGAATTCCTGGCTAAAAAACAGGTTGCTGATATTTTGAGGGATCTTTGTCTGTAGTTCAGATTTACGAAATTATTTGAATTTTTTTTTCTACAAACACTTATTTCGAAAATACAACTTTTTTGGTAAACTTCTTTTTGCAGGTGTTAATTTTTTCGAAAATGATTTTTTAAACATTATACGAGGAATATCTTACTGATACCCAACTGATATGCCGATAACCTTGCAGCAGTTTATATGAAAATGAAGATCGTTCAGTGCCTAGCCAGATGACAGTGGTACAATTGTATAAAATATTTGACTGCGGGTTGTTCCGTTAGTTTACATGTTAAGCTAAAAAGAACTTCCACTGTAGCGACCGAGAAATTAAGGAAACTTCACGGGTCAGTTTAGATTGCTTAATATTCGACAAGATCTCGGAGCACTTGCTTCAAAATACCAAGTAAAACTCTTATAAGGTACGAAACGTTCAACTACCCCCCCCCCCCCCCCCCCGGACAGATACCTGGCTTCAACACTGCCTAATTTTTATTGGGCAGTGTGCAAAAAACGTTCATACAGGCATTCATTTTGTTTGGCAGAAATTGTAAGTAGATACCGAAGTACGTATTTTTTTCATTTCTATTCACGCGACAAGCTTGTAAGACAATAAATTTAACATAATATATTATATCCGGTTCAGTGATCACTTTGATACTCTTTTATTAGGATCCACCCACGCGTCCACTTATAAATAGCATTTAACATTGCCACAATGAAAAAACTATACTTATTTTTTTCGTTTTAGTACATTTAAATAATAGAAGCTTGTTTTTAAAAAGTGTTTTTAAAATCAAGTATTTTTAGTTACGTCTTAACCTATGCGGTTCTGATAATTCATCACTATTACAAGAAATTTGACATGTTATCGTATTCTACTCGTCAAACCCTTTCATTAAATGCCCATATCAAGGGGATTGTTAAGAAAACGGTAATCCGCCACTTTGTGGCGTCCGCCATATTGGGTTTAGAATGGCGTCACACAGCTTATCGTATTTTACTTGACAAACCCTTTCATTTGATGCCCATATCAAGGAGATTGTGAAGAAAAAGGTAATCCGCCATCTTGTAGAGTCCGCCTTAGTGAGTTTAGAGTGACGTCACATAGCTTATCGTATTCTACTCGTTAGTCCCTTTGATTTGATACCCATGTCAATGGGGTTGTGAAAACAAATCCGCCATCTGGTGGCGGCCGCCATTTTGGGTCTAGAATAACGTCAGATGGATTATCGTATTTTACTTCTCAAACCCTTTCACTTGATGCTGATATCAAGGGGATTTCGAAGAAAAAGGTTATCCGCCATCTTGTAGCGTCCGCCATAGAGAGGTTAGAATGACGTCACATACCTTATCGTATTCTACTCGTCAATTCCTTTCATTTGATACCCATATCAAGAGGATTGTAAAGAAAAAGGTAATCCGCCATCTTGGGGCGTCCGCCATATTGGATTTAGAACAATACTAAATATACTGTATTGCATTGTCACCGGTCTTATATACGTGTACAAAATTTCAAAGCTCTAGCTTAATCAGAACTAGTTGAAATTTTGATTGCTATATTTGACCTAAAATTACTAACATACATACAAACATACATACATACTAACAGGTGAAGTTAAATAAAAGCTTGTAAAAAACGTTTGATGACGTACATTGTACAGTCGTAAATTTAAGTACTCTCGAATGAGCTGTAGTGCACTTATGTACATTTAGTGATTTCATCAGTTACTATAAATATTCGTTTTTTATCAGTTTTTGTCTCCGGAATTGTGATTACTAACACGTTTCCTTTGTCTTCAATATCATTTAGAGACATTTGTCTTAGCTCATCTCGGTTACAAGCACCAGCCAATCCAATTATCAGACACACCTAGAAATAAGACAGTATAACTATTAAAAGAATTAAATTTAAAAATATTACCTTCCAGATTAAATAAATAGTTGTCATTTGAAGTCTCTATTAGGAATTTATCTACATCATTTCTTGTAAAAACCGCTGACTTTTTAGCCTAGTAACCCAAATTTTGCATTTTTAAACAATTTGCTGATATTAATATTGTTTTGACCACAATTGTAGATTTTAAGTACAGGGGCCAAAACGTTAATGATTTTAAAATTTTGGTCTTTTCCAAAAAAATGCAAGAAATATTTCTTCTTCTAAAGGTTTAATCTTATGAATATTGCAGCATTGCATAAAAATCTCATATTGTTTGGGATAGATCTGTCGAGATTTCAGCTCACTTTTAATATCAGTCATTTTGCTTTTTTACTGTTTTCATTTTCTAATAATTATTCATTTTAATTATTATATGACTGACAGAAACGGAAAGCCTGGAAGTAAATTGCCTTTTTTTGTTTAATTGGCAAGTAATTCAAAAGCCAATTAAATCTGTCAGTCTAGTAGGCTACCTTCATAATGAATTTGTCTATAAAAGCGACCGTAAATTAAATGCGACCAAAAAAGTAAAGGTTTAGGGACGCTACTAAATCCGTAAAACTTTGTGATAATCGCCTAAAAATAATATTTAAGAGGGGTGTAAAAAATAATGTTTTTCATAAAGTGATTGCATTTCTTATGTACTTTTTGGAGCTTATCTGGCATAATTGGCAAGTTAAAGACTCTGAAATTTATCAGTGTTCAGTTTTATCTTTATACTTGCGATGGAACAAGGCCGAACATGGGGTTAAAAATTTTAACATGTTAAACTCCATGGACCGCTTTAAAACATGCACTATATAGGTATTGGTATTAAATTAAATACTTTGGACAATTTTGATAAAAACAAACAGACGCAACCTAAAATAGCTAAGCAAATCGAACCAAACCGAAAAGAACGAAAATGTATAAGTTTGCTCAAGTTCGTGTAAGTTTACCCTAATTCTTTATCTATCTTTTCTTCGTTAATATTTTCTAAGCTAGTAGAGTTTTAAACTCGGTTTTCAAAAACTGTTTTCTTAAAATTTTATTTTAGAATACTAATGTTTATAAAAAAAGATCTTTTTAAATAAATGTACATGTGAAAATTCATTCTTGCTGAAACTACAACTAATTTATGATTGTTGTTCTCTAAGCAGTAGTTAATGCGACAAAAGCTTAAAATCCAGTGAAAGTCGAAGTGTACCCCTATTCTGCTGTAAGTAATCAATTTTATTATTTAATTTTACGTATTTCAAAATATTAGATACTAAATTACCAATATCTTTGAAAAATGGTTGTATTATGTTTCTTATGGTAGTATATATTTTTTGCAAAAATAGACGGACAAAAATCTGTTCTAAGCAGGATCTCTCAAAAACGTTACATCATAATAGAAAGAACACTATGTGCCTAATATATTTTGTCAAAAGGATATTTTCAAGGAATAAACTAGTTTGTCTCCCAACTCCTATATTAAAAATATTTTTACTCAAATACAAACAGAAACTACATGACTATTTGTTACAAGTGGCTTAAATATGTTGGAAAACATACTGCAAATACCAAAGCGCAAACTGAAAATAAAATCATTACCTACTTCGAAACTTAAGTCGCGAGAGTTGCTTAATGAGTTAGCAAAGTTCGTTATAACTTCAAGCAGATAGTGTAAAGCCATTTTAAAGTCACCGGAAATATATTGTTTAGTCAACTTAATATTGTAGTATATCAGGTAGTATGAGCTTTAGTTTTTAGTTTTCTTTAAGGCTTATTTAGCAGTTCAGCGCGACTTGATGATACGTTAGGAAAACACGACTCCCCTTAAGTCACTCACTCACTGAAGAGAGATACAGGTAGAAAATTGGTTGACAATTTATTGGCGTTATATTTTAACATTTTTGAAGAAGAAAAAAAAATTATTTTTCTTGTAACTATCTACAAAAGTGTGGTGGCAAAATTTAATTTATAACTTTTGTTTTCAATTTTGAGAATTATTTGCCAATTCAAAGGAAAAACAGAAAAAAATTAAGACTTTTTTATAAGATGGTTAAACTTTCTATGGAAAAAAAGACTAGACGGTCCTATTAACTCGAAACTTCATAGAAGTACTCCAAAATGTTTAAACACGTGTGTTACAGTTTGTAATATATCCACCCTTAAGGGGGTGAATGGTGAAAGTGTTATACGTTTCTATTACCTTGAAACTACGTAAAAGTGCTCTAAAAAATAAACACATGTCCACTTTTTAGACATCGACCCCTAAGGGGGTGAAATGGGGGTTAGAAGTTTTAATTTTTAGTATAACTAGAGACCGAGTTCGAATATTACATTCCAAGAACGGTTGGAAAGACAATGTACACAGAAAATATTAAAAATATTTTTAAAAGACTATGGGGTCACTGAGGTCCGAAAATCTAAGTTTGTGTAATAGATGTTAATAAAAATTAACCGTATATATCTATATATATATATATATATATATATATATATATATATATATATATATATATATATATATATATATATATATATATATATAAATTGGCATCCTCATAAAATTCGCTTATTTAAACTTTTTTATTCCGAAATGCTAATAGAAGCTACAAAAAAAATATCCTACAGCATTCAGCATTTACTTGTTATCGACCTAGAGCTTTTTTTCGATTTAGTACTTGAGCAACCATCCCGGCGGTAAATACAAGCTATTTCCCTGAAAACAGAACAAGTAAATGACCTATAAAATTACCGACCACGTAAAAAGCTACTTGTGTGAAAACTTAATAGGCAAACACGCCCATGACTATGACCGATCGACCATCGTACAAAAAAATATTCTGAAAGACAATGGCGATTTAATGAGCAGCCTTTTTGTGTTTCAAGTAAATCTTTCGAAATAACTACTTTACTTGGGTTGCTAGTTCACAAATACAAAAGGCGGGCTTAAACAGATTTGTAAGAACATTATTATTTGGCTGGTATTATAAAATGCGCAAGAAAAATAGTGTACGATAATTAGAATATTTCACTGTATGAATTAAATGACACCTAATAGCAACTTTTTTCTTTCAAATAAATCATTTTTATTCTTGATGCAACGCTGTGGTTGGAAGCTCTTTTCAAATGGACACTATAACAGTAGTTGTCAAATTTTTTGTAGTCGCGGACCACTTTTAGTTGAAAGGAAGAATCACAAAACATCAAAATTATATAGTAATGTTATTCTAAGCTTAAATGTTTGGCCTGCTTTAGTTTCTTAAACGAAAAGGAAGGTGTGGGATATAATAAAATCTTGTGATGTATGTTACGTTTACAGTTAATTTTACTACAAATAAACAGGTATTCTTTTTTAAAATAGAAATTTTATCGTTCTATCTTAAAAACACTATTTGTTTAGATTTGCCCACTAGTCATACTGGTGGCAAATCTTTAGTCCTATATTGTCTGTCCTTGGTAAAATCTTATTTTTTTCGGATGTTTGTATTTTAAATGAATTTTAAAGCCTCCTGCACGTCAATGAGTTTTTCTCGTTATATCTTACTTCAAAATACCAGGCCAAAAATTAAATAGACCGCGAAACTTGCTTAATGAGTTAGCAAACTCCAGCAGGAATAAAAGCAAATAGTGCAGGGTAACTGGCAAATCGCTAAAAAGATTTTCTATTGTGGTAGAAAGATAGTGGCTTGTTGTGTGCCTTTTTTAATGTAATCGATAAAAATCTAATGTTTTGAACATTTTCAGCGACTGTAAAAAAAACATGGCATTCCATTTTATGCAAAATAATAAATGACTAAATTAAAGGGCGGGAGAGGTTAGGTTCTGTTCATAATTTAACATTTTTTGCTTTTGGCATAAAATCTTGTTAAGTTTTGTAATATGGTCCAATAAGCAAAAATCGCGACAAAAAGGCCATCCGCAATTTGAGTGAGTATTTTTTTAGTAGACGAGTTTATAATGAAGAAAAAAATTCATATTTTCTATTTTTAAACAATAATTATTAAAATTCTTTTTACCGAAAAAAATAATTTTTAACTATGGCGCTAAGCGGTTTGATCAGATCAGAAAGGGTTTACATGAAGGTTATAAATATTAACAATACCTTCAAAGTGAGCCATTGTAATGTTAATATTTGTGAATTTTTAACGTTGAAAACAGAAAACAAGACGTAGAAAACGGCTTTTCCAATAATTTTTAGTTTTGGTAAAATTCAATGTACCACTTTGAAACTTTCTGAGAAAACGTATTTTTGCATACTAAAAATGTGTGCCAAATTTCCAAAAATATTTTAAAGTTTTCGTAACAATTTAAAATTTTTATAAGAAAAAGTGTTGTCATTTAAGGGGCCCTGCTGTTTGACGGGAGGTTGTAGAGCATCGTATGGTTACTTTTACTCTTGAAGAGTTGTATTATCATTTAACACTACAACAAATCGATTTTTAGCAATATAATTAAAGTATCTTTTTCTAATTTTTGTATTGTTTGACTCGTTTAATTTTAAGGGGTCTCGCTTCGCTCGTTCCTCAAACAGTACACTCGTTAAATAAAGGAACAGAGAACTGGCTGATCGGTATTAATTCATCCACAGAAGTTATCTGATTTTTGAATGTCATGGAAATGGATTTAACTAAAGCATAGCTTCATGTTATCGGAACTATTCCCTGCTCTAATATGCAATTATTGATGATATGTGTGAGGGGAGCGACAACGTGAGGGATAGAAAGTTGCAACATTCTGGCTGAAATCTGGTCAAAACCCACTAGATAAGGTTTCTGTTTAAAAAATTTCCATTCGCAATCTCCAACGTGACCGGGCTACCGGGTATTTAAAAAAAGGTGAATCGGGAAAGTTAGAATTAAAAAATACATCCACGTATGTTGCATTCGTTGTTCCACACTTTGCTGATTCAACAAATCAATAGACATCGGGATATGCTGTGTGGTAGTTCTTAAAACTTTGAAACCTCTTGACTAATTTATTTCCTTTTATTTAACAAACCTTTAGAAGTAAGCAAATGTTATTTCCGATCTTAATAAGGCCTAAGCAGGGAATAACTCTGAAGAAATATGGACATATAATTATACCATAATGTACTTATACCATCTAGTTTCATACATATTCTAAAAATAGGACTCGGTTCAATAAAATGTCTAAATTATGGACGCCTCGGAACGAATTCTTAGGTAGTTATAAATTTTAGCTGAAGGAGGTTTTTTCTTATTTTAGAATAGCTTATTTTATATGTCAGTGTAGATAGCAATTTAATAAACCAGGGGGATTTAAACATTTAAGGTCAGCAAAATTTTTCGATAAAATATTACTTTGTCTTCACGAGGAAATTGATAATAAAATTTTATGCTGACGGAAACATACAAGAGGATTTCGCTTAGGTTACGTAATAAATATTTTGTAATATATTTGACCCCGGATATTACCGACTTCAATAAGTCAGTATAACCCGATTGTGTATAAAGTTAAATGATAAAATTTGTAATCGTAACTAAACGAACCAAACCGGTCTATCCACTTATGACTTACTCATCTGTGATGAAGATTCAGCAGGAAATATTATCTTATAGATTTTTCAAATATACAGTATGTCTACGGATGGGGTTGACAGGATGACAAACGGAAAGAAAGATACTTAGTAAAAGTTTTTGCTTGCTAAAATAATGAGATTCACGATCAAAAATGTGCATATTTTGTTACAAAACGAATTCATTTATATTAAAAGATTAAAGAACTGTTGAGAACTTGTAAAGGTGGGTGGTCTTCAAAGATGCCATAAAATTAAAATGGGGTTTAGAGTATATTTAAACTGAGAACCAATATTTATATTTCCCTATTTTAAAAAGGGGCCAAATTACGGTTAATAGAAACGTGGTAAACAAGCCCGCGTTTATCGTTTGGGTAAGAGAATCCAAAGTACAGGGGCGTATCTAGAAACGTTTTCTCGATTTGTTAATTATCTCATTATAGAAAAGATGGAATGACACTGACAGATAACTGTTAGATTTATCAATTTCGAACTCCTTCTGTACAGGCTTTTCTTGGATGTGATTTTTTTACCTTCAAGAAGTGACAATAAAGGTTTTTTTCGATCAGGTATTCAAGAGCCTTAACATAGATTCGTATAGTATCTTAACTTGTATACAATGGATAAACCGTCCATTAAACAAAGAAGCATTTAATTCAATTTTATTTGTTATAAAACTCGGCATGCTCCGTCTATGATATCGATTGGGAATTAAACCTAAAAGGGGCGTAACGGAAAATACTTAGCAAGGGCTAGGTACCGAGGGTAATAGAGAGAAGTCAGTTCTGATCGAATCGTTCTAAGTGTTAGAGGGTGTATAAGAAATGGGGAGTCGGCAACTCCTTTTAAAAGTCGCGTTCGCGTCTTTCGCGCGGAAGTAAGAACTTAACATATAGGTAGTTTTATGAGTAATTGGGAAATTAATAGATCACAGAACAACGATTTATATTTTTATATCTTATGTCATTCAAGTCTTATTGTAAACGCTTGTCCAGCATTGTTCAGTTCATTATTTAACATTCGATAAATGGTTCTTTGTTGTTTTATATCTTTATTATTATTTTAATCTTCTTATAAATTGTTATATTTCTTTGTACAGTAATTTTTCATTTAATCAGATAATATATCTATTTGTGTTACAAAGGCCAGGGTTTTATTTAATGGCAGATTTTCATTAATTATTAAGTTCAGATCTTCGTTACCGCCGGTGTCAAAAAGAAGACGGCGCGGCGCGACAAGAGAAATCGTTATAGATGATCATTTCCAAAGCTTCGATCTTTAATGGGCGACAACTTGTCTTCTAGATCCACTGCTAGAACTAGGTTTGAGTAACGTAGAGTCATGTACTAATATTCACTAACTTTATAGCTTCCTTTCATATGAATATTACTACGACTACCGAAGGCATCGTTACAAATGCGTAATATATCTAGATGATTTATAAGAACCCTCATATTGTAAAATATTGTCATAGGTTCTTTTGGCTTTATCTGACGTAAATAGTAAAAATAATTCAATCTGTGACAATTTGTCAAAATAAGCCAGCGTTATTTGTCATTTTAACGCAAAGTATTATATAAAAGGTTGTCTTACAGTGGTGCATTTGTACTGTCGAAGAAATTCGACATTTATTTTAGTATTGTGTGTTAGCAGCCAAAAGTTTTGGAGCAACATAAGCAAAGTAGTTTGGCGCTAGCCCGCTACATCTTACTCATCCTTTCCGAACATTTTAGTTATAAGGTCTTTCTTTGAATCTGGTCAAAATATGGTCTGTTCTTCAGCCATCCTGGGTGTGAGCCTGCCTGATGAAGGGTAAGGGCCCAGAAATCGCGATAGCAGGAAGGCACCCAGACCAGAAGAATTTAATTTAACTTTATTACGCACTTTTCAGTTACAAGAACCTTTTTTACAGCTAAATAAATAAATAGTAATTTTAAAATATCCCAGTGGTAGGTTTTTTAAAATACAACTGTTAAGATAAATCGTCATTTTGTAATATATTCCTTAACAAGAAATCTTGACCTAGAATTTTCTTTGCATATTTTATATCTCTCAAATATATAGGCTTCGTCATAAACAGATATTTATTTAACAATTAACATTAACAATATTACATTCTGTTGGATTATTTAGATTCTTTTCGATTTTAGATTTCAATATTCCAATTAAGTTGCAAAATTAAATAAAACAAAGCAGAAATATTGCTTTGTTTCATTTAATATACTAAGTAAAATACACACTTACAGCGGGTTGCACAAAACTTTTAATCAAGTAGTAAATTTAATTGACGTTTAGAGTCATCTTTGGCAGCCAACGTTAAAATAAGTGCTGTCACATTACAAGTGTCTAATTAGTTAAATTCGTGATTAAATTGTTTGTGCAACCGGACGTTAAAGTACCAAATTAATTAACAAATTGTTATCCTTTATTAAGAACAATATTAATATTACTTGTTAAGATCTGGTAAACTTGAAATTAAACGAAACAAAAATATTGATCTTAATAAGTGCAACTAAAATATACATTTTGTTTGAATGTGGTAGTCAATGTACAATAATCAAAAAACGGATTTACTCAGACATTGCCTTAAGTTTGTTATTGATACAACGTTTCGGTTAGCATGTAGGCATCTTCAACCGTTATATAGCGTAAAGTTTACACTTGATAATGGTTCGATACATGTTAACCGAGACATTGGGTCAAATACACACAAATACATCAAAAGAAATAGTACCCTAGACTAATAAAAACTGCCATAGGGATAAATTTTATATGTTAAAAGTAATTTTCCATGTAAATGGGGAACAATATATTAATATTTCTGTTTTCTTCTCACCTTTTCACAACTTTTAAGGTCCCAGTTGGAATATTAAAAAAATAAAATATTCTCAATCCAATAAATAATTTCGTTACCTACATAAAGTAATGGAAAACTGTTACATCGTAGTTTTCATTTCTTTCTAGTATTTACGGGAAATACTGGGCTTTAAACAAATTTTGATAAATAATGCCATAGACATTTTTTTCAATGATACACATAGCGAATAAAAATTTCATGAGGCGTTGAAGCTACTAAAATTACCTTTTACCGTTTCATCAGCTTGATTTGCTGCTAGGTTTATCAAAGGCTGTGCTCTACATGGACATAAACCAAGTATTGGAAAGATATTTTTACTAGGTTTTCTTAAATTAATTTCATTAATAATTCAGTTATCGCACGGTAACAATTTGTTTCAAACCTTTTTCAACACCTAAGTATTAAAATATTGGCATTGGACAGGAAGGGTGCCGAAAAGGTAATAAACGAAATGTTATTCAATGTATGGCTCAAGCAAATGAAATATTTAAATTGAATAACTCCAGACTAAGATATTCTGTTTCCTTAATCCGTTAAAATTTCACCAATAAAACAATGTTTTTATTTACCTAAAACTATATTTTGACTTATATTTTTTGGTGGTGGTTTTTCTGATTTGCTGGCTTTCTGCTTTAAAACAGGAAAAATTGTGGACACTGCTTGACCAAACAATGTTTTACGTGACCCACCCTTAGTCATAAATTTCTTCTCAAAATGTTTTTCACAAAGCCTGTAACAGTTACTACATTTGTCCAACATATCTTTGTTAAGTGAATTCTCCCTGTTGAATGCCTCAAGCTTTAGCTGTAAAAATAAAGAAGTAGGTATATAGATTTAATAAATAATTATTATTAAATTATTTTGTAACCGACTTTTAAGTCATGTAAACCAACCTGCTCTAGACTAAATTTTTTATCCTTCGTTTTCTTAAATAGTAAGTTATACAAGCCACATTTCTTATGCCGCTATATCTTTATAAAATTATTAAGGGAATAAAGCATAAATAAAAACAAAAGTAAACGCCTCTGTTGCTTCGTTCGGTCTAATGTTTATTGTAAAAAAAGTATTTAGATTGCAATTTAGTCTAAATATTAAATACCTAATCGACCGACGTGCATTTGATTGTGAAATGCATTTTTATGACGACTTATAAAATGAGTAACATTCCACAACATACTGTTTTCAAGAACTTTTATACATACCTGGTTATATCATTTGGAAACCTGAAAAGCATACAACTTCGCCGCTTTTTAATAAACATCCACGAAGTATACTGTGTACCACCACTAGATCCCCTTATTTCCGATATTTAAATCAAAAATATGGAAAATATATTTAAAACTCATTGAAAAGTCACTATTATTCAAGAAGCACCAAAATGAACGGAAATGGACTGTTTACTGTTTCCGCCTCTTGGTAATTGGTTACCCTATGATTTTAGCACCTAATCATTTCACTTGCAATAAAATATGTCAGGAACATAAAAATACAACGGTGGTTCATATCTTATCATATTGTAACGAGTTTCGCTCGTAAGAAAAAATGCGTATCATATCGCGATATAGGCACTTTCAAAACTACCAATTTAATTAGATAAAAATTTTCTAAATAGCAAAATTCATAGTCGTGTACCCATAAAAATTTGTGCCTGGGTAAAAAATAACCTTTACTTAATTAAAATACCGAGCCAGTTCACTTCAAATAAAGCACAAAAAGCAATAGTGGGTCATAACTTACCAAATTGTAACGCCGTTGAGAAAAAGTGTATCATACCTTGATATAGGCACTTTTAAATCTACTAAATTTAATAAGATAAGAAACTTCCTATATAGCAAAATCAACAGTCTAGTATCTACAATTATATTTGCTTGAGTCAGTTTGCTCAAAAACTTATTAGAAGAAAAAAAAGTATTACTGACTGTCTACTACGCCCTTGTTCATTCAGCATTATTATATAATATAATAACTTGCGGTCAAGCTGTACAGCTTTACAGAGTGCTTGTGATTCAAAAGAGTTTTTTCGTCCTATTTATGACTTACCCTATAACAGCACAGCCGATACATTTAAAAATAAAAATAATACTGACTGTTGTATCTGTATATATCTTAAAATTACCCGCATTAACGCACAGAAGTATGAAGTCATACCAGCTTATATGCATTATAACACACGCGGAAGAAATAATATATGTCTAACTAGGCGCATACAAAAAGACTGCTGAGTGCCACGGAAGCAAAATTTATAATCTTTTACCAACTCACATCAAAAATATCTGATCTTTACTCCACTTTAAAACCTTGGTTAATAGGGTTCTTGTCGCTGAAGCATTTTACTCACTGAAAAAGTTCTTGGCGTACCTCAGGAACTTAAGTAGTCGTCAACTAACATCATATTTGTGAACTTTGTGCTGGTATATGGTTGTGTGTTGGTTACGACGAATATGTATTCGTTTTGGTTTCATAGTCTTTCATGTCCATATACGAGTATTTAGCATTACTTTGGACAGGAATACGTTTCAGTTTAAAATTAATTAATCTCAGGGTATTTTACAAAAATATTTAAACGCGTCTTTTATTCACTTCGTTTAGTGTACTTGGGGTATGTAGGCTTTTTTACAAAATGGGACAGGTAACAATACTCTATATATTTTTTTGTAATTTATTTTAAAAGGTATAATATTGGACAATGTTTGTCATTATGACGTGCGGTCCACTGATTTGTATTCTGAATGGTAATATGTATATATTTTTATTATTATTAATATTATTATTATTATTATAAAATTCACTGGTTCAATGTTCAAAACATGTTACGTTATTTAAATTCTTGAATTTAATTAGAATAACTAACCAATTCACTTTAAATATTCCATATTCCTTTTTCTATTATAAGATTTAATAACAATTTTGAAAGAACAACAACAGTATTTTTGCTAAAATACATTTCAATGTAAGTTTTCACATCCTTTCAAGACTGTTAAAAATTTATTTTGTAAAATATTTCTGTAGTTCGCTATATCATTAGTTTAAAACTATTTTAATAAGGCTTAAAGCGCAAAAAATAAATATATTTGTAAGTCTCATAGATGTGTATAAAGTAATTGATTGATGATAGTGCTAGTTAGTTTGTGCTGTAGAAAATTGCATCTACTAGTTTATCTCCCTAGGTGTATTTCAATTACCTTACTACTAGTAAACCTAAAGCCAGTGAACATTGGTAATTGATACTGAGTGGCAGTTGTCTCTTACTTTTAATTCATTTACAAATAACACCAAGTCTAGGCTACAAAATGTCACAGCATTTCATCCAAGATGTCGAATACGACAATAGCGCTTAAGTTCTTTAATACCGTCTAAAATTATTTTGGTTTATATTTCGAACCCTAAGAAGAAATAAAAATATTATCTGTCAGTGATCCTGCGAAACTTGCCGGGCACTATAAATTATAAAATTTTATAAAATTAATAGTCAGACCTAACAAATCAAGTAAACGATAAACGTCTTTTTAAAAATATGGCAAAAAATCTTAATCTCCTTATCATGTATATTTTATACTTCTGCTACTCCAAGGACTTTTCTGATATTTCTTTTTCGATTTGACCTGGTTCACGTAACAACAATGTTCATTAATTCTTAAAAAATAACAGCTATAAAATATTCATACCCAAAATAAAATAAACCAATAAAAGGCACTTCAACAGGGATAAAATAAAAAACAAATACAAAAGATATACTTCTTAAATCAATTTTTATTTTATAACCATCCATATTGCTCTAAATCAAACCAATATCAAACAAAAAGATTTACTTTCACATGACCTCTTAATAATATCTTGGAGAGAACTTCACATAAAGTAGAATACGATCGCCTCATGCCTTTTCAACACGCTGGGATATTTTATTTCCTCTGACAGACCCACGCCGGTCAAATATTGACTCTAGGGCAAAAGAATAAAAACGTCTCTATGTTTTATATTCTCGGCAACTCCTTCCCTTGCTATGTGCGGATTAAATAGTATCTTCAAACAATGGTTTCTATTATTCTCAAAATGGTATTTTTACTTTTTAGAAAAGCGCATTGAGAAAACACTTTCACCCGATTTATAGGTTAAGATATAGTACTGGTTTAAATTAGGATCTTTCAGTTGATCAGTAAGATTGTTTAGATCATTTTTGTCCTGTCATTGTTATTAATAATTAGTCATTTGAAACTTATACGATATTGTTTAATTTCAGCGATTAACTTGATGTGCAAATAATAGTTTTTTTTTAATTTGAAACAGTCCTATTATCATTGAAAGTATACAATTAAATATACTTTTTTTGTAAATTTGCGAAACAACTTAGTTAATATACTAAAGTCATAGTACAAAACGTAGTTGTCTTACTCTTACACCTGGCAGTTTAAAGTTTTGGGTTGTCAAATTAAACCGTTCTAGCGATAGTAAATCTGGTGATTACTAATAAGAACAACAATATCCATTTTATTAATTAATATATCTTATTTTAAGAGTTCTGATAATTTCTAAATTTAAAAAAATTAAATAGAGCCAACAATATTATACTGGTCTGTTGTTCTAGATATTATAATATTACAGTATGGCTTTTTCATAATATAGGGAGACACAACTGCGTAAATTCAATGTATAATATCTTTATTCTAGGACAATTTTAATATATTTTTATTTAAATATATAATACTTTTAGATAATTATCAAATTCCTATCTCTAGAATGCATTTAATTTGACAAGAAAAGTTTATATTGACAAGAAGTGTAAATATCAAACAACTATGTATCATAAGTTATTTTTTGAGCTTTCTCTCAGGTTTACAAAGAAAATAATATCTATTTAAATATAAACTTTCCAATAAAAGAATTATTTGAAATAACAAAACTATCACAAAAACAATAGAATAAAACATACGTTTTTAATGAATGTTTTTACAAAATAAATTAGGTGGACTAAATTTAAAGCGTTTTAAGAAAAAACATTATTTTTTACTATTTTGCGAGAGTGGGTAAGAATTATAAGCGGAAAAAATCATTTTATTAGTTTTTTTTAGATTTTTAAGTTTTAAGGTTACCAAATCAGAAAAAAACTGCGTTTTCACCAGTGTGTCTATATGTGGGTCTGTCTGTCTGCCTGTCGGTCTGTTTATCTATTGGCACGATAACTCAGAAACTACTTACTTGACAGAAAGCAAATTATTATTTTGCATATAGATTGTGCTTTAAACTAGCTTAAAATCCTAAATTTCTGGTCAAATATAAACAGGGCGAGTATCTCAAAAACTTAATTTCTTTTTGCTTTAACTCATAAACAACATTTCGCACAACTACAATGTTTTGCATATAACTGACTGTACTATTTACTTCAACAGGGACACTATTGATCCCCTATACAGGATGGTGTTATACAATAACTACTCTGTTTATTAAACTTGGTGGTTGCCAATCATTTAAAAGTATTACTAATACTTTCTATTTGTTAGAAATTAAGAACTATATTGCAAAAATGAAAGGCCAGCCAAGCTAAGAAAACTCATAACAAATCAACCACGTGAAAACTTTAATATTGTTTATTTTTGTTCTAATGAGTCCAAGAAATGTATTACTTAGTTATTTTGTGCATCGTTATATTGCTGTTTAGGACATTAGCTGCAATCTCAATGGAATGATGTGACCATTTGGTTTCTACCAGTGCTATTAATTTACATACATACATACATTCCTATACGCGTATTGGAATGATAATAATAGAATGGTAGGGTGTGCAACTTTTAGTGTTGCTGTAACTTTAGAATACTAGCAGAAAATCATTAAAATTCGACTAGTCACTATGATATTTCTGCCTCATTTTCATAATTATATGTTTTTAAAAGAAAATTCCTAACTTAAAAGAGCTTTGCAAAAAAAACCCAAAAGAAATTCTTCAATGGACAAATCATTTTAGATAAAATTAACAATACTTTAAGCTCGGGCCTCTAAAAGATTTATTGTAAAGAGCGAAACGGCTAAATTATTACTGCAATAAATTTTACAAGAAATAATTAAGAGCTAACAGCCGAATTGAAAATGAAGGTCGGCAGGAAAAATGAACCGACTTGAAAATTATGCCTTAGTGCTGAAAAATTGTGCATTATTTTAAAATTAGTTTGTATTTTGTCTTATGGAGAAAATAAAATTTGAATTAATGATAGTGAAGTGTAATTTAAAATATATTAAAGTCCATGCTGTTGTTCTTAGCTGCTGAGTTTTTAAATACAACAAAAGATAATCTTAAATTAGGCTCGAAAATTCTTTGAAATATTTGCACTACATTTACATTTGGGTTTGCGGTAAAATGTTTCTTTTTTGAATACCTTTAAAAATACGGCATAGAGTTGCATTTAAAATATTTTTTCCTCAACTTCCTAGCGTCATCCCTCAAGGGGGTAAAAAAGTTAAATTCCAGAAAAAAATAGATTTATTAACCAATAATATACACCTAAAATTTGGTGTCTCTATCTTTACTAATAGCAAAGATATTTGCCCATCCTAAGACTTTTCGGGCACCCTGTATATTTTAACGATCAGGTACTTTTCTGTCTGCAAACTTATTAAGAATTATTTTACCAAATTGTACGCACTTGTTTTATTCAGTAAAATATTTTCAACATTGTTATATATTTTATTAATCTCAATATTTTCGAATTAAGACATAATATATGCCAAATTATACAAAACGGACAGCATTGTCACCATAACATTATCTTTTAGGTCAAAGACAAAATATTATATTAAGGGATTCGTGGAAACATAAACATTTAACAATATTATATAAATAAACTACAGTAACATTAGTTTTTTGCAGTAAATCTAAAACCATAAACCAGCGGTTTATAACTTATCCTTGCGTTTTTGTAACACGCATTTTAGTACTCCTAATCTCCCGATTTTTTAAAACAGACCTAACGCATCTAGTTTAGGCAGATTGCCTGACTGGACTTTTATAAATCCTTCCTTCACTCTTATTTCAATCAAAAGATATCCATCAATTTAAATTTAAGGTTTGATTACTATAGACACTATTAAACACTATTTTTTAGTAAATCGAAATGAAATGGAAGTAATAAGCAGTTACAAACTCGCGTCAGGCCGGTTATAAGGATGACTGCACTATGACTTTAGAAATATTGCATGTACTTAAATAAAATAAAAAATGGTGTAATCTACGTAACCGCGGCTTTACTGTGCCTATGTTTAAAGTCAATATTATAATCTATTGGAATCCATTATTCATCCTCGCGGGTATGTAATAAATTTAATATGCCGCAAAGTTTGTGACCAGTTCATTATCCATTGGCTGAGAATATATTCATTATTCAATTGATGCAATATCAACCATGGGAATGACCCAGATTGTATATCTTTTGAAAGGTAAATTTAATAGTACGTATTTATTTATAAATATACTTTTGCAACTACTTCTCGCAAATACGTCTCATAATATTTAAGTGCACAATGATCTGTAAAAGATTGTGTATGCACACACTATATGCTAATCAACAGAATTAGAAAACATTAATTATGATCACCGTATTACTGTCCACAGCAAATATTATTTCATACAAAAAAATTATGATGCAAATGTAATTAAAAAAGAAAAATAAATTCTCGTTTCAGCAAAACACTGTAATCCCTTAACCAAGACTTAATTTTAGTTTTAATTCCTATTTATTTTAGTTTATTTTTACTCTCTTTATATTTCTATATAAACATTAACAAGTGTAGGACCAATATACGAGGTAATATGTATTTGAGTCTTGGTGAAAGAGAAACTAGGCAGTAATATAGGGGGATTTACATATAAACTAAAAAGGTTGTTATTTAATCAAAATCTTAAGATATTCCTAAGAAACAGATGTGCAGCATTCAAATCCCCCTTATTCCGATATACTTGCTCAGATGAACTTGTTTTGTCCTTCAGGCGCGGCCCGTGAGTTTTTTTACAGGTGGGTCAAAATTTTGTGGGCAACTAGTGATGGTATGATGATTAACAAGCAAAGTAAACATTTTTAATTAAGAAAGGTTTTTTAACAATGTGCCTAGTTTTGCCAAGAAATTATTTATCTACAAATCAACACCGCATAAAACATAAAATAGGTACTGTAGTCACTACAGTACCTATTAGTGGTGTAAACTATCGTTACTTTTGAATACTTGTACCGATTGGTTACTTTTAGTATCAATACCCGTTACTCGCTACTTTTGTTACTTTTACTTTTCAGTAGATTGATTTTTCTTTTATCGTTTTTTATTCACAAATAAGAAACATTATGATTCAAGGATATTTTCTGGAATATTTAGTATATAAAAGGTAATGGTAATTGTATGGTAATAGTTTTCGTCGGTAGTCGCTAAATAATAATTAAAACACTTAAAATATAACAGTAAACAAATACTGTAAACATTAGATAAATCCCATTCTCTCAAAGCGAACGAATGTTTCAATATTTTATCATTATAATTAAACGTAGCATAGTTGATGCAATCAGACGAGTCTATTCGTATATAATTTTTGTATGGGGGACCCCTTTTGTCCATGGCGAAACACATAAAATTTATTTCACTAATACTAATTAAGCATATTCAAGTCAAGCTATACTTTAATATTTTATGGTAATTGCTCTATCCGCAATGTTACACATAACATTCCACTGCATAAAATAACTGTATCAACTTCATCAAGCTGTTGACGTATACTAAAAACACAATAGGCCCAACTATGTACCCTGTGGTACACCACACTTCAGCACCCTACTGTCACTAAATGCTGACCATATCTTTACTATTTGTTTTCTACTCGATAGATAAGACTCCAACAGTTCCAGGGCACTGTCCCTAATATCAACGTGTTCTAGTTTATCCAGTAAAGTATGGTGCCAAGGGTTTAAGTCATTGGTCTAAATAATCAATAACATAATTTTTAGCTGCTGTATACCATTCTCAGTGAAATGTAGTTCCCAGGCACACAAAAATAGCTTGACGCAACTCAAAACACGGAACATAGTATAAAGATTGGACGCCATAGTATTTTAACTTTTCTAATTAGGGGGTAGCCAGTCAAAGCATTTTTGCTTGTTCGATTCATGTTGATGAGTTTACGCCTTTGCGGAAAAAGACATGAGATTACCGTAATTATCCTATCTTATCTTATTTTATTTGTATTTGTAAGAAGAAAATAAAAATATTATCTGTTCTAGATGCAAATATTCATGTCATAGTTTCAGTACACTCCGAAGTCCTTACATACATAAATACAGAAATATTTAAAACTTATTAATAAGTGAAAGGCGTTATGAAACAAAATGTAGGAAGTATGAAACTATAAATATACCTCTGTTTAGTAGCATCGATGTCCAGGGGATTTAGAAAGAAGATCTTAATATGTTTAATTAATTTATTTAGTAAAATGTTAATTCTAGATTGAGCTATCAACTTTTTCAATTTTTTTATGTGACTTTGATTGTCTGTTTTCTATTATTTAGCTTGTATTTATTTCTAAAAATAATAACAGTTGAAAAAAATCAGCCAGAAATTTGAATTGGTGTTAAAACAAAATCGCTCGATTTATTCCAGTCACGTCCTTTAAAGCTGTTTTTATTCAAGATTTTTAAAGTCGAGCATTAATCTTAAGCATAATTCTATTAAATCAGAGTTAACTTTTTATTAAGAGGTCATTTTTTAAAAAGTGCGTAGCATTTGACACTCCTTTATTAGGTCAATAAATTGAGGCTCCCTCGCTAAGGCGAAAAACTGCGCAATAAGTTGTAAATTCGGTTTTTAATTTTCTGACTAGCAATAATTTGTACTGAGCGTGCAGAAATTAAGACAAAGTTTGTAATTAAACGCCAGGGTATCTGCACAAGCTTTATTGGGCAATATATTTAATGCGGGCTTCGTGGAAAATAGGAGTAAACTGATGTTTTATCTTGCTGAGATTTGTTTCAAAAGTAGTAAAATTCTTATATAGAGGTTACCGAAAGTTTATGTGTAAAAATTTTCTATAATAAATTTTAAAACTTAATAATTTCGCTGTGGATTTTTTAAAACCAACGTAAAGTAAAAATGAACGGAACGGTTTACTTTTATTCAAAATATAAAAGCACACAATGAGGATGTTTTCATTTTCTCATAATAAATAGTCCTCAAAATGTAAAAAAGGTCTGCATTTTCTTTTTTAATTATCTGTAGAAATAAAAATGTTATCGTCCTCCAAAACTTGAGATGTCACGTTAACGTTGGCTGAGGCTCGATGACGTCACAACACACGACTCGGTCAACAACGGAATAGGCCCCCGCTTAATGTTTAGTATTATTCTTACCGGACAGGACACTGCGTAACGTCTTTGTAGTTTTTACTGGTTTAATATTTTAATCATTTCAAAAACAAAGTTATGCCTAAGATAACAGGTTCGTATAAGTACCTACTGTATTGTTCCAAAATGCACCAATACCAGTGTAACTATTCCCAATAAACATTTCTAATAAATCTGACATATTTTCGAATATAATTAAAGGTGAGGATATGTTAGAAGATATTCATAATAGATATGCAATACAAAAAGCGTATCATAACATCTAATTTTTCATTATTTACTTTATCTATAGGTTACACGATGTACGGGGTGCGCTGAAGACGAAACGTCATTTGGAATTGTAATTATCTACACAATTAATTGTAGTGTCGAAAATTCTATTTTATAACTCCTTATAATGTTTATCATTTGTGAAGAAAAAAAGAACGAAAAGGAAAAAATCTAAAACGAAACTTTCGTGGAGGATTGTTGTTAAAAACTAGCCTCAAAATTTAAAAAAAAATCGTTAAAAATGGCTAAAATGTATTAACAGTGAAATTGTGTATTTAAGCATACTGCTAAATTAGCCAAGAACTCTGTCTATGGTTTAGATCCCTAAAAATAATTGTCTTGCCTAAAGCAATGAGCACAAAAAGAAGACCATTTCAGCCGCTCTTATTAAAACTTTTTAATGAAACGTCATTCTCCACATGAATTGGCCACAGTAATCCTCAATTTTATTATACGCAAAAATTTCTTATCTGAAAATATTTGTTACCTAAATGGACCCATTATTTCAAACTAACACACTACTTGAAAGTCTAGTTAAAACTATTATACGAGATTCTCGAAAACCGTTTAGATAAGAGGCAGCATTGGTTATTCAGAAAATTGGGAAATAACTGCTATGGGTAAAGAAGACTGATAAAATATGTAAAAATTGCGATGCCCTCTCAAAGCTCCTACAACTAAAATTAAAAGCACTGCCTATGATTTATATTCTTAACAATAACTTAATAATAATTGTTTTACCTAAAATAATGACTTAATGAGCCAAAAAGCAGACCTTCTGAGTAACCTCATATTGGCGAACAGGCCATGGTCATTTTCAGTTTTATTACAATTTCACCAAAATTTATTGTGTGAAAATATTTGTTAACTAAAAATAACCAGTATCTCAAAATACTTGGAAATCTAGTTAAAACGATTTAGATAAGACCCAGCATTAATTATTCAGTTTTTAAACGTCGCCGCTAGGTTACAGGTAAGGGTTAACCTTACTTGCGCTAGAAGATTTTTGTTTAATTAAATATTTGAGCTTTTTGTTAAACTATTAGCTTTTTATAATTTCTAGACTTTGAACTGGAGAACTGCTTTACAGAGTTGTTTTTACCTCGCTTCGCTACGTTCCCTCGTCTAAAATACAGCATTAATGCTTAAATAACTAACGAACTTACTTTAATGATCTTCAAGTAGACAAGTAAAAGCCTTGTTTGCTAGGATAAATATTTCATTTGTCGTTGGAGTCCTACTATTTTCACTTAAATCCAAATCCTTTGTTTTAACAGAATTGTTTTGTTTTCTTGCAGCTTTTTCTCTGAGAATAGTTCTAGTAACCTTTTTAAAGTCAAGTAATTCGACAGAAATATTTTACATTTTTATGTGAATCATGATAATATTACAGAAAATTTGACATACTTTCATAAAACTCAAACTCAACACACAAAATATTAGGGTAGCTCCAACACATCTGACATAAACTTGTGACCCTATCCCATATTTATTATTTTAACTTCGCCATCTTTGAATCAAATATTATATAGAAATTGTTCTCAGCAGGCACAGATTGCAAATAACTTAAATTGTTCTTATTAAAATATTACATAAATTAATCATCTCCGTATTCGTATGTTTGTCCCGCTTTCGGTCATTTTATTATAAAGTTCACTTACTTAATACTTAACCCTTTTCATACACAATAAAAGGAAAATATGACACCAAACCGTGTCAAATTCGTCCAGGTTCGCGCATGACGTCACGCTGTGAGTTATTTTTGAAATTTATAACGCGCAATATAGAGTTTACGTTAGTTATAGGCGATTTTATATAAATTCTATTGGCGATATACTTTGCCTCCTGCTGATCATACAAATTTTAAAGCATATGATTTAAAATAATCATGTAAATAAAGGGATAAATTAATCTAAAACAATAGATATTGGTAAATTGCCTGCCAATTGCTTTCTATGTACTTATTTACGTGACAAGACAAGGTAAATAATTTTATAAAAAACTATGCCTAATAATTAAGATAATAATTTTTATTTAGAGGCATATTATTATTAAAATATATACCTACAAAGTCTTCCGAAAATATGATATAAATAAGAATTTTGTTTGTTCCTATAACTTGTCAAATATTTTTTGTAGTGAATAACATCTGTATGTTTGCGTCGGATACATGTTTTTTAGAATAGTTTTTTTTGCGTTTTTACACTTTAAATAGTAAATTATTAAAAATTATTGTATTTATGTATTCTTGATTTTTCAAGTTTAAAAAAATCTTAAAATGCCAAAAATTATTCTAAACAAAACAAACTATCTACGTTTATGAAATTAGGTAAAAAAAGAAATTCTTTTTTAAGAAAATAGCCTTTTTCTACAACCGAGCGAAAAGTACAAATTTGCGCTTTCAAAAGAAAGCGCAAAGTTGGACATTTTCGAGGAACAAGCGTTTGTTTTACTTTGTCGCTCGCCGAGCGACAAATTTACTTTGTCGCTCGCTTAGTTACCATGGACACCTTAATAATAATAAAGAAACGTCCAGCGTATCTGCGACTTTTGACACAAAATATAAACTGTCAAATTTGATATCAATAATTATTAATTACATTACAAAATATTTTTATAAAAATACCGGCTGTAGAAAAAATCATGTGTGTAATTCGAGCGCAAAGTGACATTGCCGCTCTCGCGAGATAGCCGCGCTCCGCTACGCGTCGCGCGTCTAACTTCTCGCTCAGAGCGGCAATATATCACTTTGCGCTCTTAATACACAAATAGCTATTTTACAGTCTCTTTGTTTGTCGTATTTTCTCGATTAAAGTCTGGTGATTCGTTACCTTGGAGATTTTTAGCAATTGTTTGTCACAGTAAACTTTTTTATTGAAGCGAATTTGTAAAAACATTAAACATATTTGACATTCATGACATGACATTATGCATGCTTTAAATTATATTCATAGTCACTTTCTCTAAAATGTCTAGAACAGAGTCTAGCATTTTGCACATTAAACTTATCTTCCCGTTTGCACTGACGCTTCCAAACACTTTGTTTCTTTGTCCTTGGGGAAGCTAAAAACTTTAATATCGGGCATAAAGCCCTTGCATTGATTGTCGACATCACAACCATACACAATACACCTCATTTTCACTTTTAAATTCTTAAAAGTAATATAAAAACACCAAAAACATATCTTTAAAACACAACTCGGTCTTAACAAAGACTTGTCTCGTTTACAAAATATGGCAGAATTACTCACAGCGTGACGTACATGACTACGCCTACCTGCGCGGTATCACATCTTCTTTTATTTGTATCATGAACCTTTTTTTGTCTTATTTCACTACACTATGTAAGCACTTAACATGCATCTCATTTTTCCTGCGTTCGAATTTTATTACATTTGTTATTATCGACCTTGTAATATTTAAATTTATTTTGCGTCAGACAATTGTGGTGAGATATAAACCATATTATTACACAAGGAGCCATTTAATTTACAGAAATCGGTTTTTGTTTATATTATTTTTGAAACAAATTTTATCAGAATGTGTATCATGTATAATAATTTCTAGAAAAAGAGTGCAATTGTCATTAAATTCACTAAAGCGGCAATTGCATTCTAGGTAAAAATTTTCAAAAAATTTACACCGATAATTGTTGATCTCCCGTATATCAAAGTTCCATTTTGTAAATAGGCTATGAAAGAAACGTCATAAATTTACCATGTTTGTTATGGTTTTGCTATGAATTTATCATTTTTGATTAATTGCCAAGAACTATAAAGAAACTAATCATCGTTTTTAAACAAATCGGCTAAAATGAGTCATTTTGGAGTGTTTTCTTTAGATAGTATTTTTCAAAATGCCGAGAACTGTGTCCATGAATCCATCCATCCTGTTACACCATCGGTTTGATGGTACAATTTCGGATGATTTTTCGAATTTCCAATTTTCTAATGTCGCAGATTACAAAAAGCAGCAATGAAAACAATATGCAACACTACGGCAAAAATACTACAAATTTGTTGCCTTAAGGAACTGCGGATTCATACATTTTTATTGGTATTTGCGCTATAAAGAACTGTTTGGAAAATAACAATAAAAATGCATTCAAGCTGTTCCTCGACAACGAATAATAATCTACATGCAATATTTAGGATACTTCTACTTGCACTACAGAATATTTGTTTTCCCATTTTTCTTGTACAAGAGTGTAGGAAAACATGTCTACTAATAAATTTATAAATTTAACAAACCTTATAGTTTCACAAGACATAGTAGACCATACCATTTTTTAACTTAAATTTGTAAATTGGCCGGATGATCCGTACTAAATGAATTTCATTATACGTAATTTGGTACGTAATAGTTAAATTGAATGGAAAGTCGTAACTGTCTCATAAAATTCTATTTATTGCCTCAATTAACTGTAACTGAAAAATAAGCCAAAGCATTTTGCAATTCAATTGCCTGAGCTAACAATCAAAATAACACACAATTTAAGATTCTCTATTGATAAATATCCACCTTTGAAAACAATGGCGTTGTTAACACATTTGTCGATTTTTCTAAAGCAATTGTTACTGGCGTATTTTCAAAGAGAACAGTCAAACAATGGGTTGCTGGAAGCTAATCTATTTCGCGATTAGCTAACACCGTGATAAATTTTAATACGGTTCTTGTCACGTTTTCCATGATTTCACATCGGAGTTCACATTCGGAAGCATAAAAGGCTCTACCTAACCTGTGTTTATTTTGAAGTGTAATTGTGTGTTTTTGGATGAAAAATAACACTGCGTGACTTGTACCCAAAGAACTGGTAGCTTTAACAGTCTGCTAACGCCAATAGAAGGTAGGAGTTGAACACCAAACGTGTCTATCACGTCGCGTTTGTGAGGTACACGTCGATAAAATTTGCAACCAATCTTTACTTGACACACAGTTTTAAAAGTATCCTATATGTCCATCTATCTAGGGAATTTCCCTAGATTAAGGAATTTTGAGAAGATTTGGTAACATCGCACTGCGGGTGTCGGGGAGAATTCAACTTCGATAGGCTATAACCCGGAAACTATCGAGATTTCGAATTTTTGTTACATGGCTCACTACCTTTATTTGACCACATAAAATCACCAGTCCAAGTTTCCTGACACATTTTTCGAACACCCTGTGTAGTGGTTTCTTTAGGTTTGTTAAAATAAACAAAGAATAAAATCTTATTCTGCCGGCGATGTTCTCAAACATTTTTCACTGCTAAATTAGCTAAATTAATATTAAGACAGGTTTTAATTCTAAACTTTTTATACCAATAACTATTTATGGACTTTAAATTTATACTTTACGTATAAATTATACCTATTGTTCAGGCCTTTTAATCAAGTAATACATTAGAGTCATCTTTGGCAATTGCACTCATTAACGTGCTGTCACACAACAAGTGTCCAATTAGTTTGATTCTTAATTAAGTTGTTTGTGCAACTGGACGCTAGTTATTTAATGTACAGCCACTGACAATTCAAACTTT
This sequence comes from Philopedon plagiatum, assembly GCA_963971165.1. Classification (NCBI taxonomy): domain Eukaryota; kingdom Metazoa; phylum Arthropoda; class Insecta; order Coleoptera; family Curculionidae; genus Philopedon; species Philopedon plagiatum. The sequence goes on along the minus strand of OZ020197.1, from coordinate 25,669,272 downwards.
CAATCCTAAATGGAATTGCAATGCACCTCTGAAAGTTTGAGTTATCCATGGCTGTACATTGTACATAGATTGGGTCCGCTATACATAGACATGCTGTATAAACACTGCTTTAGGCGTGGTTACCCGTATAATTAAGATGAAATTTCCACACAGGTAAGCCATTTATAAAACATTAGACTCTTAAATAAGGTGTGTTCAGGTATTTTACACATTTTGTTCTGTAAGAGTCACCATATTGGCGAAAATGTTATGTTTTTTAAATGAGCATCTTATTTTATATTGACAATAATAGCTTTTGGAATTAGTTGGGATTAAATTTAATTTTAGTAATTATTTTTAGATCTTTGTAAGTCTCTATGTGCCACTGCATGTACGTGGCTATAAACATATGGTTAATAAAGCTAAAGTTTAAATAACATTATTTACAACTGGTGCAATATCCAATGTAAATAGATAAAGGTAGTTAAGGTTCTATATTCGCTTTTAAACGTGCAAATGATAACAGATACAGAGTTTTGTTAAGTGTCTCTAGAAAACATACATCTATGAAGTGACATAATTAAATATGAAATTATATAGAAGATAACTTTAACTTGAGCTAAACCTTTTGAATCGGTAAGGTACAGGCCAATAGAAGAATAAAAAATATCATATAGTAAAATTTGGACTAATAAATAGATGCCTAGCAGAGTCACCTTATTCTCATTTATATTTTTCGTGTTGAAAAAATGTCCACTCCTGATTGGTAGGATTTCGAAAGTTCAGCTATCTTCTGCTGTAGTCGAGTAGACCTGATGGAGTATACTTTTAATTTAAATGATTACGCAATTACCGCACCTTTTTATGTACTTTTGACTTATTAATTAAGATTCAATAGTGTCGAATCGTTGATAATCTCAGATGACAGACCACGATTTTGTTTAAGTGGCTCTTCCACGGCCGCTTATCAGCATTTTCAATGTGAATGGCGATGAAAAAAAAATTCTATCAAATACCAAATAGATACGAATATTAACAAAAGTAAAAATAAAAGTTGCTGAGTAAAATAAAACGTTGTAATAAAATGGACTATTACAATTTATTCGATAGTAATTATTACTGAAATAGTCTAAAATTGTGAACAAAGAATAATCTAAAAGCCATAATATATATTCAATTTCTCACAGAAAGAGAACATGTGGTCCAACATCCGGGGATAAGGGAGAGTTAAAATACATGAAAAAAGGTAATAAAATGGCCAAATATCAGATATAAATATTTGTTTTCAAAACTCACATAAAAACGTGATTAAGAGCTTTTAGAAATTTAAAAACTTTTTTCTGTCAGTAACCACTTTACGACTAAGGGAAACAAATAAAGACTTAGGGATTATATTACTAGACGCTAAAATTCCGAAAAATGTGGCAATACCTACCGCCGTGTTTTATGCCGCCACATTTACAAATGTAATTATCGACCCAAATCAGGAAAATGTCGATTATTTCTTGAAAATTGAAATATATATGATCATAACAATATGTGATCAAAGTGATTTTTTCCTATTTCACGCAGATAAGAATGCATATATAAAGAAGACAGATAAGTAGCTTTAAATAGCGGTGAGTAGGTTTTTTTCCTCACTTTGAAAGTTTAGTTAAACTAATAATATAAATCTTTCATACTTTTATACATTATTACCGGAGAGAGAGAGAGAGAGAGAGAGAGAGAGAGAGAGAGAGAGTGGAAAAATATTATATCTAATATATTATATAATGTATTATATAATATAATAATATATTAATATCAGGTAATTTCATGAATTTCATTAGAATCAGAAACTCATCGTTACATCTTGTGCCACCATGTTTGTCGCGCATTCCAGTTCCTGACAAGTTCTGCCAGAGTTTGCTGACGAGTATACACTTCATTATTTGGTCAAATTTGGTTTGGTAAGAGTTTAATATTTACTAACACTCTGTATTAACTTGATTCTTTGCCTTCGAGACTACAAGAATGTTCAAGAGTGCCTTGCCTTCATAATGGCGATTAATATAGGTAGTTCGAAATACCATCTTTTATGCTAGACAGGATTAATTAATTCACGCTACCATATTCTTCATCTAGGGCCTGATTTGTGACAACGTCAATATATTAGTATATTTGTTTCTTTGATTAATTTAGTATGGGTACGTTTTGATTTTGTCTCTTTTAGAATTTTACTGTCGCTGGAGCGTTTATATGTTAATAAATTGTTTTTTAACTATTTAATAAAATTAATCCCTCTAATAAATCTTCGAAATGATAATGAGATATTACTTAATTTAGAGCTCATTGTTTTCGCAATTAGCTCGAATTGAAGTTATAATTCTGACATAATTAAATTGGATTCCTTCGAACATTTACTTCTCTCTTTGTACTAAAACTGTTAAAGACATCTTTATTCCGTTTTCCTAATTGGCTAATTATTCTGCAGTTTATTGCCAGACAATCAAAGTTTTTATTTTCTGTAAAGTTCCGGATCAACTTGGCAGAATATTATCTTTGTTGTGAAAATAAAACAATGGTTTAAACTGGAAAGATTTTAAATATTGTTCATTATTAATAAGATATTAAGGTATCTGACTTAATCCGTTAATATAAAAAATAAGATTATTAATGTCCTGTAGTTAATAACAGAAAGGTAAATTTATGCTAACTTGGTCATTACCTGTTGCTTCCTGTTAAAAGGTGGGATAAATGGAATTATAAACTAGAACTTCTGTTTTAGGTTCAGATAAATGTAGATAATTTTTTGCAATGGTTGTTTCGGACAACATCCCCATATGGGTGATTACATTTTTTCCGGGTTTTCGTCTTAATATAGCTATTCTGCGCTACAAATTTTTCGGCTTGACGATATTGAATAATCTGCATCTTGTTCGGTATCCTTAACTTTACCCCTCCACCCTTACATCTTTGTTTATTCCTACAGTGTTTTGCTATATCTCTAAAATTTATTGTCATTCCGACTAATCCGGTTGTGCGTACTAGTTTTGTTGATTGATAAAGTTAAACGATATTTTTTAATAGATATTTCGAACTGGTGACATATTTTTAAAATACTAAGCTTTCTATCGCAAAAAAGTCATTACCATGGAGTGTAGGTAAACTAAGATATCTTCTTAATATATATTAATATAATGTAAGTTCAATACTCTTTAATATTCCGTGAACCTCTTTGTTTCTGAAAATATTTTTTATTATAATTATCGTAGAATTTATTTAAGCTACTTTTTTGGTAAAAAGACAGGATTAAGAAAAACAAAACTATATGTTAATTTCGTAAATTCAATTTCATGATCGTGCATTGGGTGAGAAGAATGATTTTCCCTAAAACAAAGCAAAAATGAGCAATAAATTTATCAACCATTTTAAGATAACTGAAATTAAATTTTATTAAAACATAAAAATTATTCCCCTTATAAATAAATATATTTTTTCTTGGTTTTTCAAAACAAGTCTTTGAATAAATAATAAACCAGAAATGAACTTAAAAGAATAACAAACTAAAACTGAACTATTTGAAAATAAATATATATTTTGATCCACTTGCAACAAGAAACTCAAGTAAACTAAAAATAAAGGCTTGATTCAAGAAATATATGAAATTCGAGTAATCCTCGACGCCTCACAGGGGTTCCCAGAGCCATTCTGGGAGATCGAAATGTGGAAAACCTTAAGTGATCTATTCATATTTAAGGTACATTAAAAGCGACCTTATTAATCATGTAATACATAACAATAAAGGTTCAATCGAGAGTTCAATGCGAGAGTTAGCCTACGTTCAAATATGAGTATTTCAGTTGAGAAGATTCTACAAGATCGTTCTAAGAGGACCAGCCAATCGCTGGTGGTGGAATAGTAAAGAATATATTTGGCATTTCATTTTACGGGCGTTTTACTTATTTATCCTACCAGTCTTCTATGAGAAATATTTAATACAAAATTTTTCAAGGCTCGATTTACAGTTGACAAATTAATTCTGAAATGATTATAAAAAAGTAAAGTCACAATATGCTCAAATCTCATCTTATTTAATTAAGAGCTAAACCCTTGCATAATTGTTGCCGTGCTTTAATTTACGGCACAGACTGCCTTAAACCACATTAAGCGACACGAGGCGTATTTAATTGAAAACTTATACTGTATGATATTGTTATTTAAAATTTCGTGCATAGTTTATTCATATGCATTCAAAATTCTACAGGAGACAATTACAAGAAGTTAAATGGAGAAACTATGGCCGATATGAGTAAATATGTAGAACACTTTCAGTCTTTTCCACGCATTGGTAAAAAGGAAATTTAGTAGAAGTATGTAATTAGGATATTTTTTAGAACACTTGTAGATATTACCGTACAAAGATTATAGCAAACTTCGCTCAATTTTTTGAGTAAAAAATTAGTTAAATTTTTGAACTCACAAAAATTAAACGAAACAAACAAAACCACATACAGCAAGTTAATTTAATTATTTCAAAGCTAATAAAGATAGAGACGACACTTTTGAATCCACAGGGTGTTCCTACAATCCTAATGATGGTTTATTTCTGAGAATCCACATTCTCAGCAGTTTGTCATTTGCTCCTGAGTAAATCATTGATGACCTCTTGTGCCCGGCTATACATCCTAGGTATAATTGCATGGCATTCCTTAACTCTGCCACATGTATGTAGTGAGTTGCACATTTTTGAGTTCCAAATAATTTTGTATATACTTACGTACTTTATTAAAATTCGAAAATTTGCAGTTTTGAGCAGTTTCGAGCAAACTCTGGCATTATTTTTAAAGAGAGGGGGAAACAACGCTTTCGTTTTTCTAAGCCGTTTACAAATCAGGTTCTTGTTGATAAAGACCTGTATTCCTTTTTTTATTGTTTTCGTGAAAACACAATTCCGTTGAGTACAGTACCTAATTATTCTTTAAAACTGTGATATTAAAGTCATAAAAAGTCAGATAAAAAAAATAATAAAAAATAAACTGACATTACGTTTCTTGTAATATGACTCTTGATTTTGAAAAAATTAATGACACTTTTGCTATTTTAGTATTAAAACTTTTAAAAACAATTAAGTATCGCATTACAGTGGGTCATGTTTTAATGAAAAAAAGGCGAGATAGCTAGACCTAAAAATATTTAAATAAATTATTATTAATAATTAGAAAAATAAATAAATTAAAGTTATAGTAAAAAATGAAATATAAAGTAGTCTCAGTTAATGCGTGTTAATTTCTGTGATGCAAAGTTATAAAATGTATCAAGAAATAAACATTTACCTTTTCTTACAAGCTTCCCAAATATTTTTCACCAACACTGCCACATCACTAAAACGGTAATAAAAAGCACTTTTAGAAAGAGGCAAAGTCGGATTTCTACATACAAAATTGCTCTAATAATGTTTCTACCGAATTTCGAAATTTTTTAAAAATCTAATAAAGGAGCTCAAAAAGGCGAGACATCGTCATAATTTATATGTATTTGGCAGTTTCTCTTATACCGATATGAGATTCAGTTGTTGAGCTTGGAATTTGTTCCACATACTTGGCATTAAAGCCTGCCAAACCTGTATGCTAACGTTACAACATAATATTGAAATTAATTCCAAAACAGCATCCGTCATAAACTGATCGAAATAAGGTAAGGATAATGTGGTTTCTCTGATAAAACATATCTCAAAAGAAAAAATTTTTTTTTTTGGTTTATGTTCCCTAATGTTTCCTATCGTTAGGAACATAGTAAATGATTGCCGTTGAAATTTGGAGCCCAGTTTCAGATTCCTGGATGATAATGCTCGCCAACATAGAGCTAGGGTAGTTTTAGAACAGCTAGTATTGGATGAAATTGATCATTTGCCGTTACCTCTACTCCCTCCAGATCTAAACTCTATTGAACATGTCTGGGACATACTTCGTAAAGCAGTAATTTTCGTGATATAAGGACACTAAAGCAAGTTCTTCCGGATTTATGGGATGTCTTGGACCAAGATTAGTTAAATCGCTTAATTCTATGTCTCGACGAGTCCAAGTAGTTGTAGACAACAGAGGTGGAACTATTCGCTGTTAAATAATTTTCGGTTTTCACAAATATTTTCTGTTTTGTTACATATTAGAAAAATTTTATTAAATTCTAATACGAGACATTTTTAAGTTGAATAAATGGGTTTTGTTTCTAGAAATAATGAAGGAACATAGACGTGTGTTCACTTTTTTCCTGATTTTTTTTTAGGGAAACCACAATACCCGTAACTTATTTGGATCAGTTTAAGTGTAACTAAAATGACCAATGCGTTAATTAAGAAATAACGGAATAAAATAATTGTTCACTTGCGGTTAACTTAAGATTTATTTATTCACTTAGAGTCACGTTTAAGTTCAGCAATGTGGTGAGAGAAAGCAGAAGCAGCGCTAACAAGAAATTTATGCGCCGGCAAATAATTTACGTTAAGGCAAAAACAACCGGCTTATTTGCCAAAAACTGTTTTAATCTCTTTCGTTTGCTAAGCCGGAAATAAAAATTTGTTTTACTCGGTTAAGGGAAAATTGCTTGGTTGAATAAGAACTAATTTGTCTTGTTTGGAACGCGGACTTTTAAAATTAAATTATGTATGTTAATAACGAATTTGCTAATATACGAGGCCTCATTTAGGTTAGGTTAGGGTTAGACTGGCAGACTCCCAGCTCCTGCCGACTAGTCTCACATAGACCTGAATGGTCCGTCGTGTTACCACATTACCTTAGAACCAACCTGTGATGATTCATTCAACTAGAGATGCTGCAGGGGGGATTTTCTAAGCCTCACCAGGATCAGCCGCAACTGTTGATGAACCTCAACAGACGTCCAAGTGGTGCAGTGCTTACCTCCTCCAGTTCGCCGAAGAACATCTCACCGAAGGCATCAAATCGTTTCTTGCAAGGCCAAGACATTCAAACAAAAAAGGTTGAACACTCTCTATCTCTTCTTCATCTCTGCAGAAATCGTATGCTGGTATTTTCATGCTTTCTGAGTGACCACCAAACAGACAGTGTCCGGTCATCACAGCAGTTATATTACGTAGGTCCTTCCTACTTTTGTATTTGTATAAGGGTCATAGTTCCTTAGAGATGCTGCAGGTTGTTAATTCTGTCCATCTAGTCTGAGCAAGTTGCGTGGTTTTTTGATCAATTTCAACTCTAATTATTTCCAACATAGCATTCTCGATGTGCTTCGCTATACAAAGACATTGTCTCTGTCTAGCGAAGCACATAGAGAAGGCTATGATTTCCAGTGGTCTGGCCACAGTGCTCTCCGCTAGGGTGACTTCCATCTCTGCGCCTTTCCTAGCTAGCGCGTCAGCAGTCTCATTACTCGGGATCATACAGTGACCCGGAATCCAGCATAAGGTGACTTGGTGCCGGACTTCAAGCCTGCGGAGTTTATTGCGACAGCGCCAAACAAGATTTGATCTGACGCTGCTCGCTGTGAGTGCCTAAATCGCCAACTGACTGTCGATATAGATGCAAGTCAACCTGGAGTGGCACTCTGTGTGAAAAATAGCGATAGCGATCGGGCTCTCTTTGCAAATTCCTACTCTGTATCAGGTGTCGCCTTGAATGCGACGTGATTTTGTCTCTTTTTACCTTTAGCTAAAAAGTCGTTTTGTCTCTCTTGTGCAATAAATCAATAAATATAAACATAACCTAAAACTATTTGAAGTTTATTGATATTGTTAGTAGTGATGAAAAAATTATAAATATTTACTATGGAAAAACGTGCTAATGTTTCTAGGATTAGGGGACGAAAAACAAATACAGCTCACTGGTCACCCAAGCAAACTCCCACGCCAGCATTCATTTTTGACCCGTCTGTAAAAACAGTGCACCTCCATAATAAGCTGATTTTCCCCCACTCCCCCCTATGTAGAATGAGCATAGCGAAACCCCTTTCGAAGTGGAACTTTGGGACAATGTAGTCAGTCGATTTTTATAAGTTAGCTCCTGGATGGATACTAAGTATGCTGCTGTGCCCATGGTTGGCGGGATTCCAGCAATTCGATTGTTTCAGCCTCACGGCACTCTTTACGGCTACACTCCTGCTGTAAATATTTAGGCGCAACCCTATGCAGAGGATGTGAACAAGAAGACTAGACTGTCGAGCATATTCTTTGTGACTGCCCGACATTTTCACCCTTAAGGAAAACCGTGTTCGAAGGGTATTGGACCAGCTTAACTAATATCAGAGAGGCACCTCACGGCGACATCATCAACTACTTTAAATCAGTCGGCTGGTTGACGAGCAGAGAGGAAGTCTCATATTTCAGGAGGATGCATAATGGGTCTAATAAGGCCTGAGTGCCGTAGAGCTTTGGATCGCTCTCCCAACGCTTCATATCAGATCAGATAATTAACTTTTGTACTAAAATAAGTTCGGTTAAGTCGATCCAAATCGAGCCAGGGAAACAACTGCTAAAGTATGGCCCATTCATTACCAAACACCGCCTTAAGCTCACAAAAGCTGGCTTCTACTATTTCTTCATTAGCTTTTCTCAACAATGCAACAAGAAACGTGTTACATAATATGCATTCCCTTGTTTGGTAAGTTTCAGGATGCCAGTGTCCAGTTGCTTGCTGGTTTTGCCAAATAATTCGAGTTATACGAGTACAGTTGTTTCGTATAAAATCCAAGAAACCTAATTAATTCAGTTAGCTTCTAGCAGAGCTACTAAACATCGAATTCCGGCTACAAAATCCGATTATTTTAGATCAGTTTGTACGGCAGTTTATTAAAGGTACTATATATGACTTTAAGATTTACAACAAATGTTATTCTTTGCACATTTACTAATCCAACTTTAGTTGCTGCAGTAACCTGTAGCAACTAAAGTGCAAATCTCGTTTTAACTAACATTGGATAGAACTACTACTAGTCGGTTAAGAATAATGAGAACAGAAATGGAACATGGTCACTGAATTTATTCCCATGAGATAAATTTCCATTACAATTAACTGGCCAACATCAACAATTTGTAATTAAATGCGGAAACTGCAAAGATCAAACTTATATCTCAGTCTATCGGGATGGGAGATATATTAGGTGGTTGAATTAAATAAGACTTTTGATTTTAACATACTCATGACAACCAATTTCGACTCAATTTTTATCCTTAATTTAAAGTTTATTTGTCATGCATTGCATGTGTTTAAGTTAATATTTTAAAATATTTTTAATACCAATTAATATCTTAATGGCTGTTAATGCTTTCGTCCTACTATACAGTGTGTAATAAAAATATGGAAACCTCGAAATACCTTGCAAACAAGTTATCTGATTTTTATGAACTTTTGTACACTTATATACGAAACTACGCCCGATCCAATGATAAGTTCCGCATTTTTGTCAAGTTTACCGTTTTCCTGAATATACAGCGTGTGTAGAATTTTACTTGACAAATGGGAACTTTTTATTATTAATTTTTCGACAAAAAGTTATTCTTTATAAAAACTTTTGCTTCCTTTCAAATACCGAACGGCTTAACTAAAATTGACTTAACGTATACAGGGTGGTCGGTAATTTACCTTTTTTAAAATGGCATTTTTTCTCACTGTTTCATTACTGGTTTTTCGATCAAAAGTTATGTCTAATGATAAGTTTTGGTTCATTTCAAACACAGAATAATGTAATTAAAGTTATTCAAGTCTACACAGGGTGTTCCATAATTAATAATTATAATTTAACATAAACAAAAATTAAATTTGAAAAAATTTCTTGAACAAAAGATTAATCTACAATCAATAGAGATTCATCGAGTCAAGTAGCTTGAAGTTTTCATAAATTACTTGACTTGACTTGAAATCCAAGCTTTCCAGAAATTCACTGCTTGACTTGACTTGATTTTCCATGGTTACTACTTGACTTGATATCAAGCAATTTCAAGTTACTTGATATTACTTGATAACGACCCGATTATGTATAAAAACAACGCGCAAATAATTTCTGCAAGCTCATGCTCACATATAAACAAGATGCGGGGTTCCCCGAATCGACTGTAACAACTGCGTAGTTGCGTATGCTTAAACAAACCAGTATAATAAGTGTATCAACCAGGGCTGCTCTAACTGTTACAAAAACCCGCAACTGATTAGGCGACAATTCTATTAGAAGCCTTATGTGCCAGATCTTGAATGGCGAACGATGATTTAACTGTTACTACCGTGTTGCTGAATAAGATGAAGAGGACATACACTGGAAAATCAGTTTTATTATTTTGTTTAATATTTATGTTAATTTACTATTATTTCCTAAAAATAAATTATTATTTCCATTTTTTACTTTCATATTCCTTCTTGTTATAAATTTTGAAATAAGGATTTAGGATTTAGTTTTGTAAATAAAAGGCTTTATTTCAAGGCTTCCTGTCATTTCTTGATTATATCAAATGTATTTAATAAAAAATCAAGTAGTCTTGAAGAACTACTTGATTTTTCAAGTACTTAAAATCTAATTACTTGATTATTCAAGTACTTAAAATATAACTACTTGACTTGAACTTGACTTGTTTTCAAGCCAAGTCAAGTCAAGTAACTTGAAAATCAAGTCAAGCCGTGAATCCCTAACAATCAACCCGCCATTATTTTCCATACATTTAATTAAATTAGTTTTAAATCTTCGAACTGCATTTGCCAGTTGATGCCTCTTCAGGTTTTCACATTCGGTTCTTATTCTATTTTTAAGCTCTTCCCTGTCTCGAGGGCGAGTTTTATATACCCTTTCCTTTAGAGTACCTCACAAAAAATAATCCAAGGGGTGAGGTCAGGCGACCTTGACAAAAATTGTTGTCCTCGTTGGTTGCCCTTTCAATCCATTTATTTGTAAATTGGGTATTCAACCAGTTTCTCACATGTCTTGAAAAATGACAAGTAGCACCGTCTAACTGAAAAATTAAATGCCTCCTTTCTTCCAATGTAAGATTTTCAAGTAGTTCTGTGAAATCGCCTTCAAGAATATTTAGAAAATTGTCTCCTCTCAAGGTGTCCTTAAAAAATATCGTCCCCAACAATTTTTCTCCTAGTCTGTACACCGAACGTACGGAGTAACAAAACTACCTGATATTCAGGTTCAGGTAAAATCAGGTCAAATTTTCGGAATTTAAGCGGTCCTCTTTACACCCTACAATATTCAATTGGTGCGGGTGTTTCATTTATATTCTGAGTTCTGTGGCGTACGGTCTATAATTTTGTTTGTTGGTTGAGTGCTTTTTAAAAATATTGTGTTGCTTCTTTTTTCGGTGTGCTTTCTTTAAAATCGGGATATCTGGCAGCTCTATTTGAATAAGTAACATTCACTATGAATATCGTATTGAATGAGACTCAATTACCACCAAAGAAACGGATAAAACGATCTTTGTCCGTTTATGAAAAAGGGAAGGGAAACGGAAGGTAGGAAGATATATTACCTAGACGAGACTTTGGTCAATGCGGGACACACTGTTAGTAAAGTATGGGTGGATGCTTCTATAGAGCATCCCAGGCAAGCCTTTCTGGAAGATCTTTCGACAGGATTAAAAAATCCTTCAGGTAAAGGGAAACGCCTGACTATTTTACATATCGGATCCGATGGCGGCTTCGTAGAAGGCGGCTCATTAGTTTTTGAGTCAAAGCAGATGAGTGACTACCACGCAGACATGAATGCTGATTTATTTGAAAATTGGTTCAAAAATATTCTAAGCCATCTAGAAGAGAACGCTGTCATTGTTATGGATAATGCTTCGTACCACAGTAGGCGTATTGATAAAGCTCCGAACACCGGAACTAGAAAGGCCGAAATACAAGAATGGCTAAGAAGGCATATTATTTCATTCGAGGAAGATATGGTCAAGGCAGAATTATTAACTCTTGTTAAAGAAAATAAAGGTGCTGACAAATATGTCATTGATGAATTGGCCAAATCCACCAATCGCAGAATTTTACGCCTGCCGCCGTACCATTGTGAATTTAATCCTATCGAGTTAATCTGGCATCGTGGCACAACAAAAGTCCACAACACAAAGAAAATCATTTCAATTATTCAGCCTGCTTAGTTTAGTAGTAAAGTCACTATTATAATATTAACCATTATATTGTGGCAAACCTTCTAAAATAAATTAATATATTTTCAATAATTTACCTATATACTACGCCACTGATGATTTTCGCATTATCACTTCTGCAAGTACTTGTGCAGTGTAAACCGGGCCGTCCGGCACCGCCTTGTCTGCTCGTGATTACTCCGTACGTTCAGTGGATAGACTATAGTATACCAATCCAAACATTAATTTTCTGAGAGTACTGACTCCTGCACTGAATTGTCCAATGGGGATTATTGGTAGCGCAGTAGCGCGAATTTTGGCTACTCACTGTACCGTTAGTCGTAAAAACGGCTTCGTCTGAAAAAAGAATTTTAAAAGCAAGTCCTTCGGTCATCCATCATAAATCCTAATATTAGTGCAGAAAAATCTAATCTCCAAATTGAGTCTTCTGGTAATAAAGTATGCGTGAATTTTGGTTTAAAAGGTCTAAAATTATGTTTCTTAAGAACAAAATTTATTCTCAAATCAAGGTCACGTGACATTTGCCTTAAACTTATTTTTGGATTTTCGTGAATGCATAACAAAACTTGAAGTTCGTCATCTTCATTGTGTTGGCCATATTGAATATAGTTGTTCCTGTTATGATCCCGCACCTTAAAAAACTTTGGAGAACATTGCTTAAAACTTCTCAGAACGTTCGCTACTCTTTGGTGGGAAATATCTGGTCGTTCGGGATGATTTAAGTTGAATTCTTCAGCAGCTTCACGCGTAGTGCGATAGTTATTTCCAATAATTAATACAATTTCAACCTTTTCTTCATTGGACAAATGCATCTTGATCTCTAATGATATTCAAAATTAGGTAATCAACTATGACAGTTTAAATTTGACTTTCAAAGTAAACAACTGGTGCTGATTTTTAAATCAGGTGTAGGTAAATTAGAAATTTGGCGAAAGTAGGTTTAAAAAAAATTTACAAAATTCATTCTAGAACACACCCTGAGAGGAGGCAATTTTCTAAATTATTCTGTGTTTGAAATGAACCAAAACTTATCATTAGACATAACTTTTGATCGAAAAACCAGTAATGAAACAGTGAGAAAAAATGATATTTTTGAAAAAAGGTACATTACCGACCACCCTGTATAAGTTAAGTCAATTTTAGTTCAGCCGTTCGGTATTTGAAAGGAAGCAAAACTTTTTATAAAGAATAACTTTTTGTCGAAAAATCAATAATAAAAAAGTTTCCCATTTGTCAAGTAAAATTCTACACACGCTGTATATATATATATATATATATATATATATATATATATATATATATATATATATATATATATATATAATAATCTTCGCATTTACATTTATTATATATATATATATATATATATATATATATATATATATATATATATATATATATATATATATATATATATATATATATATATATATATATATATATATATCTAGACATAATTAATACACAATTTTTAAGTCATCGATTAAATATTAGTTTATAATGAAAACTATCTTCGATAGGTGACAATTTCGGATATACTGCACAGTTCTATCTCCTACGTGTGTAAAATTTTCGAAGCACCACACCTAACTGACCGGCTAATTTGCAATTCAATGTGAAAAGGGAAATGTCCAATTCCATATTCAAATTTCAGAGTAGTTGTATATGCCAGCCTGCAATAATATATCCTTGTCTTTAGAGATATATACAGAGTGTTCTTGATGTGGCCGATATCTCTGGTACCTGTAGGAGGGGTAGAAATAATATCAGTACTAGAGGTAAATATATTTTTTTTCTTACGGGATTTCCTTGGAAATTATTACCTCCTGAAAAGGGAATTTAAATAGTTTTTCTGTTACAAGCAAGCTCAAACGACTTTAAAGTCACGCTGTATCAGAGACGGACCAGTTATAATATCCATGACCTTAATAAAAGGAGTTAAAATAAAAATGCGATTTTGCTTTAAAAAACAAACAATATTTTAATGCCAGGAACGAAATGGCCAGGAAAAAGTTGTAACCGATTAAGAATCGGTAAGATCACAAATATCAGAAATTGTTAGATGTATCTTTTGGTAAACAGATATTAGATTTAAGCCGGTTATTACTAAACACATATTAGCTTAATGTTTTTGGTTAGAATAAGCTATTATACATGGTGTCCGAAAAGTCGTAGTATGGGCAAATATCTTTGCTATTAGTGAAGAATCGCCAAATTTTAGGTGTACCTATCTCATTGGTTAGTTAATCTTCTTTTTGTGTACTTAATTTAACTTTTTCAACCCCCTTGAGGGCTGACGCTAGGCAGTTGAGCTGCTACCCTTTGTCGTGTTGTACCTGGTTTTAAAAATCTTTAAAAAAACATTTTATCGCGAACCTGAGGTCCGTGTCTTAATTCAGTTTTAAGTGGCAAGCCTATAAAAATTATAAATCGTGCAAAAAAATAAAAAATTTAACTACATTCCTTTATTTATCTTATTACTTTAAAAGTATTTCAAAATGACCGCCATAAACTTCTTAGCAGTAATAAAGTCGATTGTGGAACTCACTTCTCACATTTACGAGAATGGCAGGCGTTCCAATCGATTTAATACTGCCAAAAAGTTAATGGTGATCGTTTCGAACTTTTAAAGTAATAAGAGAAATATATAAAAATAAGTTATGTATTTTACATAAAAAAGGAGATTTATTAACCAGTAAGGTACAGCTCAATTTGGTGTCTCTGTCTTTACTAGTAGCATATTGGCCCATACTAAGACTTTCCGGGCACACTGTATTTATAATTCTAACAGTCATATCATTACTAAAGTGGAACTGCCACAAATTCTAGTAAGAAATCTATTATCAACGAATCCACATACCTGAATCCATATCTATGACTTTGCGTATTAGAAGAAATATCGAGATCGGGGCAGCTTCTTATGTAGTTCAAATTTTTACTCCCAAATTTGATGCCGTAAGGAAGTAAAAATAAAGATTGGTAAATCAAAGCCGCTTACAGAGAGCCTTAATTTGGCCCTCTACTGCCAAGCACAACAGCAACAAACAACATTATAAAAAGCTTTAATAGGCTTTTCACCGCATCAAAATTCATGCAAAAATATAGAGTCGGGGAGCATTCTCGTAAAAATTTGACTTTATTTTTATAACCTACATAATTTGAACTTCCGTTTCCAATATTGATAATAAACAATTGGATTAAGCATAAACCTAAGCAAACCGAAAAAGATGTATTGTTTACCTACCGAATTTTTCATCATAACTTCTTAATTTACACATAAAAAATTATTTTCATGGAAATTGAAAATTATTTTCGACTTTAGGGTTATTTCAAATTTTGGTTCAAATATTTGTGTTATAAGGTGTATCTAAAAATAGCATGCAACAAATGGGAAACTTTTTTATTATTGATTTCCTTAAAAAATCATGATAAAAGCTGGTGCTTGTCGTCCAACTAAAAATTAATTATATATTATGTAAAATTGTTATTAGTAAGAGTGCAAATGACGTTCTCCTTTCAAAACTTATCCAAGGTAAAGTAAATATCGAAAACTTTACAGAAAAATTTTATTTTTAATTTAAAACTGAAGAAAATGTGAGATCTGAAACATATATTAAATTTTAATATTATTTTATAAGTTTATCCAAACGCTGCACAACTGACTAATTATGATATTTGTATCATAAACCTACGTAAGTAAAACGTCGAAGTAAAACAAATATTGTTATAGTTTCTTAAGTGTTAAAAATAATTTGCACAATATTTAATATTTTTTACAATTTCTTGAGACACGCTAGTTAGTTGCACAAATAGTTAAATGGCTAGAGCAAACAATTTAGCCTGATATTTAGTGCAACCAGAAATTATTATGGTAGTATGTTTCTTATTTTCCCTTTTTAAACGTTAATAAAAGACAAAGATAATGTTATATAAGACACATTTCTTTCAAGAAGCACTGAAACTTATCGCCCTGGAGTAACTTGCCACTATTTTGATCAAAGCGCACACAGTGCGCCAGGTCAAGTTCTCGCAAAACCGACAGCACGCGCACTGTGCAATATTTAGACGAACGATTTCGAGCACTTTTCGATCCCCCGCCCCTCTATATTCGAGGCTAGTTACGTTACAGGACTGAATTTTCGCAGAGGGGTTAAGGTTACCAAAAAGAAGCAGTATTCAAAATTTCATACGTCTAGGTGGAATAGTTTCCAAGATACGAGTGTCTAAAAATCATAATTTCGATTATTCGAAAAATTGAAAAGCAACTTTATAATTTTCTGATTTTATACTGATCTGAACATTGGTGCACAAGAAAATTTTCTTAAATATAGAATCATTCATTAGACATCGGACGACATCTGATGGTGTTTCAGCATCTTTAATTAAACTAATTGCTGACTAAAAAGTATCTTGAGTTGAAATCTCTTATGGCCTGTGTATACACGAAAAGAGCATAGACAGTTCCTATACTATTTTAAATAAATGCAACCTTTTTATCAGGTGCATGTTTCAATATGTTTAGAGCCATTATGGTAGACGATTATGAAAATATTTGATAAATACATTTCTATATTAATACTTATTTTTTGAATAATAATCCGACGAAAGTTGTTTTTATTTAAAAAGTCAATCAATTTAGATGAAAATCGAACGAACCAGACTCGTCAGCTGCAGATAGCAGCCCAATCCTAGAAACTGCACATTCACACCTCTTATCCAATGTAAAATTTTCCGGAGCAGCTGCTTAACTGACCAGCCAATTTGCAATTCAATGTGGAAAAGGAAAATCTACAATTCCATATTCAAATTCAAGCGGCCTTATATTTGCCTGTTTCCAATTATAAAGACCTATCTTTGGTATTTTAGGTCAAATTAGAATTATGCATGAGGATATATTTTGCAGATTGTTATCTAGATATTTTTTGTACGCTTTAGTTTGTTATACCACTAACTATAACTTACAATAGTTTATTTGGTTACTTAATAACGAAAACAAATTGGATTTTAGAGGTTAATGCATTAAATACTTAATAATGTTAGCTTTAACTACATAATATATTTTTTTCATTCTTACAGGTTAACCTGATTTACAGTATTACTGATCGTTTAAGGACAAATACTGATCGACTTCTAGTACTACTGATAAACTTTCAAGAGTTGAAATTTGCCCATATGCTCATTAATAGATCCATAATAATAAATATAATATAATATACCAGCAGCAGACACAAAATTAGAAACAGTACAGTCTAATTGAAGGAAATACTAGTATAAATATTGATTTTGAGACATCTATTTATCTGTATACTGACAGTATACTGATGAGCCAAAATACTGACATTATAAAAGTTTTAAACTGACAAGTGTAAGAACAGGACAACTACGTTTTATATTATGAATTTGTTTCTGAATTTTTTCGCAAATTTGTAAATACTATGGCAATTTTAGTATGTACTTACCACAATACTAGAACTAAATCCATTTAAGCAACAAGTTCCAAGATGAAAATCATTTGGCAACGAAGCAAATCGCTATCTAAGGTTTTTAATAATGACTTAACAATGATAAGACAAAAACAAGTAAAAACATAACTGATCAACTAGAGAGCCTTAATTTAAACCAGTCCTAAATCTTAAA
Source organism: Philopedon plagiatum (assembly GCA_963971165.1). Lineage (NCBI taxonomy): Eukaryota > Metazoa > Arthropoda > Insecta > Coleoptera > Curculionidae > Philopedon > Philopedon plagiatum. Next base: position 25,651,556 of record OZ020197.1, on the reverse strand, counting down.
CCTCTTTAGTGAATCTGAGCGAAAATTTTTCTGTTTAATTGGGATATTTATGCATCAGGATATTGTTCACAACTTTTTTATATTTGTTAGTTCAGTTCTACCTTTTTAATAATTCGTTAATCGCAGGTAATATTGTAAGTACCTATATCTAACTTTGCCGAAAAAATACAGAAAAGTTAGTATGTATTTTTTTACGAAATGGCATGAATGGCCACAAAAATCTGAGTCAAAGGCAAGGATTTTTACTTAGAAGCGTATTTTTGGAAATTTTTTACAGGAAAAATTAAATGCAGGAATGGTATTTGTTAAGACTATTTCCTAAGTAAAACTTGCACAACATATATAATGTAATTTTTTTAACATGTGCTTGTCAAATTTTGCCGCTGATAAAACCTCCAATAAATTTCTAACAGAACCTGACAAACAATTGCCTTATATAAAAAATTTGTTTTTTACACAAGAGTGTCGCTAATGATTGGTCGGGATTAAAACGATGAAAATTGTCGCTCATATTAATTTACACTAACAGGTTTTAGCGCATTGAATAGAAGCTATATTCCTACAAAAATGACAAACTTAATTTGTTAGAAACGTTAGGGTTTGCTGACTAATTTTAAATATATTTATTTCAACAATGAATGAGAATCAGTTCTCTAAACCACCTGAAGATGCCTTATACTATAAGGATATGAACAAATAATGTTAAAACAGCTATTCTCCGGGGGATATGCCCCTCCGAGTGCTGGATTATATACCAAAATTTGCCGTATTTTGACTAACACTGTTAGACAACAAAATACTTGGTTTGACTGCAAGAAACTACCAAGAAGAAGGAAGCTTTTTCTTTAGTTAGGATGTCGAAACCGGTCTGCGAAAACGGAACACATGAAATCACTTCGGTGTCCGTCCGTCCGTCCGTCTGTCACAGGCGATTTTCTCTGAAACTATTTGACGTAAAAATTTAAAATTTAGCATAGAGATAGACTGTGGTGGCCCATTTATAGACGTGAAGCATAAAAAGTTGAATTTTGATTCTGGGGTCAAATTTCAAGGGATAAATTGGGAAATGGAAAAAGAAATTCAAGGGCATCGTGTAGGGTGTCAAATGAAAGCCTATTGAAGCACGAATTCAACAATATGTACAATGTATTTTTGTATGCATTTCTTTAAACATTTTTCGGAAACAATGCTTAAAAATTGCCGTCCCCCACTCTCATCTACCAAAAGGATTGGTCAGAAAAATTTGAAAAAAAATCATAAACATTGAGAATTAGGTAGAATGAGTCAAAATTATCAGAATTAAAAAAATCTAGCGTGATCAATTTCTATAAACAATATAATTGGATATTTCCTTATAAATGCTGAACCATTAGTTTTAGAGAAATAGTTTTGAACAACTTTTGTCCTGGCACGTTTTTAAAAATTTTAAATTTGGCTGAGTCAAAACGCTGCCTACTGAGCTTCACGCATGCATAATACTTCCGAATTACCTTTTTAAGTATTGTATTACAGTAGTGCGGTGGGTATTTTTTTAGTTTTGTCTCCAAAAATACATAGGTGCTATAAAGGAATGTCTTTCTTGAATTCATTTTATTATATTTGTTCCAGACTACTAACGTTTACTCGAACAATACTTTTCCCATTAGGACCAAGTGCATCAGACAGTTGAGAAAAACTTTTATTTCAAAGGCAAGAAATAATATAAAGGTACGCTTTATCCAGCATTCAGGAGAGTCTGACCCATCTAACTCTAAGAAATCAAATCCATTTTAGAGAAGTCCTGCGGGAACAATTGAATCTCGTATTATTCCCTGTGTACGAAAATTCTGAGATTTCCCAAAATAAAAATAATAGAAAAATAAAGTTTGCATTTTATTGGATGTTTTTCCTGATAGGACTTTTTAAATATGGACATAAAACCAATTTAAGATATGTGCTGCTTGGTTTGCCGAGAGGGAACGTACGATTGAATCTACTTTATTAAATTTAAAGATGTCAAAGGAAATAGCTTATACACACGATTTGTAAGAACGAATCAAAGGGTCATTGTCGCACAAAAAAATCGAAAAAGGAAATAAGACAGTTACGAAATAGCTATTTATGCCATCAGTTACGAAATGCCTAATTTTGTGTAACGCGTGAGATTTTTGCGGAACGAACGAAGTGAGTTCCGCAAAAACTCACAAGTTACACAAAATTTCATTTCGTAACGTATTGCATACAAGATTTTTTCTAATTTTGAAGAAAGTAATAAAAAAATAAAGTTTAATATAATTGTTAAAAATTTTAAAACATAAATCTAGTTTGTTGCTGTTACTTCATGTTAGTTGTCAGTTTGACATTTTGTAAAAAAGTCTAAACGGAAGGTTTTTAGCGAGATTGATATATTTTTAGTTTTGTTTTTAAAAAATGAGTGATTCAGGATCTGAAGAGCTACCAAGCGATATTGAAGAGGCAGCAGGTAATGCTTTAGTATCAGTAATTCCCAAAAAGTCAAAGGCAGTTTATGATTTGGCATACGAAAAATTTGTTACGTGGTGTGATGAGAAGAAAATTAAACATGTTAATGAGAAAGTTTTACTTGCATATTTTGAGGGTAAGAAAGATCTAAAAGTTTCCACATTATGGACACTTTACTCAATGTTAAGGTCTGAACTAAATCTGAAAAGGAATATTGATATTAAAAAATATACAAATTTGGTAGCATATATTAAAAGGCGAGCGGACGGGTACAGTGCTAAAAAGTCAAAAGTTTTTAGTAAAGAAGATTTTGCCAAATTTTTAGTGGAAGCTGATGACAAAGAATACTTAATGGCTAAGGTTGCAATGATTATTGGAATGGCAGGAGCGTGCAGAAAAGCAGAATTAACATTTCTTCCAGTTGAAAATGTTATAGACGAAGGAAGCCATTTTCGTGTTGATATCCCACCTTCAAAAACAAAAGTTATACGGCAGTTTGCAATTACCACTGGAGACATTGAAAATACGAATCTTGTTGAAATATTAAGAAAATATATTAAGTTGCGTCCCCAGATTCTTAAACACAACAGATTTTTTGTAAAATATGCGAATGGAAAATGTACCAGAAATCCTGTGGGAATTAACACATTTAGCAGTCTGCCAAAAGTTATTGCACAATTTCTTGGTCTTTCAAATCCTGTTCTATATACTGGCCACTGCTTCAGAAGAAGCTCTGCCACTTTCCTAGCAGACAGTGGCGCTGATATTTTAAAATTAAAGAGGCACGGAGGTTGGAAATCTAGCTCTGTTGCGGAGGGATATGTTGAAAATTCCATGAATAATAAAAAACTTATAGCGCAAGAAATATTTGGTCAAACATCTAATGCAACGTGAGTCGTCTCCCAAATAACAGCAAGTTCGAGCAATGAAAAAAGTATGTCGTCGGGAATTAATTTAAATAATTGCAATAATTGTGTTATCAATATTTATAATAATTAATTAATTTATAATTTATGTTGTTATCGTGTATTAATAATAATTAATTAATTTATAATTTATGTTGTTATCGTGTATTATAACAGTTTAATAAATAGAATAATTCTTTTTGTCACTAATTTTGAAATACATTTTTCGTCACCAATTGCATAAAATTTTACTTTATGTAACTAGTTACAAAAAGTAAGACGTTTCATAACGTCAATCAGTTTTACAAAGTGTCACTTTAAATGTCAAAATTAGAAAAAAACTATTTTAGTCAATTTTCTATTATATGTGGAAACTAAACCCAAATGTAATCAGGTTTTAAAGTTAAAATGGATTTAATTGGCGTATATAAAGTTGATATTTATGTGTGTGATGGCTTCCAGATATTATTCAAAACTTTTAAAAGCACATTTTAGCTATTTTCCAGTTTTGACATGTATGCTGTCACTTTTAAAAGCTGACGAAATTTTAAAACCTATTAGATTTTCAAACAAGTTACAAAATTCAAATGTTTCGCATCTGGTCAGGAAGGTGGTAGAGTTAGAACGCTTCCTCGTCCGAGGAGGTACTACCCCATACATCATCCAAAGGACTGGTGAAATCCCTGTGGATGTTTCCAGCTCTGGGCTCGTATTTCGACACTAATTGGTTGCCATTTGACCGATTCAAATTTTTGTATTTGATTTTCTTAACCCATTTTTGAACACCATGCGAATAATACACTGGCCGACAACATTTTTTTTTTGTGTAGCATAAAGCTGAATATCATAGTGTAGTAGAATGAACCTATCTGAATACGCAAATGGCCGAAAAAAAGTTGTAACATGTAAGGTTTCCGTGTTACATTAATCAAACCACATGTAGAACGGTACCGTTTAATATTTAGTGAAAAGATGATTTTACAAGTTTTTTAACCCTGTATATCGACTATATTTATGATTTATATTAACATCTAAGAAAAAAAGCAAACATCAAAAATATGTATATATTGGCTCAGTCAACACACGTATTCTATTTTTTCCTTTTATGGGGGGTCACATCTCCTCTCTTCAAAAACCAACAGAAATCACCCATCGTGGCTGGATCCCATCGTCCTTGGTACCGAATTTCTATTGTCGGGATACCTTGATGGAACATTTCACCCTGCTCGTCGCTGACAGCGCCAAAATTCTCAAGAAAAAAAATGATAAATGGGAATGGAGAAAGTGAATTTTTAATGACATTCGACAACCAAGCGATTTGTAGGAGTCTAAACGTTCATTAACTAGGTGTTCGTAGTTTGCATCCATATTGTTGCCTAAAAATCCCCTCACTACCCTTACAAAAGCTCTGAGTTCTTGCGAAGTGAGCTTTTCTATAAAATTACCATCGTCCAGCAATTTTCTAGTTTGTGGCCCAATAAAAATGCCTTGTTTTAATTTGGCGTCACTTAACTGGGGAAAGACTTGTCTTAGGTATTTAAATCCGTCATTCTCTTTATTCATAGCCTTCACAAAGATTTTCATCAGTCCAAGTTTAATGTGAAGAGGAGGCAAACGAACATTTTTTGGGTCTACAAAGGGCACATAGTTAACATTTTGAGATCCCGGTTGGAATTCACTCCTTTCCGGACAAATTTTCGTTAAATAATGTTCATTCACTGCACCACTGTCCCACGAACAAAGAAAACAGAAATATTTTGTAAATCTTCCCTGAAGTCCCACTAAAATTGCTATAACTTTTAATCCCCACATATCTGGCATTGAGTTGGATAAGAGTTCCAAATTTAAAAAAATTAAATGAGTCAGGGCCGTACTCGGGCGATGTAAAATTTTGAAAAGTGTGTCAAACGTTTTTCTTTACAATTTTTACCTCCGATTGTGTATTTAGGACTTTAATAAGATCTTAAGGAACTTTTCTTAATAACATTTTCCTCAGTTTTTAAAAATAGATGTAGTTTATTCTTCAGCGATTTTCACTTTTTGATAAATTATGACCTAAGTACGCAAATGTTAGGAAAACGGTTATCTTATATATTTAGAGGTTTTGTAACAAGCACCAACTTTTTCCAAGAATAATTTGTTTTGAGAAACGTCAATTAAAAAGTTTTACATTCCATATATATATATATATATATATATATATATATATATATATATATATGGAAGTACGTAGGGTTTCACGGATGGAGAAATATGTGTCGTGGTTAATCCGGGAATAAATCCGTTCGTTTGTAGTTGAAACTTGCAGACGTTTCGCCAAAATCTCATTTGGCATCTTCTGTGCTTACTCGCTGGTCGTAGAAATTAAACTGAGGGTGGCAGCCGCAGTGCGTGGTTTTATAGTGGATCGCCTCGGTCTTAGGTCGTATCTATTGGCCGGCGTTGGCTCCGCCCCCTGAGTGGTCTGCTTGGGAGCTGTGTTCGGCTTCACTTGGTTCTCGGCCATCGTGGTGTTAATGTTAGAGGGCGCGATGATGGATTTCCATGTTGCTGGAAGGTTCAAGGCATCGTCGCGTTTGTTTAGGTTGCCGCTTTTTTCTATTTCGATTGCTTCGCGGATAAGCCTGGTTTTGTAGTGGTCTATGTTGGCTATCTGTTTGCAGCTGTCGAAGTTGATTTTGTGTCCTGTTTCAAGCTGGTGACGGAAAAGGGCTGACGATCTTTGTTTGTTCTTGATGCAGAGCTTGCGTTCTTCTAATCTTGCTGATATTCGTCTATTGGTCTGTCCTACATATGTTTTGGTGCAGGTCCCACATGCGATGCTGTAGACACCGTGGTTTTCAAGTTTTATTTTATCTTTTGGGTTTCTTAGAGATGATCCTATTGTTTGGTGTGGCTTGTACGCTGTCGCGATGTTGTGCTTGCGTAGGATTCTCCCGTATCTGTCTGTTGTGGATTAGATATGTCGACGATGTTTTCGTAATATGGTCTTTCGGCAAGGACAAACTCCACCAATTCTTGGATCATCTAAATTCCCGCCATCCAAAAATCCAGTTCACCATAGAACTCGAAGAAAATAACAGTCTTCCATTCTTAGACGTGCTAGTAACAAAAACAAAAGAAGGAACTCTGCGACACACTGTATATAGAAAACCAACACACACAAACAGATACCTCAACGCTGAGTCTCATCACCACCCGACTCAAATACAAGGAGTCGCCAACACACTGATTACACGATCCATCCGGCTGACAGACTCCCAAGGGAAACAACAGGAACTAGACAACATAAAAACAGCTCTGAAACAAAACACATACAATAAAAAAAATCATAGACCAGGAACAAAATCGCCAAAAAAAGAAACCAGAAGAATCCACCAAAGACAGGCCCAAATCTATACTACCATATATCAAGGGAACAACAGACAGAATCGGGAGAATCCTACGCAAGCACAACATCGCGACAGCCTACAAGCCACACCAAACAATAGGATCATCTCTAAGAAACCCAAAAGATAAAATAAAACTTGAAAACCACGGTGTATACAGCATCTCATGTGGGACCTGCAGCAAAACATATGTAGGACAGACCAATAGACGAATATCAGCAAGATTAGAAGAACACAAGCTCTGCATCAAGAACAAACAAACATCGTCAGCCCTTTTCCGTCACCAGCTTGAAACAGGACACAAAATCAACTTCGACAGCTGCAAACAGATAGCCAACATAGACCACTACAAAACCAGGCTTATCCGCGAAGCAATCGAAATAGAAAAAAGCGGCAACCTAAACAAACGCGACGATGCCTTGAACCTTCCAACGCGACGATGCCTTGAACCTTCCAGCAACATGGAAATCCATCATCAAGCCCTCTAACATTAACACCACGATGGCCGAGAACACAGCTCCCAAGCAGACCACTCAGGGGGCGGAGCCAACGCCGGCTAATAGATACGACCTAAGACCGAGGCGATCCACTATAAAACCACGCACTGCGGCTGCCACCCTCAGTTTACTTTCTACGACCAGCGAGTAAGCACAGAAGATGCCAAATGAGATTTTGGCGAAACGTCTGCAAGTTTCAACTAGAAACGAACGGATGTATCCCCGGATTAACCACGACACACACATATATATATATATATATATATATATATATATATACATATGTTGTACTCAATAACCGAATTCGGCCATTGACCGAAATTTATACCCAGAACGCGTTGTGAATTTCGGTAATCTCTCACATCGCGTTTCGGGCACATTTCATATACCCAGATCGCGTTGTGGATACATTAGAAAGATCCACAACGCGAAATTACGACGACCATCGAAAACACACGACGATTTTCGTGTTATGGTTAAGATAAATATCCACAAAGCGAAAAGTAAACAAGTGCATAACCTAACCGACAACAAGTGTTTGTTTATAATTCTTCTTGAATTTTCAAAAAAAAAATGGGTGAGTCGATCGAAGACCTTAAAAAACAGTTCGAAGATGGTTTGGATAAACTATATATAGAATCAACTACTAGGTCTACACTTCTGTTAGAGGGTGACTATAAAAAAATAATTAGTGAGGTTAAAGAAGCACAAGACTTGCGCGTATTAGAAAAAACACTTTCTTCAAAACATTATCGAAGGCTAAATCGATATGAAGTGCTAAGCTAAATATTGAACAAGATGCAAAATTGATAGGCAAAAGATATACTCATGAAGAAGATATTAAATTTTATGTTCATCGTAAGCATCATGCAAGAATAAATGAAGAAGTTTAGTTATACAGAATTTTTACATAAATAAAACTTAAAACATTTAAGTATTTTTATTGTACATACTTTTTTGATTAAATTTTAAGTTCTGCGTTGTGGATAGTTACATCACCCATTACGCGAAAATCGTCATGTGTTTTCGATGATTCTCGCAATTTCGCGTTGTGGATCTTTCTAATGTATCCACAACGCGATCTGGGTATATAAAATGTACCCGAAACGCGATGTGAGAGATTGGCGAAATTTACAACGCGTTCTGGGTATAAAATTCGGTCAATGGCCGAATTCGGTTATTGAGTACAACATATATATGTATATATATATATATATATATATATATATATATATATATATATATATATATATATATATATATATATATATATATATATATATATCTATTTCTCTATTTATTTGCTGCATGAAAAAGAAAAAATACTAGAGAGTTTTTCTTCTACTAGCCTGATTCAAGAGTTTGTTTCCATTATAAAACAACTGATCCAGAAATTCCTAATGAGAGTAGGTTACGCAAATCTGCAGTTTCCTTGTCTGTTAAATGGCTATTTGATTTACAGTTCAGTAAATTTTACCCGATTTCGCCAAGTAAGGTTCTTCAGAACGAGAAGCTTTACTATTTGATGATTTGCACTGCATGCATTGTGCGTCAAGAGGCCAATTCGCCGCATACAGAAAGTTCAGTAAACAATAAAATACACTGACAGGATAGTAAGTAGCTCGTCTGAGGAATTTATGATTATTGTTTGTAACTTTTGAACTACTTTGAAAAATTTTGTCATTTCTTTCAACGTGCTAATATGTTAATAGATAGATTTTGCTACCTCTTAACGTCAAATTTTAAATTCAAAAATCTCGACACTGGCTAGTACTGATCACAATATAAGCTCGCTGTGCAGACAAGTGTGTTCATTAAAATAGAAAATACATATATTTTTTTGCAGGTCGCAAAAGTTTTGTGTTTTAAAAGCAAGCTAATTGTTAGCAAAAATGCCTCAGATTTCAAGAACAGATTAAGATTTAGTACTGGTTATATATGTTATATTCTAGTTGATCAGGTTTATGTCCTGTCTTTGCTAATAAGTCGTCATTAAAAACTGGAATTATTCTGATATTTCAGCGAGTTGATTGGTTTTCAAATGATTTCCACCTTGGAGCGGGTTGCTTGAATGAATTTAGTTCCATTATTGTCGAAAGCACGTACTAAAATTTCCATTTTCTTTATAAATTTGCGAAAAAACTTCATAGTAAAAAACTTAGTTGTCTTATTCTTACACTAGTCAGTTTGAAACTGATGGTTATCAAATTAGACCGGACTAGCGTCTGAGAATCTAGCCGTAACTATCCGATTCTTAGGGAGTTTAAATGCATAATATTTTCTTTGTTTACCTGCTTCAGAAAATTTTATAAAGATACAAGTGCTTTCTATCCCTATCTCCGAAAACAATATTTGAAAAATCATGTGTTCAGTTATGATAAAAGTCTGCTAACTATAATAATTATTATTCCTGTCCTTATTGATGACAAAAAATATGATTTGATCCTACTGTATTTCAGCTAAATGAAAAACAATGTTATGATATTACATTACAACTAACATATTATATATGTATATCATTCTAATAATAGTTGGTTCTTATTCGATTATTTCTTAAACTTCATCAGGCTGAGTGGAAGGTGGTAGAGGAATCCTTCCTCGGCCGAGGTGGTGCCACCTCACACATCCTCTTCAAGGGCTGATGAAATCCTTACGGATGTTTCTAGCTCTGAAGGTGTGAGTTGGATTTCCCCAGTACACCCACGGTACATGGTACTTAGGCTTCGGTCTTTGTGGACTGTTGCAGATAAAAAAGCAGGTTAATAACCAGGGAGTCTGAAGAACTTTTAGGAGAATCAAAATAAGGGCCCAATCAAACCCATCCGAATCTCACTTATTTTAAATCTGGGTAAAATGTGGTATGTTCTTCAACCACTCTAGGTGTAAACCTACCTGATAGCAGGTAAGAGCGATAGAAGGTCGGCATCTGGACCAAAATCTAAAATAGTCCTTCTTGTTGGTCTATTTTATGGTCTTCCTGTATTGCATTCGTGCAATCTCTCTTAGGAAAGAAGTAAATCTTGCGAAATTTTGTTTTATTGCTTATTTGTTACAAAATAACGTCTCAACGGAGCAACGGTGCGTGATGAAACTTGGCATAGAGGAAGCTTACGTCACGGAAAAGAATATAGGCTACTGTCCTGAATGGTTAGGTAGTTCCTTCGGGATATACGTTCTGGGATGGAACTTTGCGCATTCACGAAATGTCACAAAAGCTTTCCACGGATTTATTATTCAGTAACTGGATAATCAATAGACTGAATTGAAATTTTTTTCAGGTTTTGTCATCCTTTTCTTAACGGTATTTTATATCCCATAACCATAAATGAATGCAACTAATCCTAATAACACAGTACGTTCTCTAAACGTACTTTTTAGGTCCTACCTAGGTCCGAACGTCCAATACCCTCCGAAGACGTTCCACAGACATTTTTTTTGTAACGTTACAGGTACGTTGTGTTGGAACGTACATAAAACGATTCTCCAGAGCAAAGGAACTGAATGATTATTATTCGCGTTCCACAGGCCTACAAAAAAAAAAAATTTTTTTGGTGCAGCTCTAGTTGTGTCTATGGCCGATAAAACAGGTAATATACAGTATATTGACATATGTCATTTTAAGTCATCAGCTCGAGTTTACCTGCTACCCTTATTTTGATGTTTTTTAAAGTTTTGTTCGTAAACTGGCATTGTCACGATAAATCCTATAAATAAAGTGATTTAGTTTAATAATGGCTAGTACATCCAGATCTTGTGTTAACGATCCTGATACATTTTGTTATGTTTGTGGTGAATATATACTGAAAGATCAGCGTAAATCGATTACAAACACTGTGAGCCGTTTGTATTTTGCTTACTTCGGTATTGAAATTCGACACCAAGATAAAGTGTGGGTTCCTCATAGCGTATGTAAAATATGCGTTGAACATTTGCGACAGTGGGATAAAGGGGCACGTAAGTCTTTGAAGTTTGGAGTGCCTATGATATGGCAAGAACAAAAAAATCATTATGACGACTGTTACTTTTGTATGACTAATATAGTGGGCATCAACAAAAACAATCGCCATAAATGGAAATACCCTAATATTCCTTCAGCACAAAGACCTATTCCTCATTCAGAAAATGTTCCAATTCCAGCTTTTTACCAAGTAGTGCAGCAGTCTCAGGAGGATCAAGCTGAAATAAATATTTCTTCTCCAGAAGATGATGACTTTGAATACTGCGGAGAAACCTCAAATCCTCAGCCATTTTCGCAGAGTGAGCTTAATAACCTCATCAGAGACTTAGATCTTTCTAAGGAGCGTGCTGAGTTACTAGCGTCAAGATTAAAAGAAAAAAATTGCCTTTCCTCCGACGTTCGAATGTCAACATATCGCACGAGGGAACGAAACTTATTGCAGTTTTTTTCCTCTGATGAAAATTTTGTGTATTGCTGTAATGTGAGTGGTTTGCTGACTTTCATGGGTTTGACGACCTATCAGTCCAAGGAATGGCGTCTCTTTATTGACAGCAGTAAACGAAGTCTCAAAGCAGTTCTTCTGCATAATGGAAATAAATATGCTTCCGTTCCAATTGCTCATTCAACATGTGTAAAAGAAGAATATGAGGTCATTTCGCTTCTTCTGCAGAAAATAAAATATATTGAACATAACTGGGTGATCTGCGTCGACTTGAAGATGGTTAATTTTTTATTGGGTCAACAGAGTGGTTATACTAAATACCCATGCTTTATTTGTCTCTGGGACAGTCGAGCCAAATCACGGCATTGGACTCAAAAAAATTGGCCTCTGAGAGATGCTCTTGTTGTTGGGGAAGGAAATGTTATAAATGAACCTTTAGTTTCAAGAGAAAAAATCATTCTTCCGCCACTGCATATAAAATTAGGGCTAATGAAGCAATTTGTTAAGGCTCTCGACAGAACTGGTCAATGTTTTCAGTTTCTTTCACAGAAATTTCCAGGTTTAAGTAGTGAAAAACTAAAAGCAGGTATCTTTGATGGACCTCAAATACGTCAATTAATGAAGGACACTACTAATTTTGAGGCTTCTATGACTGATGTGGAAAGGCTTGCGTGGAAATCTTTCGTAGCAGTTGCACAAAATTTCCTCGGAAATCATAAGGCTGACAACTACATAGAATTAGTCGAGGAAATGCTGATTCGATTCAGAGATTTAGGCTGTACTATGAGTATAAAATTACACTATCTTAATAGTCATCTAGATCACTTCAAACACAATTTAGGAGATCTAAGCGAAGAGCAAGGGGAACGTTTCCACCAAGACCTAAAAACGATGGAGAATAGATACCAAGGAAGGTGGGACACTCATATGCTGGCCGATTATTGCTGGGGAGTCATGCGAGATTGCCCAAGGCAGATTCATTGCAGAAAATCACTAAAAAGACAATTTCTTCATGTGTAATGCCAATAAAATATTTTTTTTTGTGAAAAGTGTATTTTTTTGTATCTCGGGAACTAGAGCTGACAGAAAAAAACCGGTAACATTTTTGATATCGCCATGTAAGACATACTTAAAATCAGGTCTAAAATCCCCGGCACCAGAATGGTTGTAGGCCAGTGAATTGATAAAAATTTAATAGAGTATACAAAGATTTCAATTAAATTTAATATTTTGGTTCTCATGGTGCTCTCTAAATTATTTGTACATACCCCCTGCGGTACATGGCCATTTCAAATTTGGCACTTTTTTTACAGATCGTGGACAGAAAAATGGTTGGTTGCTGTTTTCGGTCTGAAAAAGGTGCCAGCCTATGCGAAGTGATTTGGCAGTCGATAGTGGTGACAACTGTAACAATAAAAGACGAGCAAGAAATCTGATACAAATCATAGTTAAAAAGTCATTAAAAATTTGTTATTTTAATTAGAATAATAAAAATATCATAACCGTATTTTTTAACCCTTCATTGCCTATAAGTTTCACGATCAAGAAAACAAACAAAATTATTGTCATAATTGTTGATTCGCTCACGTGGCTAATATATTCCGGATTAACTGCCAATGAAGCTGTGCATCAAAATTATATTAGTCGTAATAGCAGCTGAGAAGTCTAGCTAACTGTTCGAACCCGAACAAACCAAAACCCGAAAGAACTACCGATTGTATTTCGTGTTACGTAAATGCAGGACAAGCTGCGAGTAACAATAACTATATATTATACAGTCTGCGACAATCAGAACGATCTAAGTTATTAACACGCAATATGATCCGTAATTATAAAACTCACACAGCTCCAGATACTTTTAACCCTACATGAGTTCTCATACAATTATAATGAAACCATGAAGCCAATGAATCCAAATGAGCTACCTGTTCGAAACCGAACAAACCAAAACCCGAAAGAACTACCGATTGTGTTTCGTGTTACGTAAATGCAGGACAAGCTGCGGGTAACAATAACTATATACTATACAGTCTGCGACAATCAGAAAGGTCTAAGTTATTAACACGCAATATGATCCGTAATTATAAAACTCACACACCCCCAGATACTTTTAACCCTACATGAGGTCTCATACAATTATAATGAAACCATAAAGCCAATGAAGCCAAATGGGCTACCTGAAAAATCCCCTTCATTTGGGTATTAATAACGGAGAAATTAGTTGTGAGATAATCTGTAATCAAGTTAATTTCTCAACTGATTTACGTAGCAGTTATTTAAGAATCCGCGAAAATATTTTACTTATTTAGGGCTCGAATTTTGCAATACCTCGTATTATTCTTCGCTTAGGACCTAACAATGCGATGGAGCACCATGCTAGATACGTAGTTTCTAATCCTAATAGTTTCTAATCCGATATATAAAGGAATCAAATGAAAAATCAATTAAGTAACTCGACTTCTTTTTTCATGTTATGTATTAATGAAAATTTTGCTAGGAAAATCAGTTGTGTCGAATAATTGCCACCAATTCTGATGAAAGCAGGTTGCGCAAATATCCAGTTTCAAGTACTGTCAAATGACCTTTGATTTAGCAGTTGACTGAAGCTTTGTCGCCTATTTCCAAAATTACGAATGGACCTGAAGTTAAATAGTTACGCTATTTACAATTTACATTGTGACGCATCATAAAGCTTATAGGGAATTTAATATAATATTATTTACGATAAAAAAATTCATATCAGGACACTTGTGTTACGGTAAGTGTTCTTGTACCTCTATCATATTCTCAAATCATAACCAATTATTAGCTATCAACAAAAAACAAATACGGTAAAAGTAATTAACTTAGAAGAATTATTGTCGGTTTCTCAACGCAATTTAATCTATCGCTGTTCAACTGGACATTTGGAATATGATTTTATTGTCATCATGTATATTTATTACCTAATTAAAATTCTGAGAAACCGATTATTATTTATTTAAACCGTTATTTATTTCTACCTACTAATTTTGGTTTTGCCCGTGCAACTACTGTCCGTGTTTTGTGACTTCAGAACGCTGAGCACTTTAAGGCATTTAGCCCAAATGACGCAAATTTTCGATTAGCATGTGCTTATTGTCAAGCTTAGGTTCTTGATAATCTAGCCTAGTGCTTAGCGTTTTAATGACAATTATCACGCGGTGTTCATTTCCCTTTGTGTCTTATAGATTTAACAGAAATTTGACATTTTCACTAAGATTGTGCGCACACCCTTAAACATAATGATTAGGTGCATTTTAAATCAAACAATCAAAATTCAAAATTCAATTTAAGTTCAAAATCGAACTCCGATCATTCCAAATGAATTTAAAAAAATGAACGCTGGAATACTTATATAAAAAAGTTTATATAACCCATATATTTTTCATGCTTAAGTAAAATTGCTACAAATTTTTCTTAAAAAGGATTTATTGCTATTATATTTTTAAATTTAATAATAAAGGCTTTAAAAATGAATCGTTTAATTTTTTTGAATTTTCTCATTTCTATGCATTTTGAATACTATTTAGGGAAAATTGTTGCATAATTTTGATAAAAAGGCTGCATATTTATGTGCACATTTTGATTACATTTAGATGCATATATTCCGCTCTCTAGTAATAAATAACTAAAAATTATACTCGCTATTATGAATTTATTAATGTATTTTATTTTAGAATTTCTATTATGCTTTAATATAATTAATAATTAATTGTATAATTCGTATTCAAAGGTTAGAACTTTGGTGAACAAGTTACCTGAATCTGAACAAAGTTAAGCTTACCATTAACCTCAATAACAAATACATAAAAATTGTCATACTTTTCAGTGCTTTTCTTCTTGCGAAGACTATTTATTTTTTTGTAAAAAATATTACAGTAACATTTTTCTTAGAATACGCATCTACCATATACATAAAGACTTTACAAAAGTTCTTTTACCACTAAAATAGGTACCTACCTCAAAAATTTTTTTACAGTTTTTTTTTTAAATACAACGATATTTTTTCCTTAGGAACTTTTCCAAACATGCAGTATATCTTTTACTTTTTATTACAAGCTTTTATTTGACTTCACCTGTTAGTTTGTTAGAAGTTTAGGTCAAATATTGCATTCAAAATTTCGACTAGTTCTAATTAAGCTACAGCTTTGACATTTTGCGCACGTGTATAAGTCCAGTGACAATGCAATATAGTATACCTAATATTGTTCTAAATCCAATATGGCGGACGCCCCAAGATGGCGGATTACCTTTTTCTTCACAATCCCCTTGATGTGGGTATCAAATGAAAGGGTTTGACGAGTAGAATACTATAAACCATGTATGGGACATCATTCTAAACCCAATATGACGGACGCCACAAGATGGCGGATTACCTTTTTTTCACAACCCCCTTGACATGGGTATCAAATGAAAGGGTTTGACGAGTAGAATACGATAAGCTATGTGACGCCACCCTAAACCCAATAGGCGGACCTCACAAGATGGCGGATTACCTTTTTCTTCATAGCCCTTCGACATGGGTTTCAAATGAAAGAGTTTGACGAGTAGAATACGATACTATGTAACGTCATTCCAAACCCAATATGGCAGGCGTCACAAGATGGTGGATTACCTTGTTCTTCACAATCCCCTTGATACGGGTACCAAATAAAAGGGTTTGATGAGTAGAATACTATAAACCATGTATGTGACATCATTCTAAACCCAATATGCCGGACGCCACAAGATGGCGGATTACCTTTTTTCACAACCCCCTTGACATGGATATCAAATGAAAGGGTTTGACGAATAGAATACTACACGCTATGTGACGTCTTTCTAAACCCAATATGGCGGACGCCACAATATAGCGGATTACCTTTTTCTTGATATGGGTGTCAAATGAAAGGGTTTGATAAGTAAAATACGATATCATGTAAATTGCCTGGTAATAATGATGCATTATCAGAAATGCATAGGTTAGGACGTTACTAAAAATTTGAAATTAAAATCTTATGTAAAAAATACTTTTTAAAAACAAGCTTTTATTATTTAGATGTACTAAAACGAAAAAAAAATAGTATAGTTTTTTCATTAGGACAATGTTAAATACTATTTATAAGTGGACGTAGTTCGCGTGGGTAGATCCTAATAAAAGTAGAATCAAAGTTATCCCTGAAAGAGATATAATATGTTATGCTAAATTTATAGTCTCAAAGGCTTGTGAAAAAAATACATGGTACTTACAATTATTTCTGCCAAACAAAATTAATACCTGTAACTTTTCGCCCGCGACAATCTTTTAAGACAATACATTTAACATAATATCTGTTTCAGTGATAACTTTGATTCTTTTTTTATTGGGATTCTACAGACGCGAACTACGTTTACTTATAAATAGCATTCAGCCTTGCAAGAATGAAAAAACTATACTCATTTTTTTTCGTTTTAGTACATCGAAATAATAAAAGCTTGTTTTTAAAAAGTATTTTTTACATATGGTTTTATTTTAATATCTAAGTTAATATTTCCGATCCGTCTGCGTATATCCCAATACGTTAAACAGTGACCTGTAATATGATTCAAACCCACAACATTAGAGACATCCCATAAATTTGACCGTATTCCCGGAAACGGCCGCTGCTTCCGCCGTGGAAGAGCGGGATCACTGTGTGTTTGCTTCCCGGTTCTGCCACCGACCGGACGAACAATTGGGCATTTAGATATAATCTAGAGCTTTGAGACACGGATCTTGTAAACTTGAGTAAAGATAGTTAGTTATAAATCTTTCGTATCAGGAGACATTTAGATCAAATTGTAAATCATACTTTTTTATATTATGACAACATTTGGGAGCTATAAAATTTTTATTAGTAGACCAGTCAGACCCATAATTTAAACGAATAATTTAGAGGTACAATTTTACTACAAAACATCAACCAAAAATCCTGCTAAGGAAGACGGAAGAAAGATATTAGGAAACGCGGTACCGAGTCAAAGCATTAAAGTTTGTTGCGATTGCACATAATACCTTTGGATCCCGGTAAACACGCCGCCGCGTAATTAGTGCAAAAATATCCTATGATATTCTAAGCTGTAAGTGCAAATTGCAAACTGTAATGGTCATTTTTTATCTACATTATACAGATTGGTCAAAACGAAACAAGCCCGATTTTTCGTATTTATCGCCTTTTAAGAAAAAAACTCTTTGACAAGTGTATCTTGTGTGGAATGGGGAAACCTTTTGCTTATGTTTTCAACCCTTTATCTTCAACCCCCTAGAGAGGGTGGGACTAACCCTTAAAATTTTAATAAATGTCTCATTGAGTACTTTGCGATCCTAAAATATTACGTCATTACTCGCCCTGACAACAAAATGGCGGCTTATTGAAGCATAAAATGTAATAAATTTTGCTGAAGTTTTTTAATTGGCGGTTTGAAAATACGCTTCTGATCATAGCAAGAGGTTAAAAAAATATTATTTCAATAATTTCAAATCAAAATCTTAACACAATTTAAGTTTATTTCAATTAGTGGGGGCGGGGAGGGCTTAATAATTTTTTTAACCTCTTGCTATCATCAGAAGGGTTTTTCTTACAACCGCCAATTAAAAAACTTCACCAATATTCATTACATTTTATTTTTAAAATATTTGTTTCAACAAGCCGCCATTTTGTTCTCGGGGCTAATAATGACGTAATATTCTGGGATCATAAATCATACTCAGTGAGACCTTTTAAAACCTGATAGAGGGTTGAAGTTAGTTAGAGGGTTGAAAATAGAAGCAAAAGGTTTCCCTCTTCGATCCAAGATGCACATGTCAAAGCGATTTTTTCTTAAGGGACGATAAATATGATAAATCGGACTTGTCTCGTTTTCGATTGGCCATCCTGTATACTTGAATTGAACAAATGATTTATTTTGGGCAAGATCAAATATGACTTTGAAATCAGTCCTAACTTTATCATTCATTTTTCATAACAAGTTGCAGCAAAACAAGACTTGTTGTAGCTTACCTGTCAAAGATAGAAATAATATGCTCGCGGAAGTTTTTTCTGTAATATATTATTACAATAATTTATGTCTAATAGTTTAGGCAGGATATTCCAGGAAAGCCTTTACTCAGCCAGTTTTTGAAACCTGGCTAGACAACATATCCATAAATTTAAAAAAATGTATGCGATTCGGATTAGTAGTTATTGAGTTATAAGCGTACCAACGGACAGACACAGAGGGAGACGCTGGATTTTCTAGGTACAATATGAATAAAAATGTCTTCCAACGTTAAGCAAATGGCGTAAAGTGATGTATTAATAATTCTATTTTTTGGTTCTTCCACAATAAAGGGCCTCTCTCTTATATTACCAAAAACTGTTGATAATATCTATCCCCAATAAAAGTAATCTAGAGGCGAGATATCCAGACTTCGTACAGGCCATTTAAAAGGGAGAAAACGTCCAATCCAGCTTCCCTGCAATGGGCTATATAATTCCATTACAGCCCATTTATACAAAAGGAACTTTTACCGGTAAATAAAATACGATTTGTAATATTGGGGTCATTACTAATTCTATTCATCCAATACTCACAATATTCCATCTTTTCAAAATCACCATGAGGAGCTCTTGAATGTCTCGCACTTTCTAAGATTTTTACTTTTCTTGTTGCTTTGTAGCACTTGCTCCAAGATCCTGTAGAGTTTTCAGCAAGCTAACTAGTACTAAAAAATGGCCTCTCCTCAACTGCTAGGCATAGGTCCATTTTAAAGTCCTCGACACTACAGTGGAATTTCTTTTTCACTTAACATATGAACTGACGCCACAACCAGTAGTCATAAATAATTGTTCGTGCAATCGTAGCACTGTTTTCTGACTAGGTACCGGGCAATAAGCTGCTGCAAAGTTAAGATGAGATAGATTTATCGATAAGATAGTTTGAAACCATTTCCATTCGTTCATTAATGCAAATGGACATTTTTTTAAACGTGACAATAAAGTTTTAACGCGCAATCGTTGACTCACCCGGTACAAAGGTAAAAGCACGATTGACGTCAGGTACGACGATGTTAAAAAATAAATGTATTGTTTAGGTATTTTATGACGCGTTTTTGGCCAACTGACATAATATTTAGATCCTACTCTTTTTACCTATGTCAAATTTTGTCTCTATACGTCTAGAGCCAAATATGGGGTAAAACCCTATGGACCACTTTAAAAAATGCACTGTATTATAAATAATGCCAATAATTATAAAATTAATTGACTAATCGATTTACCTGTTGTGGAGCTTAATCTTTTTGCCAAAAATTTGGTTTTTAGGATGTAGATGCAAATGAAGCTCTAAGTTGGACTATTTAATTTTCCATATGAATATTAATAAATTAAAATGCTTAAGACCTTATGAGCCGCTTAAAAAATACCCTGCATAAGAGTGATTAAATTCAAAGCAGGGAATTTAACTTTAAAAAGGCATTGATGAAAATGATAAAAAAACGTAGTGTAGCACTGCTTAAATGTGATACACTTTATAAAGGATTTACTTAGTTTATCATTCTTGATATTATATTGTTCTTCTCTAGGTTCTATTTTATTTATATAACTTTTACTTGCCTTGTGTCATCCATACCTTACCCATGCCATAAAAAAAATAACGAAACACTAGCTACCTAAAAGAGAAGGGAATCTTTAGTCTTTGATTAATTAGAAAAACATTTAAAGAAATTTGCTCTGGCGCATAAGAGCGGAAGATTGATCTAAAACTGTACTTCTCTTGAACTAGTCAACTGAAAGTTTTAATGTAATTCGCCGACCATTGAGTGATTGCCAGAAAGCAAACATACATTAATTCCGCTCGTCCCTGGCGGAAGGTTGCAAACGTTTCCGGGATTAAGATCGAACTGATGTAAATATTGTCCTTCCCCTAAATCATATTGATAGTTGTTGCAATTTAATGTATTAGAAATCGTAGTACTGCAGTGTTTTGCAGTAAATTATTAATTAATATTATATTGTGCAACGAGCACGTTTTTTTTGGGGCTTTTTTGACATATCGCGAGGTGAGAATTATTATACTCTTCTATCTGCATTAATGTATTTCTTTGAGGACAGCGATTTAAAAATACGATGAGTTGTAAATTTATTTCAACGTATTTCTTTCACTTGTATTATTCCTATTAATGTTTACTGAAGAAAATATATTGGGACTCGTATGGGACGTCGACGGAGTGGACAGCATTTTTGCTGCTTTGGATTGGTTCTGCAAGGATGAATCTATACGTATTCTTCAACGACTGTACTTGACGTTCACCATCCCAGGCGTTTAAGTTGTACGACATGTGCACCACTGTTAGCAAGTACTGTGGCTGTGGCAGCCGTTCTTTGAAATGAGTGGCCCGTAAACCTTTCTGTTTTTTTTTATCTTCTGACAGCCCACGAAGACCGAGGTCTAAGTACTATGTACCGTGGGTGTACTGGGGAATCGACTCACACATCCAGAGCTGGAAACATCCGTTATGATTTCACCAGCCCTTTAAGAGGATGTGCGGGGTGGTACCACCTCGGCCGAGGAAGAATTCCTCTACCACCTTCCAACCTTCCACCTGGTTGGGGGAGCTTAAAAAATGTTGTGATTGTCTTTGGAAATTGTGAGGTTAAATTGTGCCCAAAAGGTTGATTGGTTGCCTTTCCGTAGCGACATCGGAAAAAAATCTATCATTTACCCCTGACAAGTATAGACTTCATTCATTGTTGAGGAACAGGCTAGTTTACAATATTCGAAAATATTTTTCTCCCTATTGCTCGCAGTAAGTAGTAGTTGCCTCAAATAATCTGCATTTACTCCAGTCAAGTAACTTTTGCCTCTTATGTTTGACGTGCATTGGCATTATATTTTCGTGTGTTGCGCTCGCTACGTTTTGTGTGAAATATTTTAGTTTGAGGTAAGTAGGTACTATAATTTTTATTACCTTTATTAGTTTTATGCGTTAAATTAACTTGGAGGTAGTGATTTTGAAAATTTGCTGAACTTTTGCAGATTTTTTGTAAATAATTATGCAAAAGGCATATTTGTAGTTTCAAGATTTCCACAGATTTTGTGTGTTTTTAGGTTTTTTAAATATCTTAACTCAGTGTCTTCTTAACTATATAATAACCACTTGCGAAGCACTGCAGATGACTGAAAAACCATGTATTTTTAGTTACCATGTCATTTACGAGAAGAGAACTGTTGGATGGTTGGCGGCAGGGTGATACTTTAGAACGTACAAATGCGGCCGTATTTTCATACGTGACGTATGAAAAGGTTCAAAAATTTGCCAATGCCAACTTAACGATTGGTCCAATTAATATTCTTGACAAAATATCTCGGTGACATCAGTCACTCGCAAATAAATGTCATGGTTGGCTGAATTTTTTCACCAGAAAATTTAAAAAACATAAAACATTATGGTTGAAAATAAAACAGTATACAAACCATGACAAAGCAATTTATTATTTATACACAAAAATTCTCAATGTATACATAAAGTTTATACATCAAAGTGTCGTAGTCTGATGCACCTTTATCATCGATTAACGTTAAACACTAGCTCTTTTTAATAGACCCAAATATTGCTGGGAACATATTAACGAAAGGGGCTGTAAATACCAGCAATTTGAACAAACGCCAATGTTCACTTCGACGCTCGCGACGAGATTCGTAGCAGTATTTGCGCCTCGCGACGTTCTTTAAAGGATTCCTCAAACAGACGCAGTGGAGGTGGCGGTGGCGTTAGCGGTGGTGGCAGCGGTGAAAAAGAACCCACGTAATACAATTCGAGCACTCAAATACCATCGTTCCAACTGCGGCCAGAACGTGGATTCTTTTTCACAGCTGCCGCCACCGCCACCTCCACCGCGTCTGTTTGTGGAATCCTTTATGTTTGTTCAGGCCTTTATTACTTACCTTGATGTTATACATATCTTCGAAAAAACAACTAGCAAGACGTTTACAACATAGTTTACTTTAACGGTTATCAAATACATAAAATTTATAACCTACAATCGTCATAAACTTCAAGGTATATGTTTTGTGATAGGGAAGTCGTTATAGCTAATGAACCCAAAACAATGTGTTGCTCAATAATACAAATTTATGTTGCTTACTATGTTTATAATATTATGTTCTCTTTTAAACAATTTATTACGCAACTATATATAAACATTAAAATAGAGCTGATCGTGGTCAGGGTCCTTTAACTATAAAGAAGATTAAGTCCCTAAGATAGCTTAATTAATGTCAATAAGTCAGTTACAAAAGCAGTTTAAAATAAGGTCTTCAACATAAGGACTGATACCTACCCAATGTCTAACCCTAACATCTAACAAAAGATTTTTTTTAAACAATTATTATTTTCAGAAAAACGCTTATTTTGAAGAAAAATTTAGTTTTTTGATGCCTCCACCGAGGGATCTGCAACAGTACCTACGGATATTTAAACGGCAAATTCCAATTTTCGCTGGCTATTCTTGAAGGGTGTTTGAAGTTGTTTGCCCTTATAAAATATTACGTACTTGTCCCTAATTATTTCATAGATATGATCTTAGATATTATAATCTCTTAACTACGTTCACAAAAGAATTTTCACGAATGTGTGGTACAAACCTCACCAATTATTTATTCCTTATATCTCGAAATTAGTTAAAAATAGGGAAACAATATTCAGTCAACAACAACTTCAAAATTTCGAAATAGCTAATGAGAATAAGGATCGTCATTTAAAAATCCATCGATAACGTCACAGGTCTCCCGATGGGTAAAGCACGAAAATTAAATATGGCCTAAGATTTCAGTAGTAACTTACGTTAGTTTCCGTATTTCAGCTTTCTTTCGGAAAAACTAGTTGTAGATAAAATATTAAATTTCTCCCCTATTAGATGATTACACTATAGGATATTTTTTGTTTTTAACAGGAAAATATTGATCTTGATTATTTTGGTGTTTTCATAACCATGCATGCGGGATGCGCCAATAAACCATTTTAATTAGTATTGATTTACGCAAACTGAGACAGTTAGTCTTTTTATATCTTGTTGACTGTGGAAACATGATTCTATATTAATAGCTTTTTACACGCAATGTGCTTCAATAGATTTTTTTAATAAACAATCCAATAAACTTGAGGAAAGACGAAGTCGGAGACACCGAATATTTTTTTCTCCCATCGTCTTATTGTCACCTTCAACTGTAAACATAATTGCTTTATATATTAAATTACATATAGCTATATATTTGAGACTTTTTATTGTCTTGCAAAAATGACATGTTTATTAACTTTTGAATAAGAAGAACCAGTGGCGTATTCAGACCTCGGGTTTGTGGTAAAATGTTTCTGTTTGAATACATTTAAAATGATGAACCACACGGCATAAAAGGTTGCATTTAAAGTTTTTGACCCCAACTCCCCAGCGTCGCCCCTCAAGGAGGTTGGAAAAATTAAATTAAATAAAAAAATAGATTTATTAACCATTAAGATACATCCAAAATTTGATGGCTCTGTCTAATAGGAAAGATATTTGCCCATACTTTTGGACATTTGGTATATTAATTTGGAACAGGACATTTATACTGAAATTAACTATTTAAAATTTTAAATAATATTTGACATTTAACATTTTTGTGAAAAAAATTAAAAAACTGCTTCATATACTTAAAACAATATGGCTTTTAAAAGATACATTCATAAAACGTATGTACGTCCAGCTGGGCAATAAAGTTTCATTGCATTTCCCTCCCGTTATTTCATAAAACCGTGGAATGTTCTGAGCGCCGCAACTTTTAAAACAAATAAGTAGCGGCATAAAGGCAAAGTGTGCTTTTTCGTTTTAGTTGTTACGCTGAGTGGCTTTTATTTACTTTGCAGAAGCTTAAAAAGACAAAAAAGTCCGATTTGGTATTTTTTGGATGCTTGCCAAAGTGTGTGTATTATATTTTTGGATGCTTGACACTTGTTTTTCGGATGTTTCAATTTTCCATACAGAAAAAAAATCGACTTCATCTAACGAAAAATTATTGTAAAATAGTAATTTATAAGAATATGCGAAAATGAACTTAGTTCACATTAAGAAACTTACCAATCTCCAATTCTGAGATCTTTTGCACTGACCGCAAGCGTTATACTTACTTACATACTCAGTTACACTGACCTCGAAGTAGTTGTATAGCTTTTGAACCATAAAAAAGCTTTCTAGGATGCATAGTTTGGATAAAATTAAGGTAGAACATTGAACAAACCTGGATTTGATCGGTTTTTGAGAAATTTACACCTGTTTTTGTCATAAACTATAGACTATTCACATCATGTTCGTTTTTAATACTCATAAATGCTTGTGAATAATCACTACATTTTTTCCGAACAACTTTCATTAAATCTCGATATTTAAATAGTCTAACACACATAAATCTAAATAACTTGGGTAAGTACCTACATACCTGTCGTTTTATCTGCCTCTTTCTTCATAAAATTACTCACATCTCTTAAAATTTGTCGGGCTTGAGTATGTATTATAAATAATACCTCGTTTTCCAACTTTTTTGAGGACATTATTAAAACTAATTCCGTCATTAATGTTCAAATACAGTTTTATTAGTACATAAACCTAAGACACAAAGAAACACCGAACACATTGAGGACACACTGTCAACTGACCTGGATTTTGAGCTCGAACTGCACAGTACAGTTTAGATTATCTTAAAAATGATGGTAACTAAGTCATTGGGCGGTATCAAATTCAGCACATCGGAATCTTTTAATTCTACTGTATTTTAAATGAGATTTTTTAATGACAAACTCAACACGAAGGTGGTCTACGTGACCCCGGAATAATTATTAGTTTTAAACTACCCTAATTGTTTTATTGTCGCAGGTAACAATGTTTGGGCCCCCAATATTTTGTTTTGTACTTATTACATTTTCCATCAGTATGTGCGTTTTTCATGTCAAAAATTAAACAGTATTGCGGTTATTTAACCATAGAATTTGTACCGGACGAAATAGCAGTAGATTTTGAGGTATCGATTTAACGCAGTGTCAAAAATTTATTCAAATACTAAAATTACAGGCTGTCAATTTCACCTAACCCAAGCATGGCAGAGAAAAATTTACAATCTAGATTTAACCCAGGAAAACAAAAACAAGAATTCTGAGATTTGAAAGTGCAATAGAATTAACCAAATTCATAAATTTAAAACTATGGCCAGTAAGAAACGTCAGGATTTTATTAATATTAAAATTACAGAATAATATAGAAATAATAATTTGTCAAAACTACAATACCTACGTCTAAATAATATCCCATTATTATGTTTTTCATTAATTAAAATTTGTTTCTCTTATGTATTATGTATTATAACTGGAAAAAATAAATTTTGTTATAAAGATAGCATAACGTATTTTTGGCAAGCAGAAGCATAAGAAATTATTGCATTCAATTAACAATTTTGAATCTTTTAAACCCTGTGCCCAGTTTGACTATTTCTGTTTTAAATACCTGAGGCAAGTGCCGCGTTTGTATTACCCCAAGTCATATTATTATACAATCTGACCATATTCCACGTTCGGCAACGTCGGAGAGGCACCCGCAATAATAAGAGATGCATATTGATGTGACGGATTTTATTTCGATTCTGATTTGGCCAAAGTGAAAATCGTGCAACGTTGCCAGTTTATTCAGCATTACTATTTTTATCTTAAGAATAAAGAATAATCCATAAAACGCCTCTGGAAGGAAATAATTGCGGTCTCTGTCGGATATGATGCTCTTGGTTTTTTTTTTGCTTGACTCTTACTGATGACTCACACAACACCTTAAGCGTCCTTGGCATCTCTTTGCCTGATGTCCCACTTTTAAACATCTAAAACAGGCCCTTTTTTCCGAAAGTGCTTCTTTCTTCTGATCGTAGGTCACTTTCTGAGCCTTAAAACAGTGCTCCCATGGGTTCCTTCACAAAAAATACTACTGGCAACCTCGCAATTCATGGGCCCTGCAGCTGTTGTAATTTCACTACCTGCTTTAAAAATTTCCTATCTCTAGTTTGGCCCTCCTTGGTAGCTGTACTTGCTATACCAAAACTCTTAGAAGCCAGGTTTATTCATTGCTCATTTTTTACCTCATGTCTAAGAAACAGCATTAAATTTTTGAGCCGAATGTCCAGCGAGGACATCGTAGCTCCGTCTCCTGACGTATGAGAGCTGATGAGCTCATATTTTTGAATTTAAAAAATTTATACACATAACACAACTACAGAAGGTTAAAATTAAATTTTCAATCGTAAAAACCTCAGGCTACATCATTTAACCAGTGATTTATTTTCCTTACATAGTGATAAAATTACAACAACCAAGGTGTTGTTTTTGAAACAGAAGGCCAACAGCCTTTTCGTCACGTAGTCTATTTCGTTTTTCGTCATACTATATTAAGGCTGCTAAGCAATGGTTCCTTATTGGCAACACTACGCCCTTTAAAAAGTTTTCTTATACTTTCGTCGTAAAAATATGGAAACTCAATGGTTTCAAATGATCTAAAACTTTCGCAATGGCGGAAGCAGAAGCGAATTCGTTATATCACTAATTTTGTGATAACGCCTGTACAAGTTCTGTTAAAATATGAGTAGAAGATATTTATACATGAAGGAAGCTTCTAGGTTTTTTTGTCAGAGTATCTAAGGTCATTCCCGCCTAAAAAATAAAAGTGTCTAGCAAATATGCCCTCCGCTACAGGCTAGACGTCGCAAATCTTTTAACGCATTAACAAATCCACACACGTCGTACCAAAATATTCCGTAATAAACACCAGACTTATTATTCTCCCTGACACAATAAAAATAAATGCGGCATTTATAACGCTCTGTACCAAAGCAATAAGAAATGTCACTTTAATCCATTTTCTCGGAGCCCTTATTGTTTTACAGCCGAGGAATCCACGCTATCTGACAGTATTAGAAAAATAGATAAAATTGGAACAGGAATAAATAGAAAATGCGCCAGAAGAATATTTAATACAGGTTTTGAACTTTAAGTGCTGCACTTTTTGAAAGGGAATATCTAATTTCTTTATTATCAGTAAAAGTTATTTAGAAGACTTTAAGTTATCACAAGAACAACGTGAGGTGTTATAAATAATTTAAATTTGAGCAATCCAATGAATTTTCTAATATCTAATATTTGGAAATAGCAGTACTCTGCAAATATTAAATAACACCTTTAATTAACACATTTTTTGGCAAAGAATCTTTGTAATTACACCGGTCAACACGATTCTTGAGTCTGGATAATGCATGTTTTATTGTTATTGCTTCTTCGTTTTTCAATAAGCAAATTTTTTCCAAAAAATTTTGATTTTGTTAGCAGGAAATCGCTAATAGGTATGTAATTTAAGAAAAAACAGTAACTTTCTGTGCAGTGGGTGCAAGGTACAATAACAAAATACAACAATATACATACATAATATGTACTTATATTTTAATGGAATTATTGCGAAAAAATTAAATTTAAAAAATTTTATTTCTTCTTTAATGATCAAAATCCCTCTCGCGTTTTAAACCCCAAATATGGTCACCCATCATGTTTTTAATATATTGCCCCTGACAGACAATCAAGCGCATATGGCCGATTGACCAACAGGCCAAAGGGCCAACTGAATGTGCAGAAAGTAGTGGGGGGGCTGGGGGGTTTACAATACTCCCTTCATTCCAATAATAGCGTCATCTTTTTTTTCCACATACCGTGATTGTGACATTTAGCGCGTTCGGCAATGCAATCTTTTCCATCGTTTTGCTCGGAATTTTTGACGGTCACACGACCTCTTATTGTAAACAGTACAACCGATCACGTGGCTGTCAATAATTCCAAGCAAAACGATGGAAAAGATTGCATTGCCGAACGCGCTAAATGAAAGCAAACTTTAGATCGCATAACCGAGTAACAGAGTAAGAAGAAAAAGGTCTCAACCCAGACTCAGAAATTTTGTTGGTTTTTGTTGAGCGGTGTTATTTTATCGTATTAACCAGATGCCTAGATAAAAATTCGATCTCACTATGTAAGAGGTTTTGACCAGTCAGAACGAACACATTAATTAAGCAGCGAGTTATGAAATTTACTGCATGTACTGAAACGGGTAAAACCTGATTTGAATTCTGATTGGGGAAAAATAGCCATAAATGACGCTTCGCGATAATAAGCTAGGAATCGCCCCTCAAAAAAAATTTAATCACTGCACATCACTGATAATAAAACACATGGCCATATAAAGAACAACAGAACAGTGAGCTAGGTTGTTGTGTTGCCAGCCCTCTTGACAATATTTCTACGTAACAAGTTTGGAAAAATAATACTTGTATTACATTACCTTTAAAGAAAGAAATCTTACTAACTTTTCCAAAAGTCTCAATTTCAGAAGTTAAAATACTACCTATAACCTAAACAGCTGTTTAAATCAACAAATATATACCTGAACTTCAACTAAATACCCAGAAATTAGTGTTTTACTAATTGAAAATGCACATCACTAAACGCGTACGATATTTTGTTAATATTAAAACGCTTTAACTTTTGTTAATATTTAACGGTTTTAACTTTTTCCTTCACAAATTAAGAACCAGAAAGCAAAAATAATGTACACGGTATTATTAAACTCTTCAATATGCATCTATATTTGGATCACTCAGCTAACGCTGACGCACGAGTTCGGCCGGCCAATTAGAGAGGTCGAAATCACGGTAGTGGATTAATCAGGTAGGCACCTGAATTACGATAGCGGAATGAGATTACGAACCTTTCAACCTAGCTTCGGCTACATAATATTATTATGTATAGGTATTTAAATAGTTTAATATTTTTTTTAACCAAATTTCCTTTTATAATCAAAGAATTTGGTTATAATTTTATAATACTGTGTAGTTGTGATCAATTAGTGTAATAGTAAATTACGAGAAACCATAGTTGCGACTACCTTCTGTGAATGTGTTAGTAAATTAGTGGGATAGTGTTTTTGCATTTAAATTTCTAACCATTTTCTAAAGGGAGAAAGTTTAAACCAGTAGGAATAATGCTCATCTCATTATTAACGTAACAGGTAAGTCATAATTTTTTGTGTTACCGTATAACATTGCTGTTTCATTCTGCTTACAATATCAACCGTCGCGAGTGGTCCATATTTTCCCATATTAAGTAAAGAAACTGCTGTTAAAATAAAATACACATTGGTAAAATGCGTCTGTGGAATTAAAAATACTTTGTATTATTTTCGGTTTTCACTAAAAAATATGAGTTGTCACGATAATATTTAAGTTTGGCAATGCCCCGGCTGGATCATTTGTTTTTCTTTACAGTATTAGAGTCTATGGTCCCATTTGAAGAGAAAAAGGATGTGGTATGTCTGTAGACTACCCCAGGAGTCACCAATTCAAATATATGCAGTGAACTTTATAACACCCAGTATATAAATTTCCTATGTATACCATGAAATATTCGAAACACTGCACTGCATAGATGTGGTTTATGTTGCGATGGAATAATTTCAATTGAAAATAATCGATAATCCAATTTCTTAAGTGGTAAGTGGTTGTTCGATCTATAGGATCTATCATAATCATAATTTAGTCTATAATCAAAATTTTCGATTTTAAATGATTCGAAAAGAGAAAGAAATAAATTTAACCAGCAACCACTTTACGATATATTAGGCCGCGTTTACACACGGGAGAAAACTCGAGAAAGTCTTGCACGAGATTCTTGCAATATCGTTTACACAGTGGCGGAAGAAATTGTACCCATACGTAATTGTTGATTTGAATTTTCTAAACAAAAGTACATGATTACATTTAAAATTCCAAAGTTACCCCCACCCTTCAAAGTAGAGAGAGGGTGTGAACGTCAAAAATATGTCCCTTCATCTCCCTATTAACTCACCAAAATTTCATGAAAATATTTTAAACCGTTTTTGAAATATCGCCTTGTAAAACTTTAAAAACCTCACCCTGTAGAATGCCTAATTTTATATTGGAGCGGGCTTACTGCTAACATACTCGTATTAAGTTGCCTTTAATTAGGCATGCATTTTACTAGCTTTTGAGTCAGTAGAGCAGGGCGGTCTTGGGCGGCTAGAGGAAATAAAATATAAATATAAGTAGAACATTGAAACAGAGAGAAGGCAATCAGATCGAAATGAAGTAAAGAGAAAAATTGCTTTTTGAAAGTGACAGTGGAAATGACAAAGATATTGATAATGGAGAGATGGATATTAGCGAAGCAGAAGATGCATCATTAACTGTAACGAGCCAAAGCCAAAAACTTGGATAAGGTACCCAATGTGCTGAAAGTGGTACGTACCAGAACTAATGTGCTTGGGATCACAAAAAAAATTAAGCAAGTTGTTTGTGAACTTTGCCAACATTAGAAGTCACAATTTTTTGAATAATTAGTGTTTTTGTTGTTTAAAGTTGCTTTTGTTAACAGTAGAAAGTAGTTGAATGTTTTTTACATGATACATGTGTCATTTTTTCAACGTTTTTTTTTTAATTTCTCGAAAATGCGTTAAGATATTGACATGAATTTTGGCACACGCTAGTAAATAATCAAAGAGTACATTGAGGTGCAAAAATTTATTTTCTAATGTACTTGCATCAGTGGCGTGCGTGATGGTAAGTCTTTTTATCTTTTTAGCAAAAAAATGGCAAGCCAATAATTTTTTTGCAAAATTAATATCGATCGTTTAAAGCCCAATTTATTCTGCGTGAAAAGTGTCTCTTGGACTTTTTTGTTCTTGTTTTCGAGATAAAAATTAATTTATATCTTACAATAAAAAAAATAATGAAAATTAATTTATTTATACATATTTTTTGTTCAGTAAACAGTGCTTTTTGATTTAAGTTTATACTAGATGCTGCAAATGGCTTCCTCATGCTTCAATACATGCTCCAAATCTAAATATAAATTAAAAAAAAACATTAAAAAAATATTAAGCACCCTGTAGCTCGAAAAAGAAGCGTTTGAGGATCCATGTTCATATAGACTTATTTTCATATTTTTTAATGTAGAATTTGCTCTTAAAATTTCTTAACATCTTTTTGTAACACCCTGTATAGGGTGAATGGTCACCGAGATGCGTCACAGGGCTTGCATCAAATACGGGTGGTTAGTAATACATAAGTATATAACGCAAACGCGAATAAAACCGCTGATTCCGCTGATCAAGAAGGATTTTTTTTACAAGAAGTTGACAAGTGTCAAGAAATTTGCACTTAGAATTTTAAGTGAAACACCCAGTGTCTAATGGCGTATAATCGCTAGTACTCATTGTAAATGAATTACTGCACTCTCCTTAGCTTGGTGTTACAAAATTTATCCCCATGAGTAATTACCAACATTGCACACGCGTTAAATAATATACTATTGTCCATTGGCGAACATTGCCAACGTACAAGTTTAGCTCTACATATTAATGAATAGAATAGAAACGTCCGCCAAAATTTAAATAATAAACCAATTAAGCCTCTTTCCTCTGCTTCTGTAAAAAGCTCCATACAATGGGCGGGTCAAAAAGCTGTGGATAAAGTGCTACTGTACTATTTAACACCGAAGTTATACTGCACTAGAGCGGCAATATGGGACTTGGGATTACAAACCCTTGCGGGTTAAATATAAATTTTGTTTTTTTTTCTCTTAAATATAAATGTGTTTAAATTAAAATTATTTTAAAGATTATAACTTTGATAAGTTTAATTTTATGTCAAGAAAGAACCGACTCAAATAGCCAAAGACTAGAAAATTAAATTTTATAAGAATAAATAAATTAAAATATAGTCGTTTTGAAACAAATTAATTCTTCCTCAAATTTGTAAAGAAGAAGTAAGCACTTGAAAACAAACAAAACAAACAAATAGAAAAGAAAACATAAGTTTTGAATGACATACATAACTAATTCCACAATCACGGTATCCGTTTCGCCCTGAGAATTGATCGAATAGGATATTTGTCACTTTTTAATTTCTCGCTTGTTAACAGACATTCCTTAATATTGTTTATATTGTTTGTTATTTGTTATATCGCCAAATCGAGATTTTTTGACATTTACCAAAATTTGGTGTCACTTTTTACCGGTACACTCCGGCAGGTGGCAGCAGATTTGGATAACTTATTTTATTAGGTTTGGAAAATTGTTTTGATAGTGAATGTGTATTAGAACCTTCCGATAAATAAATAACATTTCTGCCATGCGGATAGCGCTACAACGATTGGCCTGGATGTATATCAAAATACAGGTCTTGGTTTGTATCATTACAGTTCACATTTTTTCATGACATCATGAAGTGCTTACCTGTGGGACAAACTACTTCATCAGCCATGCAAGTACGTCATAAAATTAAGCGGTTTGACGAAAATCATTATACTTGAACCTTCTTGAAGTAATAGTTTATGATAAAAAAATATAAGAAAACGTACTCTCCCAGACTTTTAGCTGGACTCTTCTTCTGTCAACTGTCACGTATTGAAAACTACTTCAATATAACTATTTGACAGTTAAACAGAGTTTGATTACAACTACTCTTTGATAACAAGTAGTTAAACTACCTACGTAGATCAGTACTAACTATTACACTACTTTTTAAATTCGTAATATTATATTGTTGTACGTCCAAGAATACAGGAAAGAGGTTTTTAAACTATTATTTTAACATAATATATTATTATGGTTTCTATTCATTTTTAGTACTTTCAATCTGGTTTTAAAGAAATTAAGAAAGAAAATCTCGATAAATACCAAAGTTAGTTATCTTTAGTTGTTATCATATGTTACCGCGCATGGTCGGAATAACAATGCCCACAAGGCTAAAATATAAGCGTCAGTATCCGTTTTTCCAAAGTTGTTACTAATCGTTAAAATTTTTTTCTAATAACGCCTATTTTAATTTTTTTTTAGAACATTAGTAATTTGAGATTGTACAAAGTTTAATTTATTTCTCTTCCAATAGTTTTTAGATAGTCGAATGTATAATAATATATTAAATATATATATATATATATATATATATATATATATATATATATATATATATATATATATATATATATATATATATATATATATATATATATATATATAGATATATCAGAAAATGTAAAAACTTTAATTCTTTCGCTGTGCAAAATACAAGACCGTAAAATGACATAAAATAAAATAGTAGGACTATTCATTTTCATTCTGGTCTGGGTGCCCTCCTGCTACCATCAAACCTAGACCAACAACCCAGATAACAAAAATATTATTTTTTCAAACTTGTTTCATATGAATATGGATTAGTGAGACTTGGCAACGCCACAGGCAGTACTGACGTCAAAACAAAAGTTTTTTTTTTCTGTGACTAACGTTGTTCAATGCTTTTTATAAGGCCATGTAGTTATTCCCAGTAGTGCGCAGCGACTGAAAAAAAAATTTTTGAGGACCGATATCTACCTTGTTTTTTATCATGAAGCGCCATTTTATTCAATCTGAATTCATGTCAGGATTTACCGCTTTCAATATATGTAGTGAATTTCATAACACCCTGTATAGTACCTATACCGACCGAAGAAAATTACCCATTTTCTATATATTTATATACATATATCTACGGTTCAGTAATAATATTACATAGTTCCGACAATTTCTTTAATTCTAATTTAGTAATTGATATGGAAACTTTTCTTGTTAAAGTATTACAAAATATGTGGGTCTAAATGCACCAGGATTTGCTTTTCCTGGCCTGTGATATACTGCTGCAACCCTATTTAGCCGCTGACATTTATTTCTCCTAAGCACTGAAGATATGGGACCAGGAATAGGAATGTTTCGCAGAATAAACCTAAACTAAACGGGCCTTGACAGAAAACTTGGGTTTCTTTAGATAAAATCTTATCTCACATAACTTAGCTAGAAAAGGAGTAATGCGTAATTACCATGCTATAAGTTCCCTTTCTCAAAAATTCATATAAAATTGGAAAACTTTTTAGATTGCGTTCACAATATTGATATAAAATGATTAAAACAAATGTATAAAATTATATAGTACGTCTAGAAAGTATCGGGAATTTTATGGGTATCAAATGAAAGAGTTTGACGAGTGGAATACGTTAAGCAATTGAACGTCATTTTAAACCCAATATGACGGACGCCACAAGATGGCAGATTACCTTTTTCTTTACAATCCCCTTGATATGGGTATCAAATGAAATGGTTTGACGAGTAGAATACAATAGCAGGTAAAATGCCTTGTAATAATGATGCATTATTAGAAATGCATAGGTTAAGGGTGGTCTCACACTAGAACCGACTACGTGCGGCTTTTAGGTATACATAGTCGCACGACTTCGCACGAATCATCCCGACCCTGGGAATGTAATCAGCGCTCTCACAGTGGAAGCGATTTCATCGTGCGACTACGTGCATTTAGGGTAGTCTCACACTAGAACCGACTACGTGCGACTTTAGGTTGTACATAGCCGCACGACTACGCACGAATCATCCCGACCCGGGAAATGTAGTCAGAGCTCTCACACTGGAAGCGAATTCATCGTGCGACTACGTGCATTGAGTTTAGACCTGCGACTCGATCCCGGCAGGCTTGGATTTTCGTGCGACATTGCGCAATTTATATTAAAGAAGTAACAGGGTCTTTTGATTTTTTGTTGAACGAGTTCAAACTCATTCGGAAGTAGTCAAAGAATTTCTCAGAATGTTGCTTTAAACCGCCCATTAAATGGTAAAAATCGTCAAGCTCTTGTCTCTTCAGAAATATCTCGTTAACCCATTTTGTTCTTCTTAAACGTCGTCTTCTTCGCCTCATCAGCAAACCACTAGTTTCAACAAAGTAAAACAACTCGTTCATCTTTTCAAAATATTCAAATACGAAAAACCTAAATCAAATTTCACGGCAACCACCACACAACAGTCGCCTGTGAAGGACAAAGGACACCAACTAAACAAGTAGTCTGCTCCAATGTAAGAGCTCAAGTTGTACGACCAAGTTGACGTCTAGCCGTCCATAGTCGCAGTCGCACGTACTCGGTTCCAGTGTGGGACCAGCCTCAGACGTAACTAAAAATTTGAAAATTAAATCTTAAGCAAAGATACTTTTAAAAACAAGTTTTTATTATTTAGATGTACTAAACCGAAAAAATTAGCATGGGTTTTTCGTTGGGGCAATACTGAATGCTATTTATAAGTGGACGTCCACTAATAAATAGTATTCACCATTGCCCCAACGAAAACCCTATACTTATTTTTTACATAAGATTCTTTGATAACCCGCTTTAACTTCATTCCCTCCATACAATCCCAGAGACTATTATTTAGTCTCAGTCGCAACTACTTCCTGTGTGACAACTTCACCTTCTATAGAAATTACTGCCATACAAGAATAATAGTTCATACTTACAAAATTCTATCTGCATCTATGGCAACAACCCGTAAAACATAAAACAAGGATAACGGAAGGAAGGTAGTAGAGAGTTTTTAATTTGCTTCGCTCCAGATTTCCACCATTTTGTGGATTTACTAGAGGTCAGGAATATTTGTTAGCAATATTAATATAACGGCTTTTAAAAATCATCACTACTAAGTACTTATAAAAATTACAAGTTTCAAAATTGTAGTTTTATTAGTTCTTTAAAAATCATTTCTTCGCTGATAACGATCACGAATAAACCGGTGACCATTAAAATTAGGGTAGGAAGGTAAAATATTATGTTTCTACAATAAACTACTAACCTGTTATAGCTGGTTTAACTATAATATTTTTACAGCATCATAAATCTGATACGAACAGGGTCTACGTAATCTAATTTTGCGAGGCACAAGAAATTTTATGTGGTCTCCTAAAATATTATATCCACCTATGATAAAATCTTACCCTAAAGTTCGTAAAAAAGGTGTTTTTGATCTTCTTAAGAATTTTGTAAAACACGAAATTAGTAAGTTAAGTTTCATATTATTTAAAAGTTTTGTTTAACGTTGTACGATATGTCCACCAAAATTTTAGTGCATTCAGTAGTAACATGCGGAATGATTTGTCACGACTTTTGCTTATTAAGAAAATATCCGATATGAAAAATTATAGGTCATAGAAGGTTGAAAAATTCGAACAAAAAATCTATGTAATAAGAATGTTGTATATATGTTAATATTTATATATGTGGTGGTTACAACTGTTCATCGTTTTGAAAAAAGTTAACTCATTTTCAATCAAAATGAAAAAACAAACATGTTGTTATCGGGATTACAACCAAAGATAGGGTCGTCTGAAACTGTATGTCCGTGCTGATGCGACGGTGTTGACTGTGCCAACGGCGTCGAGCGCTGACGAAATGCATTAAATAGCTGTATTATTAAGATTTTTTCGAGTTTTAGTTACCTAGTGAAAATTTAATATTAATTCCTTTTAATTTAATATCCTTTGTATGAATTATTTTCAATGTATCATTCTCTATAAAAGGGCAAAATGATACATTGAAAATAATTCATTTAAAAGAAATTGAATTAAAGAAATTAATTTTAAATTTTAACTAAGTAAGTAATACGCGAAAAAACCTTACTAATACATTTATTAATTGCATTTCATCAGCGCTCTACACAGTTGGGTTTGCTTGGGTGCTGTCAACACCGTCGACCGTGTCAACACCGTCCGACGATGCTATCTTTAGTTTTATTCCAGATAAAAGATGAATTTTTTTATTTTGCTTTAAGTTTAGTCAATTTTTTAAAAATGATGAACAATTTTAATCATAACTTATATAATTATTGAGATATATCACAATATTCTGATTCCATAATTTTTTTATTCCAATTTTTCAACCTTCTATCTTCTATAGGGAGGCTTTTTATTTTTAGATAATTGCATTATCTTTAAAATAAATTCATGTCATCGTATTTGAATGTGCCATTTAAGAGATGAGTACCAAAAAATGTGAAGAAATTCATTTTTTTATCTTTTTATAGGATTATCAAAGCCATTTAAAAATATTAAATGTTTTCACTCAGCAGATAGTGTTTCCAGAACTTAAAAGAATATTATACGCCGTAAAAATTTTTAGATACTACTCTTTCATAAAATAAAGCGGCTTAACCTAAAAAAAATTGGTAAAATCAGTTTTATTTTTAAACTATTGATTTAGGATTTTCATTTTGAGCTTAAATCACTTAGGCCACACTACTTTAACATAATCCGAAAAAAAATGGAAGTGCGAAGACATTTGGGTTAAACTTAGTCGAGGTACAACGTGGTTGTCGATGGTGGCTGGTTTTGAAACTAATATAATATAAAAAAGATTAGCTTCTGTTTTTTTAGCAAATATCAAAAATTATATTATATCTCAAGTTAACTTGGATATAAATAGCACTCATCATATTTTACTTTTATACATCCGTCTATTTTGCTGGTAATGTCACCATGTTCATTATCACAGTTTCCATATGTATATGCACAGATGAAATAACCTATCTATATTTATAGAGTCTAACTTTGTGAACGCGTAGAGACAATGAGAGAATTTAATTAAAGCTATAATACTCAGAAGTTTCCACACAATTACTATCTAAAGCACATGCATTCAATGGCGCCGTTGTGTGCGGCCAAGCTATTCGTGTGGAAATTTTTAATAGTAAGAAAGCCATAAAGGGACTCTTGAAACGAATCAACTTTTAAATAATTTATTGTTTCTTATATTTACTGAAGCAATTAAAATACGAATAAAAATGATAAAGTTATGAAATAATTTATATGTATTAGTATGATTGTTGGTGTGTTTAAAGTATCACAGGTGTACACACTACAGTGCTTTTTTCATTTCGCGATATATTATAGTACAGTAAAACTGGGTGAATAGAGACTGTTTTTCAGGTTTACAACTGCTTTTCTCCAAATGCGCAATCA
Organism: Philopedon plagiatum; assembly: GCA_963971165.1. Classification (NCBI taxonomy): domain Eukaryota; kingdom Metazoa; phylum Arthropoda; class Insecta; order Coleoptera; family Curculionidae; genus Philopedon; species Philopedon plagiatum. Next base: position 25,612,962 of record OZ020197.1, on the reverse strand, counting down.
ATATTTGACTGAATTTTTTAGCAATAGTCTTATTGTTCTTTAGACTACCTTTTGACGAAATAATAACTTTATAAAAAAATTGCTTACTTATATACAGGTATTTTTTTATTTTTTCCTTGATGTCTCTATTTACCCGCGAATGGTATGCTTAGAGACGCTTATGTAAATCTTGTAGACTTTGCTATTGTAACGATTTATTGCTTAATAGAGACCTTACAGTTGTTTTAAAAAAACAGTTTTATTCTTTAAGTCTTCATACAAATTTTATGCTGATCAAATCAATAAATACTTGTTGAGCTATAAAACAGAGTAGGTACTAAATACCTTTCATAAGATCATGAAGGAAATCAGAAAATGCTACTAGAGTGATTTGCGTTATGTTATTATTGCTAATAAACCTCACGTGCCAACATCTTATTATACACAGTATAAAAAAATATTACCATTTTAACAAAAATTACAACTACTTTAACATTCTCAAGGAATAAACCTGCATACAATGTAAAAAGAAGTTCACTCAAATCGGACCACGCACAGGTTCTGAAAATAAATACATGAAAGTTGTGTCAATTCTGACCACAAAAAAACATAAAATACAGAGAGGCATTTTTGCTGCTTTGTAGGCAAGTTACGCAGAACTTATGGTTTTGTTTGTTGTCGCTTTTTTTAACTTTTACACTAAGGTAACGCAAACATGTCTAATCCATATCTGAACGAATTAAACATAAGTTTTTTTCCAGCTGTTAGCACTTCATTTGACCACCAAATTGGGGTTAGCTTATTCCCTGTGTAAAGGAAGGGATCGTCAAGGTACTGGTGCACTATTTTGGGGTAAAGGCTATCTACCTGTAAAATTTCAGCTTTATAGACTGTACAGTTTTGGATAGTTTTGGCCGGAAAAAGAATCCCACTGGTAAGATGGCTGAATAGCGCTAAGATGTTATCCAATTATTCATCGTGCGGTCCTTGGCTTCAATAGAAATGAAATTAAAGCTTCTACAAGCATTTACCATATAAATCATGAGCACCGCGAGGGCGTGCACTTGCACCTTGCACCTGGCTTACGAAATAGGAGAGGACGACGAAGAATCCACAGAAAAAAATAGTCTTTTAATACAGAATATATTTTTCTTAACTGAATATTAATTAATATTGGGAAAACCAGTCCAGATAAATCAGCACAAACTTAAGTGGATGATTTTCTTCTTTTGCATTATTATTTGAAATGCATTCCCTCAGAAGTAACTCGGTGCACTTGCGCGTGGTTAAAATTAAGCTAGTTTGCTAATTTACTCAGCAAGAGTCAAAAACACCTTGAAAAGAAAAAAACCGTCTATTGTAATTCACTACTCTAAAATAGATTAAAATACTATTTGACTAATATTACTCAGCACTGCTAAATAATAATAATAATTCCCCTGAAGGATATTTGATTTACAGAATACTACGTTTAGATTATTTTTTGATGGATTTGTTTTGTTCAAAGATTATTATTCTTGTTAAAGTTAATATTCCTCTTATCACAACAACGTTTCAGATGCAATTTTTAACAGGCCTTGTCACCTATATTTTTTAAATTTATATATTTCTCAAGATCTGTAACTATAATAGGACTCCATATATTTTCTATTTTATTCTATTTCTAGTAAATCAGCAGGCTTTGCAAGTCATATCACGCACCTCGAAATCCACCACTGCTGGCGCCTTTGAACCCGTCAAGTGTCATGAACTGCTATTTCAGCCATTCCCACATCGACTGCGTTCGTTGTCATCAATAAATTGCCTTTGGATTTTGCCCCCCAGACTTCAGAACGTCAACTTAAGAATTTTCTTTACTGACATCTATTGTACAGCAAGCAATTTTAATAATGGAATTATTAAAATAAGAAAATTATATAAGTAAAATGAAATACTAACGGCTTCCAAACTCATAGGGTCAGAGCTTGCAATGTGTCTGCGGATATAGTGGAGGCGTGAAGTTAGGTAAAGTTAGGCATATTATAAGCAAACAACATTACTGTAAATAGGAACCAGGTTCTCGTGAATGTTCGGCCTCACAAAGTGGCGAGATTTGACGTAAAACCAAATTCAATTTCATTGTTAGGGCGTTTTACGGGGGTAAATACCCCTCCCCCCAATCCATAACGGAAGAAGATTTTTTTAGACGAAATCTATTTATATTTACCATTTTATCAAATTCAGGGTTTTTTAATGTCAATCATGAGAACCCTTTACAAACCTTAATTTCGTATTTTGTATAAGATACATTTTCAAACAGGAATCAGATTTTACTTAAAGGTCATCATTACTCCCTCCCAAGCACTTTTGCCTTTTAACTTGTAAAAATTTGTAAAACACGAAGTTTTAGACCATATAAAGTTTTAGACCTAATAAATAACAATGAATGATAAACGATGGGAACTGAGTTTTAAAGTTGCAGTTTATGCAGTTCATAGTCGCTCATAGACGTAGATTCTTGTTATGTATATTTAGTTTTTTAATTATACTTGTATTTTAAATGGTAGAATAAATTTACTAATACTTTGAGACCGAGAAATGAAATTCACAATTACTACGTTTCAAGCAACAAGCACTGACGCGTGAAACAATACATCAACAACCACATACCTATATCGCCACTTAATTAGACTCTGTGTGCTAATTAACGTCACTGGACCAGGACCGAAGAGGTTCAATTACCTGTATTTAGTAACATATTGGTGGGAAATACCCAAAAAATGACCATCCATTAATTATGAATCCACTAAATAATTACAGGGCCTTTCTACTATCGTTGCAATGCAATTAACTTTGTATTATTTACGTATTTGTTGATTGTTAGTATGGACGTCAAAGTTAAAATACAAAGGTTATTCGACTTTTATTCAACTTTTGAGTGGAAAATGGCGATCGACGAAGAAATTGAAGAGAATATGATTGATGGAGTACCGGAAGATATTCTCGAGTATGATTTACCGTTTGTTTATACGTATCTGGAATTTTGATGATCAGTGCGTGAATAATAACTTAGAAAGCAAAAGAGATTAATATATGAAATTAAAATATTTGTTTGCAAACCATTTTCCAAATAATAAATTTAAGTCATATAATCTACTTTAGAGTAAAGACATGGAAATCCTAAAAGTACATCGAATTGCCTCCAGATAAGGGTATTCGGCAGTGCCACTCGAAATTGCACATATATTTTTTACTGCAAGTAGACCCTTACTGATTAAATTTCCGCTCACCGTATATGAAATTCTCCATACATTTTTTACATAACCTTACTTAACTGCGAATCTTCCTGGTCTTGAGAGTTTTTAAAAAAACCCTTAAATTAAAATTATCACATATTTGTTTTCTAGAACTTCAAGATAATTCAAATATTTTACATCCCTTATAAGCATGGAAGGAATGGAAGATGGTAGAGGAATTCTTCCTCGACCGAGGTGGTACCACCCCACACATCCTTTTAAAGTGCTGGTGAAATCCCTACGGATGTTTCCAGCTCTGGATGTGCGAGTTGATTCCCCAGTACACCCACGGTACATAGTACTTAGACTTCGGTCTTCGTGGGCTGTCAGAAGATAAAAAAAAGCAACAATTATTCAGTCATCCGCTGACAAGTGCAGTCGTAATGTCAAAGGCAATACCACCTGGATCAAATATTTGCTGACATAGGTTACGTTTTAAATTCTATTAAACAATACTTTACATTTTAATGTGAATTTCTTTCATTTGGTGTAAGTATTTGATTAATATAAAAATATTAATAATTAATATAATAATTTAATAATATAATAATTTAATAAATACTTTATAGATATATTAGTTATTAAATTTTGTTTGGGTTTGGTGATATTATGATATATTTTCGGATATAATGTTGCGCTTATTTCCTAATGCGGCCCTGTCTGTTGTTTACATCTTGCGTGACACGCGCATCTTTGTCAAATGAACCTAAAATTAGATTATCCAAAGCCCCAATTGAATGATTAATTTCGTAACGGGGCCATTATACATTCTAAACTTATATATAGATATAATTTATTTTAATTAATGAGTATTGACCCTTAAGTCAATATGTAGTGTAGACAACAGTCATGCTCAAACTGTTACATACACCGAGATGCCACGTATTTTTCTTTAATAATAAGACTGACAATTTCCTTCAAAAAATATTAAATGAAATAAACTAAAAATGATGCATTTGGCAATTTTGAACCACTGCCGTGCAAAGGCAAAATGATGTACTTGCAAAATGTACTTTTTGAGATAATTTGAATATAAGCTTATTTCCTTTCCATATCCTCATGTTTAGTTCTATCGACTTGAAATTTGGTAGAGATTTTTAAATGATCGTTCGTTTTAAGGAATGTTAATCATATCTGTTTTTATCATGATACATTTGTTTACATGTCATACATTATTTTTATTATTTTTTTTTATTTTTGTTTCAAAACAGTGACAAAATAATGTATGAAACATTACATACTTTTGCCAAAGCTTAAAGCGGCAAATTCAACAGAAGTTTTGTTTAAAATGATTTAACATTATTAACTTTTTTATACATTAATTTTTATTATCTATTTTATTTAAAAGAAGTTACAAATGTAGTATATGATTTTAAATAAAAGACGAAAAACTAAAATCTTAAAATAAATATAATAATGGAAATATTTAATTTTATTCCAGCATTACAATTTTAATTATTCAAACATATATCAGTTATTTGGTAACTTACAGAATATGCTTACTTAATAATAATTTCTTAATAACTACACTTCTTGTTCTTTCTTCTATAATAAAAAGTATGCAATGAAATAGTTTAAAGTTATATTTTTTAATCAGAAAATCACTTAACTAAAATATTCATTATTTGCCTCTAATGTATCATCCATTTCCATCACATTAAACATTCTTTTCACTCTCGAATTCATTTTTCTATACACGAACCGACCTTCTCTCTTTAACGGAATTTATACACAAAGTCAGGTTATGCAAAGGCAAAATGCATATGCGTATTACCACTATTGTTAGCATCCAACCTACCCGTTGTTAAAATTTTTAAAATGAAGCAAAGATAAAATATTCTTTTCTTTGGTTTTGTACCACGTGATGTACCAGCACTTGACGGAACTGTCACTATCAGTTCTCACAGCAGTCTAAAATGTGAGCTTGTCGGTTTCCTTTTCGTCTTTTTACCTTTCAAAAGTAAAGATAAATGTGTTTTTATTTGTTAAAAGTGGACTAAAAGTTAATTATTATCCTATTGACCATAGTGACATAGCTAATGTACCGATAATGCCAGTTTTAAGCAGCAAGAAGTGAAAAAAACTACTTGTAGTTTTAGTGACGGATAGTATTCACAAGAATGTAAACTGAAGAGTGAATATCATTTTTAATTTGAGATTTTGGGGCAAAACGGGTAAGAACATTATGTAAATAAAGCGAGGCATCATTTGGAAAACTAAAAAAACACATTATTTAAGCTTGAATTAAAACTCAAAATACGTAAGTAGGTATAATTTATTGTAATTATTACTTTTTATATAATACATTATAATTAAAATAAAAATCTTCAATAATTAATTACCTGCCTATGCAAAATCACTTTGTCATTCTCAACTGACCGTCGGCATGCGAAAAATTATCTCATTTTCTATCTAAAATATTATTCTCTATTGCATATTATGCTTAAAACTAAGGCTGCTGACAAAAAGGAGTGATTTCGCAGTGGCCTTTTTACTAATTTTTTTTTCTCTTAGCCGAGGAAAAGGTTTAAATTTTCGTTACCTGTGTCTTAAATTACGCTTAAAACAGAAAATTATCCCTAAAGATTTATATGTATGGCAATTTTTTATTTGTGCCCATTTTAAATTAAAAAAAAAAGCAAGCATTAAATTTCAGAAATACCTTTAAATTTATAGGAGAGGCCAATTTGTTAGCTTCTTTTTAACTGAAAAAGTAGATAGAACCCAACCTCTTATACTCGTATCACTCGACTCTCTAAAGGGGTTTAATAAAATTTGCTTTCATTGCCAATAATGTTCTCCACTAAGGTAATTATAAATTTAACGTGTGGTTTCCGTGGTAATGCGGCAGTCACTCTCGTCTTTTCAGACCGGTAATGTTAGTGTTTTGGCTTAAACGTCCAACACCCGCGTTCTGGTTACGGGAATTTGGGCCATCTTAATTTGCTCAAAGATATTGGTCTTATAATTTGACATTAATTATTTGCCTTCCTGAAATGTTCGATGGTGAAAAGAAATAGTGGGAAATAATAACTCAACTACATCTTCTGCTGCCTAATCTTCTATCAAAAATAAAGCTGCTTATTTAGCTTTGATCTTTCGTTCCTTAAAAAAAATATTACTGTCGGTCGCCAGTTTAAGCAGCCATAACGAAAACGCTCAGTCGTAACTGCCAGCGATTGATGCGTTGCGATGGTAACACAAGACGCGACCAGCAGGCCTACCGAAAACCCACCTTAAAGGACGTGTGGTATGCGTGTACAACATCTAAAGTTAAAACGCCGAACAGAAGGAGCAAGAAAACCCATATATCGACGCATATCAGGGAACGTTTTCTAGGAGGTTATAAATTAAAAACGTTGGCATCAGGTGCGTAAAGTGTGTCAGCGCATGTGGTTTGCACTTGGTCACTCCATCTGTTCGTCCATGCGTCTATTTAGGTCACGGTACGACTGTGAATGGTGAATCGACTGGTCGGCATTTCTTGCTTTATGCGTCGTACCTATCGAACTTGGTGATGACCGGTGCATACGATAAGTATAAGTCATCGCTGTTATATGACCCTTAACAGAAAGGATATCAAACCCGTCCGTTACCGTCCATGGGACGTCTACCTTTATTCCGCCTTCTTGCGACGTCATCGAGGACTCCATAATGTTCCATTTGGTAGGTTTTCCACTGGCGTTAGCATACATAAAGTGTTCTGTGGGTTAAAATTAAAAAGAAATTTTTGGGTATCCTAGTTTTTTCCTAATTTTGGTTGACTTATTGGACGAATGCTCAAACATCCATCCATTCACTGTAAATTTAAAAAGTAGGTATCTATTTTCTATACCGTAAATTACCAAGATAATTATTTACTACTTTGGTATGATATACCTGGGGCGTTATTAGCCACGTACAGACTGTAAGCTAATAGGTTGCGCTGGATAGGTAAAACTAAAATTCGGACTTCTATCGGAAAGGAACTTTTTTCCATGTAGCTTTAAGTATAGATTTTTTAGGATTAGATCTCCAAATTTATTTACATCTTTTATCTTTAAAATTTCGATTTACAATATGCAAACGTTGGCACTTTACAATCAATATTTAAAACACTCCATATACTTTTTAGGTCATAAACTTCAAACACCGCTTTCTGGCTGAAACCAATTTTCATCTTGATTTAATTCACATTTTCCTGTAAAATCTGGTGTCATAATATTTTACTGAGAAAAAAAAACCGTTTAGTTAAGTTACGTTCGCTCTATAAAACCTCACGTCTTAAATTTGTCACTTAAAATATATGACGGGAAAATTTTACAGTATTTTTTATATTTTACTGGAAGATCTTTTAAAATCGTATATTTATACGAGCGAGTTGTACCAAGTCCCCATTATTATTGAATGCGAAAAATATGTGCGTTGCAATAATATTAATCTCTAGTTTGTTACCCAGAAAATTGAAAACACTCACTTAAAAGTGCGCCCAGACATGCAACAGAACGTCGTAACAAAATGTTATGACGCGACGATGTTGCAGTATGAGGAATTGTGCAACAAACGGCGCGTATCAATGCCGGGAACATTTTGCCGTTCCGATTTTTGCAGCAGTCGAGTTGGAAGTGATCGATGATTTACTAAAAATGAGTCTAGTCATGCAACAAAAGATCGTAACGCATGACCGCTGCGAAACAAATTGTTGTTACGCAACGATGTTGCACTATGAGGAATGGTGCAACAACGACGTGTATCCATGCCGGCAACATTTTGCTGTTCCGAATTTTGTTTCATCGAGCAGTCGAGTTGGAAGTTGCTGCAGCACCGTACATAGTGATAAATTTTTTAATAAAACTGAGTCCAGACATGCAACAGAAGATCGTAACGCAACACTGCTGCGTAACAAATTGTTGTTACGCGACGATGTAGCAGTATGAGGAATGTTGCAACAACGGCGCATATCAATGCCGAGAACATTTTGCCGCTCCGAGTTTTGTTTCATCGAGCAGTCGAGTTGGAATTTCCTTCAGCAGCATGTATAGTGATCGACGATTTACTGGAAGTGCGCTCAGACATGCAACAGAAGATCGTAACGCAACACCGCCACGTAACAAATTGTTATTACGCGACGATGTTGCAGTATGAGCAATGGTGTAACAACGGCGCTTATCAGTGCCGAGAACATTGTGGTGTTCCGAGTTTTGTTTCATCGAGCAGTCGCGTTTAAAGTTGCTTCAGCAACATGCATAGTCATCGATTATTAACTAAAAGCGCGCCCAGGTATGCAACAGCAGATCGTAACGCAACACCGCCCCGTAACAAATTGTTGTTACGCGACGTTGTTGCAGTATAATGAATAGTGCAAAAAAAAATAGAACCAGAGGTGTAATTAGACATCGAAACATTTCATTAATACGGCGCTAGACAACCGAGAATAGATGGAACGCAGCGATGTTGCGGTATTATGATATAACGCTATTGCAGTGTGCCGTCCATTCTAAGCGCGACGCGACGGCGTTACGCGACAGAGTTGCATTACGATGTTCCTTTGCATGTCTGGACGTACTTTAAAGGTACGTCCACACATGCAACAGAATATCGTAGCGCAAATTCATCTCGTAACAATTTGCTGTTCGCCACGGTGTTCGACACGTGCATCCACACATGCAACAGAACATCGTAACGCAACATCGATTCATACACTGGCGCTAGCGCGAAGCATTCTGCCGTTCCATTTTTTTTATTCAGTTCAGGTTACGTGAAGTGTCGAGATGGAAGTTACAACAGCCCAACGAGCTGCAGCAACCTACATAGTAATAGGTTATTTATTCAGAGGAAGGAATCAGAAGAATGCGACGCACTTTGTTAAAAAAATGTAAAGTTAAAAACTGTCAAAGATATTATGATCAGTATCTTTGACTAAGTACTTACCGCTTGAAAATGAAATGAAGAAAAAATATAATTAATACATTACGGAAGCCAGAGGAAATAGAAACAACAGGGTGTTTTACGCGAAGCAAGCTGTACTAGTGCGCGTGCAAGATAGATTTTGATATTCTAAATATTCTTGGCAATGGTTTTTCAGAAGGATGTATTAACGGAAAAATCATTTTGATGCAATGGATAACAATTATTTATCTTATTTTAGACGATGTCGGTTATACAAACGAACTATTCTAAAAATTTTCGAAGACATAGAACATAATTAGAGTTTAACAGTGATTGGTTTGAGTGACTATATAGGAATAACATGCATATTTTTAAGGCATGTGTCTGTTTGTTTTAAAAATAATATCATTTCTCTTATAAACCAACTTTTAAGGAATCTTTACTTTCATGCCATTTAATTTCCATTGTTGATTTTATCCCGGCATCTATATTTCTTATTATTGTCTCTAAAATTTAAAGAAAAAAAGAGAATTAATTCTATGTGATTAAGTTTTGTGGAGTTGAACTAAGTTGGTCAGCATCCACTGGGGTGCATATTAAGCAAGCTTAAATTAAGTTGACTTTTTGAAAAAAAAAGAATGCTGCCATTTATTTTGTTATTACGCTATGCAACCCTATATAATATAAAGTGCATCCCTTTAATCTTTACCGAAAACGTGATCTCGCGACTCTGCAAAGTTAACGAGTACACACCCTATCATATTAAAATATGCAGCGTGCTTTGGCTGGATGTTTTGCATAGCTTTGTCGTAGGTCTGCAAGTGCTGATTACGGCTCATCTAAAATTACGACATTATTTTTATACCCGAGAGTATTTTATAGCTATTACTAGCGTAAATATGGCAATTTAAATCGTGCTTACTTCCATATTCCATTCCACATAAGTGGTTATGTGATTACTTGAGACCAGGGAATAATATATAAAAATTGATGTATTTTTACCGTTTTAAATTATTAATTGTTTTTGAAAAAGGAAATTAAATTACAGGATGAACAATTTTACACCCAGGACTTTCTAAAAGGAAGTTTAATGAAATTTTCTAAAACAGTAAAATTCTCGATAATTTCTAAACCCACTATAAAAATAAATTACTTCCCGTTGATACATGAATAGGACATATTACCTGAAGGCCCTATTGGAACTTACCAAGTCTGGCTAAATTGTATATTTGGATGCCAGGAATCTATGTCCCGTTACTTTTGGACTATCGTGTATAAGAGCTACTAACTAAGAAATAGGTTAAGTAAGTTTCTACATTTATTGTGGGACTCAAATACGTATTTGTAATTAGCTGCCTGATAAATGGGTTGCCTTATACCGGTTTCAATAAGGAATAAACAAAATTTAGTACCTCTTGTCTGTGCAGAAAGCTTTAAAATATACTTTAAGTTGATAAACCGGAAAATGCATGTAATAATATTTGAACCAGAAAAATAACTGGAAAATAAGATATGTATTCCAGACTGAAAAGTTATTATCCCGTATTGCTGAGGATATAAATCTTTCCGTCCTGTTTCATTCTTGTGACAGTTGACGTTTTCTGGAGGCGCCGTAGTGGATTCGGAGGGTGCGTGACCTGACTGATGATTTGCATTTTCAAAACAAATGAAAAATATTTGTGCCAAGTCATGCCGAAAGACATATTTCGCCTATATTTTGTTGGGTGAATTTTAAGTGTGTTTTCCGATAATCAGAATTTCGTATATATTACGTTATAAAAGAGATACAGGAAAAAAGACAATAACCGACTTGTGATATTTTAACAAAGTTTTTTTTTGGTTGGAAATTCAAAGTACATATTAATATTAATAATCATAAATTGTCCTCGACGTTTAAACAAAAGAATTTCATATCATTTTCCTTTTGGCTTTAGGTAAAAGTTTTTTGATATGTGCGTTCCAATAATAAAGTAATTAGCTTTAAGTAAAGATCATATTTTAAATTCTAAAGTTAGATTAAGTATCCTTGCAACAGCCGTAGAATCTGGGGTTCCTTAAAAGAAAGAAGTTCAATTAACTAACAATGATTTGAATGAATTTTTAGAATATTGCGCATATATGATTTATTTTGCTGTGATTGAATATGTCCTAAAATTAAATAATAAAATAACAAAAATACGGGAATTACTTTAAATCTTCTCGAATTTTGATTTACAGATAGGAAGCTATGACTAAAATCTGGACATAACTTTTAATTCTTAACAAATTTTCTCGATATCATTTTGCCATATTTTTTGATATAAGGTTACTTTACTCTTGAATGGCGTTCATATTTTCCTTCTAGAGTTTAAGCGACTCCAAGTGCAGCAAATATGTTTTTTAGGCATGGTGGTATTTATATTTAGGTGTGTTACTAATAAAAAAAAACACACCTAGTGAACCACACGGTATATCTGCTGTAATAGCCAAATAAAAGATTTTAAAAAAAAGAATACGATTTATTATCCACAATAATATTTTTTTTTGCATTTCCTTACTCTATCTTTTATATAAGCGTATTATGACAGCGTGAATGACAAATTCTGTAAAAATATGGACGACATTATTACACGTATCAACAAGATATACGGTTTGTAAACGCCAATAATGTACAACAAAATAGGTCATAGGTATTGCCGGATAATATATTTTTATACTGAGATGTATATTTCCTTCTTTTAACCTATTTGCAGCTCCGGAAGATATTGCATGCATTTCCAGCTTTTATCAAATCTGTATACTGTTTAAGCTGTAGTAAAATATTCTTTTAGAATGTCATATGTATAAGTTTGGTATTGGCGGTATGTTTTATATTTGTAATGGGTGCAAAAGTTAAATTGAGGCTTTAAACATTTTTTCTTAGTTATGTTTTATATGAAATGTGCTTCCTGGGTGTTCTAAAAGATTAGATTAAGAGTATTCTAAAAGAAAGACTTATTTAGACGCCACAAGAAAAACAAGAAGGAATAACAAGGAGATACAAATTATGTCACAGACTCAGTATTTGTTTTAATAATTAGTTTATTCACGAACGCCAGTTTTTACTTGATAATTTACCTTGATTAAGAAGCTGAACTTCACTCTTACACTGGGTGGGCTCGCATTGGCCTGTGTTCCAGGTTACTCCCTGTCCATCTTGATTGCCTTTTATCTTGTCCAAATCAGCTTGACATCAGCTTGTCCATCTTTCATAGCTGGTAGTTTGGTTTAACGTTCTCTTTGTTTGAGCCCTGAAGTTCGTTTTCTGCGCATTGCTTAAAGTTCCCGCTGTATACAGACAGTCCCTCTTAGTTTAGTTGCGTTAACATGCTTTTAGAGAATAAATAGTTAGGGGATACATACATATTTTCTCACGTTTGTCAGCTGTCGACATTTTCTTGCAACATTGGAACGCCCTTAATTTGTTTGGCTTTTCATCGCATTGCCTTCACTGTCCGGGTCTGTATTATTCTGTATTTCTGTATTCACGCGGCATTGATTTTTACATATTTCGTTTGAAATTCTAGAATTGGGTTTGGTTATGTCATGTAAATTTTGTGGGGTTAGGTGGACTAACCGCTGTCAGTGTCAAGGTTTTCCAGTGTTGCCAAACCGGAGGGTTTAAAATTTGTCCTGCATCTGGGCATTTTCCCGTGGCCCGCGCAGTTATTTGGTGCTTTGTCATTGAAGCCACAAGTTTGTAGCGGAAGACTGGTTGGAGTTGTCAGTGCAGGACGGAAATTCTTCGAACCCATTTTGGATACCATGTCATGTGTCGGTGGTGGGATGAAGTGTCATATCATTCTTCCGGCACGAGGCATAAGCCGGCATTTTCCACGCTGACTTTGGTCGAAGTTGTCTTGCCGTGTTGGAGTTAAAGCTTCAGTTTTCGAAGCTCAAGAATTTTTGGATTTTTGGGACCGCAGTTAAATCCTTTTTGTTGGATTTGTGCCTGCTAGAGCAGGGTTTTTGTGCAACTTCGATCGTTAGCATCAAGCCAGGTTGAGTTTTTGATACGTTTTTTGTCTACACGTCGATACCACGTGCATGGTGAAATTTTTTCAAGTACTTTTATCAGCCATCAACATCGGCCTGAGATCTGGGAAGCCGCTGGTAGCTGCTTCTTTCTGGTGATTTGTCTGTGGAATTTTGTATATCGAGACCTCTGATAGTCACATTGAAGGTCTTGTGTAGCCCCGTGCTTTTCGGATACATATTAATCGCCCATTTTGTGCTCATAAATTATAAGTAAAAACTAAACGGGCATTCGCGAATAAAACTAGTCAGTAAAGCAATCCCTGACACTATGGCCGAAATTAACCTGTCACAACTGACTCTTAAATAGCTTCTGCTTTTTATTATTAAAAGTAGGAGTGAGGTTCTCTGGTCTAACATATGAAAATTCATAAAATAAACGTGAGGTGATAAGTTAGTGCCCGGAAATAGATCTCTCTTGCATTTTCTATATCCTCTATATCCGCTTTAAGTTTACTAATTTTATTGTTTTTTGAAGTAAGGTGGGAAATATGAGGAAAAAAGACTTATGTGGGACTTATTAGCACATATCATTATCTTAAACAAATACCTTTAAGCTGTTACTCCTTTCATTTCTGCAGAGGTAGGTAAAGTCAGGGTTTGTAGAAAAATAAGTGGGCATCATAAATGAACCAACTGTGGGGAAGAAGGAAACAAAATATGTTTGTTAGCCTGCAAATTATCTGATTGTCCTTCTGGTCATTGTTAAATAGTCTTTTTAATCAAATGTAATGATTCTCGTCTACGAAATCTTCTAATTCTTGGGAAATAAGAAAACAAATTGACACTGGAATTTACAGTACACCAACCATAATAGCACTTTTATTTGCATATCATGTGACGTCACAACAAACGTTTTGCAAGTTTCGAATTTAATAAAAAAACAAAAGAAATGGTTAAAAACAACCGCCATAAATATTTATATTTTTTTATATATTTCATATTTTTGCGGATGTTTGTTTGAAAAGAGTTGCATTTGGCTATTACAGTAAAACATATGTATAATAAAAGAAACAATTTTAACATACGTACTATTCATATTGATAGAGCTAAATCTGCCCTTATAACAATGTAGTAGCACAATGAAATCAATTTATTAAATAAATATTAAAAATCGACAAAATATTTCTGTTTTAATAAGAAAGAATTCCCTATCCAAGAAACAGTATTTAGAAAATCAATTGATTCAATTTAAGATATGTAAAGTTAAGTAATAAAAATAATAACTTACAGGAAAATTATAGGAACTTAACGACCTTGGTTTTGTCCTTATATTTTCCTTTTAATAGACAGATATTTGCGGTAATAGCCAAAAATTTAATTCATGCAGAAAATACCTACCATACGGTACAGTTAACATGGGATAAAATTCCATAAGGTCAAACTATGAACCTTGCTAGTTCCAATTTAATGATGTATTTTAACATTAAGTTCGGCCAGCATTTTATTTAGACAGAGATTTAGAGGAAAATAAGTAGTTAGCTAACTATACTCTATTCACATTTCAAGTACGCCCGATATAAATAACCTGCTAGCCTCGTAACAGGTAATCTAGCCTCGGGTTTGGCAATTTACGCAACGGTATTGGTCGACAGACCATCACCTGCCGCAGCATCCACGTGCTTTTGTTGACACTGTCGGCATTTGAAACATGAATAGACTTTTTTTTAGGTATACAAGAATTAAATTGACAGGACGTTTGTTCATGGGATTAAAATAGGCCCAATAAATATTTTCGCGGGTGGGCAGAGCTAAAAAACCAGCCAATGACTATGAATAATTGTGAAGTAATTCAGAGATTAGAGTTTTGTAATCCTGCTAGTGCAGAGATAGAATATCAGGCACACAGAGGTCGTGGGTTCAAGACTCACCGAATTCCGATTTTTTAAAACTTTTTCCGGTTATAAACTCTCATAAAATTGGATATTTAGTGAAACTAACATTTTGGTTAGGTGACTAGTTTTGCTTAACCCTTAAATGCCCGAGCGGGATCCTTTGACGACCCCAGCGGTACAATACTGCAAATATCTGTATGTTTGTTAGTATGTTTAGGTCAAATATTGCAATCAAAATTTCGACTAGTTCTAATTAAGCTAGAGCTTTGAAATTTTGTACACGTGTATAAGTCCGGCGACAATGGAATATAGTATATTTAATATTGTTCTAAATTTAGTATGGCGGCCCCCACAAGATGGCGGATTACCTTTTTTTTTCACAGCCCCCTTAACATGAGTATCAAATGAAAAGGTTTGACGAGTAGAATATGATAAGCTATGTGAGGTCATTCTAAAGTCACTATGGCGGACGTTACAAGATGGCGGATTACCTTTTTATTCACAATCTCCCTGATATGGGCATCAAATGTTTGACGAGTAAAATACGATAATCTATCTGACATCGTTCTGAATTTCTGAACCAAATATGGTGGACGCCACAAGACGGCAGATTACCATTTTCTTAACAATCCCCTTGATATGAGCATTAAATGAAAGGGTTTGGCGAGTAGAATAGGATAACAGGTAAAATTTCTTGTAATAGTAATGCGTTATCAGTAATGCATAGGTTAAGACGTAAGTAAACAAAACAAACTTTTATTATATAACATAAATAACATCCTTATTGTCATGAATCGCATGGCGCACATCTCGTACAATCGCCATGCGGGGTTATAAAATGTTAGTGCTAGAAGGGGCGAATCTTTGTGATGAGACATAATTAAATAAAAATAGGCTGGTTAAATTTTGTCCATTTTGGCAATGCTGCTGTTAAGTATTCATTTAATACACCCCACTAATTGCAGCGACTATGAGGTATTGTTAGAGGCAAGACAGATGTATAAGGATATCTGGTCTTACATAATCTAAAGTCAAACCCGAATGGCATATTTTGAGAGGTTGTACTAGGCCTATTGCGTGGTGGTTTTTTATTGCCATCCACGAAGTGCCGACTGAATAAATAAAAGTTGGATAACGAGATGAGTACTGGGATATAACCCGCAAACCTTCCGCAGAGTAGCCTAACACGACACCAACCACTACCACCACTATTCTGCCGTCATAACGAAGAGGGCAGTAAGTATATATATATATATATATATATATATATATATATATATATATATATATATATATATATATATATATATATAATATATATATATACTACATAGCAGTCTGTCATCTCGTGCCGCATGGCCAAAATGAATTTCAAAAAACTGAGAAAGAAATGATTTTTAATTTAAAAAAAAAATTAATTAATGACTTCATGTAATTTTAATCTGTGTGCTATTGTGTAATAAATGTAAATTTAAAATAATTAAGTAATTCATGACACTTGGTTTTCGATCTCACTCTGGAGGACTTCACTGATTCCCTAGATAATACTTTAACACCGTTAATGAACATCCTCAATTAAGTTTCTCCCTGAAGGTGAAAATAAATATTTTCGAAAGCTTGGAACAACTTTAAAGAGTATTCTTTCATTTGCTGCGCAACCCAATATTTCAAGTTTACTTCCTAACTAGTCAGCAACGACTACCCTCTATATATATATATATATATATATATATATATATATATATATATATATATATATATATATATATATATATATATATATATATATATATAATAAGAGACTTACTACCCTCTTCGTTATGACGGCAGTATTCTTTCCCATATCTACAATAAAGTTGTACTTGTGGCAAATACGCCACAAGTGTGGTACACCTATGTGCAGAAATAAAAAAAAATTGTTATCGAAAGTACTATTTTTTACACTTATATAATTAAACCTATTGACAATCATAATAATAATTACATATTTATATAGACCTTCATTTACAATTAACACTCTATTTACTTTTCTCAGAAATTTTTTAGTTTAAATACCAGTTTGCTTGCTCAATGAAATTGTATTTTGGCATTTGCAGATTCATTTCATATGAGTAAATAATATTTGTAAATATCATTGAATCGCTTTACAAATAAAAATCGACACATGTGCAAAATTGGAAACATTATTTAAACAGTTCGTATAAATACATTGTTTTTTAGATACTTTATATATCTATAATGAAAGCTGTAATTATGCTGCACAAATAGGCATTAAAGTTTATAGATTTTATTATTTCATTTTTATGTACAAAATTAAAATATAAATGTTTTCATGACAGAATTTTGGTCAAATGAAAACGTATTAAAATTATAAGATATTAAAAAAAATTACAATTTTAAAAATAGAGGACTTACACTGCAACTACAATGAAAAAACAGAGAGAATAAGATGTAAGATAAATAAAATTTTAGAGATTGGTGTCTGCAACAAATCCTATGTAAATGAAGATTCCAAGAATTAAAACTGTGGAGATAGAATTCCAAAATAGTAAAATATTAAATCGAAATAAAATTAAGTTATGCAAATACACATAAATAGTCATGATTCCTTTCCTTTAATGGATAGAAAATTTTAAAAAATAGACGAAGGTGTTCTTTCTATTCACCACTCTACTCCATTTGCAAAGATATCAAATATCTTCCAACATGTTTTAAGTATAAGTTCGGTAGTAATTCCCAATCTGTGCCTGGCAACGCTCTAGACTCTAGACTACTCTAGAGTAGTACCGGTGTACCTACCTTCTCAACTGACATCGTGTTCTCTTCTATTAATGAATTTAAATTTGTCTTTTTTCTAAGTTAATAATAATAATAAAGATGTTTATTTATGCTAATAAATCTATTAAAAATATAAATATAAAATTGATAAAAGTAAAAAAGGAAATAAAAAAAAACAGTATTAGTTGGCATAAATAGGTAGGATTTTGATTTATAAAAAATCATTCTTCCAGTCCTACCCCTACCAACTAATTTTTAATATTGTTATTGAAAGTTATATAGCTTTAGACTAAAGGGAATATTATCATAAATTACAGAAGAGGTGTATTTAAGCGAAGACTTATCTTTTTCAGTATGATGTTAAGCTATTTCTATTGCGTTCTGATTTCAAGTATTAACATTATGAATATTATTAAAAAAAAAGAATTTTCATTGTGTTGCATAGAAATCCTCAGAGGATGATGGAAGTTGATATTTTTGTTTGTTTTATAGAAGAAATTGTTAGAAAAAATTTCGGAAAGAAATTCTATTTCATTAAATGCTTTGTTAGGATGATACTGATGAGGTCCCTGAAATCTCTGTACAACCTTTTTATGAAAAATTTAATTACCTTTAATTTCGTACATAACTAGTTTTAAAGTAAAGTAAAATAAATCTGAGCAAATCGACTACATTCCAGAAGTAAACTGAGAGATTTGTTGGTAATATACCAAGGAACCAAATATAAAATCCCATCGTCACGGAATAATTGTATCTGAAGACCAACTTTGCGCTTGGCGTATTAAGGCGATGGGTAGTAAAACTACACAAATAATAATTAGCTAAAAAATCTAAACAAAGCTTGGGATTTATAAATTATAAACGATACAATAAAGTAAATAAATTCCAAAGTTACCTTTTTATACCAAAAAACTCATTTGGTTGTTATCACATTTGAACTATGTACCTCGTGGACAGCGATTTCTATAAACCAATTTGCAAGCAAACAAACTATATGCAGATAACATATAAACTTGGACATTGTAACATATAAACCACAAATTCCAGCTGTATTTATATTTCAACAATAAAAGCCGAAAATGTTCATTTTTATAGAATAACAAAACAACACGAAAACCTCAATAAATTTTACTTTATTTACCGATTTTGTGAGAATCCAAAAAAGCAGTACTGCGCGGGATTATTAGTTTCACATGCAAAACGAATGTTATCTGTGTTTTAGGCTCTATTTAATTTTAATTTTAGGGACTTTTACCACCAATCAGCGTGCGTCGTATTAAGATTTGGTTATAACCATGTTCCTCAGCGCAGCCTGTAATAATCGGCTGTGGAGGTATATTAATCGGCACATTAACGTAAAAAGTAAATCGAAGACAAATTCCGCAAAAGGTATCTGGTCACGTTTTTATATTTGTGGGTTTGCTTGGGTTTTGGGGCCGAAACACCACTGCGAGTAGACCAAAAGTGGCCAGCCTTACTTAATATATTCCAAAGAAGTGTAAAAGTTTTATTTTATTCATATGTGCATTGTTTATTTTTTATTATTTTCACACTTTTTGTAGCGAACACAAACATCGTCAAAATTACTCACTTTCGTCGCAACAACCCTTTTGACTTATAAGAATACGGGATTTATCTAATCTTAGGATGGATTTTGGGCTCGTATTAGTAGAAGATAGCAATCCGAGAATTTTTCCAGCACTTTGTGCTTCAATTTAAAGTTCGCAGGATTTGATACAATCTGTCTAGACTGATAAGAGTTAATTATCTGCGCTTAGCATCTTCTTACGCGATCTCATGTTTCTCTAATAGGTTTTGTTCGGCTATTGTGTTTACGACGGGTGGGCTCAGAGACATTGTGTTTCGTTACACCCCGTCGCGATGTTGATGATATAATGTTGCCACTATGAAGTATAATTAAAATAATCCTTATTTTCACGTTTACCTCTTTCACCAAGTTTAGAAAATTGATTTAATTAAAAATAAACAAATCATTAAACAATATGAAGCCAATTTACCAAAGTTAAAATATTATTAATAAGAATTTTTTAGATCAGCTTTTAGAGAATCATAAATCTCACGGTCCGCAGTTTTCATTAGAATTTTTTTTAAAATAAATCATTGCAAATGCATATATGTTTAATGTATAAAAAAGTGATAGTCCAAATTGGAACCAATTATTTTTTATGACAAATTTTTAAATAACACCAATTTAGCTGTAACACTGACGATTAAAAATGAAAACATACATGACGAAACAGACTTTTTAATCCTTATCTACTGATATGGGTCAAACTGACCCGCGCTAAAATTCATACGCAAATACATGTATAACGCAGTATTTCCAACCTAGGGATTTTGTCCCTAGTTCTAGGGATTTTCGTTAATCCTAGGAATATCGGGATATTTTTATATTTTTTCAGAGAATTAAAACGCTCCCGTACTTCACTTCAAAACTCGAAATGTCACCAATCATAGGTAAAAACAAAGATTTTTATCTACTCCTATTAAATTATATCTTAATTATTGAACTACTTTTGAACAATTAATAGTATCTATAAACAAACAGCATGAGTTATAATAACTCACTGCTATAACTCACTATAATAAATCGGAAAAGATTTACGAACCGAATATCAAGGTGGCTCTGTACAAGCCGATTGGCCGAAAGGAAACAGTCCATTATTGTTATTGAGGGAAGTAATGTCACTCGAATAATTTTGACGTTTTAAAATTAAGTTAATACCTAATTATTGTATACTTGTATCTTAGTATTTATTGTTATAGTCGTAGATAAAGTATAGTATTCAACTTGCGGTAATGGTCATAACTCACTTGATGAATTACAGCACTCGCCTGCGGCTCGTGCAGCAAACTTCATCTGCGTGAGTTATGACCTACATTACCGCTCGTTAAATAATATACTATTATCCTGCCTGCCCGCTCCTAATTGTTGCAGAAATTTTGAAATCACTAATGACCACTTTAAACTTATGAAAAAGGAAAATTTGTATAAAAACAGATATTACGTACCTAAGTCATAAGCTGTTTTTTTCCTATATAATTTATTAGTGATTTATTATTATTATTATTAAGTATTTGATGAGTCCTATTATTTAACAGAGATATAGGTATAGAAGATACAGGGCAGTCTTAGGCCATGCAGTGGCCCTTGTGCACACAGAGTTTGGGGGCCCTTTTAGAAAACCATGGGCATGAGTTTCGGCATTTCGGGGCTCCCATCAGACCGGGGGCCCTGGGCTCGTGCCCCACGTGCCCTTAGGGTAAAGACGTCATTGATAAGGTACTCATAATAAGATTTGTGTTTTATATATTATGTTTTTACATAGTACGTTATTCCTATATTATTTTAGTTCTTAGGATATATTGTACCTACCTAGCTAGGGATATCTGCTTAGTTTCATTTTTTTTTTTTTTGAAAAATATATATTTTTTGAAGTGTTATCGTGTTTTATGCAATTTTTAAAAACTAGGGACTTCTAGGGATTTTTGAAGAGGTCATATAGGGACTTTTTTTACTCTGTGTTAGCATCACTGGTATAACGTACGAACTCAAGTACGGAGACTCGTCACTGCCCGCGCCTTCCAATAGCGGCAAATTAGTGTACCTTTAACAGTGTAGTGTATAGTCAAAGTTGACAGAAATTCTGTAAACTTCGGTATACAGGGTAACTTCTATAATCCGGACATCAAGTAATCCGAACACCAATTCGTAAAAGTCATAATCCGGTCGCATCTCTTTAATCAGGAGAGTCGCGTGCCTTCGTGATATTTTCGCGCCTAAATTTCAAAAGACATGGTTGCAGCAAAGAAGATAAAACTATTTTCTTTCCTGTACAGTCGGTCAGGCCTCAGGGTGACTTGATATTAGCTGGTTGCCATTTTGCATAGTACACGCATCCTTATTTTATTTCTAGGCGAACTGATATTTCTGTTTACATTTGTTTTTTCAACATGTTAAGAAGGAAACATATATAAAACAGTAAATTTGCAATAAACAAGCGAAGTAAAACTTGTTTCAAGCTCCCTTGTTGCACGCATATAAGTGCAGAAAGCAGTTACTTCTCGCACGCTCTGATAGAAATTTTTTCCCATATATGCGGCCAAATTTTTGCCAGGCCAGTGTAGGTACAATAATACATTAATTACTTAATTTTTACATTAGTTAACTCATCCTGATTAAGAGATTTCAATTATTAAAATTAAATGCGTTTTCATTCAGTATGAAAAATTGTAGACGTCTCTTAAATTTACGTCAGAATTGAACGTTCCCACCAGTCATCACGACAATAAAGACCCACCATCCTGACGAACAAGGGAAAGCATAGAACAGAGAGATATGGCTACAACTAGCGTAGAACCAAATACATAGAGTTTTATTCCCTGCAATTTTAACTGAAATATTCGCTATGCAACTTATGTTCGTACAAAATTTATTTGCTACGAAAAATATCCTCTCTAATCCTGTTCTTAGATTTATTTTAACACCAACCATTGTAGTTTGGTTGTTCTAAAGCAAGAAAAACTTTCTGTTCCTTGAAAACGTAATTCACTGTAGTAAGCCAAGAAAACTGTATGCATAGAAAGGCAAGATATATAGGAAAACCTAACAAAGCCAAAGTGGTTAAATCCTTCATTAGTCATAAAGTCACGAACACGGCAAGTTTTAACTCTAAGAGGATGAATTGCCAGGCTCAGCCGGAGAATTTAAAGATATATCTGCCGCATTTTGTTTAATTTTGCTGAACTGAGAAAGCGGTATTACTTTTTAGCTTAAAAATAAACAATCTTGTTAGATAAATAGGTATATGGACCGGGCCTTTTCTTGTATTTAGCCTAAAGAATTTATTTGAAGGTACAGGCAAAGACATTTTGTGTAAAAGGACCATTTTATCCAAACTGCAAAAATACAAAAAAAAACTTAGATGTTCATTGTTCATTAACACAAACTTAGTTTTTAATTAAACGTCCTTTACAGTACTACATATCTCGTAGATGTGATATTTGTTGTACTCAAATAGTATATTACGATACACAGTCAGTATGTCTTTTATCGATCGAAAAAATCTGTAGCAAAATGAGGAATGCAGGGTCGAGTTTTGTAAATTTTCGATCGATGAGCACTTACTGACTAAGTATTGTACTATTTTTTGCACATATTAATCTTTACGAAAAAATACAAAAACTATATTCTATCCAATTTAGTTTGAGAATGATGACAAAAAAACAGCTGAAAAAGAATTCACCCTATTCGTCAGTTTCATGGACAGTTTACACCAGCAATCGCAATATTCAGCTTTTCTTTCTTTTCTTTTCCGCTTGGTTCAATTTTTAAGAAACTAAAAAGTTTCAGAACCAGTAAGTTACAATGATGTTAAACATGGCTCTACATCTCTACAGCTCTACAAATAAGACCTAACCTAGAGTACTGCTTCCACATCTGGGGAGCGGCATCACCTTCGACACTTAAGATCCTTGATTCTATCCAAAAGAAAGCCATTTGACCCATCAATGACCCAGCCCTCACGAGAAAACTCCCTTCTCTCGCTCATCGCGGCGCTGTAGGGGATTTATCCCTTTTCTAACTCTACTTCCACGGAATTTGCTCTGAAGAACTAGCCGGTATTATTCCCCCATGAATGTCCCTAACAGAACAACAAGAGGCGCGTTACGTATGCATCCCTTTACTGTCCAGCTACAAAAGCCTAGAACACACCACTTCTCTCGCTCAGTCATACCTAGGGTTTCCAGATTATGGAACAAATTGCCTGCAGATGTTTTCCCTTCCCGTCCCAACCTCCAATCCTTCAAGTCCCGTGTCAATATACTACATTTCCCTTCTCTTCGGACACCCACGGTACATTAGTTCTTAGGCTTGAAGCCTACGTGGGATATCTTAGATAAAAAAAAAATCAGACCTTTTTACAGCCACGATAACTTGGCTCCGTTTTAGTTGATGGAATACCTTGTTGGAATACCCAACCTGTTAGAATGTGTTAATGGTATAAAAATCAGAAAATATAATTTTTGTTGGCACTCGGTACTGCCCATAAAGCTATCAATGATCATATTACATCCCATCCGAAAATTTATCTCCCAAACGACGTTATAATATCCACAGGATGTTGAAATTTATTCTAATAATTCACCACGTACCTATTTGGTGCCTTAAAAATAAAAGAAAATCCCAGTAAATGTTGGTTTATGTCATCCCAGCTGCTTTTATCGATAAGAGATTTTGTTTCACCCCTATAAGTAAGAGAAGTTTCGAAAACCCATAAAAAATGACACATCGTAACATTAGAGCTCCGAGCGTTGAGCCGTCATAAACCACACTCCGCTCACGCAGTCAGTCACACGCTGTGCGTGGTAATAATTCATAAGAAGGATCGCTTCCAGTTCAAGGATTTTTAAAACCAACTTATATGGATAATTTTATGTTTTATACAATGTGTGGTGAAGTGATATTATTTGTTATTATAAAGGGTTTTCGGTCGAAGCAAAAAGGAAACATTATATGGCAAAGGAGATCAAATTTATTGAGCGTAATATTTTATTTAGATAAAATAAATTCGCTCTAAGATTGGAAATTGACGTTTATAAAGCGAGAGATGGTAAACATCATACAGACTGTGGCCCTTCCGTTGAAGAGTTAAGTATATATCGGGTGTCAACGAGATCACTTTGCGGCTTCCATTTCTTTAGTATTTAATCGAACAAGATGAAACTTGGCAGGAGACATAGGCTAATAAAAAGTCACTTTTCGAGGTACTTGTCAAATTTCGACGACTTCCGGTTTAGCCGGAAGTGACACCAACTTTAGATTTTCAAATGAGACACCCTGTATTTTTCTTCATTTTTGGAATCTAGATATCATTTTACGTACAACTGTATTATTTTTATTACTTTTTGTGTCAATTTACCATTTTTGAAACAAATTTTTTGTTTTAATCTAGAGTGCCATGACCCACCTTAAATCGTTCTAATAGACGTTTACATCTGCACAAAAATACCTACACAATTTTATCACCTCTCATTTGTCTTACCAGAGCGCTCAAAGTTGACTAAATCACTTTTTTGATAATAACTTAAAAAAATTAAATACAACTATAACACTTTCATAGTAAAATTAGATGTAGTTTGTTATTACGAATCCAACGGTGCATCACAACATCAAAATTCGGTTGGACTTTTTGAAGAAAACTACATTTTATTGCAATAGCCATTTTATATGATTTGATCAAACATGCAACTGCACGACGATCAAATATTATATCCACTTAGCCATGACAAAACTGAATAATAATAATGGGTGGCTGTAAACAATTCGCCACAAACCAGAAACATAATATTAAAGGCCAGAAAAAATAATTGTTTACAAATTTGTAAAATTCTATCATTTATCCTGAATTCAATTGTTTTCTATGGCAAACTTAAGAATATTTTGAGGGTTTATTCCGATATTTTTTAAACAGCTATAATTTAATTGTTTGTCATGGCTAACTGGATATAATATTTGATCGTCGTGCAGTTTTCGTTAGAAAATCCAAGAGAATTTTGATGTTGTGATGCACCGTTGGATTCGTAATAAAAAACTACATCTAATTATAATATGAGGGGCTCAAAGCTGAAGTGGACCAAGTCCATAAATTGGATATTTTGACCTAAACACGCAAAAATATTGTAAATCGTATTAATTTTCTGTGCTGCAATGAACCAAGTCCAGTCTTATTATTTTCGCCGATAGATGGAGCTAATACCATTATGGCAGTGAAAATCTGTAAGCAATGCTCCGTGCTATAGTGAACCAAGTCCATTATTTTTATTTTGATGATTGCACGTGCATTACCGGCAAGTTTTGTTTTTCAAAAATATTATCTTTGCCTACTTTTTGTGGTGTTTTAGTTTTAAACATGGTTTGAGACTATAAAGAACGCAAAAAGAAAGAAGCCTCGTTTTAACACAATTCAGATACAACGGAATGAATTTTAAGTACATCGGCTTTGGAGAATGCTATTACAAATAAAAAAAAAGACATAGATAACTTTCCGATTAATTGGCTAAAAATGCGCTGGCTTCGCTTTCAAAGGGGTGATGAGTTTAAAATAAGGTTTAAGGAAACCCTCACAGATTTTTCGCCATTTCGTATTTTAGACCTGGAAAAATCTGGTGGTGCGAAAAGAAAAATTACATCTTTGAATCACTTCGAGCAAGACTGTCTTTATACTTCACGACGACCTGTAACTCCTGCCAAAAAGAAAGATATGATTGATCTTCTGCCTTATATCCCCCCTGTACATTAAGGTTATTTTAAGAACTTACCTCAAGTTAGCTCAACAAGAGGTGCACCACAACCAGCCGAACTCACTGAAGACAAAATAATTTTCGATAGTGACAATGATTAATCATCCTTAGTTGTAATGTTTAATTTTTAAAGTTGTAAAACCTTAATTTTGCAAATTAAAAATGTTTATTTCTAACGTTATCGTCTCTTTACTTACATTTTTTTAAAATTTTTCACTGGAAAAATGAACCAAGTCCAGCATAATGATAGAAAAATACATTTATTTGATCAAGAATTTTTTTTATAAGCTAAAAACCAGTATACACATTTAAGTTAAAGGTGGGTTATGATTTTGTCATGTGGTACAATGATTTTAATAAAATTTATTATTTACTATTTGATAGAAAACTTTAACTGCGGTTTTCTCAAAATCACCTTTTATGGACTTGGTCCACTTCAGCTTTGAACCCCTCATATGAAAGTGTTACAGCTGTATTTAATTTTTTTAAGTTATTATCAAAAAAGTGATTTAGTCAACTTTGAACGCTCTGGTAAGATAAATGAAAGGTGATAAAATTGTGTAGGTATTTTTGTGCAGATGTAAACGTCTATTAGAACGGTTTAAGGTGGGTCATGGCACTCTAGATTAAAACAAAAAATTTGTTCTAAAGATGTTAAATTGACACAAAAAGTAATATCTATAATACAATTGCACGTAAAATGATCTATAGATTCCAAAACTCAAGAAGTATACAGGGTGTCTCATTTGAAAATTCAAAGTTCCGGCTAAACCGGAAGTCGTCGAAATTTGACAAGTACCTCTAAAAGTGACTTTTTATCAGCCTATGCCTCCTGCCAAATTTCATCTTGTTCGATTAAAAACTAAATAAATGGCAGCCAGAAAGTGATCTCGTTGATACCCGGTATATACCTAATTAGCTACACTAGTTGAATAAATAGCTTTGTAAATAGACGCTTGAACAGAACTACTTAAGACCAGATGTGTTCAACAAGGTTTGTTGTGATTATGTTTAAAATACAATTAAAATTTAACTTTTTAGTGTAGTTTTAGCATATTTATTTTGACTGTAGGAAATAAAAATTATATTTTCTGCTATAAAATTAAACTAAAACGCCCACTGGAAAAATCTATTGTACTATGGCCATTCGCGTCGTAATTCATAAAGTCGCTTAGTCTGTGATCTCGATTAAGTTGAAACTAGATCTTTCCACTTCCATTTTTTTAGATTTCGTTAAAATTCCAAAAATCCTAGGTAAATTAATATAACTTAAGATAACTTCAATCGAATATGGTAACAATCTTGGAGGAATTTTTGATCAGTATCTAAATTTTAATGAACATATAAAAAATATAATTAAAAAAGCATACTACAAACTAAGAATTTTATATAAATTTAAGGACTACTTAAATACCGATACTATAAACTTAGGCTGGTTGATTCAATTATTCTAAGTGGATTAGATTATTGTGATATAATTCATCACAAAAATATCAGTAACGAAGATAAACAGAAATTACAAATTCTTCAAAATAACTGTGTTCGTTTTTCAATAGGACTAAAAAAATATGATCACATATCACCTACCTTTAACAAACATAATATAATTAAATTAGAAAAGCGACGCGAAATCCACTTATCCTATTTTATATATAAAATAATTTTAACTCAGAAACCTAGATATTTATTTGAAAAAATTGAATTCAGGAATAATATTCATAATGTTAATACTAGAAATCAGAACGCAATAGAAATACCTAAACATCATACTGAAAAATATAAGTCTTCGTTTAAATATACAGCTTCTGTAATTTTTAATAATATTCCTTCTAGTCTAAGGGGCTTAAGCTATATAACTTTTAAAAATAATATAAAAAATTATTTAGTAGGGGTAGGATTGGAAGAATGATTTGTTATAAATCAAAATCCTACCTATTTATGCCAATACTACTGTCATTTTTTGGTTTTCTTTTTTAATTTTATTAATTTTATATTTATATTTTGAATTGTTTTTATTGGCACAAATAAACATCTTTATTATTATTATTATTATTATTATTAATAGTTTGAAAAGAAAACTTGACTTTACTAATTTTTTTTTAAGTTAAGCGGCTTTATTTTATGAAGAGTACTATCAAAATTTTTAAGGAGTATAATCTTCCTTGAAGTCCTGAAAACGATATCTTCTTAGCCGAAATATTTAATATTTTTAAAACGCTTTGATATTCCTGAAAAAAAGATGAAAAAAAGTTTTTCGTCCGTTTTTGGTACCTATCTCTTAAATGGTATGTTCAAATACGATGGTTTATAAATTTATTTTAAAGATAATGCATTTATCTACAAATCAAAACAAAATTGGCTCTCTTCTACATCTGTTCAAAAAATATAGACAATAGATTCTATATAAAAGGACATTGAAAATAATTCATTTAAAGGAAATTAAATTTAAAGGAGTGGTGCAACTAAAATTTAGTCATTTTATTTAGACGACAATGGGTGCAAGCGTGCAAGCGCAACGTCTGTTCTAAAACATATTACTGTAAATTGTTTAAAAAATAGATATAACTTTACTATTAAAAGGTTGTTAAATAACTTAACAAGAATAAACAATAGTCCATGCGTTAGAAATCAAGTTCCTAAAATCTGCAAAGAATGCCAAACTTTAAACCTAATTATCTCAATTTTCCAATCCAGTGCACTGGGATACTGTTACTACTTTGTTGTGTTGTTTTCGAAATTGAAAGAGAATGAGTTTCGGGCTGTTGGTAATGTGAACATTATTTACTGACGTGTGCAAGTTTAAGTTCGATATAAACTGTCCCTTCATTGGCTGTAGTAATTTTTACATTCCTGATCTGGCATCACTGCGGATCATGTCAAGGAATTCTTTTGCGAGTTTGACTGATGGTCTGTTATATTTGAAAGTGCCTATGTTTTAGTTTTAATTTTTAAGGCGGCATTCACCACGTGGCGTCCATGTTAGCCAACTTCATTTCATTTTGACATGGTTTTTCAGCTGTAAAATTTTTATCAATAACATTATGAGTATATTAAGTATAGATTCATATTCTGCAAGTAATCTCCATTCAATTATTTAACGTTTCAAATTGTATACTGATTTCATTCAGAAGATTCCTATTTTAAAAGATCTATGGTGACATTTGTTCTGTCACTAGGACCTCAATATTCTTTTTAAATACAATTTTCATAAAATAAATCATTAAATATCTTGAAACTTTTATTAATACGATAAAAAATACCTATCTAACTACCTAACTCTATACTTAACATACTTACGATGTTTTAACAATGAATGAATTATACTTACTTGTCAGGGGTACATGTAAATATGTAAAATGAGAATCAGTCTTCTAAACCTCCTGAAGATGCCTTTTACTATAGGGATTTGAACAAATAATGTTAAAACAGCTATTCTCCGGAATATATGCCCCTACGAGCGCTGAATTACATACCCAAATTTGCCGTATTTTGACTAACACTGTCAGAAAACAAAATACTTGGTTTGACTGCAAGAAACTACCAGGAAGAGGGAAGCTTTCTCTTTAGTTAGGATGTCGTTACTATCAGACCGGTTTCGAACTCTTTAGTTCTCGTCAGAACAGGATAAACGAACATACCTACCTTCTGAAACAGCAAATCCTTAAAGCTAACCATGTCGAACTGCATAAGCAGTATGACACAGGCAGCGCCATCCAAACCAAGTATTTTGTTATCTAACAGTTAGTCAAAATACGGCAAATTTTGGTATGTAATGCAGCGCTCGGGGGGCATATAGCCCGAAGAATAGCTGTTTTAACATTATTTGACCAAATCCTTATAGTTGAAGGCGTCTTCAGGTGGTTTAGAGAACTGATTCTCATTTTACATGTTTGTGTTTTGTTAAAAATTTTAAAGCCGAAAAAACATGTCAAAATGGTTGGCCGACATGGACGCCACGTGAAGAATGCCGCCTTAATATTGTTGTTTATATATTTAACCCTTTACCACTTTGTGTTTTAGTGATGTTTGTTTCCTTTGACGAGTAAGTAGATCGAAGTTTGTTTTCTCATTATTTTTTGACAATTTTAATTTTGTTTCCTTTACTTTGGACTAATTTTTAAGTTTATAACTGCTGACATCTTGGATTTGCTTATTTCAGATAGCAATGATCATGATGATTCTTAAATCGAAAGCGCTCTGCTAGGATTTTAAGCGTTATACATGTAATACACACTTCTAGTTTAATTTGCACATGTACACAGCCACATCCCTTCATCTTAAAAGCTTATAATTTATATAAACTAAGACAAATTTAAACCCTCTAACACCATGGCTGGCGATTGACAAATTCATCAATTTGCCTATTCATCTTTTTAATATCATCTTGTTTTGCCCTCTTCATCAAAAGTACGTTAATAAAGAATAGAACACAGCGATGTAGCTAATCGCTAACAGCCATACGTTAATTGTTAAATTTAAGAATTCGTCTATAAATTTGTTTCAAAAGACGTTTCGAAAGTTTAAAATTTATAACAGTTTTATAAGAAGACCAAACTTATGGGTTTTATCTGCTCAAAACCAACTTTTAAATATTAAAATGCAGAAATGTCAAAAATTCTATTTTGTCCTGCTCTACAGTGCCACCAGAATCAAAATTTATTGAAACTTCCCATTTAGTTAGTACAGAATATAAAATGTGTACAAGTAAACTAGAGCCCATTCGGTTTGTTGATTAGTAATTTGATACAAAGGCAGGCGCGCGATCATTTAAAATTTGCAGCGAAATAAGTATATTTTAGTTAAGAAAGTTTTATTATTTCTTTAAAAAATTACCTAAAGTTAAATCATTTAAGCTAAAAGCGCCACATAACATGCACATTAAAAGTTTTCCAAGTGGCATAAAGTAAGCGATTAATTTATCCAAAAGTTTCAGCTCTCGTGTTTGTGACTTATGAATAACGACCACGTTAAGCTAACTTCGTCATGCGGATACTGCAGTATTTGTCGTTGTCAAATTTTGATTAATAGTTAACTTTAAGGTATTAAATTAAAATTATCATATTGCATTGTTATCTATACAGTTAATATAAAACTGAAATATTAAACTGGAAAAAATAAAGTGCGTTGACACCTTAGATTAAATATTTCCCACAGAAAATATCTATATATTTATCAGTACCTACTACCGCAAAAAAAATTATACTTCGATATATTATCCGTTTCTGCCTTAAATAAAGACGTAATTATGCACTCACTTTCTACATGAACCAAAACTGAGATTCAAAATTTTCAGAATTCAAGAGTTATGTTAGCTTTTCTTCATTTCTCTTTTCTTTAATTTTCACAGGGCCACAAAATAACACACAACTAAAAATATGTTAATCAATTAATTAATGTGGCGGTTGAGTTTGTTTTTACTTGCAGGTTTTTCTATACGTGGATCGACATTGAAAACACACATAAGTAAATTACTTTTAAGTGATATTAGATAATTCCTGTATTTAGTTATTACAGGCAACATAGACGTTAAGCCTTTCTCGCACAAGTTAGAAGTGGCAAATGGGATCAATGTTTCCAAAGCATCCGTTACTAAGCTTCCGTGTTTACATCGCCGTGCAAGCCAAAACTTATCTAAATCTTGAGACACAAATTCTAGTTGTGGAGTTTTGTCACACGATATTATATCCATTAGTTAGGTGTGAGTCTCAACAGGTAATTTGGCAGCTGCAACAACATTGCCATCAAACGGATTGAGAACCCACCTTTTTGACAAATCATCATTATTACCTGGAAAATATTCCGTTATCTAAATTTCCAATCCTCGTAAATGCGTTTTTATGCTCTCCATATGTGTTTGACAACATTTTTGTCAACATAATTATAAGTTAAAGTAAAGGACCCCCACAGACCAACGCGGTTTCGCTACATTTTTTTTATTATTGTCCCAATCAATGATAAAAAAACGCAGCCGCTGCGGCAGCGAAACCGCGTTGGTCTGTGGGATCCTTAAGTGCGTCAAAATTGCATTTTTCAAGGCGAAGAATCCAAATACCAAATTCTTAATGAAAGCACTGACTTTCTCTGTCATTAGTACCTACAATGTTTTTGTTATGGCCTTGTAAACTCATATTGAAGTCATTTAAATGTGAAAATATATCACTCAAGTAAGCCAACAATAATGAAGATTATTTATCTTGTAAAAACACTGAAAATATCTTATTTTTTTCCGTAAAAAAAGATTTGTTAGACCGCGACAACTCGCAATTCAAAAAGCCTTGTTAGAACTTTTCCTCGCGTCAACCATATGACTTCGGTATTTAAAATCAGTGACTTGTTCTTGACACCCATTTCTTCGCACAGTGCGGCAAGCAATCAATTGCAAAGGTAGACTTTTAACAAAATTAACTATTTTACAGATTCGGACAGCACATTTTTGAAATTATCTGGCATCTTTTTTGTGGCAAGCACATGTCTGTGAAGAAAGCAGTGCGTCCATTTCATCTGTAGCATAACGTCTTTTAATTGTACTGTCACGCCACTGTTCTTTCCCGGTTTACGCCACAATACTTTTATTCCAGTACAAATTTTCGTTTCTTGTTGCATCAGTAAAAACTTTAAAAAGTCCTTCGCGAGTTGCATGACCAGGTATTGATTTGCAAAATAACATAGTATTTTCTTTAATTGACCCCTCAAATTCGCATCGGACGAAACATCGATATCGTCTCTGTTGACTACTCGAACTGAATGGCAAAAAAAATTCACTTGATTTTACCTTTTCAATTATTTGATTGTGGACATTGATGGCCATATCATTAATACGTCTTGATATTGTGTCATTTAACAGTGATAAGTAATAGTTTTAAATTTTTGAAAAATTTCTAAAAAAATGTAAAGGGTTACAATTTTCTTCTGTACCCTATACGGCTAATAATCCTCGACCTGATAGTCAAAAACATATGGCAGTTAAATTAAGTGAGATAACTATTTTGGAGTGCACAATATTTTACGACTAAAAAATTTTGTCAAATTCGTTTGGTTTGACACCAGAAAGCATTTATTAAAATATTTGTTTTCCAGGCGCCTTGTAGACCTATTTACTTTTTGTTTACTTTCTGCGATGGGTAAATTTGTAAGTATAATATCGTATTTTTTGACAACACGGCCTACTCCTTGGTAACACTGTTTCGGCGACGCCGCTATGAAAATCAGACACTTCCAGTATTTTAAGACTTTATTTTGGGGTAAATTTTCCTTAAAAGGATGCTCTGCAGTACGCTCATTAAAACTTGCAAAATTCTTAAGCGTAAATTCTCCGAGAGCTTAAAAGTTTCTGAATCGTGATTCTAAGACTAATAAAGGCTTCACGCCATGTTAGTTCTGCGTATGTTGCGATATTTGTCCTATTTTATAAGCTTTATGAGCTTCCAAGACCAAAATGGAGTGTATACTTGAGATGATTTATATGATAATAAATTATGAGTAACATAAATTAATTATTTACGGAAATATTAAATTAAATTAAATTTTATTCTCCTACTGGTCAGAAAAAGTCTAACTTTAAGTTTCATCGTGGAAAGTGTTGTGAATATTGCAGCTCTTGGATGTCCCAGTTTTTTAAACCATGCACCAAACTCGTACACCTCTCTATTTGTCTGATCATTGCGTTAGCGCGAAAGCTAAAATACCACTTTAGAAACTTAGTTGTGCGTCAAATGTTACACATAGGATTATAACGGAAGGTGTTCCTCCTATATTAAAACGGCCATATAGGGTGCCGTACTATCGACAAAAGATTTTGGAAAAGGAAATTCAAAAATTCATGGACGATGGAATTTTATCAAAGAAAGTCAGTCTTCCTGGAGATTTCCAGCGATTTGAGTAGAAAAGAAAAGTCATCCTGGAGGAGATGTACAGTTTAGATTAGTCATTGATTATAGCGATTTGAAAGCCATTTCAAAGAAAGATTTTTTTATTATACCCAATATACAAGAAACTATCTGGAGCATCTCTATTTTCAACAATGGCGTTAGCGTCAGGATATTTCCAAGTGCCTGTACATCCTAATGACCAAGAGAAGACAGCTTTTTCAACTCCCGATAATCATCATTATGAGATTTTGCACAATGTTCATGGGACCCAAGAATGCACCAGCTACCTGGAGCAGGATAATGCATCATATTTTAGGAAAATTGACATATAGTGAAAGTCTTATTTATTTGAATATAATAGTATTTTCCAAGGACGTAGATATACATCTGGAACGTCTTAGGCGTGTGTTTGACGAGATGAGAGAAAGTAATTTAAAATTTAGACCCACTAACTGCCACTTTATGCAAAAGGAAATGGACCTTGGACGCCTTATAAAAAAAGGAAAACACTTTATCGCCATGTTTTAATTTGAGTACGCCACGTTCCCCAAAAACAAGAGCATCTCTATATCTAAAAGGAGAAACTGAGTAACTGACTGATTGACTGAGGTATCAACGCTTAGCCCACACGGCTGGCACTGGATCTAGAAACTTGAAATTTTGCACTGAGATACCTGGCTTATTATCGCGAAGCGCCATTTATGACTTATAATTATTTTTCCCCAATCGGAATTCAAATTAGGACCTACCGGTTTCAATATATGTAGTGATTTTAATAACACCCTGTATATATAACGAGACAGAGACCCCACTGATGTCTTCTTGCAGGCATTGTATTAATCCATATGAAAGGGGAAGTTGGTAGATTTAATACAACTCGTCCACGCTCTATCGATCGAACCTTATTGTAGTCTCTTGAGGGTCTTAAGATCGAAGGTCGAAGTTCTTGCGGAACTTATAACCCAACCTCCTTTTAATTGCTTAACAAAGGTAGGAAAACCTAAACGTTCAGTAGCCCGAACAAAATAATAAAAATTTCCGAATTTGCAATCTCAGCAGATATCCGCACTTCATTCCATGTTTTTATCAATAAAGAAAAATATTAGTTATATCGCGTCAAATACAATATTATCACATAGATCTCCATGCCCTTTTTCAAATCCCCTTGTATATTATACCTCTATCTAACAAGTCGTAAAATAAGGGTTTGGATCTTATTTCTTCCCGCGCAAAACCGATACTTTCAAGATGAATATTTTTAAGTTCCCAAGTTTAGACATAAACAACCTTTTAAATATTTATGACCCTTAGGATGAAAACCACACGTTTAAAATTCCTGAAAACGACATTTCAGTTAACCATGTTAATCCCCGAAATGATTTAAAATAAACATATGCCCTCGTAAACAACTGTTTTGTTACACAAGTTACCCGAATTTAAACAAAATTAATCTTGCCGTTAATTATAAATATGGCATCAGTTGTAAATACGTAAAAATATTATTTTATATTAAGTGCTTTTCATTTTGTGACGTGGGATATCTTTTAGAGGAAAAAATATTTCTTTCTTTTTAGTGCACCTATTCTCCCTCCCCCGTCATCTCATCACCAATCGTTAAATTCGTAATGACCATGTAATATTAGATTTTCTGATCTCAGTGACGAAAATGACGGTTTGGAGACGTTTCCAACCGTTCTGTTTATCCCCTCCCCCCTGCCGTCAATTTCTTAAAATATGTTTAACAAAACTAAATACTTGAACCACAATAGCCCCGAAAATGACACATTGGTTAAAACCTTTGGAGAAATTCCCAGCCCGTTCTTTTGATCCCCTCTCCTCCCACCGTTACCTATTTTAACATCTGTTTCACAAAATTAGATTTTCTAACCTCAGCAACCCCGAAAATGACATTATTTCTGGACAAATTCCCCTCTCCTCAAAAATTTTGTAAACATCTGTTGTACAGGGATATCCAAATAAAAGTGAACAGGCCTTATCATTTTTCATTTTTGAAGATGTGAAAAAATGTAAAATATGAAAGTTGAAAAATTATACTATTTTTTTTATTCGATGCTCAGTTGTTTTGCTGATGAGATATATCAAAACTTTGATATTTAACATTTTTTCCGTCTTTAAAAATAAAAAAGTTATAGGGCCTGTTCACTTTTAGATCTCCTTGTACGAAATGAGAGGTTGGTAAGTTAACCTTTTTGGAAAAATTCCCAGTCGCTTCTTTTTATTCCCCTTCCCTCTCCTCGTTAATTTTTAGATTACCTGTTAGACAAACATAAGTTCTGACCTCAGTAACCACGAAAGTGACATATTAGTTCTCATTTTTGGACAAATCCTGGTCACTCCTTTTTATCCCTCCTCCCCCGTTACTTTTTTAACATCTGCTAGATGATTTTCTGACCTCAGTAACCCTGAAAATGACATATTCGTCAAAATTTTCAGAAAATTACTCAGCCTGTCCCGTTTTATCCAGTCTTACCTCGTGTCCTTTGATATTTTTTATCGATGCCCCCATTCCAAAGTATACACACAAAGTGTCGATCTTCAAGAGTCTTTTTTTTAGCTTTTTATGATTTTTTTTGGTTTCCACTCACTTTAGCAAAATACCCCTAAAATGTGACTATTTGGAATAACACAATACGAAACAAAAAAAAATTATCGAAATCGGTGAATCCGTTCAAGAATTATGCGCCAATTTACATAGAAAAAGACCGCACATATGTATATATACGAGTCGAATTGATAACTCCCTCTTGTAAAGTCGATTAAAAAAGAGATATGCTGGCAAATTTTTATATTTAAAAGGTTGCCCTCAATTGCCCAGAATTTACCCTTAGCCGAAAATCTAAATTTTAAGTTGATAGTCTGACTCACTAATACCATTTTTTATTTCCAAATATTACTGCTCGACAATTGTTATTCTAAGAATATTGACTGAACGTGAAAAATAAAACGTCGGCGATATAACCTAAGAGTAAAAGGAAAGAGACATATTGTATGTAATTTATTTAACACAAAAGCGGCAACCAACAGGATAAAACCGCATTGAGTGACATGACGCGCAGATATTAAGATGCACATTTTAGACAAACACACATTTAAGACAGACACACATATGGATTTTATAGTGTTAACATGTGCACAAAAGATGCTATATTGTTTTAAGTTGGCGTAGAAAGTTACAGTTTGACGTAGTAAAACCGCTCTATAGAGAGTCTGATAATTCTCTTTTGTTCTGTACAGGACGACTGTCGAGGGCTGTAGAACGTATTGAAGCTTGGATGTTTTTACATTTTATTTTTATTCTCTGACCGAATATTGGAGTATGTTTGTAAATATGGCTTGAGAAGCCTAGATTACATTGTGACAGGTCAATTCTGACACAGTGTCAGGGTTTGTTTTACTAATTATTCACGAACGCCTGTTTAGTTTTTACTTTATAATTTACCTCGATCGAAGAGTTGTATCTTCATTCTTACACTATGTGGGTTTGCCTTGCCTTGCTTTCCAGGTTACTCCCTGGGAATGTTGATTGCCGTTTATCTTGTCCAGGTCAGGTGTCCAATGTCCATCTTTCATAGCTTGTAGTTTGATCTAACGTTCTCTTTGTTTGGGAACTGAATTTAATTTTCTTCGCCTTGCTTAAAGTCCTCCCTGTATATAAACGAACGCTTTTAGTTTATTTATGCTAATGTGTTTTTAGGGGTTTAGTTTTATGGTATACTTGCCTTTTATTTGTTGGCGATAGGGTATTTAGGCGAGTTCTACCTATCTATGTTTGTTAACTATGTAAATCGTAGTGCAAAATACTGGAATCCGATAGAACAGAGTGAGTAGCAGCGCGGTATAGTAACTCTACCACTCGTCTTTGACCATCTAGAAACCTTCTATATAATTTACCTGCGAACTCGACGAACCATTTTGATACCAGTAGAGTAGAGCGCAAACTATTGAAATTTATTGTATTTTTTTATTTGTGGACATATCAGTACTAAAAATAATAAAGTACAATAGTTTAGTCCACCTGGTAGGCTAATGTGTTCTACAGCTAACTCTACCAGTATAAAGGAAGCCTAGTTGATATTGGTTAATTTAGTAGTAAAGTGCATTAGCATATTTTTGTCTACTAATTTTGGTAGAGTATCTGTTCCCACGAACCATGTGATTCGGTAAAGGAGAGCTTAGCTTAAAGTTTGTAAGAATGAAAATAACACAGCGTCGTCATCGTAATACTTTAGAAAGGGCTTAAAATTGTTGCAAATGTGTTGCTAGATGAAGTTTAGAAAGAAAAATTATCCAAAAATATTTCGACGGTCTCTTTATTTCAAAACAATGAGCTTGGAAAACCTATTCCAAATTTAATATTAGGAACATAATTTGGACGATACATACAGGATTAAAAAATACATTACTCGACTTAACTTGATAAAAAACAATCCAAAAAATGCAGATACTAAATTTCGCAACCGCAGCGGCAATAGGTTAAGCTACTCAGGTTAATCAGTAATTGAATATTTATATCAATGAGTTATAAATTAATTATAAGTTTTACTTAATTAACAAAGTTTTTTACTTATCCTCGAGCTAACTCGCCAAACTTTTCCACTTCCTACTATAAGATTCTTTGACCCAATTTAGTCTAAAAGTTATATCCTTTTATACTTTTCTCACATCAAAATTTCGAAATTATATGTCTTGGCATTTACTATATTTTATCTATTGTTCTAAAAACTATTGGACCATTGTTAATTTCTACATACTCATTTTAACTTAACATCTGACAGAGTTGCAGAATTAATTAGTTGTTAAGTTTTTTTTAAGTTTTAAAGTTTTACTATAGTAGCAATCATTTTTCTTGTATTAAGTTAAATTGCGATGAAGTTTATAGCTTAGATCCTGAACAGCTTGTTCAGGACTCCATTGGGTGAACTTTAGTATAAAAGGATTTTAGTTTTTAAGAATTTAGAGAAAAATTAATGGTTGGTGTCGCAGACCAGTTTTAATAATAGTAAACGCGCAGGCTTTAACAAAAAAATGTATGTATCGAAGAAGGTATGCAGAGGTTCGCTGCTTATTCGGTTCAATTATGAAAGTTTAATTATCCATTTCTTCGTCGTGGCGACACGACACAACTTCGTGCAGCTCTGTGATAAAACTCTGAAAACTAAATATTTTTATAAATATTTGTGCCCTCTTTTAAACCAAACTTTCTCAAACCCTCTTTTCTTTTTGCTCTAGAGTTTTTGGCGGATTCCAAAAATTCTGTCCGGTGTGCAAGTTCAAATTTTAAATTTAAACCACCACAATATATCAAAAATACTTTTTGAATCAGATATAATTATTAAACAAAGATATTTAACATTTAAATTTATATTTATAGACAACCCGCTAAACTTAGTTTTGTAAAGCACACAAGACCGCTGAAATTTTAATTTCACTCAAATAAACAATCCATTTTTGATGAAGCAATAAGGAAATTCCTAAGATTGGCGCAAACACAAACAAGTTTCGGAAAATATGCAAATATTGTACACAATATTTTCATGAATATGATAACCCTGGTTTTCAGTAATTTAGTACGTATATATCTTGAGCGAAAAGGTTTTATTTTTCTATTAAATTATACAATATATGAAATTTTATTGTCGAATTGTGTATGTATGTATCTCTAATTTTGGTAAAACTAAGTTAAATATAAGATGAATATTTTATGTTACATGAATACGTTTATTTATTATTTACACATATGGGTAGTACAACGAATCGAATGATAAGAAAGTCGAATTTGAACTGTCAGAAAATAGAGAGTTTTATTTAAATAATCCGCCATCTTGTGGCGTCCGCCATATTAGGTTTAAGATGACGTCACATAGCTTATCATATTCTACTCGTCAAACCATTTAATTTGATGCCCATGTCAAGGGGGTTGTGAATAAAAGTAGCCGCCATATATGGTTTAGAATGACGTCACATCGTTTATCGTATTCTACTCGTCAAACTCTTTCATTTGATACCCATATCAAGGGAATTGTGAAGAAAAAGTAATCAGCCATCTTGTGGCGTCCGCCATATTGGATTTAAAATGACGTCACATAGCTTAACGTATTATACTCGTCAAACCCTTTCATTTGATACTCATATCAAAGGGGTTGTGAAAAAAGGTAATCCGCCATTTTGTGGCGTCCGCCATATTGGATTTAGAATGACGTCACATAGCTTATCGTATTCTACTCGCCATGCCTTTTCATTTGATTCCCATGTCGAGAGGGTTGTGAAGAAAAAGGTAATCCGCGACCTTGTGACATCCGCCATATTGGGTTTAGAAGGACGTCAAGTAGCTTATCGTATTCTAGTCGTCAAACCCTTTCATTTGATTCCCATATCAAGGGGATTTTGAAGAAAAAGGTAATCCGCCATCGGGGGGCGTCCGCCATATTGGATTTAGAACAATATTAAATATGGTATATTGTATTGTCATCGGACTTATACACGTGTGCAAAATTTCAAACCTCTAGCTCAATTAGAGCTAGTCAAAATTTTGGTTGCAATATTTGACCTAAACATACAAACAAACAAACTAACAGGTGAAGTTAAATAAAAGCTTGTAAAAAGAATCACAAAAACAATACAATAACCTATAACCAATAACTAAACAAACCAAAATAGCTGGCTAATACAAATTCCGCTATTGTTACATCAACAAATTGTAAATGTAAAAATATGATGCAAACTGTAGCAGAAAAACAGAATACGTACAGAATTAATACACCATAAAATTCACAAATAAAAAATATTTAAAAAACCTGAGCTGTTTAAGTGAATATAAAATGCCTAGGTGAGCTAGAAATAAAACAGATTGGAACAACACAATGCAAAATAAAATTACAATGATAGACCAAATTACATCAGGGTCTGTGCAGTGTGCACCCAGGCCACCAAAACCAAAAACACACTGGGCTAGGTTCTGCATCCCATAAATTTATTTATCAAATAAAATGCCCTCGTCTAGTTAACTGCCAGAAACTGCCTCAGTTTTAACCTAAATTTTCTCTTACTTAACGATCCTCTTTCATTTGGCAACTTGTTAAACAATGCTAGCGCGCTGTAGTCCATTGAGTTTTTAAAATTTGTGGTTATGTGCCTTGGAATTAGGAGAATATTTATGCTTCTGGTCCGGTATTCATGACTGGATGGAACAATTACAATTTTTTATTCAGTAAAGCCGTCCTTACAAGACACAAAGCCATGAAATTATTTTTTGATCAACAGAAAAGTTCATAGAATTACTTCTTTTTCCCCAGAGCATAGTACCAAGGGAAATGTGGGAATATGCTAAGGAGTAGTATATCTTGAGTAAAGTCAATATTATTTTCGCATAAAAGATTATTATAAATATTAGTATCCAAGAATTTTGCGTTGGCTGGTGGCCATTTGACAAAGTTTTGCGAAAATCGTCTGCATGCATTGTAATCACACTACCACATATATATGCAGGCAGATCATTAATATAAATGAGAAACAGTAGGGGTTCAACTATCGACCCCTGAGGTACATCCAAGTCTATGCCAAAGCGGTCGGACTTTTGGCCTTTACATTTGATGCTTATCGATTGGTTTAACATCAAAGAGTCAATGCGTTCTCCAAGTTTACCCCGAACACCTACACTCTCCAATTTGTCCAGTAGTATCAGTCTATTGACCATGTCATGTAGTTAGATCGAATAGCATAGATAAGTATGACATATTTCCCACGGCCAACTGTTTATAAATATACCCATAGAAACTGACAGATGCTGTCTGGACAGAGTTCCCCATGACAACAGAGATCGGCCTGAAATTTTAAAGGTCGCTCCTATAACATTTTTATACACTAGCGTAACCTCAGCAATCTTTAGAAGATCTGGGAAGGTTCCAGTTTGTAGGGTTGTGTCAACTAAATATAACTGGTTAGTAAGATTTACTGCCATTTTTTGAACACGTATGGAGAAATATCATCAGAACTACTTGATTTATTGTTTTTTAAATCACTGATAATAGTTACTAATTCACTCCTAGTCACATCACTACATACAAATGAATGATTGAGGGGTTGTGAAACGGTATGAGGCAATGATAAATTGTAACCAGAACATTATTTGCATTTATCTGAAGACACGGTAGATAAATATTTGCCAAACTAATTTGCCACCAAACGTTTTCTCCGAAACCAAAAATTTCAAATAATTATAGATAATTTATTTTAAAAACGCGATGAATAAATTTAAAGTAAGGTTGCAATTAACTTTTTCCAAATTTTGACTTCGAACACATTCACCATTCGAGCAATGCAATCAATATTTATATTTCTTTAAACCGTGCTGGATACATTCTTGTCTTCTTTCTAAAACAATGCTTTTAAAGCCTCTAAAGCAAATGATTGCCAAAGTTTTGTTTATCCTTCGGTGAAAGGAAGCTCAGGTCTCCCAAAGAATATCCATAAATACATTAAACTTTGGCAATTTTCCAGTTTTATGTTTATAAAAAGTATAATAACGGCGTGTCCTAACGCGATTTCATTTTCAACACAATATGTGTGTGTATATAAAGAGAAAACAAAAATTGTCGAAAAGTTTTCTGGTTAAAACTTGAGCCATTCGGCCCGCAGCATCAGAATCGCGATAGAGAATTTAATGACTTTATTTCTTATCTGAGAAGATTAACGAGTTTCAGGCAACAGATTAACGATCTTTCCGGATGTATTTTCTAATCCTGCGGCATGAAGTATTAAGACGACACTGTTACAGATGGCTTTGTTTGTAACGATTACATTTTGCATAAAAATATCGTTTACAGTGCCTAGATAATTTGTCATGTTACAGTTATAGCCAAAACCATAACTATGTATAATTTATAATTACGTCGCACCGCAAATGGGCGAACACGAGGCTTGACGCTGAAATTAAACTCACGAAAAACGACGGGACGCCGATGACCTATTTTTCTATGAAATAATTTATTGGTGATAACTTTTTTCTTAACTAATACCTTACAAATTGTCGACGACTCAAAACTTTATAAGCGGCAAAATTATTTATAGGGGAAATCTAGCACAGATTCTAGCACTTTCTTCAACATCGATAATAAATGGTGAGAAATTAAAAAAAAAACAGAAACAAGTCCAGCCCGTTAAAAGTTTTAGCGTATCAAGTCGATATATATTACGTTTTTTGCGGCTGGCTTGTCTGGCTTGAAATACCATAAGCGTGGGACAGAGTTTAATAATTTTAATAACATAGCAAAATGTAAAAATATATTCTATTAAGACCTTTGGTGGAAAGCACCAGGTCCGGGTGAAAGGAAAAGGAGGAACCCTGTCTTACGATTAGTGAACTTCGATGACGACAAACATGACCACGCGCTCTGACCAATCCGCGTTGCGGTACCTGCAATGTCTCCACGCTCAGCGGACCATCGTTCACGTAGCCCAAAAACAAGTTTGAACGATTTCCTAAATCACCAGTGGAAAATTTGACTATGGTATTTATTGTGAAGTGAAAAACATATATTTTAATCTATGTACATTACAGTTTATTTGCATTACATGAAAATAATCACCATTGTCTCAAAGTTTATTTCAGTGAACGACGTTCTTTTATAGTTAAGTATATCTCTAAGTCCCGAAAAGCTTCTTTCTACGTCACAGCTTGTCACTGGAGCGAAACGAAAATGTGGATACATATCAGTACTATCTTTTAGGGTCTCAGAAATAGACTTAAGTTGAACAAATCCGGGATTTCTTTCTAATATTCGCGATATATACAATTTTAGTTTCACACCAATTTCACTAGAAACTTCTTTAAGCTTATCTAGAGTCGTTTCAAGTAAGTGTAAAGATGTTCAAAGGGGTACATTTTGTGTCTCTAACTGATTAATAAAATCTGGAAGATATCCGAACTTGTCACAAATAAAGTCTAAATTATTTTTGAGGTCTGGTACATTTCCGCCTTCTTTACATGTTTTTACAGTCTGCGCATCGTTTTTTAAGGTGGTAATAACACTATTGACTAGTTCACAATGAGTTCTGTAATATGTAACTGTGGTCAGCCATGTTCCCCATCGCGT
The DNA here is from genome assembly GCA_963971165.1 of Philopedon plagiatum. NCBI lineage: Eukaryota > Metazoa > Arthropoda > Insecta > Coleoptera > Curculionidae > Philopedon > Philopedon plagiatum. The sequence goes on along the minus strand of OZ020197.1, from coordinate 25,568,869 downwards.
TATCACAGGTTGTGGCGGTAATGCTATATTAGGGCACATGTACCTTTTGAACGTTGCAATTCCGGAGGGTGACTTAACAAAGAATTTTTTAACCTCACTGACTAGACTATAGATTAGTGGGTAAAACTCCCCCACAAATTCACATATTCTATGCAGTGCGTGCGCAAAACATGTAAGATTGGGAAAATGTTCTTTTTATTGTCTTCCGGATTTCAGCATATACGCTGCACTATCCGGTAGTTTCGTGGATACTGAACCATAACTTTTTTCCTGTAAGATTTTCTTATATTCTGTTCATAGTGTCTGTGGGTGCAGTATTTTTCTAAAACTGTCTTCGCAAAAGAATTATTTATTTTATGAAGTGAGATATGAGCTGCAACAAAGGCCAAACACAAATCCATGTAGAATTCTTTTTGCGTTACATCCTGTTGCCTTGGTTTGGATGACCCAGGAAGAGATTTTATCTTCATCTTTTATAAATGCAGTGAACCGGTTACATGGCGCGCTATATTATACTTTGTGTGAATAAACTCAGAGTTACATACTGAACACCATACGCCTTGTTCACTGTCAAATACTATATCAGAATATAATAAGTCACTCTAACTTTATTTCTTTATTTATACTCATTTTACTTACTTTCAATTCACTATTTATAATGCAACTGCTTTGACTAGCGCTTATAGTTTATCTGTACTGCGTAATGCACACAGACAAAAGCGATTCCTTCTTATAAGACATGGTAGGTAGTGTGCATGCAATAAAAGAAAATATTTTATAACGACCAAGTTCAAAGAATTCTGTACTGTTATTTGAACAGCAATTAAGCATTTATTGGCCTTCCATGTCAAATGATATATATATATATATATATATATATATATATATATATATATATATATATATATATATATATATATATATATATATATATATATATATATACATATATATGTATATATATTAATTTTTTTCCTTTTCTTAAACCATCTATTATAACAGTAATTTTTTTGCTTTCTTGGGTAGAGGTTTATATTTTAAAAATATTTATAAACCTCTACCCAAGAAAGCAAAAGAATTACTGTTATATATATATATATATATATATATATATATATATATATATATATATATATATATATATATATATATATATATTTATATATATGATGATTGAAATAAAATTGCAAACAAAATAGTATTTCCATTTCAATTTTAAAACGCACAAAATATTAAAATTATCAATTCAAGAATTATTTTCCTACTTTTCATCTTGTATATCGCATTTAGTGAAACGAACGCTCTTATACATTTTTGTAAAATTTAAATGTGAGGTTCTGCGTGGAAAAATTTAATTTTAATGCATCTAAAATGCCTAGCGGATTTGTGAAAAATGTAAAAGCAATAAAAGCATCACGAATATTCTTCTGAAAGCTCTGGAATTTTTACTGTATTAAACGGGAGCTTTGGAAAAACACTTTAAACATTTGATTTGTGTGCCAGTCAAATAATGCAGTTATCTTGTTTTATAGGAGTTGTAATATCTCTTAAGCATTAAAATATACATATGTTGATGTTTCAAAGGCATGCTTTTTATTTATGCATCATAGAAACTTACATGGTAAAAAGTTTACCAGTTGTAACAGCTTTGTTGCTGTGAATTTTTAAATTATTCGGAACACTTTTTCTTTTCACAATTATTTAAACTGTTCATAGGCATTTATAAAACTAGAACACATATTAATGAATTACTATTATATGTTAAATTAAGTAGTGGAGACTAAAGCGCACTCTACTTCTGCATAGAAGTACGAAAAGTCTACAGGACAAGTCCAGACCAGGACCGGATAGAAAAAGACATATTCGTTTCGTCCTCGTTACAAGTTATCAGATAACACAACATAATGTTTTTATTTTGCATTTATAAAAATGCATTGTTATTAGAGGAACTGTGGTAGTCTGATGAGTTCTGAACATAAGTAAGGTTGTATTAATAATGATATATCAAACCAGGAGATTGGTCCAAATTGATGAACGTATAGTCTTTACCTGAGGTTCATGGTTTTAAGTATGCATACACTAATAGTGAGTATTAAACACGTCGGGTGACTTTATATAGAGTTCATGTTTTGTTCGCAGGTTCATACGAACATGTTTACAGCTACTCACATTTCGATTTTGGCGAATGGTTACTATCCGATATTTTGTCAAACGTATCCTCAGTAAAAACCCGACTGCTTCTTTTTCTGCTCACCGCAATCCTCGGCCGTCAACATGATATAAATAAAAGAAGATATGATACCGTGCAGGTAGGCGTGGCCATTTACGTCACGCCGTGACCAATTCCGCGATATTTTCTAAACGAAACACATCTTTTTTATGATCGCGTTGTGTTTTCAACTATTTTTTGGTGTTTTTATATTACTTTTAGGAGTTTAAAAGTAAAAATGAGATGTGCTGGGTATGGTTGTGATGTGGACAATCAATCAATCAATGTAATCAAGTATCCCTTTATTTATATGATTATTTTAAATCATATACTATAAAATTTGTATTATAAGCATGAGGCAAAGTATATATTGCCAATAGAATTTGTATAAAATCGCCTTTAACTAACGTAAAGTCTATATTCTAAAGATCTAAATGGTAAATATTTTTTTTTATTTTTAACCCAATCATAATTCCACAACCGAAAGAGAAAATAAAACGAATTTTATAAACAAAAGTACATCATTCCATCTAAAATTCCAAAGTTACCCCAACCCTCAAAATAGAGAGGGGGTAGATGTTAAAAATATGTTGAAATATGTACCTCCATCTGCCTATTAACCCACCAAAATTTCATTCAAATATTTTAAAGCGTTTGTGAGATATCGCCTTGTAAAGCCCTGTATATAACTATGACAACTTTAATATTTAACTAGTTACCTCTAAATGATATGTCTTTCCTGAGTTTATTTTTCTAATAGAAATATGAAAAAATGCATTTTGTAGTAAATTATACATTCAACTGACGAGCATGTCCCCTTGTGTCACCAGTCTGTGGTTTTTAATTCTCTCTTTGTTCTAGATCATATAGGTTTTTTATTTTTCATTTGTATCACCCCTCTGTTGCTCTCATTATATTCATCTCTCTTCGACTTCTAAATAAAAGTTTTTTTCGATTATTTCTTATATCTTTAGATATAGAGATATTATTGACAGCAGTTATTTGTCGACATAGCATTTCTATTTTATTTTTCACTAGGGTGTCCCAAGACTTTCCAAGTAAAGGCTTTATTTTCAGTGAATTGATTGGTACGTAACAATATTATATCATACATAATTTTCTGCATATGTGTGAAATGCGTGTTTAACTTCTCATGAAATTTTATTCGGTTTCACTGACGGCCAGAAACGGTTCAGCATTACGTACTATAATGTGAAATATATTTAGTGTTGCACCGTCTGAACATTTCATGAAATGGCTGATTACACTAAATTGCTGTGATATAATTGTATATAAAGGTAGCCAAAAAATAAGCACATCGTCAATACTGAGATAACTCATCAAATTGCTGAAGAAGGAGCCTTACAAATTTAAATTTTAAATAAATTTTCCTTTTTTGCGTCAAAAAAAGTTTTTATTTTAGTCGTAAGTCCTGATCAAATATTACGAAAAAGAAATGAAATAAACTGTTTTTAACATTTAGCGTTCTGTGGACAAAATAGGGAATATGCATGTAATCCAAAAAATCCTGAAATATTTTTTTTTGTATTCTCTACATAAATTAAATGTTTATGGCAGTTGCTGTTATCTCTTTATTTTGGGTTTTATTAACAAAAAACAAGGTTTTATTTTGCAAATTTTCCTGCAAAATCCAACATCTCGTAAAACGGACTTCTTTTGTTTGTGACGTCACTTTTTTTATTACGTCAACGTTTTATAATGGCTAGTCACGGCTAGTGTAATGTAAATTTCAGTGTAAATTCATTTTCTTGAGTTTTTCCCAAAGACTAAAATATTTAGTCGATAGAAAACCTTTTGTTTTATTAAACAGACTGGTTATAAATGACCAAAACGGAATTTGTGCAAAGAAAATCGGAAAATTGGCTGGAAGTTAGTGCTGGTGGATTTGCCTTTACAATTTAGTTAAAAACACTTATTGTTTATTATACTATAAAAATAAATGTACAGCAACATATTTATGGTGACTTGAATTTAGCGATACTAACCTTTACAGATACCTCTTAATGTAAAATTTTTGATTAAATTTGCAGTAGGTACTTTCTTCGACATCGGTTTTTTGGGCACATGAAAAAGGAGGTTTGCAGTGCACACACAGTGATACTTTTGCACATTGGCATACTACAATATTTGTAGTTTATATTTTTAATACATTTTAACGTTTAATAAAAAGAATTATACACAAATAGCACTGTAATAAAAACACAACCGCTACCAGCATAAACAACTAAATCAGCTGGGAAACTAATGCCGGTCTCCATATAACTCTGTACTGTAGCTGTCAGCTGTCTTCTTGTCTTAGTCCGAGAGTCGGTAATCATCTTGTGTTTCCTCTCCCAGAAAAATGTTGTATAATTATTTTAAAAAAATTACCTTTTTGACTTTAAGTCTTGTCGACTGACATTTTTCTATTCCTAAGCATATAACTTTACAATATTGACAATCAGTTTGGTAAATCAATTGATAGAGGATAGAGGTACAATCATTCGAGAAAATACTGACTTGCTATCGGACTATCACAGAAATTCTTGATTTTCTAGACGTTTGTAGGTAGGCAGCCCTCGGTTCAGCTTTACGTTAACATGTAGATTGCCACTTATCCTTGTGACGTAACTTTTTTGAGCCGGCAAATGGCTCCTTTTGAAATTGTAATAAATTATACCGAAAAGTAAATTTTTTTTTTAGCTAAATTAACGCAGTAATTTTCCTCAAAATAGCAGTTTTGGGGTTGTAATGACCTCCTTAAACGATTTATGCAATAAAAAAAAAATGTGCATATTCCTTATTGTAAGAAAAAGCGGTGTTACAAAAACGACGTTTATTTTAGCAAAATTGCTCGAGCTTTGATGTCAAAATCGATAACGCTTTTATTGCTTTTACATTTCTCACAAGTTCGTCGAGGATTTTTGGAGGCATTAAAATTAAATTTTTCCACATGGCAGCCTAAATTAGGGATCTTACAAATAACTAGGGATATTTGCTTTATTGGGAGCAAATTTGTTGAAATTAATTAAAAAGCGTGGTAACCATGACTTTCAAAATTTTATTTCACTTGTAAAAATAAATTAATTATTAGTTAAATAATTATTATAAGTTTTAAGTTTGTTGAGTTGTTAACATTAAAAAAAATATTCAGTGATGATGACTATTTAGCTTTCGAAATCCCCAAGATAATTTATTTGACCACAATGACTCAGGGCAACAACAACACTGCCAAGAAAACGTATGTAACTTTTTCTTGACAGGGTAAGATAATGTAATAAGGTAATATACATTTTTGACAGCATTGTTTTTCAATGCATGACAAATTTAAAGTAGAGCCCTAACTTACCGTTTGTTGGCTTTTGGCAACATCCCATATGCACCAAACCTCAACTTAGACCAACTCAAATCTGCATCGCCGAAATTCAAATCTTACTGTGAACTGTCTATATAAAAAAAATTTACTTTTAACGCGGTCGTGGAAAAAGTTAATTAACAATCCTATACTATTAACATTATGACAGGTCAATTTTACCATAGGACCTCGCTTATTTTTGCTAACTAATCTTATCCACGAATATTTAGTATTTTTTTTTTAATTTACCTTAGTCGAACAGTTGTGTTTTCACGGTTACGCTGTGTAAGTTTGTTCTGCCTTGTTCCCAGGTTGGTTCCTAGGAGTTCTAGTTTGATTGATTGCCTTTTGTCTCTCACGGCTTTAACAGCTTGTTTGCTTAGGTCGTAAAAGGGCTCAAGTCTGATTTAACGTTGTTCTTTTGTTATGTCCCTGAATTTCATTTTCTTCGCCTTGTTCCAAGTTTTCACTATCAATGAAAGTTGCACTTAGTTTAGTTATCGCTAATTGACTAGTTTTACTTACGTTTTCGTTCAGGAAAGTATTTTGTTTACATTTTCTTTCGACATTTGAACTCCTTTAATTACTATGGATTTTGGTCACATTGCCTTCTGCAAACTGTCCTGCTCCTTACCATTCGATATTATTTATGCATTTAGAGATTTTGCTTCTAAACTTTCAGTAGTGTATTTTGAGTTTTGACATCACTGACTATTCGCTTTAAAGGTTTGATGATCGAGAGTAAAGAAATCCGGCGGCTTGGAGCATGTATGCTTTACCAGTCGAAAAGATTATTGTTAAAATTTTGTTTATGAATATATTATGTATATAGGGTTAAGTGTACTTGGGTTGTTTATTTAGCCCACTCCGCCTAATTGATTTTAATTATAAATAACAGGTTTGTGGTATGTAAAGAAGGTTCCTAGTGTCTGTGTAAAAAAAACTGGTGGCGTCCAGTCGAACCTATCCGGCTCACTGAGCTCAGGGCTAATTTGCACTCGCTCAACTACAACTTACTTCGCTCAGAATACCCTGTTATTTCTGTTTTTCTCAGGTCTACCTTTTTGAATTAATTTAGTTCTATTCTTTTAAGTTTTAAGCGATAAGTACTTAGTCAGTGATACTCATCATAGTATCTTTGATAGTTTTTAACTTAACACTTTTTCTTTAACAAAGTGCGTCACAACATTTTTGTTGTCATATTTTATATTTTTTTTGTTTAATTTATTAAGAAAGTAATACAACAGTAATGTTGCATCAAAGAATCCATTAATCGAAGGAATGTTTTCGCTTTTGTAGCACTAACCCTAATCTTACCTAATTAATGTTTGTTTTAGACATCGTATTCAAAGGTAAATAATATTATTTAGACAGGAAAATGCAATTTCCTTAGTTATTACGACTGCGTCATTATCGGGACTTCGTAGCTCACTAATTAATTAGCGAAATTAAAACGCTTTATTGGATAATAAAGATTTGAGAACAAAAGATTTTTATGTGTTTAAAGATGGAATGCTAATGGTTCGATATCTTAAGTGTAATTATTCGGCAGATTATATTTAAATACAAGACATTTCTATTATTTTTATTATTAATTAAGGGTGGTGAAATATTGTAAAATCTATTCACGGTGGGATGTCATATTTGGTAGTCGAACTACTTTAGTAGTCTCTGTTGGATCGGGGCGCTGTATAAAATCCACGTGTATTTGCTTGGTCAACCCAGAATGCTGCATATTTAGACGTATTTTTGAGCTAAGGTGTTTTTAAACTATTTTAATAGATCACTTACTTCGATTTTTTAACTTATACAATACAAACAAATTGACTGACAAAAATGTTCAGAAAAGTTGTGCTACAGCTTAAACATCAGTCGTTGCAGTTGGTGGTATGGTGAGGAAAAAACGACATTTAAACAATACAAATTAACATATAATGTATATAGTATTTTATAACGAGATTAATTTTTGAAAGACTTTTGAATATTTGCAAATGCGGTGAAGGTGTATTTCACTTATAGGTATTTCTAATTGAAATCAACTGAGACCATTAAAAATGTTCAATTATCAGAAATTTACCAATACTTCTTTTCACCACCATATATATCTTTAACTCAAAATATACGGTATTACTTTTTTGCGACTAGTGTTTTGATAACATATTAAAATGTCGCCTTTAAAACACACTTTTTTGTTTTATCAAATTTTCTTTGTGGCAAAAATCATTTTTGCGTGAAAATAACGGCATTTTACTTTTGATTGAACCAGGCATCTTGGGAAATTTCTACTTTACAAAATTTCGTAGGGAAGGACAAAATGTTTTCCCCTGTTTACTGAGCGTGGGGTGTTTGATGTAGATTACAGAAGCCGGTATTTTTTCTGAAATTGTTTTGGTATTTGCATATTTAAATACGGTGTGTTATTTTAGTATGGATGCTTAAAATTGATTGAATTTATTATTATTGATGGAATGCATTATAAGCTTATTAAAAAGTATCAGTTTGACATGTGGGGCAACCGCGGGGCTACACGGAAAAGTAAGCGTGTCAAGAAGGAAAATTGACGACAGTTCTTACCTTTTACGAAATATAAAATGTTTAGAAGAGATTAATATATTTGGCGTATCACTGCATTATTAGAAAGTCCTTCAATATGTTAGCACACGATCTTTTTGCATCGTAAACAATTAGGTTCCTTCAGATCGCTATCCCAAATAAAATCCTGAACATAATTTTTAAAGGTTATGTTACTCACGAAGAGAATATAATCGTAGACAATCTCGCCCATGTAAAGCACCTCTGGCGTGCTAAAACATGACGCGTCTTGTTCTATTATTTTGGACTGTATTCAGCACATTTGGATTGTAATATACACCTCAAATTACATAATTCCAGGAAAAATCATTATTTTTGGGGCGGTGTGTTTACTTGTATTAAGTTTTTCAGATATTATTAATTTATTATGAATCACAATTACTACATTCCTAGTACATCCAGGCCAAGTAGTATGAATTTGGTAACTTTAAATTCATTTCTATTGAATATTTGATATTGACACATTACTTTCCTATTAGTTACTTTCATATATGTATGTAATACAGTGACTGGCAGAAAGATAAAAACATTTGAATCATTGATTTCTCAAGAAAAATCATTTGTGATAACTGTTGGCGTATTGAAAAGAGATTAGTGACTCCTTTAAAACAAAAATCAAAAAACTTTTACATTTGTAATGGAGATCTTTCTAATTAAAGGTATTTAAAACTGGAGGTTCAAAGAGCTTTAAATACAAGTCAGCGGTATAAATAGCATTTTTTGTAGGGAAGTGGGTTAAAGTTGGTAAAATGCTACCTGAAGGAAAAGGTGATATGTATAATAATTTAACGCAAGATTCTGTTCCACTATTTAAACAGTCATACGTTTTGATAAAAAATGTGAAGGTCGGACCTGACCAAAATTCAAGTTGTGTAAGCAGAATGATACTAAAAATGACATGTGTCAACGGCCGCCATTAAAATCTTGCGTGATATTGAGTATCTTGGGTTTTTGAATGTTCTTACATTGTTTAGGTACAAATGTATTCTTCATGAGTTCTCTAATGTATCATCCGCTTACTTGATCGCGTATAATAAATTAATGTATTAACTTAATTTTTTCTGAAACTATAACGTTGTATTCTTCTTTTTTCATTTGATTTTTTTCTTAGGATTTATAGGTCGCAAATAATAAATGACCCACTTCGCATTTTTGCCGCTAATCATTTTAAAGGTTTTAGCTAAAACGTCAGTATATATACTAAACGTATTATAAACCAATAAAGAAGGAAGGAAAAAGTCGTTAATTTTATCTTTCACAGGGAAAGGGAGATTTTTGTTTAACCACTGTGTGGGTAAATTTTTTTAATGGGCGAAAATTAAATTGAACTTTCTCTTTTAATTGACTATCCTGTATAATTTATGGAACACTGTGATTGGAAATTATTAATTATTCAAACAAATATGTCCCTGAGGCTTCGGGCAAAGCTAACAGCTTTATGAATTATTTTACATTTTATACAAGAACAAGCCGTCACCAGTTTCCCTCTAAATTGATGTATAATTACCAAAAAATGTTGGATTCTTGCGTAATTATCTACACTAACATATACGCAGTCGAAAAAAGATAAAATGATATTTTAATTTTATGTTGAAAATATATTATATGTATTGTACATGTTTTATCTTTTCAATGAAGTAATTTAATGAATACCAGATGGCAGAGAATTATATAATTAAGTAATTCTTATGGTTTAACATAAAAGAACAGAAAACCTTTAGAATTTCTTTTGTAGACAACGTATTAACTAATTATTAATATTAAGCACATCTTACGACAAAAATAAAAATTTAAAACTTAACTTTATTTTGTTGTTGACAAGAACAAGCCGTCACCAGTTATCCTCTAAATTGGTGTATAATTACCAAAATTTTTGTTCAATTCTTACGTATTATCTACACATACTTATCCGCAGTCAAAAAAAATAAAAGTGATTTTTTAATTTTATGTAGAAAATATATAAGTATTTAGGTGTTTTATCTTTTTAATGAAGTAATTTAATAAGTAACAGACGGGAGAGAATTTTTTAAACTGCATTATATAATTAAGTAATTCTTATGAGATGTTATATAGGTGGTTGAGCATGGAAGAACAAAAAACCTTTAGAATTTATTTTGTAGGCAACATGTTAACTAAGTAATTGCATTTAATTACTATTATTAAATTATTATTAATTATTATTAAATTGCATTAAGCAGATCTTACGACAAAAATAAAAATTTAAAACAGCTTTATTTTGTGATGAACTTTTTTGAATCTCAACCCAATAAGTGTTCTCAGTGGCGCCTTCAAACCGGTTGTAGATTAAATTAAGGTATATTCATAATCATTTTAATACTTTCTGACATCCCGTGGAACTTCTTGTTTAGGGAAAGCTTTCTTAATAATAGCCCAAAGGAATCACCCCTTGTAAATACATTCTAATACTGTTGTATTTTATTTTTAAAAATACAAATTTTTGAATTGACCCATCTGGGGAAAAAATTGACACGTTTAGGTATTGTGTTTATTAGTTTTTTTTTAAGTAATTGTTACAACATTTTGTCGAGAATTTTTAAATTTTAAAAGAAAAAATGTATTAGTAGAAAGTCATAGTAATTTGAATTTTTTAAAAACTAATATATAGTTTTAATAAAAATTCAAATGACTAAATTGTTTAAAAAAAAATAAATACAATACTTAAACGTGTTAATTTTTTCCTAGGGTGAGGGAAGGAAGGCAAAATTTCAACTTGTTTTGTCAACGAGGTAAACATGTGACGGCGATGCCTTGTTGTGGGTGGAGCGTAGCGCGGAAGCGTGGCTGAAAGAAAAGATCATGCGCAATAGACTCTGCCAGAGGCGGGCAACTCCATAACCTCAACTATGCCATACCTATTATATTGACGTTTGTCATTTTTTATAATTATAATTGTCTATATTCGGAATCTCCGAGGGTACATACCCGACAATACCCATTATATGAATATAAATGCTGGCATACATCGTCCCTTTCCAAGCAAAGTATCGTAAGCGTCCCTTTCGTCAAAATAAGTTTTTAGTATCCTTGAAACACTCTCTGGGAGAGACATTGATTAAGTAAAACGTCATAAGCCCCAACAATTATTTAATATTGAAAATCTTAGTAAAATATCGATCCATAAAATGTCACAAGCTTGGAGCTTGCGACATTTTGGGGGATGATATTTGCTAATATATTTTTTTCCTAAGAACGGTTTCGAAGATGCGGAGGCGCGAAGCCTTGTGCGTTGCGTTGATGAGCCTTGATAAAGAAAAAAGCTCTCTGCCTATCTGGCCCGAGGTTGCCTCTAGCTTTCTAGCTTTTCTACTCCTCATAACTTAATGCCAGAATGAAAAATGGAACACACATTATTTTCAGTCTGTAAAGCGAGAAAGACTTTCTTTCTTTATGGTTTAAGAATTCGTTTAGGTCATTCGTAAATCTTAAAATTTTATTATTTTTACATAATATTCTTTTCACTGTGTTTAAATACTTTTTACATCAGGCAAGAGATAGTGTAAAACATGGAAAAGTACAACCGTTTCGTCGAATTAGAATTTCAAATAGCGTCACAATTGGTTGGTTGGTAACATGTGTAGGATGCCAGAGAGAATCGTAATTTAATCCCGACCACGTAGAATAGAAATGCCTAGTAAAAATCCGTGTTATACAGCATGACGGATTTCAGAGGGGACTATCCAAAACATATCCGGAAATGATAACAAATTCGTCTAAATTCTGTGTAAGTTAAAACTGTTTGATTTTCAGTTAAGTTTTTGTATTAAAACATTTCAAACATACCCGTAATTGTATTTATGTAATAGTAATAACGGAAATGTATATAGTTAAATGCTTTGTTCTCTATTAATAGTTTAAGAAAAAAATGAAAAGGTCTACAAAATCTACAAAGCTTAGCTGCAAGCAAACTACTTAATGAGATAAGAACAAAACAACAAAGAAAATAAAGATAGAGAAAAGAATGACAGGCGTCTAATATACCAAGAAGTTGTGATTCAAAATTATACAAAAAGTTCATTGTACTGGAATGTATTAAGCGGAATTATAATGGTAAACATATTATTTCAATATGTATTTTTTGAACAAAAATTTACGCTCTCAAACACAGAAATGGCAAGAAATCGGCCAAATGAACATATTCTCTAATATCTATGGACGAAATACCAAAAAAAAATAATACAATGTGGTTAGGATAGAGTTTTCACCACCACTTTGACATACGTACAGTGTTGTCGTGCCAGTGATGATCATTTATAAAAATAAACTTACGCAGACAGAGACCGATACAAACCATTTCAATAATTTTTACATTACATTACAAACGAATATTACCTACGAATTATTCATCATTTGAGATCAAAAATAAGCGAATCCTTATATTTATTAATTAGTTATCCTTAATGGCATCAGATGTATTCAATCCTTACCACAGTTAGTAGGTTAAAAAGACAGAACACAGAAACAGTATTAATCGTTGAATTCAGGAACTTATCTATAAACTTAATTTTTAAAAGTGGTGACCGACGACCCTTTCCAAGGTCCTGATTTGGCGAAGTTTAGATGCTCTTTTCAAAACGGCATAGTTTTTTAAACGGCATTTTTATTTAAACACATGGACCAACCTTAAAAATTTGTTGTAGTGGCTTAGTCTGTTTTAACTCTAAAACCGTTTAAGCAACTAAAACTGTTTTATTAATGTTTTTAGATGCGTTTTGTAAAAAGCCATTTCTGCTATACTGGTTTAAAGGAAATGTAAACGTAGTTTGTGACGTATTAAATATTGATGCAAAGTTTTATAAAAATACTTTATTTTTCTTTTTAATTTTCTTACAAGAGTACTAAAATAAATTAAGTAGAAAAGTAGACAAGCAAATTTTAGTTTTGCAACTGTTTCGCAACGTTTTGATTCGTTATCTACTAAACTGCGCACATTTGAGCAACTATCGTTTAGTTTGTGACAAAACACAAACTATTTGGTTTGTCGGATTTCCAGTTGCACGTTATTTGCATGTGTGCGCACTTTTATGCAAACACTTTGCAGTCACTCACTGTACTAAACTGTTGTGCAGTGGAAAATAGAATATCTTCGCCCAGCCTAAGAAAGTCGAAAATTGTATTTTTCCTTGCTCTATACGATGGGAACAAAATTAACATTTAGCGAAAGGCTAATTATAGTATGTCTATTTTTAAAATCATCTACGAAGATTTGTCACAAAACCCCTGTCTAGAATACCACATGAAATTTATTATTACTAATACTATGACTAATGTGTGAAAGCTGAACAGTGAACAAAGCAACAAAGAAACTATTTTCATTATCAACTCTGTATACAGAATACTGAAATTAAATAGAAACAGCCCTTTCTATTGGTGGTTAACTATTGTCCAGTAATGAATATATTTAACGAAATACCCAAAACATAAAAATCTTTAGATAATTCCGACAAAATAGATTTATCTACCAAAGTAAAAAATTTAGACAACCACTATATTTTTTACCACCGTTCGCCACACAAAATATAATATTTATACAGCTTGTCTGTGGCTAACATATGTATGCAATGTCCTAAAAGATTTTCATGGAAATCTTTTTATTAATGTTAAAAGCTTTAGCATGTTCTCTTTTCCTAGGTTCCCCCTAAATTGTTTTATATGGCACCATCAAAGCTTCACTCCGACATTTTCTCATTTAAATCATTATAATTCCAACCTACCTTATTTACATTTAACATATAAAACCGACGTATTTTACACGAGCAATACAAGTCGAAAACGATTGGCGCTTTGAAAACTGTCTGGCAGGAGACGTGATAGATTCGAAACAACAAATCACTCTCGAGTGACACTTTCATTGTGGAAATCACATGTACCTAATGGAAATTATTGCCATTTACCAAAACAAATTCCAGGCCACAGAGGCACATAATTTGAAACCAGAAGCCCGTAAATAAGTTTTAAATTTATGGATGTTTTATCTTTAAAATTGCTTAGCGCTTTAAATAAATGCGATGTTTGCAGGTTATTTTTTTTTAATCCTAGGGATCAATGATTTGTTTTAGGTACAGTGATGACACACTTTTACGCCAAAACTAAATAAATGTAAACTCTAACTTTGTTACTGAGTAGGTACTTATAAGAACCTTATTATTTTTCTGTTTATACAGGACGATTCAGGAGGAATTGTTAATACATAGGTATGGGTTGAGGACACCAAAATCATTAACAGAAGTAAGATAAAAGAATATGGTCGTATACACTTGAAAATTTGAATAAATAGGACTTTTCTTTGTATTAGGTGTATATTTTTTTTGATATCTTGGCAGAGCACTAGCAGAGTAAATCTAAGATATTAATTAGTCACCAAAAATTAACAGTACACCAAAAACTAAATAACAAGCAATCAAAACACTTCGATGTACTTACACGTCGTAATAGGAATTTAACAAATGGTCACTGAAAATCGTTAACATTTAACGACAAGAAATTAAATACATGAAATAGTGACATTATATAAAATGCAAACTAATTTATTAACGTGACAGACCATTCTACAACGAAATATTCGGAAAATTCAACAATGCTTCCGGATCAAACAGTCAAAAGTCGTAAAAGTTATTATAGCAAATTCATCATGGTGTAGTATAGATTAATTTTGATTTGTAATTTAATATAATAACTTTCTTTGGAAGCGGTCGCTCGATTGGTTAAGACGTCAGCCCCCAGTTCGGGTGTTATAGAATTTAGGCTTAGACTCTGTAACTGAAATAACAATAGCGCAAGTGCAGAAAGACAAAGTTTCTTGTTTTTTTTTTTTTAACTTGGTGTATTACAGCAGTGTAAGTACACCTGCAGTAGTGGGTCCTAGCTAGTAGAGCAGTAATTTAGTAAACTCAAAAAAGTATATTAAATTCTCATAAAGGGTGTTTTGTTTGCTAAATTTTGCCAGTTCTTAAGAAAATGTTTTTCCCATGACACATAAATGCTAAAAGAGTATTCCCCAGTATTTAGTTGTCCTTTTAACAGTGCTGTTGCTTAATTATTTATTACAAAATAAAACAGAGATAATGAAATTTTATTTTTTTACTAGGTACATTAAGGAACTCGTAAAATTATTTGAAAATAGTAAGCAAAAAAACCAAAATAAAATAGAAGTAGTAATTCTGATATTCTAAAATAGAATCTCTTTAATTGACGTGTCAAGCCTTCTTAATTCATTAATTTACTTTACAGATTTTAAAAATTCATTAATAATTATATTGCCGGTTTGGTGTAATCTTTTTATTGTTCGAAACATGTAATTATTACTCTACGCAAGCTTACTACATTTGATTAAATAATCTGTCATGATGTTCTACTATAATTCAAATGGCAAAACCAACTAATCCCGTATAATCGATCATTTTCAGCAATAATATTTTGGGAATAATATCGTTAAGCGACAACAGTTCATACGAAATTGATACAATTTCATTGACTGGGGTACCTAACTAAATCACTAACTATTCGAATTTTAGCCTATTCAGTTAAGTCGCACAAAAACTGAATATAGTGACACAAAATGGGCCAGATTGGGAAGATATTTAGTATAACAGGCGGGTTTGTGTAGATATTTAGTATAATATCTGGTCTCGTTACCAAAGAATCTAATCTTCAAACTAACTAGATAAGAAAATAAAGTAAATAATTATAAAAATAATTAAAATATGATGTATAATTTTCGGTCTCGTCTTTTCTGTATTTAAAAAAAAAACTGTTCTTGATCACTATTTTGCCCTTTTGTATTTTTTTTTACTAATATCAAGCTTCTGTTGAAAGAAGAGCAAAACTGTGATCAAAAAATCTGAAAAAACGGAAGAGTTGAGGCCAAAATTTCATATGTGTATCCTCTTGGAATAATTGTTTTTATAATCGTTTAGATATTTTTTTAAATTTAGTTAGTTCGAGTTTATTTGCTCCTAAGTAAGAGTAAAGGCGTAGTTTCGTGATTATGGTGGTGGTTTAACTATCCTGGATTGACCCTAAGTAAGTATGTTTTTTTTAAGGTGAAATATTTTCGATTATTACAAAAATAATACATATTTTTTTCTTCACGCTCCTATGGTCCCGCTTGTGGTTGATAGGTCTAGAAAAACCGGCCAAAAATATCTCTTTCTACAATAACACTAAAATGAAATTACACAACTGTGTAGAATAAAATGTCCTTTATACCGCCTTTACCCGTAATCATATTTCACGGTAAGTTTTCTCTAAATTGACGGTGAGTTTGCAATAAAAATATAAGTTATTATTGGTAAAGCAAAACGACCGAAAAAACAATACAATAAAATAATAAAATAAACTAGGTAGAGGTTTCACTCAAATAAAAAATAATTGACATAATTCTTTATATCCTTCTGTTTACGTTAGAAGTATCAGAAATTCGCATTCAATAATTGCAACAATAACAATGTACGTAATAAAGGTCAAGGGTAGTAATAACGTTAAAGATTTTAGGCCAGTTAATATGTTACTTGCAATAGAGAAAATTCTAGAGAGAGTAAGTAGTATATTTACACATTTTAGAATTTATTGACGATAATACTATGTTATCAGTTTATCAATCAGAATTTAGAAAAAAAATATAATTGTGAATATGGTATACAGTATGTCTTAAATGAATGGAAAAAAGTATTAATAATGGAAATGGATTCAAGGGTGGATTTAGATATTTTGAAGTTGTATATCTCTGTTGCTACTTACAGGACCCATGCCAAGTTCGGGGTTTTTAATAGTGAGCCTACTAGGAATGTTTTGGTAAAGAAAAAAGATATTTTGTAATTTGCGAAAAAAAGTTGAATTTTTGAATTGACCCACCTGGGAAAAAAATTAACACGTTTAGGTATTTTATGTATTACTTTTTCTAAACAAATTTTACATCATTTTGTCGAAAATTCTTAAATTTTAAGGGAAAAAAGTATGGTAGTAGAAAGTTACAGTCATTTAAATTTTTTTCAACATAAAATATAATTTTAAATAGTTATTTATACTATAAGGGCTGTAAGTAACATTTACCGGTCGAGGACGAATTTTGCGCCCGAGCGATAGCGAGGGCTGGCAAAAAAGTCCGAGACTGGTTAATGTACTTACATCCCATATAGTATATAACATTTTTCCCCCTCCCTGAATTGTATGTTTACCAGAAAATGCTGGATATATTTTTGGATTTTTATTATCATTACATTCGATAGCATTCTCATTAAATTATGAAGGCAGCCGTGATCCGTTTCCAGAGCAATATAAGCAGTTTTTATTTTATCAACAACGTCAAGTTGACAATTCATAGCGAAAAGCTTGAAGAAGTCGAATTATTTGATTCTGTGTGGACAAAATGGATGTTTCAGACATAGAAGAATCAGCAAATATTGCTTGTTTATCTCTACGACCGGAAAAGTCGAAAAAAAGGTATGAAGCAGCATATAAATCCTTTAAGAATTGGTGCCAAAGCAAGACGGCTACTGCAGTCTCAGAAGCCTTGTTTTTGGCGTATTTCCACGAGAAAAGTGCTTTACTGAAGTCCCCATCAAGCTTATGGTGTGAGTATTCGATGTTGAAGTCCACCCTTTTTATAGAGGCAAATATAGATATTTCTAAGTATCCAAAACTTCGAGCATTTTTGAAAAGAAAATATGATGGTTACAGACCCAAAAAATCGAATGTGTTTAACAGGGAAGATGTGAATAAGTTCATGCTTGAAGCCCCCGATGATATGTACTTATTGATGAAGGTCGTAATGGCAATGGGAGTTGCTGGGGCGTGCCGTTCTAATGAACTCTATGAAATGAAAATGGACAATGTTAAAATAAGTCAAGAAGTCATAATTGTGACCATTCCTGACTCCAAAAATGGAATGTCACGTACATTTACAGTGACAAAAAGTGACGACACTCAGGTTTGTCATTTCAAAATAAGTCAAAAGTACATTGATATAAGATCCCACATGACGGCTATTAATCCGCGCTTCTTTATGCGATATCAAAATGGAAAGTGCTTAAACCAGCCTGTTGGGAAAAATACGTTTTCGTCAATTCCAAGTAAAATTGCGAAATTTCTAAAGTTTGACAACTTCAAAATGTATACTGGACACTCTTTTAGAAGAACGTCGGCAACTTTATTAGCAAATACTGGAGTTGATGTATTAGCTATCAAGCGACATGGTGGATGGAAATCCGCTACTATTGCGGAAAGTTACATAGCTGAGAGCCTCAACAATAAAAAGGAAGTAGCGAATAAAATTTTATACAATAAGACCCAGCCAGAAGTCTCTTGCAGTGCTTCAACAGTGACAGAAACATTGGTTAGAAATGAAGGATCTGTGGAGTCAGAAAATGTAATACACATCAAGAAGAAACGAGAAAACGTGTTTCCAAATTTTGTTAATAATGTGAATAATTGTAATAATAATTGTACCATTAATATTCATTTCAATTAATATCACCGGATTTTTGTAATATGTTGATGAAATCAAAAATTAAAGTTATTCTTATAATAATTTCAGATTATTATTTCCCTAGGGATGTAAGTTGACTTACATCCTGTTAAGGGCAACCAATACCTTGTTGAATAACTTTCACTTCCGTCTGTCAAAGCAGTGTCAAAATAGGTTGCTTACAATACAGGGAGGGGGAAAAAAGTATTTATTTTTATTCCGTATCCGTATTAAAGTTCTCGACTGGATACGGATAATACGGATTCTTTTAATATTCGTATCCAATGGATTTTCAAATACGTAACCTCACATCACTATAGTTAAGTACTTTTGTAGTTAACTACTGCCCAGTTCTGATTATGACCCTTGCCTCACCCGACAATTTTTTTAGTTTTGTTTGTTATATCGAATTAACACAAAAAATATCACTCTTAATGAAAATGAAATCAGAGTGGTTAAAAAAAATTGGGTTTATAAGTAGGACACAATGACATATAAAAAGTAAATAACCATGCGGAGTTGCGGGTATAAAGTACTGTAGGAAAATAATACAACTAATGACTGCCTAATTTACATTTTTTATGTCTTCTGCTTGCCAACCAAAACATTTAAATAAATTAATATATTAGCTATATTTACCATATTACCAAAAGAGGGTAAAGATTTTACTGTCTTCATTAAATTCGTTAATTTTTATTTTCACATTTTTGATACCAGATAAAACTAGTGTCAAAATGATCGACTTTCGTGGCATTCACCCATTTAGTAACATTCGGCACGAGTAGATATTGTACGCTAGTAACCAACTCCAACAAATCGGTCAAGTGCAAGCCATACTTGCACAATTAGTGTTCGGTGTCATCAGCCTTCTACTTAACTCGAGCAAACCTCGGCAGATCGATCTCCGCCCATCTGCCGCGCTACCCGCCGCCGACGGCACCAACGCCGTATAACATGTGGGCCAAATTAAAAATTTTGAATTACGCGTAAAGACAAAGACTGTTCCTTACATCGTGGGAAATATTTTTTGTCAAAAAACTTTTCGTATAAAACCAATGATTCAGCAGTTATAAGGAAATAAACAATTAAATTGTTTATACCAATTAATCGCCTTAAAATTTTTCAATCCTGATAATTTTCGCTCAATCTACACCTAATTCTCAATGTTCATGACTTTGTTCAGATTTTTCTAACAGATCTTTCTGGTGATAAGGGTGGGGGATAGCAATTTTTAAGGGTTTTTCCCGAAAGAAATAGATCATATATAGTATACTTAAATTCGTGCTTCAGTAATCTTTCATTTGACACCCTACACGATGCCCTTTAAATTTTTTCCGTTGCCCAATTTACCCCCAGAAATTAACCCCCAGAATAAAAATTTAACTTTTTATACTTTACGTCTATAACTGGGCCACCATGCTCTATCTCTGTACTAAATTTCAAATTTTTGCGTCAAATAGTTTCAGAGAAAATCACCTGGACAGACGGGCGGATGGACGGACACCGAACAGATTCCATAAGTGTTCCGTTTGACGGAATACTAAAAAAACTATCGTAAAAATATATAATATAAGAAGCTGAAAACCATATCAATTTCTAGACTAAGATAGATATATCTTGATTTTTTTATTAAGAATGGAGTTATTATGAGTTTTTTTAAGAATTAAGTCTTTATATTAGCTTTTTCCGGGGTTTCTAGCTGCAACGAACGAAGTATTCTTCCGAAAGGCACAGTGGCAACTGGTACATCCATGCCCTCGGAAGAACATTTTATTGCAGCTCTTCTTCAGTCTTATGAATATCCTATATAACAATAGAACAACTTAAGATATGGGGCATTTAAATTTTACTTAAATTCCATGCGAGTGTGCAATGAAAGATTTTAAAAAAACTAAACATGCAAAGTTCTAATGGAAACTATTTCGATACTACTCGGATTGCCTGACAGGTACCTCTTAAAAGCGGTCTGAACGTGCTTATTTAGGCGTTTTTATTTCTTCAAATGCAAAATTCAACATCCTGCTACTTGTACCAAATTTTATATACTTGGAAATAAAATAAACGGATATGGACAGAAAATTGTTGGTTGCAATACACGGTAAAATACGTTAAAATGGCATATTATTTGCATATATATGTAAGTAACCCAGTTAAGTTGAAATAGTGGCATAAAGCGGCAGTAGAAAACAACTGAATTTCTTTGCTAAAACGCTATAAATGCTACAGTAAAAATACTGACATACTATATGATATTTTGTAAATAAGAAGACACTTCTTGTATTATAATATTTTAAATGCCATCAAAACTTTTGATGCTTTTTCTGAATTGGTGGGAAGCTCAGAGTTTATTAAATAGTGGCTGTGGCACACTTGAAGCAGCTAGGTTGGTACGGTTTATACCATAACCCTGTCTGGTCCACTCACGCCAAGCCAAGTCATATAAATCAATTTAATATAATTCATTGTTATTTTATATATGCTTATTATTTTACTTGCAACTTAATATATATTTTCTGTAATTTTTCCATTCCATTTCAATAGCTCAAGGCAGGGGATCCTTCTACCTTTAGATGTGGGTAAAATGATCTAACATTTTTTTAAAACTGAAAAACCACCAAAGTTTGTTTTTACTAGTTTTCTATATTTGGCATTAGATAAGTGAAACACATTCCAAAATCCACCTCTAAGAAACTATTATTGCCTGAAATAGTTAACTTTTTAGTTAGAGGACATATTCCCATATTTCTCCCACATTTAAACGCTTCCTGAAACGGACTGACAATGTGTTTGTGTTGTGATAGCACTGTTATCATTGCATTTACACGATAGAAATAGAACAGTGCATTCTAGATCCTAGGGATATTACAAGACATTTCTCCTTGGTCTATCGCGTAGTTCCGCTAAAGGATATACCACATCTGCCTAATTCGGCTCTATCCATCATGAGCATTTAGGATAAAATAAGGGCACGATAAAGCACTGTTTGCATACAAAGAGGATCAAGCTCAATCAAAAACCAAGGCCTCAAAAGTTTACTTTGCTAAGAGCCGAAATATGATGTGTCAACCCATTTTTATGTATACATGTAGGAGAAATGAGACTAAAATGGGATAGTTAAGGTGCAGTTTAAAAAATAAATAATTTTTTAATATGGTGAATGTTTTAGTTTTGCAACAATTTATTACCTATTTTTTTATTAAATTGGTGTTTCTTTGTTGATCGATTATTTTCTTTTTGGTAATAAATGCATTTTTAAATTCTGCAAATTTTCATTTTATCCACCTGTTGATAAGGGAAAGCACATAATTTTAAAATGGAATATATCATTTTAGATGGTTTAATTGATATTTTACTATCAACTTTTTAGATGCCATAACAAGTATTGCAATTAATAACTGTATAAAAATATATAAATTTAAGCAGACTATGAAATACAGCAACTATTAGCTCTGAAATGTATACGAAAAAGCAAATTAAGAAGCTTAATGTCGTCAAAGATCACAAAGACAATTTCCTTAGTTAAAAATTTAGTTTAATTTCTTAAAATTATTAAAAATTACAAGAGCAAGGGAAAACATTTGTCAACCTACTAATAAGAACCAGCAGTATATGCCAATATGTTGTCAAAGGAAAAAATTAATTTCCGAAAGCTTGGCGTTTGTGAAAAAAGAGTTTTACTTCGTCCCGAGACCGCTACCCCAAGAAAATCAACAGTCGTTCTATATATATATATATATATACAGTGTGGTCGTTTAAGTGTGCAACATATGGGAAAGTTTTTTATTACCGATTTCTCAGAAAATTTTATTTTTGATAAAAGTTGGTGCATGTTCGATAATTATATTGGGTGTACTTGGAATGGTTGCAAGTCAAACGGTGTACAGGGTAGGGCAAAAAATATAAAATTTCTACAAGAATAAAGTACCCCTATTTCAGAGAATTCAGCAAAATGTTATTAAGAAAATGTGTTTAGAATTAAAAGTTATGCATAGGTTTGAAAACGTGACCTCATAAAATAAAAAACAAAATTTTTTTGAAAATATTAATTATTTCCTAAAAAAAAATTTTTTTTTATTATCACCCTAAAAACCTTCATAAATTAAACAAAATCAATTAATTTCACACATCTTTGTTCAAATTCAAGCATATTTGTAAAATTAACTTAGCTTTTTAATTTATTAAGGAATCACAAACATCATGTTTGTTGCAAGGACATTAAACACAACTTTAAAATACCGTAAAAATTACTTTTAACAAGATAAAACATTAGTAATTATAATTTTTAAATTAAAAAACCCTCATTTAAATTACAAAATATTTATTTTAAATGTTTATTAGAAAATTGTACAAAATAATCTACAAATATGAAATCATTCTAACATAATGGCGTTGTGGGGCATTATTAACAAAACAATGCATGCATTATGTCTGCGTTTAGTGCAAAGTCAAGAAATACAATGTTCCTAAACGTATTTGAGTATGGTGCCAATGGTTTTGTCAATTTTTATCGGCTTCTTTTTATTATAACTTAACAATAAACAAATTTAAAAAAAATTAAACAGACAATATTTGAAATGCAGAAAAAAATTATATTAGGTATGTTTAAAAAAATTATCGACGCGTCTCCGTATGTCCACCTTCACGTTCAATGCATTTAATTGTCCGATCATAAAATTCACTAAGCGTGGATCGCAATACACTTGCTGGAATATTTCTGCAATGAAATCGTATCGAAATTTCAAGCTCCCCAACATTATTAAAGGGTCGATCCTTGTAAACTTTTTGCTTTAAATATCCCCATAAAAAAAAATCTAGTGGGGTGAGATCTGGCGAACGAGGAGGCCACCGTGGATCGGTATTTCGTCCTAACCATTTATCACCAAATTCTCCATTTAACCATTCAGAAACAATTCTAGCAGAATGAGCCGGACAACCATCATGTACAAACCATAATTTACGTCGTTCTTGTATACTCATATTATCCAAAAAATCTGTTAGTTCGTTTTCCAAAAAATGTAAATAGGTATCACCAGTTAGGTTTTGGCGAAAAAAGAACGGCCCTATTAATTTGTCGTTAATAATACCGCACCAAACGTTTGTTTTTTGGTAATACTGGTTTTTGTTGTCAATGACAAAATTTGGATTTTCGTCCGACCACCACCTACAATTTTGGGAAGAAACAACGCCATTTGTAGTGAACGTGGATTCATCCCCAAAAAGCATGTGTCTATGGAAATCACGTTGATCTTCTATTTCTCCTTGAATCCACATGCAGAAATCATACCGCAAGTCATAGTCTTGTCTTTGAAACGTGCAAATAAACATTGGCTTATAGGCGTGATATTTTTGTTTTTTAAGAATCTCCTTAATAGAGGTTTTTTTTATACCCGTATAAGCATGCACTTCTTGGGTGGATCTTCTAGGGTTTTCAACAACTGCTTGAAGTACTTGTAATTGATTTTCTTCAGTACATACAGTTTTGGTACGTTCATTTTTATATTTATACTCTAAAGACCCTGTCTGTTTAAAATTATTTAAAATTCTGCTTATGGTTGAATAGTGGACTTGTTTATCTGGATGTCGTTCATTGAATATATCTCCTGCTTCACGCACTGTTTTATAGTGTTCTCCACATATTAGCACTAATTCTGCCTTTTCGGCTAACGTTAACTTTACTGGAGGAGGCATTTGAGATCAGCTAATAACAATAATTATTTAAGAATGAATAATGCCACCAAACTGTCATAATGTTTACTTTTAACCCTTATTTGTTTTCTTTCCATAGGTATCTGCGATTATTTTAGTAGGATTTCATGTTTGTCGATTATTTTGTACAATTTTCTAATAAACATTTAAAATAAATATTTTGTAATTTAAATGAGAGTTTTTTAATTTGAAAATTATCATTACTAATGTTCTATCTTGTTAAAAATAATTTTTACGGTATTTTAAAGTTGTGTTTAATGTCCTTGCAACAAACATGAAGTTTGTGATTCCTTAATAAATTAAAAAGCTAAGTTAATTTTACAAATATGCTTGAATTTGAACAAAGATGTGTGAACTTGATTTGATTTTGTTTAATTTATGAAGGTTTTTAGGGTGATAATAAAAAAAATTTTTTTTTAGGAAATAATTAATGTTTTCAAAAAAATTTTGTTTTTTATTTTATGAGGTCATGTTTTCAAACCTATGCATAACTTTTAATTCTAAACACCTTTTCTTAATAACATTTTGCTGAATATTCTGAAATAGGGGTACTTTATTCTTGTAGAAATTTTATATTTTTTGCCCTACCCTGTACACCGTTTGACTTGCAACCATTCCAAGTACACCCAATATGATTATCGAACGTGCACCAACTTTTATCAAGAATAAAATTTTCTGAGAAATCGGTAATAAAAAAGTTTCCCATATGTTGCACACTTAAACGACCACACTGTATATATATATTTATATATATATATATATATATATATATATATATATATATATATATATATATATATATATATATATATATATATATATATATATATATATATATATATATATATCTGCTTTCAGTATTTCTCGACTGTACTAAATTATGAAGATTTTGTTAATTTTGGGTGTGCAGTCTGTATACAGGGTGATTCACGGTCGATGGTAGGTTAGACGTTTATGGAGAACGGAACGCGGGATTTTTTTGAAAATTTGGCAACGTGGGTAATTAGCTATGCTCTGTCCATCTAAAATATTTTCAGCATTGCGACGTTGCCGCTTCTATCAAAAAGTCCTAGCAACTTTATTTTTTTAAATGGAACACCCCATATATTAATAAATTTTTAGAATCGCTCTTTTATTACAATACTTTTTTGTTAATATTACCCTATACCTATCTCTATCGGTTTTCGAGATAAAAATTAGTTTGTGTTAAATATGGTCCAAAACATGGCCCTAATTACACGTAAGTAAATTAGTGCTCTCAATTCATGGAAAGTTGATATTTTGGCGGTAGTTTAGACAGACCCGATGTATTTATTTTTCACCATGAAATCGACTCCATATCATACAGGGCGTGCTAAGATTACTATTATTTCCGTTGTTCATAAAAGGGGTCAAATGTTCGTTTTTTTAAATGAAACCCCCTGTATATTAATCAATAAATTGAAAGACGAAGAAAAACGCTTTAAGATGGTACATCATATTCCTATACCTAAATCATCAAGTTTTCTTAATAAAAGCGCTTTTTTGTGAAAAAAAAAATAAAGACTTTAATTTTAAGTAACCATGGATATCAAACATCAAAATATCAAACTTACGACATTTTGACGACTGTGTTTAAAAAAATCTCCCAAAATGAACGCAGATAATCATTATTCAAACGAAGTTCTTATGAAATTATTTATTTTACACGGACAATGTGATCAAATCATTGCCAGAACTTGCAGAAAATTTAACCAAATGTATCCTGAATTGACACAAATGAACGAAAGGAAGTTTGTAAGATTACAAAATAATTTCATTAACATGTGAAAATAAATTAAATAACAAAATTAGGAAGGTTCAAAAAACAAAACTGTAAACAAAATAAGAAATTTTTACAATAAATGCTGGAAATGTTGTCCATTACATTCTAAACATTTTAGTATGTGCTTTTGTACGCGACTCGTAGTTGCTTTTTCAATTTCATGGGGATCCAGATCTTCAATACACCGAACTATTCGCCGTCGCAGTTCTTCTTTGGTAGGCACTGGAGTACTGTACACTCTTTCTTTTAAAACACCCCATAAATAAAAGTCAAGCGGCGTGAGATCGGGGGATCTCGGTGGCCAATCCCACGGCCCTAAGCGCCTAAACCAACGATCGTCAAATATTTCATAAAGTACCCTGGAAACTTCCTGGGTGCAATGAGCTGGCGCTCCGTCCAGTTGAAACCACGAATTCCTATAATCCTCTAAAGATAAATTTTCGACGAAATCGGTAACAGTCGTCCTTAGTATTTCGAGATATCTCTCAGCATTTAAAGTGGCATCATAAATAAAAAAGCTAATTTTGTGCTTTTTTAAAATACAAAAAACATTTAGGTCAAATTTTTCTTGAAATCCCATTTCTTTTGTCACGTGAGGATTATGATCAGCCCAAAAATGCTTATTTCTTCTATTAAAAATCCCATCCCTTGTAAATTTTGCTTCGTCGCTCCAAATGATTTTTGACAAAAACTGCGGATCCTCTTGTATACGTATTAAAAGGGTTTCGCAAAAATGCACTCTACGTTCAAAGTCTTCTGCTTTGAGGGCTTGCACTTTAGTAAATTTAAACGGATGCATTTCGTGATTTCCCAAAATTCGTTGTATTGAAGCATATGATACACCCAAATCTTTTTCTGCACTACGAATGGAAGCCTCTGGATATGCATAAAAATATGCCAAAACGTTGACAATATTATCTTCATTTGAAGTAACAGGTTTTGGTAATGTTAGAGGCGCTTTTAAATTTGAGCCATAGTTAATGAAATTATTTTGTAATCTTACAAACTTCCTTTCGTTCATTTGTGTCAATTCAGGATACATTTGGTTAAATTTTCTGCAAGTTCTGGCAATGATTTGATCACATTGTCCGTGTAAAATAAATAATTTCATAAGAACTTCGTTTGAATAATGATTATCTGCGTTCATTTTGGGAGATTTTTTTAAACACAGTCGTCAAAATGTCGTAAGTTTGATATTTTGATGTTTGATATCCATGGTTACTTAAAATTAAAGTCTTTATTTTTTTTTTCACAAAAAAGCGCTTTTATTAAGAAAACTTGATGATTTAGGTATAGGAATATGATGTACCATCTTAAAGCGTTTTTCTTCGTCTTTCAATTTATTGATTAATATACAGGGGGTTTCATTTAAAAAAACGAACATTTGACCCCTTTTATGAACAACGGAAATAATAGTAATCTTAGCACGCCCTGTATGATATGGAGTCGATTTCATGGTGAAAAATAAATACATCGGGTCTGTCTAAACTACCGCCAAAATATCAACTTTCCATGAATTGAGAGCACTAATTTACTTACGTGTAATTAGGGCCATGTTTTGGACCATATTTAACACAAACTAATTTTTATCTCGAAAACCGATAGAGATAGGTATAGGGTAATATTAACAAAAAAGTATTGTAATAAAAGAGCGATTCTAAAAATTTATTAATATATGGGGTGTTCCATTTAAAAAAATAAAGTTGCTAGGACTTTTTGATAGAAGCGGCAACGTCGCAATGCTGAAAATATTTTAGATGGACAGAGCATAGCTAATTACCCACGTTGCCAAATTTTCAAAAAAATCCCGCGTTCCGTTCTCCATAAACGTCTAACCTACCATCGACCGTGAATCACCCTGTATAAATAAAAAGCAAATTTTTTCTACTTAATCCTCAATATATTTCGTCATATTTTTATGACTTCCTCAGGAGGATAGCTAAAATAAGACAGTGTTGACCAAAATAAATTATGTTAATTATTAAAGTTTTCCTTATCAGGTAAATTCAAATAAAGCGAGCAATTACACAACTCTGCATCTTAGATGTTAATGCAGCGATTTACATCGTATAAATGACCGATAAGAATCAAGGTAGTATTTAAGGTATTCAGGAAAAAAAACAATCTTTTTTAGTGCAATAATCACACCACACAAAACCTACATTTTAAGTATAGACTGTATAGACTGGCAAAAATGTAGGTTTTGTGTGGTGTGATTTTTGCACTAAAAATGATTGTTCTTTTTCCTGAATACCTTAATAATTACCTTGATTCTTATCGGTCATTTATACGATGTAAATCGCTGCATTAACATCTAAGATGCAGAGTTGTGTAATTGCTCGCTTTATTTGAATTTATCTGGGAAGGAAAACTGTAATAATTAACATAAGTTATTTTGGTCAACACTGTCTTATTTTAGCTATCCTCCTGAGGAAGTCATAAAAATATGACGAAATATATTGAGGATTAAGTAGAAAAAAATTTGCTTTTTATTTATATACAGACTGCACACCCAAAATTAACAAAATCTTCATATATATATATATATATATATATATATATATATATATATATATATATATATATATATATAACTAAATGTAAATTACAATTTTTACTAAGCATAGACTAAACCACCAATTTCATTTTAATAAAAATCCTTCTTTAATATTAAAAAGCAATCTAAAACGAATACAAAATTTACAGCCTGTCATGTCCATTGTGGCTTTAATTTAGACCGACATGCAGTGCAGAATGACACTCCATCAATCAAAAACACGGGTAATTTATTATAGGTTAAACCGTGTTAACAAACCACTATTTGTTTGAAAAAAATTGGTTTTAAATAAATCCGAATTGATTGTTGTATTTGGCCGACATAAGCAGATCAGTAACAGTGATAGTAAAAATTTGTGCAAAGCCGAAGTTTGTATTTCGATTTAAAGCTATGTTGACAAAAAATAGCTTTACAAAAACCTGCATTTTTAGTGATCTATATCACAAATTATGCAGCATACCACATTTGATTAAAGTTTTAAAGTACGTTAGGAAAAATCTATTTTGACAATGAAAAATTTTAATAAGCATGCCCAAAACACAAAATATGACTTGAAAATATGAAAAATACTTGCAATTAGTGCCTACCTACAGGAGAAGAACTAAAGAAAATCAAGGTTACTTGACTTAATCCAAAAAGACTAGTGTTACAATAAACAGTATTATTGGCGACTCAAATTACTTCAGCCGATTTACTAACTACTATAAGGGGAAATGTGTTCGTTTCGTCTTTGTCATTGGGCATTGCGTAGGGTGTCAAATGAAAGCTTATTCAACCACGAATTCTACAATGTGTATGATGTGTTTCTTTTATTCATTTTTTTTTTTCAGGAAAAGCCCTTAAAAATTGCTGTCCCCCAAAAGATCATGAATATTGACATTTAGGTGTAGATTGGGGGAAAATTATCAAAAAGTTAAATTTTGATTCTGCGGGTTAATTTCAGGGGGTAAATTGGGAAACGAAAAAAAAGTTTTTTCAAGAGCATCGTGTAGAATGTCAAATAAAAGCTTATTGAAACACGAATTCAATCATATACTATATGATGTATTGTTGTATGCATTTTTTTAGACATTTTTTGGGAGAAACGCTTAAAAATTGCTGGCCCCCACCCATATCACCAAAAGGATAGTTCAGAAAAATCTGAAAAAAAATCATGGACATTGAGAATTAGGTGTAGACCCTGTGTATTTAAATTATTATGTTTATCAAAGCCATTATATTGAGTCACAGCAAAGCACAATTTTTTCTACTATGATATGATAGATTAAAAAAATTTTAAAGTAAAATTCTAACGTTAAGTTTTATAAATTTTAATTTCTCTTAAGCGACTATTGTGAAGTTTATGCTAAACTAAGAACAACTTAATTTTCTTAAGTTTTGTGTCCTGAATTTAGTGAAAAATTAAAATATGCAACGTTCTCGAGTTAGAGGAACAATAACGAGAATTTATAACTTGTTTGCTTTATATATTCTATAGAAAGTAGGTACACAATTATTTTAACAACTTAAACTGCATAATATACAAATACCCTAAATACCCTAGTTTGAGTTTCTTTAGGCTGAATATTAATTCGTGTTCTTTGTTCAGTTCAGTCGTTAAAGTATTGGACTGCCTCAAGTATTTCATTAAAGTATTGGCCTACCTCAAATATTTTATTTCGTCGGTTCACGGTGCCACTCATATCTAGAAAATATTCAGGCCCTCACTATTGTTTCTCTGAAACTAGGCATTTTTAAGGAATCAAATACACACCCTTTGACTAACTGAAAGTGTATTCAGTTAAATAAATAGATACAAGTTGAAGCCTAGTATATTTAAAATATTATGTTTTCTATCAAAAGGATCGATAGACAGACGAACCTAAATAAAAAATTTTGGTTTTCGCAATTTGGGGACCCCAATACGTGAAAATATGAAGAAATCATGAAACCAAAATACTAATGACACTTCAAACTACTCTATTATCTAATACCAAAATTGTATCAAATCTAGGCACACTATTTCAATCGTAAGTATGATATTGCATCAGCCTATTGTTCTTAAGCTTTCTAAATAATAATTAACAAAAAACTATAGCCATGGGGGGTCTGACTATAGCCAGGGCAGTCCTATTCCTTAGAAGTAAAGAAAATACGTATAATTTGAATCTATTTTATTAAGGAGTATATAAAATTTAATAATGGCAACAAAAATTATATGTTTCGTTTTACTGAATACATCACAAACTCTAAACCAAATAAGTTTTGAAGTTTGTACCTTTTGCAAAATTCCCTTTTTAAAAAATGTCTAAAGCCATGAATACCCTTTCTTTTGCAATATTCTCGAAATACTTAATCATCCTAAGCTTAAATCTTCTTTCCCTTTAATCATTTCCTTTTCATTGCAGTCATCTTGATTATTGCTTGACATTTCCATTGCCCCATCTTTTTTCTGCGTGTTAGCTGACGAAAATAAATGCGAAAATAATCTTGAAATCGAGATAAAAATTAACACTCTGTTTGAGATAAACAGAAATAAGTTTTCTTCTAAAATGTCTTATATAAGTACTTATTTTTTAACAGTTTCTATTAATTCTCTGACTTGATATAATTATATAAAAATAAATTAATTCCGTAAAGGTGGTGCAAATTAGGAGGTGTCGTATTTTTTTTATTTATAAAATAGTATAAAAAATAGTTGTACGCATTTTCAGTACCTAATTTTCTCTTATATCATAATAATATCATCATAGTAACACCACAACAAAAATTAATGTTTTCATTATAACCTTAGATATTATGCAAGAACAGATACCTTTATTTACATCTGTATTGCCGCCAATAATACCTTACGATCACTACAAGGAGTGGGGAGTATTAAATGGATGATTAATAGCAGCATTGCCAAAATGGGCAAAATTTAACCAGCATATTTCATTTAATTAGGTATTATCATGAATAACCTTTTTTCTATAATTGACATTTGACTACCCCGCATGTAATCATACCGTTTCAACCCTACCATCTCACTATCTTTCTTTTCCTATTTATCTAATTTTGTTAGATGTTGACGTGTGGCGATATAATGAGTTATGAATGAATAATTTCATGTTATTTCCGTAATTTGAGATTATAACTTAGATATTTTCCGTCGTAAATAATAAATTAATTTTTTTTTTTAATTTTTGATAGAAAGGTTTATTTCTTGAAATATTTTATTCTAAATGACATTTTCTAGGAAGTTAGCTGGTCAAAGCAAATTTTCTTCTTTATTAATCATACTTTGCTGAAACTAGTTTGTTCATGTTATTCCCCTATATTACTAAATAAAAATATTTTGTGATGCATGTGTTATAATTTTTAGCTGCTAAGTCTACTATTGGGCCCGTAGCCTAAACCTTTACAAACAAAAATCATTTTTTCTTATTGGATACGAGTATTTTAGTTAGTTTATTTGGTATTTTCAGTTAAACTAAATTTACAACAATGAAATGAAGTCTACTTGTCAGGGGTACATATAGAAATACGTAAAATTGAGAATAAGTTCTCTAAACCACCTGAAAATTCCTTATACTATAAGGATTTGAACAAATCATTGTAAAACAGCTATTCTCCGGGCTATATGCCCCTACGAGCGCTGGAGGTTTAGAGAATTTATTCTCAATTTTACGTATTTAAACTAAATTTCTTTTACTCCATGACAAATATGTAATAATAACACTTTTTCAGTTTCCATCGACAAAGCTGCTGAAGTTTTTGTCAAATCGAAACACTTTTTATATTTTGGTGCTATCGGCCGTGCGGAATCTAGCTTTTTTTTATTTTCGATTGAGCCACCTAAAAGACAAATTTTACTCTACGATTTATGTCATCCTTTTTCAGTAACATGAGTTAGTACTATGCAATTGCAGTAGTTGAATTAAACCTACTTAAACAGAATAAACTTTATAATGTACAGGGTCTTCCAACGAGGACTGAACAGGGGCTCATTTTTGGGCTTCCTTGTATTTAAAGAAAAATCTAAAATAGCCAATCGATGTAGGTACTTTTTCCTGCAGAATTCAAAAATGAAACCAAAAATTTATTTGAACCAGAAACAAAAGAGTTACGCTATGGATAAGGTGTTTTTTAAATGGAACATAGCTTTTTTTATACGATTTTCGGAACGAGTGATTTTTTTATGTCCGTTCTGATTAAAATATTTAATATTGTGACAGCTATTTTTATTAAATTTTAATGTTTTATCCAGTATAATTTAACTTCAACCTGTTTGAAACATACACTAGGTAATAAAGGTAAAATCACCTTGAAATCCTTCAAAGTCAAAAAATTTTACAAATTTACTATAATATTAGTATAGAGTTGGAATTCTTTTTCTGTCATGTAATGTTTTATTTTCCTCGAATAGGTTCTTTATCCTTAGAATAGTATTGACGGATATATTTCTGTAAAAATTTGCAATAAATCTTCTCCTTGCTTCTCTTGCATTTTCTTGGCATTTGCAGAACAAGATAACAATCTGCAATCTCTCATCTAATGATCAGATGTATCTTTAATTTAACCTATGGCGTAAGCTGTAAACCAATATTCATAGCACATAGGATACTTTCTTTTCCCTGTATATATATCTATAAAACTCTCTTGTATGTAAAAGAAAACACAGATGTATTTACAAAAAATTCCGATCACCACACCTACAACACTAGAACTAGGAATCTTTTTGTTGTAGAAAATCGCAAATTAACACAATATGAAAAATCCCCCAGTTATGCTGGCAAAAAATTGTTTAATAGATTACCTACACATGTCAAGGATTTAAACTTTGATAAGTTTAAAAACGAAGTTCGCGATCTCTTGTTGAAAAAATGTTTTTATTCTGTAGAAGAATTCTTATCAGATTTTTAAAATTGTTGTTGTTGTAGCTGTGGATAGTCTATTACAAAGTTTTAATGTGTTTTATTTAATGTGCGCATAGTGTAGAGTGTAAACACTGCCCAGTGTTATTTTATCCTTTATTATTAAATTACCTTTTAAGTTAAAGACTTTTAAGTCAGACTTAGGTTGGTTATTCTTGTTGACGTGTATATCTGTACTTTGTACGGCTAACATACAAATAAATAAAATAAATAAATAAATAAATTAAAATGAATATTTCATTTCGGCAATATTATAGTAAATTTGTCAAATTTTTTGACTTTGAAGGATTTCAAGGTGATTTTACCTTTATTACCTAGTGTATGTTTCAAACAGGTTGAAGTTAAATTATACTGGATAAAACATTAAAATTTAATAAAAATAGCTGTCACAATATTAAATATTTTAATCAGAACGGACATAAAAAAAATCACGCGTTCCGAAAATCGTATAAAAAAAGCTATGTTCCATTTAAAAAACACCTTATCCATAGCGTAACTCTTTTGTTTCTGGTTCAAATAAATTTTTGGTTTCATTTTTGAATTCTGCAGGAAAAAGTACATCGATTGGCTATTTTAGATTTTTCTTTAAATACAAGGAAGCTCAAAAATGAGCCCCTGTTCAGTCCTCGTTGGAAGACCCTGTACAATATCGTTTTAGCGAGATTATTTCACCTTAATCTACGCCGCAGGAGGCACGTTTAATAAGTTGTAGAAAACACTTTGATCATAAGGTAAATATTAGCTATTAGCAGGGGTCCTTATACATATTTAAATTATATTCAGGTCGGTGTATAAGATAATATCCAAAACTAATGGAACAGGAAAGCCATTTAACCCCATAGTAGGTAATGGGACAACTTTGCATTTCTTGAAAGTATATTATAATTTGACTTAATTTAATAATACATTATTTTTAAGTGCCCATTTAAAGATCTTCATTTCTTATGATACTTACCACGGTTTTTTTAATGCAAAATATCACGGAAGCATGTGCATGCGTACTGATCAGATAGATGAATGATAGCTATTATTGCATTGGTAACTGGTCGGAATCTAATGCCAGTCCCTCATTATACGATTCATTCTGCTTCATTTTTGTAAAAATATCCACAAGTTTTCACCTAGCTCACAAGTAGCAATAGTGTGACATATAAAACTGCAAATAAATTCAGAAATAAGAACTTGGTTGGAGAATAATTTTACTCTAAAGAGGACGCGGCGCTGCGCTGACTGCCTAAAGAAGCGTAAAGGAAATTATACAATCTAGTCTCACTAGTCACGGATTTGTGTAAAAGCAAAATTATGAAACCATATTTCAAATATGCTCCATTGATAATATCTCTATAAAAATATAAAGCTTTAGCTTTAGGCACATAATATTTCAATTTAGTAACGGACGAGTCTGTGTCAAATTGGAGCGCATTTGCTTATGTAAAACTTTGTCCGTTTAACACATATAACATTGAGAGATGTAGTCAAAGAGTGTGTTTCAGAGTTTATATTTACCTAAAGCATTGTCACTAGTAAGTGTTGTTGCCACATGCAAACATTGTCGGGTCGAACTTTGTTTCTATGCATGACATTGCACGTGTACATCTCACAAGAAACCTAATACTCTGGTTAGATGAAAATCAAATAAACTTTCCACCCTGGCCTGCTCAAGGGCATAGATAATTTTCTGGGGGGTAGTACCAATTTTTTTTTTCTGGGGGAGGTTGCACCAAAATTTCAACCACCTTTTACAAATTGTTTTATTTTGGATCAACCATTTGCTTTTCGTACCGTCCTAGGGATGGGGGCGGGGGGTGGGGGTGGGGGTTGGGGGTTGGGTTGCTTGGGTTTGCTTGAGTTGGGGGGAGGGGGTAATTACCCCCCCTATCCCATATCTACGCCCTTGGGCCTCCTCAATCACCATAACTATGTTTTATTTATACCACTGCTTTTATATGTTTTTGGTGTGTGGACTGTAACTGATATTTTTACCAACGTATTGGAGTGTTATTGTTAACGGTTTGTTTGATTGCTGTATATGGTTATTCTTTACATTTTAATTTTATATGGTTGACAATTTTTTTTGTACTCTGTTCGTCATAGCAGCATTGCACTTTTATTTCTACAGTTGTTTTTTTTGTACATGTATTTATTTTTGTGCACACGAACATATCTGTGGGTATGTGTATGTGTACATACGTGTATATTTTTGACTAGTAGTATAGCTCCTGCTATATTAGAATTATATTGTACTACTTTTGACGCACTCTACAGTTACTTTGGAATTTTTCATTTTTTTGTTATATTCCTTTGTGATTGAGAAATAAAGAAATTATTATTATTATTATTATTATTTCCGACCAAAGGTTCACGTGTAAAATTTAGTCGGTGTAATTTTGCTACACCCTATATTGGCAGAAGTAAAATAACTGAAAGAATCAATTATTATATTTAATGTATTGTGTAAGGAAAACTATATCAAAACCTTATTTTTATCAGTGAACAATTTTTAAAATAATATTTTCTAACAAACAATACAAATAAGGACGATGAACTGTGCACCTGCGGACCGGACAGTTTAATTTATTTTTCCCAGTTCCGGTCCTACCTGGATGTTTATTATTTATATCTTTTACCCGATGTTAATTTTAAGGTCCCAACATAGGCGCAGAAAGGATGAAAAATAAACCAGAATTTTCTTAAAATATTACGTTAACACATCAGTATTAAGACAGAGGGTTTAATTTTGAAATGTTAGTCAAAAAAGACTTTAAATTATTTGCGTACAGTTAGAGATTGGCTTTTGAAAATGTCTCAACAAGTAATGTTGTTTCAGGTGATTTTTGCTTATATGTAGGGTGTCCCAGAATTTTCTTAACAAGCTATATATCAGTTACTATAAAAGCTAAAAACGTGATCTAGGCGAGGTTGGTTAGAATATCGAATGGACTTTCACAAAATATCCTCGAAACCATTTTTCATTAGGTCAACCCCCAAAAATCCAATATTACTTATTATTAATTCAAGTATGTTATACTAAGGATATTCCCATAAATCTACAATCCGAATAACGGTTTGCATCAAGAATTTTTCGACGTTTGTAAAAACCAATTTGTCTATTTATCCCGCATCATACAGACACCAAAAGCATGTTGCTTTTAATTATAATTATTATATTCTATTTGTGTATTTCTAACCACCCATATCTTCTATATAATAATATGTTTTTTAATCATGATCAAACTAGGTTCATTAAAATTGCGCAAAAAGTTCAATAATTATGTTTTATGTTTTACGCTAGCGAGGCATCGGACGCCAACTAGGTATATATAATGGACGACACTCAAAGAGGTCAAAGCTAGTCACCAGTAAAGAAGGAATTTTTTTAATCGCCTTAATACTTCCTGAAATATCTTTTGTCTAATTTTTACACAAGCGAAGCCGCAAATAACAATTATAATATATAATTAATAACACTGTGAAAGATCCACACCATTCAGCAGTAGAAGGATTTTAAAGTCCGTTTTGTTGTTCTTATATAGGATCAACCTTTGTGACACGCTCTTCATATAACTTATCACAGCGTAAAAGGCAGCCTCTTCTTTTCCAGGCCCTAAGAGAAACCTAGAGGCTATTGAAGTCCGAAATTTTAGTTTTGCTAATAATTCTACATAAGTCGTTACATGTTAAGTAAGCAACTTTTTATGCTCTTTATGTAATATGCTATTTTTCGCATTTTGTTTCATCTTTTGAGTCAAGAACGTACTATAATTTCGGACTTTCATAGACACTGCTTTTAAAAGATTTTCTTTTTAGTGACATTTATCTTGATAAATAATAACAAACAAAAATGGCATCGACCGCCTATCAACCAATCACAAGAAGTATTTTATAATACTCTGTTCCATAGTCTACTTATTTTCGATTTGCTGATCGCACTAATAAACCAAAAGAATCAAATTTTGTATTCCCAACACACACGTGGATGAAACATGCACGGGTGTTGGGAACACACACGTGTGGTAGGAAATAGAAAATATCGTACAGTTAATAAAGAATAAATTAAATCATGAATTTTCGCGCCCACTAAGTTTAGTGAATATGTACACTTTCTTAATAGGTTGTGGGAAATAGCTATGTGTTTAACTAGGGAGGAAAGTGGTACTTTCCTCCCGCATATGAGGTTTGCTGCCAGAGGGCCTGTAGGGCCCGATGGCACTAAACGCAAAGGGAGGAAAAAAGAATAAGTCATACATAACTTACGTTATTTACTCTATACTTTTAGTAATCGAACAGTATGTGTCGCCCTATTTATCTAGTGAACTGCAAGGCGCATCGTTTATACTTAAATAAATAAAAATTAAATAAAATAATATAAATATCCAATTCAACATTGTGATAAAATATATACTCGTTTCTTTAAGATTCGAGTTGATATACTTAACTTGTCAGTAATAAAATTATTCTTTTTTATATTCTGACTGCCCACCAAGACCGAAGTCTAACTACCATCTACCGTAGGTGTACTGGGGAAGCTTGACTCACACAGCCAGAGCTGGAAACATCCGTGGGGATTTTACCGGCCCTTTATGAGGATATGTGGAGTGGTACCACCTCGGTCGAGAAAGCATTCCTCTACCACCTTATTGTATAAATTGAAACAGTGCCGAATTAAATAAATACATACATATTTTAATGCAAATAGTTATATTTCCATGATTTTTTAGAAGTGACGTCTTCAGACAGAGCATGTGAAATTTTTGCATATAATTTAAACTTTAAATATTGTAGCACCACACAACATTGTAGTGTGTGAAAAGCTGCCCCACCAATTTATTCCTTCAAAAATACAAAATTTTTAAATCTTCAGTCATTACTTCAAAATTAGCTTCTTCTTGTTATTACAATTTCAGTGTTATTTAGTTTTCCGTTATTTAAATTTTTTTATAACCATGTTCAGTTGCTTTCTCTTGATTTATTATTTAGTGTTTTTTCAGTATTAACGACAACTCCATAAAAGAGATAAATATTATGCATATAATTCTTACAAAAAGAAGTCATAATAAAAATCCAATGAAATGAAAGATCAAATAAATCTAAAGAAAGGGAAAATGAAGTTAGGATTTATATGAAGCCATTAGTTTCTTAAGTGGGTATTTGCTAAAGGGGTCAAAAAGACAAGGGATGAAATTTCGAGTGTCCATCGGGGTAGAAGAGGGTCCTGTGTTGGTTAAATATTTGCTACTGAACCGGGCAAAGTAGAGGAAATATATACCTTTCGTACTGAAAATATTTTGTTTGCGGAATGGAATGCCAATAATACAAAATTGCTAAAGGTATTTTGATAAAGTTTGCCGTTTTACTACTACCTCAAAAATTGATTTATGACTATTAACTGATTTAATAAAAACAAGTATGTGTATACCCAAGATTTTGTAATAATAGTAGGAATCGACATAATTATAATATATTACTAAGTTTAAAACATATACCAATAAACATCCCATAGTCTGTTTAATATTCGAGTCCAAGAATGTATGAATAAATTTTAGTAGTGATCCCGATGATTTTGAATTCTGAGACCATATTAAGTCCTTAGAATCTCACTTATATACCCAGATTCACTCTAGACCAATCGCCTTTGTGAGTTTTAAATAAAATCACATAATCTTTTTCGGTCAGATTCTCCAATGCTAGACCGGTCTTATTTGATAACCAAAAGTTCTAAACTGACAAGTGTAAGAACAAGACAACTTAATTTTATACTATAAATTGTTTCCGAGTTTTTTTCGAAAATTCATAAAGAAATGTTATACTAATAATATAGTATATATGTTACCGGCAAAGTCCGTTTCATCGTCATACTTAAGTTTGCCTAGGTAAACCGCACATTGCCGGGACGTTTTCGGCAAAGTCCGAAATTGCTCTTTATTTCGGAGTTTGCCTAGAATGTAACCCGGCAAACTTAGGTTTGGCAAACACGTTTTAGGAAAAGTCCGAAATAATAAATTTGTGACAGTTACGTCGCTGTTCATTTTCTAGTCGTAACTAGGTAGTTATAGTCTGTTTGTAATATGTCGCAGGTACACACGCACTGCGTTGATTGTTTAAGGTGGCATTTTCCGATCGCGTCCATGGTGGCCAACTTAATTTCATTTTGTCATGGTTTTTCGGCTTTAAAATTTTTAACAATAAAATTATAAGTATATTAAATATAGATTAATATCCTGCAAGCAATTTTTAGTTAATTATTTAAAGCTTCAACGTGTATCATGATTTCATTCAAATGATTAATATTTTAAAAGATCTATGGTGACTTTTTTTCTCCACTCAATATTCTTTTTAAATATTCCTTTCCTAAAATAAATCATAAAATATCTTGCGACTTTTATTAATACGTTAAAAAATACCTATAGAATATGAATCTACGGTTAATATTGTGACAATATTCATACAAAAGAAAAATAAATCAAAATATTGTACTAAAATAAAATTAAGTTGGCAATGGGGCAAATGGGTGTGGTCGGTAAATGCAGCTTTAAGCAGGGCGCGAATTGAATTAACTCGGCTAGGCTCGGCACGGCACGGCACAGGCAAAAGGTTTGGTATACATGCAATGTGCGGAAGGAGAATGCTTAGGATGAAATAGCGAAAAAACGTCTGATACGATACTACGTCTATACATCACAATAGTTGCAGCTGTTTTAAAGAACCGATTGCCGAGTCAATGCGCTTTGACTGTCGGCATTCCGAACGAAACTTACCGAGCCGAGTCAATTCTATGCGCGCCCTGATTTGAGTGTTTGTGTTTTCGTCTAACTGGACCGGGTTTGCTCAGGTTTGTTATTATCATTTAATAAAAAAAGTTTAATAAGTATTATGAAGGTATATTTAACTTAATTAAATATTATTTACAGGCTTAGCATCACTAGTATACCAATTATCATGATACAACACAAAGGTAAGAACATATTTCGGACTTTTCCTGAAACGTGTTTGGCAAACCTAAGTTTGCCGGGTTACATTCTAGGCAAACTCCGAAATAGAGAACAATTTCGGACTTTGCCAAAAACGTCCCGGCAATGTGCGGTTTACCTAGGCAAACTTAAGTATGACGATGAAACGGACTTTGCCGGTAACATATACATATGTAACATATATATAAAGGGCAATTTTGGTACTTACTTTCCACAATAATAGAACTAAATCCATTTTAGCAACACGTTTCAAGATGAAAATCATTTGGAAATCAAGCAAATCGCTAAATTGTGAGAATAACTCATTAGTTTTCAATGACGACTAAATAATAATAATGACAGGACAAAAACCTGTCAAAACTCAATTGATCAACTAGACGATCTTAGGCCTGGGTTACCCAACTTCGTAATTTTTAGTCCTTAATTCTTAATTCTTAAGCATTTCGTAAAATTTGAGTGAGTTATTAGATCAGGTTTATCCAGTTTCTTTATTCTTAATTTTTATCTCTTCTTTTTCCAATTCTTCTTTTTTCAGCTCTTGACAGTTGGACAATACATGTCAAAATTGACATAGGAAATATAAACACAACTTGTTTATTTGTGTTATAAATAGTTAAATTCAATATTAAAATTAAATACAAAAATCATGAAGACTGTCGTCCATCACCAAACGTCAAATTAACCCGGATAACAATGTCATTTGTCAAGATCTGTCTAAAACAGCTGAACAAGTCGCATGCGCATTTAATATTTCCTTAATTCTTTATTCGTAATTCGTAAAAGTTAAAAATTGGCAACTTTCAAGGTCGTTCTTAAAAATTAAGGATAAAGAATAAAGAATTAAGAAACTGGGTAATCAGTGTCACTTAATAGTACAGTGTGAACTTGCTTATGAGTTAGGAATTAAGAATTAAGAAGTTGGATAAACCCGGCCTTAATTCCAACCAGTACTAATTCTTAAACTTTTTGAGTGAATTTGAGCGTTTATGTTTACTAAAAAATTTGGTTTTCTTAGCAGTGTCCTAGTTTCGTCGGATAGGTTCTTGTGCTGATTATGTTTTCTTTGACCACCTATTTCTTTGGCACAGCTTAGGATAGTTTTCATGAGCTGTGTGCTTTCATCCTGGTCTTATAGTCCGTTGTTGAGTAGCGTCGGGCATTGCTCGGAGTTTTTTATGAGTTTATTTGTGTCTGTTCCGATTGCAGTGAGGCATGTCTCCTTTATATTTTTATAATCTGCTTATTTATTTAAATGCATACATATTTAGTTTATTTAAACCATATACATACATGCGTACATAAACAGGGTAAACGAAAAAATACAATCGTTGAAAATGTTATTATTCTTTTTTCAAAAATTCTAAATTCATTTTAGCAGCCCGTTGCAAGATGAAAGTCATTTGGAAACCAAGCAAATCGCAGAAATATCAAAATAATTCATAAGTTTTTAATGACGACTTATTAAAAATGGCAGGACAAAAACTTGTCAAAACATAACTGATCAGCTAGAATATCTTACTGTCAACCAGTACTAAATCTTAAACCTTCTTAGTGAATCTGAACATTAAGATTTAGTACTGGTTTAAACTAAAATCTTCTAGTTGATCAGTTAGGTTTTGACAGGTTTTTGTCCTGTCATTATAAATAAATCGTCACTGAAACCTTATGAGCTGGTCTAATATTTCAGCGATTTGCTTGGTTTCCAAACGATTTTCATCTTGAAGCTTGTTGCTGCAATAAATTTAGTTCTATTAATGTGGAAAGTGTGTACTAAAATTGCTCTCTTCTTTATAAACTTAAGAAAAGACTCAGAGAGGAATTTATGGTATAAAACTAAGTTGTCCTATTCTTACACTTGTCAGTTTAAAATTTTTGGTTATAAAATTAGACCGATCTAGCGTTGAGGAATCTGGCTATAAGTTTTCGAGGTAATAATATTCAACTAATAATATTTTTGACATTTTGGCAGGTGCAGCATCTTAAAACTACAACATAATGAAAAATAAGTTACACTTCTCGCTCTGGATATGTTTCTGTTAAACTGCAAGATAACATTTGTGAATAGAAAATGAAGGCTAGAGTCGGAAAGCGTAAGCTCTTTGAGGTGCACTATTTATTCGGTCTATCAAAATAATTAAAATGTCAATTTTTGGATGTCAATATCAACAATGACAAATGGGTAACTTGCAGGTGCGTATATAAAATAATATACATATATATATATATATATATATATATATATATATATATATATATATATATATATATATATATATATATATATATATATATATATATATATATATATATATATATACATATATATATATATATATATATATATATATATATATATATATATATATATATAGAGTTTGCTGTAGAATTTAACAGGTATATTTTCCTTGTAATATAGTTTGTTTACAATTTTATGCCAAGCTTTTTGGAACATCCTTGGATAATATTATGTTTGTTCGAAACTTTATAAAGACATAAAATAACATTGGAACATTTTTTTAAATAAAATTAACGGGAAATTATTTATACGCGCATATCCATTGTTAACAAGAATGATATATTAATTAAAATAATTTTTTAAGGCATATAGATTAGTTAAAAGTACACTGTACTACAATAAGTAGCAGCCGTTATATTGTCCTAAACTACTAACAGTTCTTAGTAAATTTTATATCATATCCTACGTTCTCTTCTTTTATTTATAATTAAATTAATTTTCATTTTACTTGCTACTGTAGCGCTGCTGTTTCCTTTGTTATCATTTTTTAAACAGAAACCTGGTTCAAGATCAATTACCAGTATCAAAAAATTCCATATTTTAACTACTTTATTTTTCCTATTTGAGATTGATAATTTGAAATCCTTATTTTAACCTGTATTCATGGTTATTGCCAGCGTATGCAATATTAATTCCTTTATTAGTGACAACAAGCTCCGTTACTTACGGAGAATTTAGAAGAGCAATGGTTATGATTATTATTTTGTCCCATTGGCTTTGCTAAGAACTACCTAATTTAACAATACTCTCTGTTTTTTAAATTAGCTGTGAAAATACCAAAATATAATAAACTATATTTGAAATAAAGTACAGTACAACATAATAGTGCAGTAATTAAATGTGTATTGTACTCAAAAGGATTGTGAATTTATATGACAATATCGTATCGTATCATCGTAAATTGCGAGAAAAATTGTAAAATTGGTATCATATTTCTACAAATTAGGAGAAAACAATATGATGAATTTAGAGCTTCCTTTCCTTTTTCTCCACAAGATTTCGGTGAATTCACACTTTCTCTGCGACTGTAGCGATATTTTTTGATTTTCAAGTATATTTTTAAAACGAGGCTAATTAAAAATTACCCAATTATTGTCTATCATTAGAACTGGTTTTTATATTTTTTCTTTTAATTTAACAGATAACAATCAATAACAGCATGTGTGAGAGTATAATGTGTTTGTTGTACTTTACTTTCAATTTCATAAAACATTTCAATAACTACCCTGCTATTTTTCTAGGATATCCTTTTGTTTCAATGTTTGCTATTTCTTTTTTTGGCAACTTTTCAATGTTTCTGAAAGTTAAGACTAAGTTTTACTAAAATTTTATTACGGTTATCCTTAATTTGCACATATACACTGGTATATAGTGTTTACGTTCTAACTACCGTTTGCTTTTTTTTTTTCATTTGTTTTAAAAGTATAACCTAATAAGTTAACCAAGGTTACAGGAATCTCTTTAGCAAAATTTTAAAAACCTAGGCTTTGCTAAGAACTACCTAATTTAACAATACCCTCTCTGTTTCGTAAATTAGCTGTGAAAATACTAAAATATAATAAATTATATTTGAAAGTACAGTAAAACATAATAGTTCAGTAATTAAATGTGTATTGTATTCAAAGGGATTGTGAATTTATAAGACAATATCATATCCTATCGTCGTAAATTGCCAGAAAAATAGTAAAATTGGTATCATATTTCCACAAATCAGGATAAAAATGTGTTGAATTTAGAACTTTCTTTCTTTTTGTTCTCCTCAAGATTTCGGTAAACCAAAGTTACAGGAATCTCTTTTAGCAAAATTTTAAAAACCTGCTTCTGCGTCTCCACATATTCTTTTTTTGGCGATTTGAAAAGACACCCCTGTAGTAC
Organism: Philopedon plagiatum; assembly: GCA_963971165.1. NCBI lineage: Eukaryota > Metazoa > Arthropoda > Insecta > Coleoptera > Curculionidae > Philopedon > Philopedon plagiatum. The sequence goes on along the minus strand of OZ020197.1, from coordinate 25,524,129 downwards.
TTTGTGCCGAGTTCTTTCAAAGGGACGGGAAAAATTTCTCAGGTAAAAGTTGTAGAGTATTAATATCTACATAAAAAGGTCCTAACAACCTTTCCCGTATCTATAGTAAATAAGCCGTGAGAGACGCGGAAAGGTTAAAATCAACTTCATGATGAATAAAACTTTAATGCTGATATGGCAATATTATTATTGGCCCCAGCACTGAACCAGTTAGAGTTTCTTAGGTACAAGTCAATAATATTGGGCTTATGGTTATAACCAGCCGAAATGCGGCATTACCACGTTCAAAATTGGTCAAATGTACATTTGTCTTATTTATTACATATACGGCGAAAGTGGTCATTCGTTATGCAGATTTAATTCCTTTACAACTTTTGTCTAAAACTTCTCACCAAATTATTTTTCGTTTTAAAACTACAAGTCTAAAACGAACTCTCACAGGTTCTTTCCGCCCTCCCTTTGAAACGGCTCGGCACAAAGTAGTACTGGGGTGTAGTTCCAAATAACAAAATCTTCTTTTTCTCATAAAAGTAGCAATCTAGTTTAAATTTCTTGTCGTTTGCTTATTGGATTATTTCTATACAGGGTGTTAACTGATAATACGGAAAAACTTCAAGGGGCGATTCCTTGGGTAATTTTAAGAATATTGTGTCTTTTAATGATTTTTGGAAAGCCGCTTTGTTTCGAAGATACGGGGCGATAAATGTTTTTCGACAAAAACAATATTTTATTACATAAATACAGTAAAGTTTCTCAATCTACAAGAACTGCTGAAAATGCCTTCCACCAGCTAGAATGCATGAATCCCATCTAGTCCACATTAACGGTCCAACTCTTTCAAAGAAACAAGGGTTGTTTCTTATTGCATTACATCCATCAGCTATCCGAATTCTCTAATCTTATTCTTAAATGAAACATATCAAGATCACTGGATTGGTCGAGGTGGACCTCACTTGTGACCTGCTCGATCCCATGACTTAAATCCCTTTGATTTTGTCCTATAGGGATATCTCAAATCATTAGTTTAAACTACTCCAGTGGAAAATGCAGAAAATTTGAGAATTCGGATAGTTGATGGATGTAATGCAATAAGAAACAGCCCTGGTGTTTTTGAAAGAGTTCCACAGTCAATGAGAAGAATATTGGAGTCATGTATTCTAGCTGGTGGTAGTCATTTTCAGCCGTTCTTGCAGATTACAAAACTTTACTGTATGAATGAAAGTCTACTTGTCAGGGGTACATATAAATATGCAAAAATTGAGAATAAATTCTCTAACCACCTGAAAATTCCTTATACAATAAGGATTTCAACAAATAATGGTAAAACAGCTATTCTCCGGGCTATATGCCCCTCCGAGCGCTGAATTACATACCAAAATTTGCCGTATTTTCTTCTAACACAGTTAGATAATAAAATACTTGTTTTGAATGCAAGAAACTACTAGGAAGAAGGAAGCTTTTTCTTTAGTTAGGATGTCGTCACCTGCAGACCGGTTTCGAACTCGTTGGTTCTCATCAGTACAGGATAGACGAACATACCAACCTTCCGAAAAAGTAATCCCTTAAAGCTAGAACTGTCGTACTGCATAAGCAGTGAGACACAGGCAGCGCCATCCATTAGCAGTTTCGAGCATTCAGAGTAGAGTTTACCGTAAGGTAAAATTTTCAAACGTATGAATGAAAGTCTACTTGTCAGGGGTACATATAAATATGCAAAAATTGAGAATAAATTCTCTAACCACCTGAAAATTCCTTATACAATAAGGATTTCAACAAATAATGGTAAAACAGCTATTCTCCGGGCTATATGCCCCTCCGAGCGCTGAATTACATACCAAAATTTGCCGTATTTTCTTCTAACACAGTTAGATAATAAAATACTTGTTTTGAATGCAAGAAACTACTAGGAAGAAGGAAGCTTTTTCTTTAGTTAGGATGTCGTCACCTGCAGACCGGTTTCGAACTCGTTGGTTCTCATCAGTACAGGATAGACGAACATACCAACCTTCCGAAAAAGTAATCCCTTAAAGCTACAACTGTCGTACTGCATAAGCAGTGAGACACAGGCAGTGCCATCCATTAGCAGTTTCGAGCATTCAGAGTAGAGTTTACCGTAAGGTAAAATTTTCAAACGTATGAATGAAAGTCTACTTGTCAGGGGTACATATAAATATGCAAAAATTGAGAATAAATTCTCTAACCACCTGAAAATTGCTTATACAATAAGGATTTCAACAAATAATGGTAAAACAGCTATTCTCCGGGCTGAATGCTCGAAACTGCTAATGGATGGCGCTGCCTGTGTCTCACTGCTTATGCAGTACGACAGTTGTAGCTTTAAGGGATTACTTTTTCGGAAGGTTGGTATGTTCGTCTATCCTGTACTGATGAGAACCAACGAGTTCGAAACCGGTCTGCAGGTGACGACATCCTAACTTTAGAAAAAGCTTCCTTCTTCTTGTAGTTTCTTGCATTCAAAACAAGTATTTTATTATCTAACTGTGTTAGAAGAAAATACGGCAAATTTTGGTATGTAATTCAGCGCTCGGAGGGGCATATAGCCCGGAGAATAGCTGTTTTACCATTATTTGTTGAAATCCTTATTGTATAAGGAATTTTCAGGTGGTTAGAGAATTTATTCTCAATTTTTGCAAACTTTACTGTATTTATGTATTAAAATAATATTCTCTTTGTCGAAAAACTTTATCGCCCTGTATCTTCGAAACAAAGCGGCTTTCCGAAAACCATTAAAGAACAAAATATTCTTAAAATTACTCCTGGAATTTTTGCCGTATGTTTAGTATGCACCCTGTATATTACCCATCCCTCCCATAATTTTGTTCCGCATAAGAATCAACAATATTTTATTTGACGGGAACAGTAAAAGTAAATAAAAATCACTACGAGTTTACAAAAATGCACATATAATACTTGTAAAACACATTAAAACTATCCCCGCCACCGGTCTTGTATAAAAAGGATTCATCTGTCCATAGAGCTTAATTTTGCTACTTACATATATTTAGCACGTAAAATATTAAGTTTTTTATGCGTCTTGGGTGACATTTTTTATATTTTATATGAGGATAAATCATGCTACGACAAAATATATGAAATAATATTAAAAGAGGAACGATTTGAGAGGTAAACGATTTATATCAACATTCTTCAGTAGAAATACTTTTACAAATAAATATCTAATAAATCATTCCTTTGTTTTGATACTAAACGATTAATTTCTCTTTGTAAAAAATCATTAGAGAATATAAATAAAAGTTTCGAATTAAAAAAAAAGAAAATAACAAACATTCTCATATACAATGAACGGCAAATGTATTGGATACATTCGATAAAAATTCAAGGAAAGGTTTTTTAGAAAAACGCTCGGACACGTGATCTCTTATTATAAATTGTGCATTTTTTGACATTAAATTTATTTATACAGGGTGGCTCATGTAACAGCTTTGACATCAGTATTTTTTTGTAATGGAACACCCCATTTTTTATTGCATCTTTGAATTCTACAGAAAATTGTGAACATATCTGATGTAGCGTACCCTTTACCTAATCTTACCTGATTTCGAAATAAATCAGTATAAACATTAGAACTTCAAAATTTGGTATGATATGCTGAAATTGAAAAAATTGGGGTAGCATGGAAACGAAGTAAATAGACTTGCTTATTGTCAAGAAGCCCATGGGTGGCTTTTCGAGCATTTAATTAAATTTGAATTTAATTTTAACTATTAAATTTAACATCTAATAGAATTGTTATTCAAATTTAAACGTAATTATTTCGAAATCAGTGGACTGATATATTCAGAATTTTCTGTAGAATTTAATGACGCAATAAAATATTAATATTATTTCTATAATTTGCGACCTTTTTTACTGCCTGCAAATGACGAGATTTCAGTGCTAAAATGCCAAGATTTTATATAAAATTGTCGCCTACCCGGTGATTAGAAAAGTAACAGTTTACTACGTACTTGCCCCCTCGTTTTAGAATAAGCTATTATTTCTGTTAAGATTTTACAATATCAATGTAAAATATGTTAAGGTTCTGCTAAAATATGCTTAGTATAAAGCACTCAAATTAAAATACTATCAAAAGTTTGAATTTTTACTTTTATTCATTACTGGACGCTTCTTATAGAACTCCTTAATAGTACTTCTAGTTAATTGTAAAGTTAGATGTAACGTATTTTGCTATATTTTTTATTATTACGCATTAGAGACTAGTCGTTATACACGAAAAATATCAACACTTGATTTAATTGCATTTGATTTGATTTAAATTGCTCCAAAAACCCGCATACACGAAGTTTAAATGAAAAAGCTTAAACAAATAAACAATTTAACTTAAAACAATGTAAAATAAAAAGAAAAGGCATGTATATACCTTATTAGTAGACCAAAATTTTATAAAGACACGTTTGTCTTTGTTATAATTTACATCAATTCAGCAAAACTAAATAAACAAAAAATAAATTTAGAATTTAAATTTAACGACCAGATTCTCCAACGCTAGATCGGTCTAATTTGACTACCAAAATTTCTATGTTTTAGGAAACATACCGCCAGATTATTTGTCTATCTAATTTTAGCATTAGTTCGTATGAAAATAATTTTTTAAATTTAATGATACGTATTTAAAATAACGAGTTATTAAGCTTTTCTATGAATCAACTTTTCCTTGCTGACAAGAAAACTTTTCAACCTTTACACATCCTGTGTCTGTCCTGTGAAAAACTTATTTACTCCAGAGACACATTCAATGAACCGTCATCTTGTAAAGGAGTTCCTGAAAAATTTCCAACATATGTTCCTTATCTGCGTAAATATTTGTTACCGTTTAAAGTGACTTTATTTGAGTTTATCTAAATTTAAAATTCCTCTGTGCAATTACTCTTTGTCGAAGATTTTTTAAAGCAAGAAACAATTAATTCCTCCAATCCAAAGAATTTACCTAACAGCATTTCTAAGTTTGTACTCCGGTATTATTTTTTTTATTTCGTAATCGAAGTATTTAGTCATGAAAAAATCACCACTCGAGATTTTTTCATATCCTTACTTTATGGGGACGTGATTCAGTAGCTAAAAGTAAGGAAAAAAGTTCCTGGTAACTCCTGGATCCGGAAACGGTTCGTTTATAAGAGACGCAAAGTAAAGAATTGTAATTTCAATTTAAGTTTTCTTATTTATTTTACACTTTTAAAAATAGTTCATTTAAATTCGTAAGATACATAAGTTTTTGGAATACCTAGGGAATAACGTTATTACAATTTGAAATAATTTACATAGTCATATTTTCTCGGAGGTCACGATCGTTGACTTGATTCACGAAGGTTAAAAAGTTAATAGAACATAATAAAAATTTTGCCTGACTCAGATTTGAGCAACAAGATATTTAAAAAAAATCAACGATACCAAAAAAAAAGTATAAAACAGGAATGTTGTCTTTTACCAAAGAATAATCAGTGTTGTCAAAAAAAAATCGAGAGGTCAAAACTAACCAGTGGCCCATACACAAGTGTGTGCCCGGGCGCAAAGAAACAAACCAAAAAAATGCTATTCTGCCGATTATTTTGAATAGTATATTTCGTACGTACTCCCACGAGTATTGTATGTACGGAATTTGAATAAATTATCTTTAAAAACATGTAAAGAGAAGAAAAATACATTAAAATTACATTTTTTTATCGCCCTGTATTTCGGAAATAAAGCATTTTCGAAACTATAAAAAGGAACTTTTTTCTTATTTTTGGCCAAGGTAGGTAGAGTTTTTCTACAACCTATATAGCTAATGCTTGTAATAGTCCTCACCGGACTATTCTTATACCATTTGCCAGAATGTCCCAATTAGGATTTAGAGAGGAAAAGGCGGTTGGTTGTGACGTTGAAGCTGCTCTTTGAGACCAGTTTCTTATACAATTTGTAGATACTAATTTGCTTCCCATCAGTTGGCGACCTCTACCATGGCAGGCTTTCAAAAAAAACTGGATTCTGTTACTTAACGATCCATCATTTAGTATTTCTTCTTGAAAAATGTCCATCAAACAATTTCAGGCTTTACCTTCTCGAAATGCTAACTCATAAGACATTATATGAATCAATTTTTTCTAAAGGCGATCTGAGGTATTTTCCAGTTTATCATTTTTAGCAGGTCTTTGGGCGTAAAAGCTAAGGAACTGGTTTTTCTTTTATCCAGATTGCTTTGAGAGCTACTTCGCAAAGCGTCTCTTGCCTCCTTGAATCTAACATCAGTATAGGGATCAATGGCCACACCAAACTCTCTATTGAACTTTTCTTGAACCAGTTTCGCTGTAACGTTCCACATAGCTTTAATCACGTTTTCTTTGTCAAACGACCCATCTTTTGTTCGCTTGTTATTCCCTGTAAAATTAAAGAGACCTTCTCTATTGATATACTCTTGCCCAGACTGTACTGTTTTTCAGCAAGGAGGTCTTGAAATTGTTTCCAAACAGAAGCTTTGGACCTTTTGATGGTTTTTTGGGGCAAAATTTCATTTTGATTAATTTCTTCTAGCACTGCTGCTCAAAATCGCGACATTTTTCACAAAACTTCAAAAAAGTCGTGGGCATTTAAAATTGTTGGGTTTGTATTATTGCTTCATTTATTATTCATGGAGGACTATAGCAATCAAGAATTTGACTTTTTTGGACATGATAACGAACCTTTGATTACTGGATTTTGCCATTTATTTAATATTTATTGTGACAATGAAGTTTTATACTTACGGGGGTATATTAAAAATTGAAAATGTTAATTTATGAAATTCCCTCCTAAAATACAATACGTGCAATGAAAATATATCTATAATTTTGGACAGATTTGCATTTATGCATTCGGGCAAATTTCCGAAAAATTACGGATATATTTTCATTGCCGATGTTATATTATTATTGAATGTAGCTTTAGCACTGCAGGCGCTTGTGTCCGAATCAATTACAGAATTTTAGATGTCTCTGAATTCGGTGGTAATAAATTAGACGATCGAGTTTAAAAGACCAATTATCGCGTCGTTCGTTGCGGTTATATAATTTACGAAATTTTAAGATTTCTGCTTAAAATAGCTAAATTTATATTCAAAACGTAATGTTAAAAAGGGAAGCCTACCGCTGCCAAATCCACTCGTAAATGAAAATTGGTAAAATAAACTGCTTCTAAGTAATAAAAATATTCATCTTCGTGTTATCTTGATTATACATATTTAAATATTAAAAGAGTTAAATAAACACAACAATATCAGTTAAACCTTCTTATTTATTTTTTGTCTTATTAAATGGTTTTTTGTAATCTCACCACAATTTTCGAGGGCGAAATAATAAATAATAATAATAATAAAATTTACATAATAGACCCAGCATCCACCGTCATAAGGATCCGCTACTGAAAAAGGTAGTAGAGTAAGAATTAGCGTGTTTGGTGCTTACTACAGTGAATTAGTGAAATTAGGAGCTAGCTTGAACAAGTATAGTGAAGGTGAATGAACTCATTAGGTATTGTGAATTACGTTCAACGAAAAAGGTTCCTGTTCAGCATGGACGATATTGCAAAAACGAATATATTCCAACTTATTTGAAATAGGTGGCCAAAAACGTAACGTAAGATAAAACAAAATACCTCGCCGTAAGCTTTGGAATTGTTCTGCGTGTTGTTGATTAATTCATTTTATACAAAAACCCCTCAACCTGTTACCATAAATTCTCATTACCTGTAAAATTTTGACTGATTCACAACAAGCAATTTAAATTATTTTAATAATACAGGGTTTAAAAAAAAAATTTTTTTTATTCACATTGTTACTTTTAAAAAACAATTTTAATTTTTTTTACAAAATTTACTTGCACTATTTAAAAGCTCAGTTTATATTGTAAGGCGGGATAGTCGTTAGCATCAAAAATTTATTAAAATCGGTTGCACAACAAAAATATATTAAAAAAGGAGCTACTTCAATTTAGCCCACCGTGTATGTTTAAAGAAAAAGCAAATCAGCCAAGAATTGTGCATCTAAAGAGACAGTTTAAATAAACATTTTGTATCTTTAAATATAATGTGTAAAACGAACAAACCTTTTTTCAATCATCATTCATCAGGTTTGATTGCAAGTTACATATGACTTATTTGATCTCCTGGACCATATCCATAAATAACTAATTTGTGACTATTTTCACATCGTGGCAATATTGACAAAATATTAACAGCTAAATTATCCTAACCTAAACCTGTATAAACCCATCATTATAATTAAATAATTGTCTTACCTTTTTTCAACAATGATTTTTAGCTATTTTCATTCAGTAGCACTAACACTTTGTTATCCAAAACTGATTGGGGCTAGCGTAGACTGTTTTAAGTTTAATACACATTTTCTATTAAAATGTCACTATTTAGAGAATGATTTTTAAACACTCGCTTTGCTGTTACACGTTATTATATTAGCAAATAATTTGAAATCGCAATTTCTGCGTGAAACTACACCCGAAAAGTCATCTATTACGCCGCGATATCATACGCCACGTACTGACGAACAAAAACTAAATGAAGAACTTTTATTCACTTTAGAAGATAATACTACTTCTATACTATAAAAAAAAACATCAAATTCCAACAAAAAATCGGCCTAATCTTATAATAATGGGCCGTATTTATATTTCTGTGTTTCAAGCTCATATACAAGTTTTTTATTTTGGCCGGGCGACAATAACGTTGTCTTTGTCTTTACAGGAAGTAGGATGTTTAAATGATATAAACCACATTGTTAAAATTACATAAACCATATAAGCTTTAAGGATTCTTGGCTGATTTTGATTATTTATATTTTTATTATTATTATTATTATTATTATTATTATTATTATTATTATATCACATGGGCAAGAGGCGAAATTTTTCAAAGTTTGGTAGTGCCACTTGAGTCGTCGAATAGCTTCTTAGGTCTTCCTATTCTTACTCCCGATGGGCCTGCTGTTGGTTCTGAAGGTGTTGAAGGTGACACGTGCTGATCTGAGCCGGGAAGAGTCAAGTTTTCATCGAGCTATTGCTCATTTTGACGTAGAAATACATTCAATGTCCGATTTGAAGAAGCCCACTCTTCACTTAATTTAAAACACAAAAATGCACAGATTGTCTAATTTTTTTACCTAATTCACTGTCTTTGTCATTCTCTAGTCCCATCGTTAAAAACACTTTATTTATAACCGCCTGGTATCGGTTTGAAACCATACTTTCACCGCGCCAAACTTCAAAATGCTGCATACGTGTGATCGGCATCGTATCTAAAAAAAAATTTTAAAAATCAATAGGCAAATCCTGGCAGCTGTTTTTTTATAGAAATAAGTCTTTATTAAACAGACTTAATAATAATATAGTAAACTAGGCGAAAGTCTGGAAAACAAGTAGTTAAAACGCTTGGCAAAGTAGAAAAAATATAATTTTTAATATATTTTTCATGTAATGTTAACAAAATCACAGTAAAATCATCTAGCTGTAAAACAAATCAAACAGTACAGCATAAATTAGCACTTACCACTTTTAAGAGTCACAAACAAATAAATACAGAAAGATTTAAACCTTGACCAAAATCACTTCTGTATTTTAGCCAATTCGAAACTAGCTGCAACTGTAAATTACGACTCCTTGTAAATGCGCGACTTTAATACCATATCACACCATTAGTAATGTACCAATCGCCATCCATCGGGCTTTTTAAAATTTGTTAATGCGGGTTTTTAGACTTTCAGTGTGCTAGATATGTAATATAACCCTCTGTGCGCCACGGAGAACACAGTTTTCCCAATGGTTTATGTATAACCTACACAACAAAAATAATGGATTTGAGAAGACATTCTTCAGCGACGAGGTATGGATTCACCTCTCTAGGTGCGTACATTCGCAGATGAAAATGTGGAGCTTAAATAATCCACATTTTTTTTGTAGAAAAGCCTCTACATCCTCAAAAAATTCCCGCCTGAGCAGCGATAAGTAATCGGAGGTTTTTTGGGTCAATATTTTTTTAACATCATTTATAGAGCAATTAGATGACGAAGAAGTTCGACAAGGTTGTTTTCAGCAAGATCATCCAAGTGATTTCTTTCAAGAATTTTTTGGGGACCGAATTATTAGCAGAAATATGCCAGTAAGCTGGCTACCTCGATCATGCGACTTTACCCCATACGATTTTTTATGGCCTCATATTAAGAATTCAATTTTTAAAACCCCATGTTCAAATTTGTAGGAGCTGCAAGGACGAATCACTTTAAAGTTTGGGGAAATCAACAACTCTCGTGAAAAACTGATTAAATGTTTTTGATTCTATAAAAAAAGAATCCGAGTTTGTCTGGAAGAGTAAGATGGACACGTTGCTCATTTAATACTATAAGTATCCTTTACATACGCGTCAAAATATTTTCAATCTGTAACCAACAAACATTATGAAATCGAAAGTTTTACTTTTAAACCCTCAGACTTCAGACCATAAAGACGTTGCTAAAATGCACATGTCATATAATAATAATAATAATAATAATAATAATATAAATAATCAAAATCAGTCGAGAATCCTTAAAGTTTATATGGTTTACATAATTTTAACAATATAGTTTATATCATTTAAACACCCTACTTCCAGTAAAGACAACGTTACTGTCGCCCGGCCAAAATAAAAATCTTGTATCTGAACTTGAAACACAGAAATATAAATACGGCCCATTATTTTAAGATTAGGCCGATTTTTTGTTGGAATTTGATGTTTTTTTTATAGTATAGAAGTAATGTCATCTTCTAAAGTGAATAAAAGTTCTTCATTTAGTTTGTGCTGGTCAGTACGTGGCGTATGATATCGTGACGTAATAGATGACTTTTCGGGTGTAGTTTCACGCAAAAATTACGATTTCAAGTTATTTGCTAATAGAATAACGTGTAACAGCAAAGCGGGTGTTTAAAAATCATTCTCTAAATATTGACATTTTAATAGAAAATGTGTATTAAACTTAAACCAGTCTACGGTACCCCCAATCAATTTTGGATAACAAACAAAAGGAACAAAGAGTTAGTGCCACTGAATGAAAATAGCTAAAAATCATCGTTTAAAAAAGGTAAGACAATTATTTAATTATAATAATGGGTTTATACAGGTTTAGGTTAGGATAATTTAGCTATTAACATCATGATACAATAAATAGAAGGTATGATACCAAACCGTGTCAAATTCGTCCGGGTTCGCGCATGACCTCACGTCGTGAATTATTTTTTAAATTTATAACGCGCAATATAGAGTTTACGTTAGTTAAAGGCAATTTTATATAAATTGGTAATATACTTTGCCTCCTGCCTCCTTATAATATATGATTTAAAATAATCATATAAATAAAGGGATAAATACATACATTGTTTACATTGATTGATTGATTGTCCACATACACAGCACATCTCATTTTTACCTTTAAACTCTTAAAAGTAATGTAAAAACAGCAATAAATAGTTTAAAACACAACGCGATCTTAAAAAAGACGTGTTTCGTTTACAAAATATCGCGGAATTGATCAGAGCGTGACGTAAATGGCCACGCCTACCTGCGCGGTATCATATCTTCTTTTATTTGTATCATGTGTTAACATTTTGTGAATATTGCCACGATGTGAAAATAGTCACAAATTAGTTATTTACGGATATGGTCCAGGAGATCAAATAAGTTATATGTAACTTGCAATTAAACCTGATGAATGATGATTGAAAAAAGGTTTGTTCGTTTTACACATTATATCTAAAGATACAAAATGTTTATTTAAACTGTCTTTTTAGATGCACAATTCTTGGCTGATTTGCTTTTTCTTTAAACATACACTGCGTGCTAAATTAAAGGAGTTCCTTTTTTAAAGTTTAATACCTACCTTTTTGTTATGCAACCGATTTTAATAAATTTTTGATGCTAACGACGACTATCCTGCTTTAAAATATAAACTGAGTTTTTAAATAGTACAAGTAAATTTTGTCAAAAAAATTAAAATTTTTGTTTAAAAGTAACAATGTGAATAAAAAAATTATTTTTTTAAACACTGTATTATTACAAGAATTTATATTGCCTGTTGTGAATCAGTCAAAATTTTACAGGTAATATAACAGGTTAATGGGTTTTTGTATAAAATGAATTAATCAACGACACGCAGAACAATTTCAAAGCTTACTGCGAGGTAGTTTTTTTTTATCATACGTTACGTTTTTGGCTACCGATTTCAATTAAGTTGGAATATATTCGTTTTTGCAGTTATCGTCCATGCTGAATAGGAACCCTTTTCTTTGAACGTAATTCACAATACCTAATGAATTTCATCCACCTTCACTATACTTGTTCAAGCTAGCTCCCAATTTCACTAATTCACTAAAGTAAGCACCAAATGGGTACGCTAATTCTTACTCTACTAACTTTCTCAGTAGCGGCGCCTTATGATGGTGGATGCTGGATCTATTATGTAAGCGTGTTATTATTTCGCCCTCGAAAATTGTGGTGAGATTACAGAAAGCCATTTAATAAGACAAAAAATAAATAAGAAGGTTTAACTAATATTGTTTGTTTAACTCTTTTAATTTATCTTAAATTAATTTATTTAAATATGTATAATCAAGATAACACGAAGATGAATATTTTTATTACTTAAAAGCAGTTTATTTTACCAATTTTCATTTACGAGTGGATTTGGCAGCGGTAGGCTTCCCTTTTTAACATTACGTTTTGAATGTAAATTTAGCTATTTTAAGCAGAAATCTTAAAATTTCGTAAATTATATAACCGCAACGAACGACGCGATAATTGGTCTTTTAAACTCGATCGTCTAATTTATTACCACCGAATTCAGAGACATCTAAAATTCTTTAATTGATTCGGACACAAGCGCCTGCAGTGTTAAAGCTACATTCAATAGTAATATAACAATGGCAATGAAAATTTATGGATAATTTTTCGGAAATTTGCCCGAATGCAAAAGTGCAAATTTATCAAAAATTATAGATATATTTTCATTGCACGTATTGTATTTTAGGAGAGAATTTCATAGATTATAATTTTCAATTTTTAGTAAACTTCCGTAAGTATAAAACTTACGTGCAACTACGTATTTTACTTTCTAAGTTATTTCCCATTTTTCTTCTTTATTTTTCGTTTTTTATATTTTTCATTTCTTGATATCTGCACAGTAGACAAAAATGCGTACTACGCGTAAACCGAGCGCGCTAGACATGCGCACTGAATTTCAGGAGATGTACTTTGGTGTCTACATTCGAACCAGGGTTGCCAGATGGTTGTAATTAAATTCCCAAAATGATTTTAAAGATACCCCAAAAATAACTGCTTTGCAACTAAAATTCCCCTAATAATTTATTTTAACTTAAACAACAACGAACACAAGTAATAATAAAAAATATACTTAAAATTAGAAATAAAATTGCTTCCGCTAAAAGTACAATTATAATAACTTATTGTCAATGTGATTTTGTTTTGACGTGGCCGTAGTTTTCGTCATAGACATCGATGAAGGTTGTGGCTGCTGCTGCTGAAAAGATTCTTCAAAATCAGCAGGATCTCCATACAAAGTTTTTATTATTCACTGTATTCACAGGCATGCTGTTATGAATTTCTTCTAAAGATTGATTATCAAAACGTTCTATATTTTTAAGTCGACTAGAAATCTTAATTTCTAATCAATTAATGTTAAAATACTGTCGTGAAAAATTCGCAGATTGGACATAAGTAAGTTCAATAATAAAGATTTTGCGGTAACCGTGGTTTTATTTGAATATACATATACCAGGATGTGCAAAAGAAACCTCTAAATGTGGTAAAAAATATATATATTTTTTAAATATTTTTATGAATAATAGTACTTAGTTTACGCATTAAATGAAAAGAAAGTACATATAATATATACGTAGTCAAAATTGATGGATTTGTATGATTGTTAGTACACTGTACTAGTACAAAATTTGATTATGATTGATAGTTACTGTGGAATTATCGCTTTAATTCTTGAGGGGAATTATCGCTGTAATTTTACGAAAGACCACACCTCTTATGGGGTTTTTAGTACATGAGGGAAAATTTGATGTAATTCTTGAGGGGAATGATCGCTGTAATTTTGCGAAAGATCACACCTCTTATGGGGTTTTTAGTATATGAAGGCAGTATTCCGTGTAAAATACATGAGTGAACGATTCAATAAAAAAATAAATTATGGCTGTATTATCTATTATTTGACTTATCCAAACAATAACACAAACTCGTTTCCATAGTAACGAAAGCAAGGCAGAATTTTTTCACATGCAGGGATCATAAGGAAAAAAACACAGGGATCTGCAAGAGCTTTTGTCGATCCCTGATTCCCATTTTACGATACTGGCTGGTGAAACGTCAATTTCTGTCGGAAGAATTCTCCAGAAACTGTATATTTTCTGCTCGGTCGTAAAAAATGTAATATGCAGCCTTCCGTCCGTGCACTTACAAAATTGTGCAATTACAAAAGAATTCAAATAAACTGAGGCTTTATTAATATAATAAACGCAAAAAATTGTCATCCTCAATTAGAAGCACATACCCAAACAGTCATCAATCATTCTTAACAAACTTAAAAAATTGTATTTTTATCCTGAATAGCTACAAAAACGTCATATAAAATATAAGGCTTATAATAGCACGATTTCCGACGTTCTGTTTTTATTTCCGCTTTTGTTGGAAAAACAATTTATTCTATTTATTTTATCATTTCAAAGCATAGGACATGCAATTATTTTTTATAAAAGCATATATTTTTAGGTTGTTTTTGAATAAGTAGCATCTCTGATAAATATTGATGGTGTTTATTTTTTTATTTTAATGCCATATTGTTTTTCATGACACAAAGTACTTCAGAGTTCGAAATATGTTATCAAATTTGTACTCTCTATAAACAGAAATTGGAAAAAATAAATTGTTTTCTTTTAAATATCCACAAACACGTAATTATTCTTATTGAAACTACAATAAATGTAAAACATTAATGTTTTTCCTAAAGGCAGTATCGCATATTATATCGTTAATTTCAAATGAACCGAGCCGACCGGATGTAACTCGATCGGCTTAAAACTCGCAATATACACGATTGCGGCTAAAGTACTGCTATTGAGCAAATTGAGATTGAAAAATATCAACGAAACAGTTCGTTGTACACAGAGCTGTGACAATTAGTGAGATTTAAATCGTTTTTGTGACTTAATACATTTTTTGATTTAAATACTTTGATTCTAAATCTTTTTCCTGAAAATGATTTTTAATTTATGATTTACATCTTTCTAAAAAGTATCTTCGACTTTTTCTATAAAAATATTATTTAAATCCTTTCAGAATGATTTAAATCTTTAATACTATTTAAATCTTTATAAAACGATTTAAACATTTTTCAAACGATTTAAATCTTTTAACAGATTTAGACGTCTGAAAAGATTTAAATATTTAAATCTTTGTGCAATGATTTGATTCTTTATATAGATTTGAATCTTGCCAATCACACAACGAGAAAATCACCTGATTCATTGTCATTATGCCTGAATAATTCTAGTCGGTCACATAGCGTCTAATCCGAGCATTTATTCGACACACGTTCATGTTGTCCCCACATTGAAAGTAACAAACGCGCATAAACATGTGCTGTGGTTACACTCAAACACTCTAATTTAGAAAGTTCTCTGGAGTTTTACGAGTAAATGTACAAGAGGTAAGTAAGCACTTAGGCAGTAATTTAATTATTTTAATACCTGTAGCTACCCTAGAGCGACTATACTGCATATACTAAGCGAAAGAGTATGAGTTAACTTTTAAAATACACACATATATTATGTATTTATATATGATCTATGATTTAAATGAAAAGATTTAAATCTTTCCTAAAATGATTTAATTTGTTAAATATTTAAATATAAAAAATATTTGTCATTTTAAATACCGACTTTTTACATGATTTAAAGTTTTAAATTGATTTAAATCTTATAGATATACGTCTATGTATAAAAAGATTTAAATCTTTCCTAAAATGATTTAACTTGTTAAAAGATTTAAATATAAAAAATATTTGTCATTTTAAATACCTACTTTTTACATTATTTAAAGTTTTAAAAATGATTTAAATCTTATAAAAATTTTAAATCTTTCCTAAAATGATTTAACATGTAAAAAAAATTTAAATATAAAAAGGATTTGTCATTTAAGTCTTTCTTTACATGCAAGACGATCTTTGATTTAAATCTGTTTTAAAATGATTTTAGACAGCTCTGGTTGTAGAGTGCATAATATTATATCCGAAATAAATACACAAAACAATTATTTCTTGCTATTTTTTTCTCGAAAATCTTACAAACTAAGGAAAAAAATTTTTCATTTTATTTTCTTCAAAAGCTTATTATTGTGCTTTTTTAATTTAAGATTATTTCACATCATTCTACATTTCCAAAGTTTTTCATTTCTTAAAATTAATTTCATGTAAAAACGTTTTTCTTTCCTTCCTAATAAATTGGAAAATATACATTATCGCCTTATTTGCAACAGTAATGTAATACCTAGATTATAATTTAAAATGTACATCTTTTCTTTCAGCATAGAACCATGTACGGTTACATGTTTTATAAAAAATTCTCTCTTTGCTTTAAAAGAACTTTTTCAGATGTTTATATACCCCAGAGACACATTCAATCAACCGCCAACTTTGCAGAAAAAGTTTCTGAATATTTCAAGAACAGGGTTTGTTCGAGCCATTGAAAAATTTTCCTGTTTTAAATTTAATCTTTTTTTTTTTCGTTTATTAAAATACGTCTTAATAATTTTACCCACAAGAGGTTGATGAAGATTCTTGGGTACGTACTTAATATAATATCAATATTTCTAATGTACCTAAACAAGAAATGGGGAACCTGAAAAACCGACAATAATTAGTAATTATTAATGATGAGCAAAATCGGATAATTAGGTTATGAATTACTTTCATAATTGGGATATCATTCGAATTATATTACTACAATATATCGCGCTGACACTGCTAATTCATATTGCGCGACGTATTCCTATTATGATGAATAGATGTTTCCTCGTTACTCATTACTTTTATCGGTATATGATGTGCTATTCCTAATTTACTTTGCTTTCCTACTTACAGTCTCTATTTTTACTTTATTAGGTTTACCGTTTTATAATATATATGTTTTTATTTTTTATTCGATTAAACTAAGCTTCAACTAACCTAAAAAATTGATATGCTCATTTTTCATACAATTAAGCACAGAAACACATCAAATGATGGATTACAAATAAGGTTTATTTATTTCCTAACCCGTTGTTCAATCCAGTGAAGTTTACCTCGTTTAATACATTGCAAACTGCTTGCTAGTCAAAGTTTTTCTTTTTCTTTTCGAATTATCGAAATCATACATGTGAGAACTTGCAATAGAGCACCCAGTATATTATGAAAATTTTGCTGTCTATAATAAATTCTAGAATTGTATAAGTTTACCGGTATTCGAGGTAGTTACTTTTAGAAAAAAGTATTTTTCTCATTTAGACAGGCTCTAGCATTTATATGTGCCATGATTTTTGAAGTTCCTGTTAGCTCCTGTATATGATTACTAACCATTCTGTCTGGCAGGTTCCAGTACGATTCTACAGTTTTATTTATAATATAGGTAAGTATCCAAAAACGTTAAAATGCTCTTGGACTAAATTTAGTTGGGAAGACAAAGGTTATGAAGCTTACAAACGAATGAAGATTCTCAAATACCAGTCAAACTTCTTCATTTTATTTTTTCTTGTCAGGTAAAAAAAATAATGTCGATATTTTTTTGAGAAACATAAAATTCAACATTAGGTAATAAGTGCAATATTCTATGTTAAGCCTGGGAATATCACCTTTAATTAAAATATGGAACATTTAAACATCATTAATCATTCTTGATAAACTGGCAAAAAATTGTATATCTCGAAAAATTTTGTAAACGTCACATTAGATTTCTTTATTAAAAGCACCGTTTTCTAGGTCACGTTTTTGTATTTTATTTATATCTTTTCCAAGGCATTGATGTGGGAAAGAAAAGAAAAAACTGCTTTCACTAATTTACAAAAAATTAATTTTTTGTCTGTATAAAGGTTCTTGCGATTGCAATAACAATGAACCGAAAGCGAACAATGAGAACTTTATAACTCCCACTGCCATTTAGGGAATTCAGAGTTTTAACTCATACTATAATTTACTACAAGAATAATTATGCTAACATTGTATAGTTCTTAATGTCACACCTTGTTGGAATTAAGGTTGATATTCATCACGTTCAGTTTGCCGATCATTTTTCACTGAAGACATGAGTTTGAACGTTCAAAGTCTCTTTTGCAACTGATGATGAGATATAATAAGTTATATCTGTGGTGGTTTCACCATACACAAAGCTCATCTGCTATCACCTACTTTGGGCCCCGTTACATTTTACAGGCTAAAAATATAGAGTAAGTCACTTGGAAAGAGAGACAACCGAACTAAAATAATGTACAGAAACACAAAGTATACTTTTTTGAAGGGTATAATATACTACCTTTCATGCAAGGGTCCATCCTTGGACGTATTTCGTCGTGTCACGATTCATAAACTGTGTAATTGTAAAGGCAGATATACGTCTATGTAGGGTCCTCTATCTTTTTTTAACCTAAAGTAGATAGCGGCTTTGTGTATGGTAAGAATCACACAAGAGATACTTACAAAACTCATGTTTCGTTAGCACGACGTTAAGTTCTTTCTTCGTTTGCTTTCCATTCACGAATCCTAGCCTTGCCGATGAACCATGATACGACGAAACACGTTCAAAGCTGGACCCGTGGAAGAAAAGCAATTTATATCCTCCAAAAAATATTTGTCTACTTCACGTGGGTATACAGACTTGCCAGCTAACCAGTCGTGGGTAATAAAAAAAATATCTTCAATGCTTTACTAAAAATGTTGCCGGCCTAGGCCGGAAACGTGTTAACCAGCAAAGACTCAGAAATATGTTTGCCCACCCAATTGGAGAATTTTTTTAAAGATTTGTTTTGCAACCAAAATTAAATTACTGGCGCAATACTATGTAAATAAAATTATATATTACATAACGAACATGGTTAGCAAACCCAAGCAAACTCACGACTGTGAATATTAACGGGAAACGCACTAGCGTATTAAGTGACTTTATAGCGAGTTTTGTACAATATTTTTTCAGCAACTTCAGACCCAAACAAAGAAAAAGGTCACTTTTTATAAATAACTGATAACATATTTCATACCCCTGTTAAGATTTTTGAGGTATACAAATCCAGGGATGTATTTTTTTGTTGCATCTACGACACTCGGTTGAGCACATTCTATAAAATATTTGATAATGTTATTTAGTGTTTTATCAGTTTTTTTCATATTTACAAACATTAAAAACATTTTCCGAAATATTTTCTTTTTAATAAAATTATCTTGGTAAATAAATTAATAACAAACGAAATAGGTGTTCACCGCAATGTCAATCAATCACTAACAGTTTGCCAGAATCCTCCGCTCAATAGCCAATTTATTTTCAATTTGGTCATCTCACTGCTAAGTCAAAATATTCAAGCTGTGTGTTATATTCCTAACACATACACGTTTTAGAAAAATAAAGCACAGTTGATGAAGGAAAAATTGAATCATTAATTTCTACGCGTTTACTGGATATGAATAATGTCGTAGTAGTTTGTGGTACAAAAATAGGCCAGAACATTTTTCAGAAGCATTTTAACAAAAGTTTTTAAGGATTTATTTAAAATCTGAAAAATATTAGAAGTCGGAGAATTGACACGATATATAGCTGTATTAACTGTATCTGCCTAAAGAATATCCTAGTTTGTGTGTTGGAAACACTGACCGAAAGAAAGAGAGGCAAGATGTGCCCCCTCGGGAACCCCAAAGAAAACTTGGAAAGTCTAAGATAGAATTTTTAACTGTACCTGCCCATTTCTTGTAGGACAAATATGAGGTTATCCAATCAAAAAGTTTCGGATGGATACATATGCTTGTACTTTTGTATAATAGTAGAGAGACACATTGTCGAATGCCTTGGAGAAATCAGTGTTGACTACAACAGCCACATAACCTCTACCTATCGAACGCATAGAGATTTATAGAAATTGAATATTTAACACCCTGTTTATTTCTCGCAAGAGACAGATGACATTATGCCAGAACGTATACTTTATTCCTACTTCATAAATATCAAGTCGAGAGACATGCGCCATATGGCGTTAACTATCATGTTATCATGTATGAACAAAGAGTAACTTAACTATATAAATATTGATATCACATTAAAGTGTGATGCCAAAAAATAGAACAATGCTTTCCGCACTACTGGATTTAAAAACCTATTTTAATTCAGCGCTCTCCGAATTGTCATCAATCACTTCGAAAAAAATATATATATCGGATTGTTCTATAAATGTCATATCACACACAGCCCTTATAAAAATCCTATTTTCTGGGTTATGTTTTTATTCTTTTTCTTAGCAAAATAATTGTACCTATATATTTTGAGACCGTAGGTTGGACAGACAATTATTATTTCTCGGAGAGCTTATTTCTTCCAGAATAATTTTCGGTTTTTGTGTGCGTGATAAATAAATGT
Source organism: Philopedon plagiatum (assembly GCA_963971165.1). NCBI lineage: Eukaryota > Metazoa > Arthropoda > Insecta > Coleoptera > Curculionidae > Philopedon > Philopedon plagiatum. The sequence continues at coordinate 25,503,427 of OZ020197.1, read as the reverse complement.
AAGGTTTGATGTAAATTAATTTCATGTTTATGTTTATTCTTATTCCGCAGGGTTGTAAAGGAAAATTTATTATTTTGAAAGATCTCCTTTATTGTTTTGTAGTATATAATACAATTTTCCGCGATTTACTTTTGTTAAGCTGACAGTTAAGGTTTTAAAATATCAATTGTAAGAGCTAAGGTTTGTATTATGAAATTATTTCGGAATCTTTTTGCAAATCCATAAGAAAAGAGACAACTGAATTGTGTATTGTCTACAATTGAATGACAAAGTTTATTTTAGTAACAGGTGCCAAGATAAAAATCTGTTGGACATCAAGCAAATCGCTGAAATATTGGAATAATTCATAAGTTTTAAATGACGACTTATTAACAATTACAGGACAAAAACTTTGTCTAGTTGCCTACGTGAAAACTGTACAATTCCTTTCCATTTTTCTTGTACGTAATGTACATAAAACTACCTAAGTGAAATTTTTAAATATTTTAAATATTTCGTGACTGGCTCCTGGTGATTTATTTTTAAACTGTATCAACATAAATAAGTTCGAAAGTGACCCAATATGAAAAATACGTAAGTCCAAATTTATGCAAATTCTTATACATACACATTATACAGGGTATCCGGAAATTCCGTTCGTGTATATCGAGGGCAGATTCTACATATGCAAAAAAAGTTCATATAAAGGTGAAGATAATTCATTCACAGAGTTGACTGGTATGCACTTTATGTACGGTAAAGCTAATGATTGTGCCCGAAGATCGCGCAGGTTGTATCAAGAATCTTTTCCAAACCGTCAATTTCCTTGTGACAAATTATTCATTATTAATTTATATCAACGGTTAAGAAAAAACGGCACTTTTAGACCAAATAGGAATGATTGTGGGTGAAGCCGTACTCTCGGATTCTACAAGCGAAAGAAAGAGTTCTGGAACGCGTTGCAGCCAATCCAGGTATAAGTACAACAAGAATTGGCTTACAAAAGGGTATCCTTAAGAGTACAACATAGGAAATTATACATAAAAAGCTTCTTTACCCATACCAGGTACAAAGAGTTCAGGCGCTTAAGGCTCAAGACCTACTTCCTAGGGCTCAGTTTTGTGAGTGGATGCGGAGAAAATACCGTCAAGACCGTTTTTTTCTTGATAGTCTTGTTTAGTGACGAAGCAGGGTTTTCACGTGGAGGCATTGTAAAATATTTTCATAATATCCATGTATGGTCAGAAGAAAATTCCCATGCAATTTTTGCATGCAAGTCGATTTCAAAATAAATTTTCAATTTATGTTTGGGCAGGTATCCTGGGCGATCGATTAATAGGACCGTACATTATGCCTCGACGTTTAGATGGACCAGCATATTTAGATTTCTTACAAAACACTTTGCCAGTTTTACTTGAAGATGTGCCGTACCAACAAAGACTACAAACATTTTTATTACACGATGGGGCTCCACCCCATTTCAGTAGATTGGTTCGAGATCACTTAAATGAAACATATCCCGACCGATGGATAATAATAATACATTATATAAAATGCATATTGGACGGGAGCTCAGGTTTGTTAGTAGAGTACAATATATAAAATATATCGCCTGTTTAACTGTGTCACAATATACTTAGTTATTATATAAAAAATACATTTTTTAAAACTATTTCGTTTCTTTCTTTCGACAGTGTGTTTTGCGTCTGGTTAACCTATTGCTCTAAAAGAGTCCCTAGCTCTCTGCGCCCAGTTTACCTATTGAACAAAAATTCTTGAATGTCTTCCCGCCCAATTTACTTCCGTCCATAAAAAACCTTATCTAGATTTGCGATTCTAAGAAATATCCATATCCATTCAATCCTCAAAAATCGCGTATTGTATCTCTTATATGTGTACTCGCCATGTATTTTCAATAAGACCTAACCTAAAACATTATTCCTTCATCTGGGAGCAACAGTTCGTACAACAAATATCTTCTTTCGAACACTAAGGTACTATGAGTATTTTGTCTTAATTTATTTTTATCTGAGGCAGCCCATGTAGATTTTAAGTCTAAGTACTGCCTAAGTACCGTAGGCGTCTAAAGAGAAAAAATGTAGTCTATTGACACGGGATTTAAAGGATTGGAAGGGGAAGGGAAAACCTCCGCACGCAATTTGTTCCACAACCTGGAGACCCCTAGATATGAGTGAGCGGAAGAAGTGGGATGTTCTAGATGTTTGTAGCTGGACAGTAAAGACAGTAACGCGCCTCTTGTTGATCTGTTGGGAACAGTCAAACAGTCAAGGGGAGAGTGCTAGTGGCTGGTTCTTCCTCAAGCAAAATCCGTGAAAATATCGGTAGAAAACGGACAGATCACCAACAACGCGGCGATGAGCGAGGGAAGGGAGTTTTCTTGTGAGGACTGGGTCATTGATGAGTCGAATTTACTTTTTTTATATTTAATCCAGAGAAGCTAAGTTTAAATAAAAAAATAAATGGTAACTGCTATATGATCGTACATATAATATTTCACAAAAGAAGAAATTCAGGGAAAAGTAATAATGTTCCCGTTTTTAACAAAAAACATTTTAATATTACCCACAAAATCAGGGTTGTATAAGCATATAAAGATTATATATTATACCATTTGTATAATTAAGCTGAATAAAATATACTTTTTGTGCAGGATGATTGATGATAATTTTGGAGACGAGTTAAATTGAGAAAAACATTTATTAAATTGTACAAAAGAGATCCTACAATTTTTTGCTGTTAATATTTAGTTTTTCGGGTCATTTTTATCTTATTCATGGCACACGAAAAAGAGAAAAATATATGAAAAATTTGAAAGTAATTTAAACATTTTAGCGGAAAGTTAAACAGCTCGTACCGCCATTTCATCAAACGGTAGAGCTGAAAGTTTGAGTTGTCAACGGTTATGCATTAAGAAATTTATAATTTAGATACAACGACAACATCGCTTTATGACGCACTTTGTGTAAGAAAAGTGTAAAGTTAAATAACAGTCAAAGATACTATGATGAGGATTCCTGACCATGTACTTACCGCTTAAGAATCAACGTAAAGTAAGCTAAAGGAAATAAAAACAACAGGGTGTTCTGGGCGAGACAAGCTGTTGTAGAGCGCGTGCAAATTAGCTCTTAGCTCAGATTCGCGGAGGGGTTCAATTAGGCGACACCAGCTTTTCAAACCAGCACAAACTGAAAGTCGCCTCGGTGTTCCTAAGGATTTTTTGGTGGGGACCAAAATCTTCCAGGGTACCTTTCCCGGAGGAAAACGTATAAATTAAAAGAAAAAACTTACCTTTTTGGCATCGACTGAAGCTACAAATAAATCCCTACACAAAGCAGGGAAATCCATCACAGGAACTAAAAACTCGGACTCAGGCTTGATCCACAAGAGCCCTAAAACTGTTTTAGCCCGAGACCGATCAACTTGTCGACGGCCAAACGGATAGTGGACTCGGCTCACAGCAAAATGGCCGATCTTCATACCTCATCGAGGAAAACCTATATCAATTTTTTGTTATGCTCACAAACGATCACACAGAAGCTAGGCAGTTTAGGAAACAGAAACACCCACTTCCATCGGAAGGTTATTGTTGTAGTTACTCATATGACCCAAAGGTGGCGCCACTTCATACTGATAAGAATTACTAGCTTTCATCCAATCTTAAGCCCTAGTTAGGATTGCCTCATCTAAACGACCCAGAATTTCAAGCTGCGTAGGTTACTGGCCTCAAACAAGGAGACAAACGCAATAATTCATCTGAACCACGAACTCAAATTGTCGTCACTAAATCATACAAGGACACTAAAATCATAGAGTACCTCTAGCGCAAACCTAATAACTTCATTAAACTACAAAAATAGAACCAACAAAACACACAACTCATACTGATCGAGACGCACAGAATCTTGTGGTTTCAGGAACCACTGGTTCCTACCTTTCCGCGGCTTAAAAAGATCGACCATTCTTTTACCCGCCGCCAGGGTGCCTTGGGCTAAAATGGCCGTATCCAAAGATACTAAAAACGTGAAACCAAGAACGTCGAAAGCTTATGGAAGAAAGGTGCTACAAAATCCCAGCCTCTTAACCCATAGGTGAAAGTAAACAAATAACGCTGTAAATGATGTAAAAGTTTAAGAGCAAAATCTCGAAATGCAAATTCAGTTTCACCTAGGGGTACATAATACAGAATGGTAAAGTAAGCAGCGATGCACTACATTGAAGGAATAAGAAAGTATTAAGAAAAAGGTAAAACACTGTGACGAAAGTGAACTGTCACAGCTTTATAATTAGTAACTTATTCAAGAAAGTTTTTAAATAATGTGCAGCAACAATGAGATGCGAATTCTTTCAACATGAAAGGAACCACTCCAACAATACAATCAGAAAAATGCGAGAATAAAAGAGACTGAAGCCGGAGAAGATAATTCCAAATGGAGACAGGTTGTGACGCAACCAAGACCCTCCTAAGGTTGTAGTGCTACGGAGTAGTAATAAAGAGATTACTACTTCTGGTTAAAGGGACAAATAACTTTCAGGTTACATAAGGTTGCATACGTTCTAACAAAACAGTGACAAGGTTATTTACAAAATAATGAAAATAATTCCAGAGAAAAGATTTTTTAGAAAATATTAAAATTAGCATTTTCCACACCGTGACTAAGAGTGCTTACTACCTGCACTAACGCGAAAGGTGGTCTTTGGCATATACTTAACACAATCAAGTCCTGTTCTCAACATTTTTGATTTGAAATATGTTGTATATCTGAAACTATTCGACGTAAAAATTTAAAATTTAGCATAGAGATAGACTGTGGTGGCCCAATTATAGACGTGAAGTATAAAAAGTTGAATTTTGATTCTAGGGATTATTTTAGGGGGTAAATTGGAAAATGGAAGAAAAAAATTCAAGGGCATCGTGTAGGGTGTCAAATACAAGCTTATTTAAGCACGAATTCAACAATATCTTTGATGTATTTTTTATGCCATTTTTAAACAGTTTTCGGGAAAACGCTTAAAAATTACTATTCCCCACCCTTATCACCAAAAGGATTGCTCAGAAAAATCTGAAAAAAATCATGAACCTTGAGAATTAGGTGTAAATTGAGTAAAAATTATCAGGAATGAAAAACCCAACCGGATCAAATGTTATAAACAATATAATTGTTTAATTCCTAATAACTGCTGAACCATTGGTTTAAAAAAAAAGGTTTTCAGCAAATAATATTTCTAGCGATGTAAGAAACAACTTTTGTCCTTACATGTCTTTCAATGTTTTTAATTTGGCACTGTCGAAACACTCCCCGCTCAGCTCAGCGCGTACGCGATGTGATACGGCGTTGGCACCGTCGCGTCGGCGGCAGGTAGCGCGGCAGATGGGAGGAGATCGGGCGCCGAGGTTTACTCAGGTTAAGTGGGGGGCTGATGGCACGGAATACTAATTATTGTGAAAGTATAGCTTGGGTTTGACTGAATTTTTTAATTTTTATTAGTAATATAATAGCAAGTATTTAGCAAGAATAAATGATAATTTTGAAGGTACAGTTTGAAACATTGTTCCTTTTTACTGAATTTGGCAACGAGCTACTGGACGAAGCAATGGTAGGTTAAGACTATTCATGACGTTCGTGGTGTTATCCTTTTGTAAATTCTTGTAAACAGTTTGTTTTGTTATTTACAGCGAGTCATTCAAATGCCATTCCTACAAACGTAGATTTTCAGTTGTGTTGAAGGTTTACACTCTCTTGGGAAAAAGTTACCTGACCACAAGTAATAGAAATTACCTGATGTGAAACAGAATCTAATGTTTTTGTTTTAGTTCTTTGTGCTTTTTTCCTGTATTTTGTGCAATAGTTACTTTTCAACTGAAAAACAATTTCGTTTTCAGAATAAAAATTACGCTTTTAGCTAAGTCAAATTAAATTTGTAACATATATCTAACATTTATCATTCCACACAAAAGTACTTCTTCGAGCCTCGCTTAAAGAAGTCATGCAATATAAACTAAAGCTTCCTGCTCCATCAGTAAAACTGCTGTATTTACTTCGACAATGAAGAATTTAGAAGGATTTTAAGAGACAATAAAGAAATGCGGCGGTAATTTAAAATGTGAACGTTTTGTGCCATTTTTTATCCCTATCTTCGCGTCTAACGTTCATAAATCACTTAATATATTTTTTATTCACACTTTTTAAATTCAATTGTGTCAGGTTTTTACAAAAGATAACAATGCATAATTTAATATTCACAATATACAAATAAATTTGAAATTCACGCTGATAAAAACACGATATCTGAATTTGACAAGCAAAATATTATAGGGTGATATGGTACAAGTTTTATCTCTGAACATATACTGTGATTCTCTACAGAAGTTACAAATTAAAAGCATTTTGTAAATCAGTTAAACTGCTAAAAAATAATAACAAAAAATCAAATATATGCACGTTGGAACAAATTGAGTGCTCACCTCTGAGATGTCATAAACGGCAAATAATACAGCCAAGATTACCTTATAGCAGTGGTTCAGAAACTTTTTCGATTCCCGGCTCCCTGACTGAAACAAATATTTTTTTAGGCGCTCCGCATAGAAACTTCAAGTTACATATTACACCTGAGATACTTAAACGCTATAAACATATAATTTCATTTCAGCTGACATCTCGTAATTCTTTTTGAAATATCGAGTAAAAACTGCAATTCTTTGTTTTCATGGTAATCTTCGAAAATTCGGAAATTCAAAAATTTTCACATTTTGCATGTCCTCGATGCACATAAACCTATTTGTTTATAACTTTAACGAAAACATAAGCGATTTAAATTAGTGTTCTTAGATAATTAGTGGATACAATAAACTCAAAAAGAATCTCTAAATACGGAAAATAGTGTGGAATATTGAGGATTAAAAATAGGATTTGTCGGAAACAAATTAATAAAATTCTGTTTTCACCCCTTACCTACACTCCTGGATGACGCATTTGATATTCATTTTAAACTGTGATTATCCCTTTATAAGACAGTTTTGAGAAATTGAAAAAAAAAGTTAGGAAAAAATACAGAGTGATTCAAATGTACCGCTGGCGAGGGCAAACGAAGTAAAAAAATCGAAATTTAATCGGCGATTGGTCCCTTTCTATAAAGAATGAAAAAACTAAAAAATATGGGCATGCATTGTTCGACCTAAAAAAAATCAAAAGAATTACTTGCCATTTTCCAATATTCACCAGCGTCGATAGAGTTCTGAAGCTCCAGGTCCTTATTCCTCTATTAACCCAGAGAATTCGATTGCTCTCCTCTGACTGTTTCCGAAAATAACCAACCTGTTCGACTTTGGTTTAAGCTTTACCCTTAACATGTAGATTGACACTTATTTTTGCTGATTTCCTGCCGTCGTAATAGCAGTATATATACATATAGTGTACCGTTTCACTACAACGTTATGTAAATTTAATTATAAATTAGCATATTTATTTAAAACATTTAATTAAGGTGATACATGGATACTGCTTGGCACGTTCACCAGAAATATATATATATATATATATATATATATATATATATATATATATATATATATATATATATCTATATATATATATATATATATTATATATATATATATATATATACATATATATATATATATATATATATATATATATATATATATATATATATATATATATATATATATATATATATACATATATATATATATATATATATATATATATATATATATATATATATATATATATATATACATATATATATATATATATATATATATATATAATATATATATATATATATATATGTATATATATAGTTTATGGTTGGATTTGTTTCTTGGATCCTTTTTATATTTTTTTTTTATTTGAGGGTTATTGAGTTTTTTGGATCCCGGGGAAAAATTATACAGTTTTGTGGGTTGTTATTCACATTTATTCACATTTAACGTTTCGGTCCTTTTTTGACCTTCATCAGAAATTTCTTAAATAAAAAAGCTAAAAACCGCCTTATTAGTAAATCAGTTACAATTAAAAATTAAAAATATTAGTACCGTAGTTTCGAAAAGATTTATGACGTTAAAAATATCGTGAAAAATCAATATAATGGTTTGCGTATCTCTTCTTTGGTAGAAATTTGATTGCTTTTATGTTAATATGTATATGAAATGTAGTTTTTGAATGCTATCCTTTTTTAACTTCGAATAAATCAATATTGAATTACCATTTCAGAGTACTCTGGGCGGGATCTTCAAAAAGGCTTTTTTCCTGTTGCTAACTTCCTGCTAGTCCGTGTGTCGAGTGTGGTGTTTTACACACGAGAACCATCCCTTACCCAGAATGGGCTTTTGTATCTTAAGTTTTTATTATAGAATGGTTCTTTCGCGTTTTAAGAGTTTCTATTACCTTATTAACAATTTTTTGGACACTGCTGATGTTGAATGGTAGAGAGTGTATATTAGTCATATTCCTCCATGCCTTCATTCTTCATTCAGGTATGTTAATTATAATTATAATCAAGTTTTCTCGTGATCATCTTTTGAAAATTCGTTTCTTGTTTCAGTTCATTCATTAGAATATGCCTTTATCTGCCTTGAAGTTCCTGTATTTTCGTCAATAAATACCTGTTTTGATTCAAAAACTCTCAAAATATCTTTTAGGTAGGATTCCTTCCACAATGTATAATATGCAATTACTTATTGCTTTTTTATTGTTATTCTAGAGTTTTTTGTTGGGGTACACACTGGTGTACAATGCTCAAGTACGTTTTCCTCCTATCTACTTACGTTTCCTGCCTGAATAATACGTGTTTCATGGTTAGTTCCTGAGAAATTCCGGACAAACATTTATCGATCTTTTCCTGCCAAAGAAATATGCTGAAAAAGCCAGTATATTCCATGTATTTGTATGAATTAGCATCAGTCACATATGATCTGCCATGCCTTAAATAGTTATTTTTGTACTTTTTATATGTATTATTACCTAATTTAAAATGATATTAATTTCATAAATTATTCTCTCGCTCGCTATTCCAATGGCGTAGAAAGTGCAAGAGTATGGGTATTCCTCTCACAGATGATTACTCGATGTATACGCTACATTTCGCAGACGACCAAGTAGTGATTGCGCATGACAAAGAGGATCTCGAATATATGGCCAGAAAACTACTTGAGGAGTATGAAAAGTGGGGTCTGCAGGTAAACACAACAAAAACCAAGTATATGTGTGTTGGAGGACCAGTGGAGGATCTAATACTTGACAATCAAATAATAGAGTACACATATTTGGGAGTGAAGTTTGACAGCAAAGGGAGATGTGAAAAAGAAATACAGGATCGCCTAAGCAAAAGAAAGAAAGTGATCGGTGCTTTAAATCCCATTCTGTGGTCTAAGAACATCACCACGAATACGAAAAAATTGATCCACAATGCTATTTTTGAAAGCATTGTGTTGTACGGCTCGGAAGTGTGGCAAGTAAATCAAAAACAGGAAAAGAGACTGCTAGCAACAGAAATGGATTTTCGGCGAAGATCTGCAAGAGTGTCACGTCTGGACCATATTAGAATCGAAAGAGTCAGGGAGATTATGGAAGTTGAGGAGGATGTCGTAGACAAAATACAACAAAAACAGCTCCGTTGGTATGGTCATGTAGAACGGATGCCACCGGAAAGAATTCCCAGAATGGTTCTACAATGGACCCCCACTGACAGACGCAAACGAGGAAGACCGAAGTGTTCATGGATGAAGGGCATCCATAAGGCTATGTCCGATAGAAACCTTCAAGTTGGAGATTGGAATGATCGAGGGATCTGGAGAAAGGGAACCGGAAGGCGTAGAAGAACGCTATGAAACCGGATATATATATATATATATATATATATATATATATATATATATATATATATATATATATATATATATATATATATATATATATATATATATATATATATATATATATATATATATATTTATATATATATATATATATATATATATATATATATATATATATATATATATATATATATTTATATATATATATATATATATATATATATATATATATATATATATATATATATATATATATATATATATATATATATATAACTTTTCTGATTTGATATTAGTGTTATATTTTTTTGTGCGTGTCAATTTGATTGATCAATCAACCATTCGAATGCGTAATTAAGGGCATGTCTAAAGGGTATCTGCTATCCCAGTAACAGCTGGAATTGCTGCTATGATTTTTAATTTTTTTCTGAATATGCTAAAACTAGTTTTTCGTCCGTAGTTCTTTTCCTTTGCACTGTAGGCAAAATTGGTCAACAGGACAGTTAGGTATTGAAAAAACCTTTCATTTAAGTTTCTGGCCGTCCAAATCAGTTCAATAGTTAACGAGATAATTGAAAAAAAAAACATTAAAAATGGCCCTTTTTTAACAATAAATAACTTTTGCAAAAAAGAGTTTTGGGCTTCTCAAAGTACACCAGGATATTACTTTTTATATGCTTAATATGCTCTATTCGTGCGATCGATCGCATTATTAGTTCAAGATGTGTTTGTTCGGTTTGGGCTCCAGATGAGCAATATTTAAAATTCTTTTCCGATTTTTTCAGTAAGGCTACAGACCCCAGCTTGGGCGCAAACAATTCTCTGAGACTTATATTATTATCCTATGGTGTAATTGGCAAACTAGTTTTATGTTATTTTGCATTATTGCTGTGGCGAAAACAAATCCTCAAAAATTGACCTGGTTTGTTTTATAAACATTTAACATTTTCTCGGGAATGACCCATCGGATCCTCGTCGGACTTGGTGCCTTGGAAAACTGTTATTCTTATGCAGCTTTTAAAGGTTCCAGCCATGTTCCAGCACACTTATCCGGCCGAAATCGGGCACCAAAAATTTACACCATTACACCGGATGGATGTGCGCACTCACATAAAGAAGTCGTTTATGTATTCCTTAGGAATCTTTGCTGTCCGATACCGTCCGATTCCAGCCGGACAAGTGTTCCTCAACCTTAAGACAAAGTTCGTCGCTCTAAGTCCTTTAGAAACGGATTTTTTTCAAAAAATCCCTCCTACTTTATATTATTAATATTAAGATTTGGAAATTACACCGACGAAACAGGAAGAGTTATAGTTTATAAAAATGTACTAAAAAAGTGATCCATTGTTATTGATATTAGCGTTTAAATCGAATGACTTTGCTGGTGATCTGTGTTGCCAACTGTTACAAATATTTTCCGCCAAGTACAGGCTTAAAATCCGCTAGATTGGATGAAAATCGGCAAAATTTTTAATTTTAGCAAAATATTCCTAATTAATATAAAAAAGTTATATATTTATTAACGTAAAACAAAGCTTTCAAACATCTAATGCTATTCTAAAGTAAGAAATACACTTTGCTCCTGGTATAAACTTTCACTAACAGATGTCCCCATTACAGGGCCTGGGATCTACTTGGACAAGGATGTTTTGTTGTAGGTACAGCTAAAAAGAGTCCTTAAGTAAACTTCCCCTCAGTTTTTATTGCACTTCAAAAACAACATTCATTTCGGATAAGATGAATTACGTTCTTCGTCATACGAACTTTAATAGGTGTGCTCTTTGGAATTTTATTTTAATGTACCTTCGTATTATATAAAAAATAGGTATTTGATCAAAAGACTGTAAGACCGACATTATTGCATTAAAGCCTGTTTACATTATTTGCAATTTATAGCATGAAAGTTATAGCAAGGCAATTAATTGCATTGCATGGCCTTTTACACATGAAGCAATTTGTGTATGCAAGTATTCTGACAAGAAATGTCGCCAATTTTAAAAATATAGCTAACTCAGCTGATTAAAAAATAGCATTTTATTGTACAAACTTATCTGCCGCATGCTCCTTTTTGGGACATATCGGCTTTATTTTTTATAAAGATAAACAATAAAAAATATATTAAATTCGCAAAATAAACCACTCAAGCGCCATTCAAAACAAAATCAATATTTTTTGAGGTTACGTTTATTTTTATATGGTTGGTGCTTTGAAATATTACTAGAAAAGTTACTAAAATGCATGCTACTTGCAATTAAACTAGAAAGTCCTAATTTCATGCAATGCAAGTAAAATTGCATCAGCTGATCGAAAAGCCACCAAGGCGCATCCTTGGAGGCAATTTTGTCTTGCATGGCACCAACTTGCACGTAATGTAAACAGGCTTTTACTGTGTGGTTCACTGACTGCATGATCGTCGATATGTTTAAATTTTGTCAAAGTAAGATGTAAAAAAGTAAAAGGAGAAAGGACCATTATTAATTTTATATCAAAACCGATTTACACCCCGCTGAATTCAATACTTTCGTCTCGAGTAAAATTCTTCATTGCCACGTTATCAGAAACTCGTTATAATAAATTGTTCCTGAAAATTTCATTATTGATTGGATCAGTTCCATCACTGTTCTCGCATTATTCGACAAATAGCTAAGAAAATTGCTCTTTTAGCAAAATAGTTGCTATAAGAGGTTAAATTACTAATGCAATCTAAACCCTTATAAGTTTCGTAAAAGAATAGGGTTGATTTATGTACATATGTTTAATTATAGTATTATAAAGTAAAAAAGTAGCTTAAACTTTTTGAAAAAAGTTGATCTGTTCGGGTTTGTTACATAAAGCTGCATTTAGATAGACGTAACATACACTTTGTTTAACATTAACGCATATTCTTTTGTTTGAGCGTTGCCGCCAGCATAAGGTGTAGTGTAAAAATAAGGTGTGAAGAAGAAGAAGTGAAGAAGAACCCCCAGACTGGGAGATGAACTCTTAGAAAAGATGTTAAAATAAAAAGCAGATTACCATTGACTAAATTTAATAAGTATTCTAGTACTTATTATACCATTCTTATTCTCATTTATAATTAGAAAAAATTAACGGTTCTGATCGAAGAATTTCAATTTTTAAATACACCCACTCAACTTAATTACGCATTCGAATGGTTGATTGATCAATCAAATTGACACGCACAAAAAAATATAACACTAATATCAAATCAGAAAAGTATATATATATATATATATATATATATATATATATATATATATATATATATATATATATAAATAAAAAGCAGATTACCATTGACTAAATTTAATAAGTATTCTAGTACTTATTATACCATTCTTATTCTCATTTATAATTAGAAAAAATTAACGGTTCTGATCGAAGAATTTCAATTTTTAAATACACCCACTCAACTTAATTACGCATTCGAATGGTTGATTGATCAATCAAATTGACACGCACAAAAAAATATAACACTAATATCAAATCAGAAAAGTTATATATATATATATATATATATATATATATATATATATATATATATATATATATATATAACTTTTCTGATTTGATATTAGTGTTATATTTTTTTGTGCGTGTCAATTTGATTGATCAATCAACCATTCGAATGCGTAATTAAGTTGAGTGGGTGTATTTAAAAATTGAAATTCTTCGATCAGAACCGTTAATTTTTTCTAATTATAAATGAGAATAAGAATGGTATAATAAGTACTAGAATACTTATTAAATTTAGTCAATGGTAATCTGCTTTTTATTTTAACATCTTTTCTAAGAGTTCATCTCCCAGTCTGGGGGTTCTTCTTCACTTCTTCTTCTTCACACCTTATTTTTACACTACACCTTATGCTGGCGGCAACGCTCAAACAAAAGAATATGCGTTAATGTTAAACAAAGTGTATGTTACGTCTATCTAAATGCAGCTTTAGGTAACAAACCCGAACAGATCAACTTTTTTCAAAAAGTTTAAGCTACTTTTTTACTTTATAATACTATAATTAAACATATGTACATAAATCAACCCTATTCTTTTACGAAACTTATAAGGGTTTAGATTGCATTAGTAATTTAACCTCTTATAGCAACTATTTTGCTAAAAGAGCAATTTTCTTAGCTATTTGTCGAATAATGCGAGAACAGTGATGGAACTGATCCAATCAATAATGAAATTTTCAGGAACAATTTATTATAACGAGTTTCTGATAACGTGGCAATGAAGAATTTTACTCGAGACGAAAGTATTGAATTCAGCGGGGTGTAAATCGGTTTTGATATAAAATTAATAATGGTCCTTTCTCCTTTTACTTTTTTACATCTTACTTTGACAAAATTTAAACATATCGACGATCATGCAGTCAGTGAACCACACAGTAAAAGCCTGTTTACATTACGTGCAAGTTGGTGCCATGCAAGACAAAATTGCCTCCAAGGATGCGCCTTGGTGGCTTTTCGATCAGCTGATGCAATTTTACTTGCATTGCATGAAATTAGGACTTTCTAGTTTAATTGCAAGTAGCATGCATTTTAGTAACTTTTCTAGTAATATTTCAAAGCACCAACCATATAAAAATAAACGTAACCTCAAAAAATATTGATTTTGTTTTGAATGGCGCTTGAGTGGTTTATTTTGCGAATTTAATATATTTTTTATTGTTTATCTTTATAAAAAATAAAGCCGATATGTCCCAAAAAGGAGCATGCGGCAGATAAGTTTGTACAATAAAATGCTATTTTTTAATCAGCTGAGTTAGCTATATTTTTAAAATTGGCGACATTTCTTGTCAGAATACTTGCATACACAAATTGCTTCATGTGTAAACGGCCATGCAATGCAATTAATTGCCTTGCTATAACTTTCATGCTATAAATTGCAAATAATGTAAACAGGCTTTAATGCAATAATGTCGGTCTTACAGTCTTTTGATCAAATACCTATTTTTTATATAATACGAAGGTACATTAAAATAAAATTCCAAAGAGCACACCTATTAAAGTTCGTATGACGAAGAACGTAATTCATCTTATCCGAAATGAATGTTGTTTTTGAAGTGCAATAAAAACTGAGGGGAAGTTTACTTAAGGACTCTTTTTAGCTGTACCTACAACAAAACATCCTTGTCCAAGTAGATCCCAGGCCCTGTAATGGGGACATCTGTTAGTGAAAGTTTATACCAGGAGCAAAGTGTATTTCTTACTTTAGAATAGCATTAGATGTTTGAAAGCTTTGTTTTACGTTAATAAATATATAACTTTTTTATATTAATTAGGAATATTTTGCTAAAATTAAAAATTTTGCCGATTTTCATCCAATCTAGCGGATTTTAAGCCTGTACTTGGCGGAAAATATTTGTAACAGTTGGCAACACAGATCACCAGCAAAGTCATTCGATTTAAACGCTAATATCAATAACAATGGATCACTTTTTTAGTACATTTTTATAAACTATAACTCTTCCTGTTTCGTCGGTGTAATTTCCAAATCTTAATATTAATAATATAAAGTAGGAGGGATTTTTTGAAAAAAATCCGTTTCTAAAGGACTTAGAGCGACGAACTTTGTCTTAAGGTTGAGGAACACTTGTCCGGCTGGAATCGGACGGTATCGGACAGCAAAGATTCCTAAGGAATACATAAACGACTTCTTTATGTGAGTGCGCACATCCATCCGGTGTAATGGTGTAAATTTTTGGTGCCCGATTTCGGCCGGATAAGTGTGCTGGAACATGGCTGGAACCTTTAAAAGCTGCATAAGAATAACAGTTTTCCAAGGCACCAAGTCCGACGAGGATCCGATGGGTCATTCCCGAGAAAATGTTAAATGTTTATAAAACAAACCAGGTCAATTTTTGAGGATTTGTTTTCGCCACAGCAATAATGCAAAATAACATAAAACTAGTTTGCCAATTACACCATAGGATAATAATATAAGTCTCAGAGAATTGTTTGCGCCCAAGCTGGGGTCTGTAGCCTTACTGAAAAAATCGGAAAAGAATTTTAAATATTGCTCATCTGGAGCCCAAACCGAACAAACACATCTTGAACTAATAATGCGATCGATCGCACGAATAGAGCATATTAAGCATATAAAAAGTAATATCCTGGTGTACTTTGAGAAGCCCAAAACTCTTTTTTGCAAAAGTTATTTATTGTTAAAAAAGGGCCATTTTTAATGTTTTTTTTTTTCAATTATCTCGTTAACTATTGAACTGATTTGGACGGCCAGAAACTTAAATGAAAGGTTTTTTCAATACCTAACTGTCCTGTTGACCAATTTTGCCTACAGTGCAAAGGAAAAGAACTACGGACGAAAAACTAGTTTTAGCATATTCAGAAAAAAATTAAAAATCATAGCAGCAATTCCAGCTGTTACTGGGATAGCAGATACCCTTTAGACATGCCCCCCCCCCCCCTAAAACCAATAACGAAATCGACATTTTTGATACGTCTGTCGAAGTAATGCGGCGGGCGGTTTTAAAAGAAATGTAGGAAAAAAGTTGTAATTAATTTTTTAACGAATTATATGTATTTTTTATACGTCTTCACAGGAAGTCATTGGTTTTTCTTATGAAGTAACTGAACAACAAGAGTATTTTTTTAATTGTTAAATCATGTGGCGTTTACTATTACTAAAACTGGTAAATTATCTAAATTCTTAAAAACCAAAATCTTTATGTACTAAAGTTCACCCAATAGAGTCCTAAAGGTTTATCTGTTGTGACTCATGGCCATGGCACTTAGCACTCACACACTTGCACACTGTACTCTGTTTTTTAAAAGTCTATATTAGTTCAAAGGGCTTGGTCCTCTTCAGCCTTCTAACTAGGTCCCGGTTGTCAAGAAGCCTGATGGCTTTGACGTTAACGTGTTGATGGAGTCGAGATTCGTGCTTGATGGCAAATCTTTTAATTTTACTAGCGGCATACGGGATACCAAGATCGCGATGTAAGTCACTGTTACGTATGTACCACGGTGCATTCCGTTGTACATTATTTTGGAAGATTTGGATGCATTTGATGTGGCTCTTCTTGGCACAGTCCCATAACTCGATGCCATAAACCCAGACTCGTTTTAAAATCATGATTTTACAGTGTACAGACAGCCTAAATTTTCGTCCCAAGAGCCAATACAACTGTATATATTTAAGTCCTAGTTCAGTCTGTTTAGTTCCAATATGTTCCTTTCATCTTAGTTTCACATCTAAGGTCATCCCCAGGTATTTGGCAGTGTTTTTATGGGACACTATGATACCATTTATATTTACTGGTTGATGATTGCCTATACTTCTGTGGGTACAGTTGACATAAATAGATTTTTGCTCATTAAGCTCAATTTTCCAATCTGTGGTCTAATTATAAATCTGGTCGCTAGCTTGTCGGAGTTGTCTGTTTGCTGCATCTAGATCTGTTCCTACTGCTAATAAAGCAGTTTCATCAGCGAATGTAGCCACAGTTACATTTTCTGTTTGTGTGCACGTATAGTAAATAAAGGATGGGGCCCAAGACGCTTCCTTGAGGCACATCTACATACTTTAACTTTTTTCAGTTTGGAATATTCTTCCTTCTGTTTAATTC
Organism: Philopedon plagiatum; assembly: GCA_963971165.1. Lineage (NCBI taxonomy): Eukaryota > Metazoa > Arthropoda > Insecta > Coleoptera > Curculionidae > Philopedon > Philopedon plagiatum. The sequence goes on along the minus strand of OZ020197.1, from coordinate 25,486,000 downwards.
TGAACATTTATCAATTACAACAATTATCTGCAATGTAGGAGGTCAGCAACTCTTCATATTGTTTCTGTAACATTTTGTTTAATTTGTTAATTAGCTCTTTGTGCCAAACTTTATCAAAGGCATGAGCTAACAAGAATATTAAAAATAAAATGAAATAGTTGAGGTGAAAGTTCGTTATACTACACCTAATAGCAATATTTTTAAGAATTAAAATGAAATCATTTTGTGTTGAAATTAACTATATAGGTCATATGCAAAATATAATATTTTTCATTTGAAGGCAATTATTTTATTTCAATTGGATATAAAGCAACTTGTTAAAATAAAATAATTAAGTGGTTTGGTCTATTTAGATTTTATACGGTTCGTTACATAAATTTACTGCCTCAATTTATTTTTCCTTAATAAAGGTTGAAATTTCCAATTCTTGTATTCATTTGCATATAAATAGCTTTTTATATAAAAGTTTTATATTTTTGGTACATAATGTTCTTTTGTATGCCGAAGTCCTTAAGCTATTTTAATAGATTACAAAAAAAATTTTTGTTTATCCTTCTCATATTAAATTTTTGAAATGTAAAAATCTTTCTGTATCCATAATAATTTTAAATTTATGTTTAGTAATATACAATAGGGAAAAAAAAGTCTGTAACAGGGACAAAACTGTCCTCTTATTAAAATAAATTCTCGATACAGATGCGCACATAAATCTATTTATTTTACTAATACACACAATCAGCATTATTTTATTACCATTATTATTCCTATTATTCCTATTATTATTACCATTATTATTCTTTCATTGAATACGTTTTTATTCATTAAACAAAAGTTAAAATGTATATGTTACGGTTAATTTGGATACTTGGCTAATTTACAAACTAACCAGCTAGTTTGCAAACTAACTAAAGACTGTTATTTTGAAGGAATCAGCCATTTCCCACAAAATAGCAGATGGTTTATAAACTAGCTGGTTAGTATGCAAACTATCGATTTGCTTCAGTTAAGATGAGGATTTTATTGAGGGGACCTTAACCTAAAAATCATGCTTTGTTTGTTGTCCAGAAAATCTAGCCAATGGTGGATCGGAGGGCACCCTAAGGTCGGAACAGGATTAGCACCTGGTTAGGGGCCCTGACCAGTCTCTTTCCTCGCAGGCGAAGAGGGATCGGTGCGAAAAAATCCACTATTGTTCCTTATGTACAGATTTTTCATTACTGCCTGCGCAGAGGAAGGAACAATAGTGGATTTTTTCGCACCGATCCCTCTTCGCCTGCGAGGAAAGAGACTGGTCAGGGCCCCTAACCAGGTGCTAACCCTGTTCCGACCTTAGGGTGCCCTCCGATCCACCGTTCGCTAGATTTTCTGGACAACAAACAAAACATAATTTTTAGGTTAAGGTAACCTCAATAAAATCCTCATCTTAACTGAAGCAAATCGATAGTTTGCATACTAACCAGCTAGTTTATAAACCATCTGCTATTTTGTGGGAAATGGCTGATTCCTTCAAAATAACAGTGTCTTCAGTTAGTTTGCAAACTAGCTGGTTAGTTTGTAAACTAGCGAAGTATCCAAATTAACCGTAACATATACAATAAATTAAGTTTAAAGCAATAAAAGTGAAATATTTTGATCAATTGCACCTACAACCAAACAATATTCAATTCATGGATTTATTAAGAATGGATACGGGATGATTTAACATTCTTTGAAGCCAAAACAAACCATTCTAAACGACACTGTAAACACAATGTGTAAACATGGGCCACATCTTATTTTACCTTGTATTTTTGTACAAAAAATACGTTAGAAGCATCACAAGATTTACTGAAAGTAATAAAAGCCCTAAAATATTTTATTTTTCTGTTAAATAATAATAAATTTAAGTTAAAACGGTTTTATTATTTATAGGTTATGTTATTTCTAAAGGTGTTTATTTAAAGTCGCTCCGAGTCATTTATAAATCTATAAGTCGCACTTTTTCTTTTCTAGTTCATTAGACAAAGACGTACGTGTAACCGAGTGTTCAGACCGAGGTTCAGCCGTTTTCCTAAGCAACCTGCACTGACAGCAACACTTCTGAGCTCCAACACTCCAATGTTATTTTATCTCTTTCTCGTACCATTCTTGATTCAATTACGCATTTCCTTCGTTTGTAAACTGTTCCCAGTGTTCCTCCAAGAGAATAACAAAGAACAAATATAAGGCTTCACGTTCGATACGCTCACAGTATACGGACATCGAATCCTTTCTTAATAAATCCATGATTCAATTAAATAAATGTATGTTTTTTTTTCAATTATAGTAGAATATCGGCAACTAATAAAATATTACAATTGCTTTTAATATCTAAGAACGACTGATTATAGTAAAGGTACGCAGTTCACACTTCTTAAAGCACGTATGTAGATGGAGTTGAAAATATCATTTGTATTTTATCGGGCCGAGTTCTTACTATTTGGTTTCCAGTTGTCACAGATTAAAACATTTTATTTGCAGTGTTGCCAGATATCCCACAACAAATAATCGTCGAAACTCAACGAAATTATCGTATATTTTAGATAAGCTCATTAATAAATTAATTTCACATTTGATTTACACTTTTTGGACCACCCTGTAGAGACCCAATCAAACCCAATCAAACCCAATCATATTCTGATATTAGTCACTGAAACTGGAAACTATGTAGTCTCTCTTGTCAGTATTGTAGTAAAAGAAATCTGGAAAAAAAGTACCGTGACCCCCTAAAAATACCATTATTTCGAATAGTAATAGGAATATTCCATAGGTAATTCAAAAAAAAAGTGTTTGTACAGAATTTGAATGAAACATCTTTAAAAAAGTGTTAAATACAAAACAAAAACTAAACTTAAACTAGAATTTTATCCCGTTGTATTTTGGCAAAGGGGTGTTTCAGGACTTTATCACCTGTAGAAATTATTCGGTAGAATTTACAACACTCTATATAGCGAAAGTTGTAAAAAATAGTAAGTTCAGTTTCACCTTGCTGAGTATTATTTTAATTATTTTTCCACATCTGTTTATTCTTTTGTTCCACGAACAAAAAGACAGAAATCAAAAAATAATGTTTTTAGTCAAATAAACTTCACGGTTAGTACATAGTCTAAATTTATTATAGTAATATTTCGATTACAGGGTATCGTTGCCGTTACCATTTAACCTTTGAAATTTATGTTGCGAAACCTTATTTAGAAACACTTAAAAACAAAATGTCCTTTAGAATTGCTTTTTATACGATAAAAATGGGCAAAGTATCCCTTTAAATGACTTCAATAAAATTATGCAAACCATTTTCAAGAACAAAGCTATCTGAAATGGCGAACTATTTTATAGAGGTGTCACATTATGACAGCAAGATTTAGTGGAAATTTGTTCACACGTCTGTTGTAAACTATAAGGCCCAAGTGTGTTTTATGTTAGAAAATATGCTAATTTACATTCCTGTAATCGTAGTAAATGGAAAAGTGGTAGAACGTGTTTGTTAAAGGGTAAATGTGTGACCCAAATTTGAGCGAAAGATATTGTGGGGTATGAAAGCTAAATATTAATCAAAACATGAACACCGAGAACGTTTTCGGCATCTCCCAATAAAGATTTTTACTCTCTGTAAATGAAAAATGCTGTTTGAGTCGTTATTTTTAGGCAAAAACAAAAATGTATCGATTTTGATTTCATTTTTGACATTTCTTTGACATATTTACTGTTAATGTTATAGGTATTTTTCTGGATATATACCTTTTTAATTAGGACAATCCACGTAGTAAGAGTTCATGCTAAAATACCAAAGTACCGTGAGCGTCTAAGGATGTGGAAAATCTAATTTATTGATACGGGATTGAAGGTTGGAAGGGTAAAAAAAACCTCTGCAGGCAATTGGTTCCATAGTCTAGCGACCCTAGGTATAAGTGTGCGAGAGAATTGGGATGTTCTGAGGTTTTGTAGCTCAAGAGTAAAGATGTGTATATGTGACGCGCCTTGTATTGTTACGTTAGGGACAACCAGGTTCCATAAAAATCAAACCAAAACTTGGCAATCAGCAGCTCGATCACCAGTTTTATCAGGAAGTCAAGATACTTTCCGCGCGTTCCTACCCTAATCCAAATACACCGGATCTTTTCCTTACCATTTATCCTGAGCCATAGTTAACATCTATTATATCTCTCTGAAATTTGTTCCCATATCACAGATATCATGCAAGTAGGTATTGAAAACTTTATTCCACATACCCGCAAGAAACCTGAACTCCGCCATCAAAACTCGTGGTTCTTCAAAGTTTGTTATAAAGCCAGGCTCAAAAAAGTTCAAGTTCACAAAAGGTTTCTTCAAAATTCTACAACTAAACCGAAAATATAATTTAAAAAAAAATTCAAATGGCTATAACTTTTTTACTAGCACATTTTTTTCTCTTAAAATTTAAAACTTCTCGACAAAATGATGTAAACTTTGTTTAGAAAAAGTACAAAATAAGATACCTAAACGTGTTCATTTTTTCCAAGGGGGGGGGGGGGGGAGGGGGGATGGGGCGAACCAAAATTTTAACTTTTTTTCGCAAATTACAAAATATTTTTTTCCTTACCAAAACATTCCTAGTAGGCTTACTATTAGAACCCCTGAACTCGGCATCGGTCCTGTAAGTAGCAACAGAGATTTACAACTTTAAAATTTCTGTATCCGCCTCTGGGCTCCTAGTTTGGACAGGAGGATGTAATATTGTTTTATTCGTCGGACTGTTGATTATCGCACTTAATCTCGTCCGAAGAGTATGAGAATAGTATTTTTAATTTAAGTGGTAATACGCGTTACCATAGATGTCATTATTTTTACTAGTTTGCATTGCGGAAAGAGTTTTTATCTTTTATTTTATTTTGTTATTTAAGGCTTTCAAAAATACACTACAAAATATTTTAATCCCTCATGTGTTATTGGTGCTTTGGGTATATAAATAAAGCAAAGTAAATAAGCAAAGTATCAGCTATTTTACCAAATAAATCAAATTATAAATCACTGTATTGCTAACTTCATTTAATAACATGTATTATGTAGGGTTAGGGTAGTTAAACACCATGTGTTTAAATTCTTGGAAACAGTCCCTTATTTTCCAAGCACTATATCCCGTCACGTGAAGTTTTTTCTAGAAAGTATTTTAATATGACATCAGATCAAAAAAAAAACGTTCTCTAAATCTGCCGGGTAATTAATCGCGCATGTCTTGAATTATTTATTACTCTCGAAAGGTAACATAATATGTAGGTACAACGTAAGGTGAATGAAAAATAGGACTGCCAAGTTCTGAAGTTTTTATTTAAAAAAAATAAATATGGTAATCACTGTAGAACACAAGCTTTTATGATCGAAAGTTACTTTGGAAATGGTAGATTAATGGGACTTCATTCAGGATTTTCAAACAGAATTTTCACTCATAGTCATGGATTTTGACCAGTTACGCCAAGTTTTGACTAGATCTGTGGCTTTGTTTAGAGAAGCAGGAAGTGTGAATAGAAAGGAAGGCAGTGGGAGACCCAAAGTTCGAGCTGCATCAAAAGTAGAAGAATTGAGGCAACTTGTTAATGAACACCCACAAACCCCTATTCGGCGTTTAAGCCAGCAAGTAAATGTATCCTACGGAACCTGCAATAAAATTCTGAAATGTGACCCGCATATGCTTGCTTATCGTCTAAGCTTAGTCCGAGAATTGCTACCAAACGACAAGCCGCAGCGAATGCAATTTTCAAAGTTGTTTGTGGGTTATTTGCATAACAATAAAAACGTATTTAAAAAAACCTATTTACTGACGAGGCATGGTTTTACCTCTCTGGTTATGTAAATTCTAAACAAATGAGAACGTTGAGTTCTTAAAATCAACATTTCTTTATAGAGAAGCCTCCGCATTCACAGAAAGTTGGCGTGTGGGCGGCCATATCGAAAATAATAATTGGATCGATTTTTTAAGGGACTCTCTGACTCTCAATTCGGCGCGATACAGTAATGAAAATTTTATAAACGCATTAGACGATGAAAAGATGCGACAAGGCTACTTCCAATAGGACGGCGCACCAATTCACTTGGTTAAATCTTGATAATTTAAATTTTTTGGAAGAATTTTTCGAAGACCGAATCATTAGCCGTAATATGCCAGTTAGCTGGCCACCACGGTCCTGCGATCTCACGCCGTGCGGCTTTTTTTATGGCCACACATTCAAAACTCTTCAAACCCCCTTGTGAAAATTTAGAAGATCTACGGGCTAGAGTTACAAATAAATTTCAGAAGAATAACAACTCCTCCCAAGTGCTCACCAATGTTCTTGATGTTGTAAAAATAAGAACGAGAACATGTTTGGAAGTAGAAGGACACGTCTCACATTTCGTTTAGATTTGTAATTTTTATGTTCTTTGTTGTATATGTTTTTTTTAATTCTGTATTAGTCAATGACAATGACAATGTAATTTTCTTAAAAATAAAAACTTCAGAACTTTTATTTTTCTTTCACCTACTACCTTTCACCTATGTCACCTTTTAAGAGTTTATTTGTGTATTAACTCTATTCTAATTTAGTCCAACTCTCTCTGCAGTTTAAATATTTTAAGTATATTGTGGATATTTCCCTTGACTAAGTTCCTATGTTTTTATTTACTGCTAAAAAGAGTTAACACCATATTACTTTAAAAGCCTTTATCACATCAATCTTAAGGTCGATTTTGACATATTTTAAACAAATTTTTACAAGCAAGATCCGTTTAGATTTAGGATGTAAAGTCAACGTTAACGACTGTATGATTTATAGCTTTTCCAAACAACATTAGCATGGGCGAACAATTTTCTATAAAAATACCCTTTTCAAATATCCAGACGTTGCCACCTTCGTAGCATTTTCAATTTTTAGACGATTTGTGTTTCTTTCCTTGTTAGAGTTTTAGTGGTAATTGATGGCTTAGTATCCATGTAGCACTTTTTTAAGTTCGAATCACACTTCGACGGCATTAAGGCTTAATTTATAATGATCCACAAATGTTTTGAGCTCGACTTAAATTTCGCTCTTTACGACTGTCGAGAAATAAAAATCTTTCAAAAAATTACTAAGAATAACCTACTAAATTTACAAAATTTGGTGCAGTTTTTATTGGCCCGACAACCACATTTTCTCTATTCTATCGAAAGTACATTAGAACAAGACAAATAAAAAAGAATATGGTGAAAGTTGTATCGTACTTTCTTCGCTCGTGGAAGTATTGCTGGTTATCTACTTTGAATGATTAGTCGTCCCAAAATTATTTTCTTTCCTGATAAAATGCCCAACGAAATCCGATTTCTTCCAATCCTTGTTAGCAAAAGGGCATTAGCAAATGACAAAGAAAAACGATATTGCCAATAAAAAAGGAATATGTTTAATCAGTGTATCACAGCCGCCTTTGTTTGTGGAAGTATTTCTGGTTGTCTACTTTGAAAGTTTTATAGGAATTGACATAAACAATAAATTCCGAATCTGGTAAAATACGCAAGTTTTATGATTTTATAGAAAAAAGACCTCATGTTTTTACTGAACACCAGCAGCATTTGCAGCAATCTCATTTTTATTAAGCAAAAATAGTGTCAGCATAGCCACATTAATTTTCTTATTTTATACTACATAGAATATCAAGAACATAACGCAAAATCAATAAGTACTTATGTCAGACAAGTTATGGTAGATTAAAAGAGATTAAGGAGAAACAATTTAAATTAAATGGGCATCTTCGAAGGATGGAAGAGAGTAGGTTAGCAAAACAATTATTGGAATGGCAATCACAGGGAAGAAAGGAAAAAGGACGATAAAGAAAGAACTGGGATCAGAGAATAAGGGAGCAAACAATTAAAACTTAACGGCTCACCGGGCTGAGATGCGGAGCTTCAGCTTCCCCACATATAACAAATATTAGTGGTCCTGGTCTTAGAATATTTTATTGTCAATTTTAATTTTTTTCTTGTGACAGCCCCAAAAAGCCGCAGCCTAAGTATCATATACCGTGGGTACTAGGAAAGCACGACTAACACATCCAGAGTTATAGGTATTTTTCTGGATATATACCTTTTTAATTAGGACAATCCACGTAGTAAGAGTTCATGCTAAAATACCAAAGTACCGTGAGCGTCTAAGGAGGTGGAAAATCTAATTTATTGATAGGGGATTGAAGGTTGGAAGGGTAAAAAAACCTCTGCAGGCAATTGGTTCCATAGTCTAGCGACCCTAGGTATAAATGTGCGAGAGAATTGGGATGTTCTGAGGTTTTGTAGCTCAAGAGTAAAGATGTGTATATGTGACGCGCATTGTATTGTTACGTTAGGGACAACCAGGTTCCATAAAAATCAAACCAAAACTTGGCAATCAGCAGCTCGATCACCAGTTTTATCAGGAAGTCATTCACCAGCCCTTTAGGTGGATGTGAGAGGTGGTACCTCCTCGGCCAAGGAACAACTCCTTTATCACCTTTCTTGGAGAAAACAGTGAGACACCGTGCTCCCAGGCGGTTACCCATTCAAGTACTAACCGTATCGGGCGCCGTTTAACTTGTGACAGTAAACGTCGCTTATTTGATAACGATTGTAAATGCTAGTTAACAGTTTAAGCTAACCGGCTAAAAAACCAATAATGACAATGAATGTCCGACAAATTTAATGCCTCTATGACATTTAATTTGTAATGCTTCTCTTATTACTGCTCTTATACTAATGGAACTAATCAAAGAAAATTCCTAATATATGTAATGTATCGTGTTATGTCAGTTATAAGCTTCAGCGCTCTCAAAACCTTTCTGCGCCATATTATTCATTTTTGATGCATTAATCTTCGAAAGCATTTAACAAGTTAAATCCGCTAGCTTTAAAATGTTCAGCCAAATTTAGTGACAATATGATTTATAGCTTTTAAGTTTTTAGTACGCAAATGACATTTCCTCTGACGAACTTTAATGGGTAAATCTCGTCTACAAAAACTATACTCACGATGTATTTTTCAATGATTTATTGGATTTTGTTGAAGTCCGGAATAAATTTCAAATGACTAATGCGCCCGATTATGAATTGCCTCTGATATGACAATTTTAGACTGGTTGATTATGTGTGTTTAATGTTACTTTATGTTTTTAAGCACGAAAACAACTTTAGAAAGCTAGAATAAATACTGTTCAGTCAGGACATCTAATACAATATCAAATTGATCCAAAGAGAAAAATATACGTAAACTAATATAGCATAACTATTATTATATACTTCACCAAAATGTGTCGGTAGATTTAGACAATAAAAACTAATACTATCTACAGAAATATCAAAAATTCCGACAGTTCTACGATAATATTGTTATAGTATCCATAGTAGTACTGTTAATAGTATCTGAGTACAAAATTGTCACTGAATCATTTTTTATCTATGTCAGATCAAGCCAAATGAAACTGTGACCTTTTTCCACATTTTGGGTTCTTATAAATTATCTAGAATCAACTACACACTTGACAGAGACGCCTTCTTGTAGTCACAGTAATATTCAAATGAAAGGAAGCTAAAGTTAGTGAATATTAGTACAAGACTCTACGTTACTCAAACCTAAATCTTGCAGTTGATCTAGAAGATTCAAGTTGTCGCCATTGGAAGATAGAAGTTCTGGAAGTGGTCGCCATCTACAAATTTCTCCTGTCGCGCCGTCTTGACACCGACTGCCAACGAAGTTCGAACTTAAGTTTAATATGTTGAATAAAACCCCAGTCATTTTGTATAACATATAGATATATATTATCGGAATGGATAAAAATTTACTGTACAAAGAATTATATGACAGTAGACAAAAAATAATAATAAAGATATAAAATAACAAAGAACAATTCAATCTGGACAAGCGTTTACTAATACAATAAAACTCGAATTAATAAGATATAAAACGAAAAGGTCATTGTTTTTAATCTATCAATTCCCCAATTAGGTACTCATAAAAATAACGTTAAAAATTTACCCTTACAACAGGTAACCCCCTTTAAAATATATAAGTCCCCTGACTACATAATAATTAAGTTGAAACCCAATGTACGACGGTGACGTCGCCACCTTCGGTACGGCCTACGATCCATCTAAACACTACCCTCGAAAACCCCGATGAGAACTCATCGACTGTCTCCTTGAAAGCCCGGCTGGAGACTGCCTCTCAATATCTTTCCCCAGTACTACCTAGACTTAGGATCTCTTTTAGCCCTTCGCCTGTTACAGAGCCGGAGTACTATCAAATTTTATACGAAAGAAATATAATTAAATTGTTCTTAGTTTAATGGATGGTTTATCCATTATATAAAGGTTAAAACACTATACTAATTTACGCTAAGGCACTTTGGATACGTGATCGAAAAAACATCCTTTATGGTCACTTTCCAAAGGTAAAAAATCACATCCAAAAAAGCCTTTACATAAGGAGTTCGAATTTTCTATAAATCTAGCAGTTACTTATATCCATATTGTCGTTCCATAATTTTCTATAAAGAAGAATATTCGTTATCTCGCGATAATTAGTAAGTAGCCAAAACGTTTCTAGATACGTCCCTGTTCTACTCTGGTATATTCCTTTAACTGGTCGCGAAACGAGGGTTTATTATCTGGTTTCTATTTTTCCGTAAATTTTAAGGTATCTGTGAAGACAAACACATGTGCAAAGTTGCTAAGAAATAGCTTTTAACTAATCTGTCTAAAATCATCCAAAGCAGACATGTGGCCCTCGTAAATTAAAATGTAATCTAGACCCAAAAATGATTTTAAAGTAGACCTTTTACCCTTAATTTTATGGCTTTTCTTAAAATATATGTTAGTCTCAAAAGTCATCCCTTATATTTTAATATTTGTACTCGTTTTGTCACAAAATTTAATACACGAATACAGTCATATGAAAAAATAAAGCTGGATTAGGTTCATTATTGCAGACAATTTAATACATATTTAAAGCATGACTGAGAACCATATATCGACAAATTTCGTTTTTAGGTCAATTTGTACGTAATACTTTCTGTTTGCAAATATACAATTACATGCAGATTTTGTCCCAAAAGATATACAAATCAACTACTTTTATAGACGATAAATCTTACAAATTCATATTCGTAAAGGCCCATCAAAATCCTTATTTCTGCCTTCCCCTCAATACCATACACCATTTATATTGATATCAAAGACTTTTATCAGGAAAAACATTTTAAACGCATTTATTTCTTTTATGTGAACAAAATGTTAAATCAATCTTTAATATTTGTTTTTCAAAGATGATAATAAAAAGTTCTTTCCTGACATATCTCTTATATCTTTTATTTTTTTAAAAAAATGTTATGTTATACTTCAATTTACATAAAAGAAAAACGACATAACTCTCTTGCTTATCGAGAGATCAAAAGTCAACGTTGTCGAGCTCGAATGTTGGACTGAAGTTAAAGATTTACGGCCCCGAAAGTATCTGGCGACGAAATGAAGTTAATATTATCTAGCTAGAATGTGGCCTAATAAATTACAGGCAATGTCAATAGACTTTTTTGTCTGTTAGTGTTGATACTATATGTTAACGAAATCTAGTAAGACATATATACAACATTTATCTAGATACCGTGTTTATTTATTGGTCTGTTTACGCTGTTTCTTAAAAATACACTTTACATATTGTCTAATTGATAATAGACAAAAAAGCTAAAACAGTAATCAAAACACAGCATATTTCTTTAGATTAAACTCGCCTACTGTACAATGTACCAGTAGAAGAACCAAATAAATATTTGAACACATACAGGAAATTAAATTATATTAGCCACAAACGACTAAACCTTGTCTAAATTTTAATGGCCAACTAAAACGTATAAGATAAAAATTGTTCCAAAACCGTTCTGTTCGGATTCACTAAAATAGTTTAAGATTTAGTACTGGTTCAAACTAAGATCTTCTAGTTGGTCAGTTCGATTTTAACAGGTTTTTGTTTTGTCATTGTTAATAAGTCGTCATTAAGAACTATTATTATTCTAAATTTTCAGCGATCTGCTTGGTTCCTAAATGATTTTCATCTTGAAGCGTGTTGTTAAGATGGAGTTAGTAATATTATTGTGGAAAGTACGTACTAAAATTGGCCTCTTGTTTATAAATTTGCGAAAGACTCGGAAACGAACTTATAATATGAAACTTAGTTGTCTTATTCTTACACTTGTCAGTTTAGAACGTTTGGTTGTCAAATTAGACCGGTCTACCTTTGGAGAATCTGGCCGTTAATTTTTCCGAAAATCAATTTCAGGTGCACCTAGGATTCATGTGGTTCGGGTATACTAAATCAATGTTATTGATTAGTCAGTTGATTTAGTTTTATTCGTATCACTCTTCTAAACAGTTGTTGATTTTTCAAACGAGATTTTGTATTAATGCATTGTCATGAAAATAAACTTATTGCTAGTAAAATAAGTGAGAACAGTACATACTGTTGTAGAAATTACTGACTTGTTAACTTTGGGGGTTTCAAATTTTCGCGTGACCCCTAAGGTCGGTAACCGAACCAGAACAAGGTCACAGGAAAGAAAAAAAATAGTGACGCAACCACGCAAGGTGTGGCAAACGAAGAGAGTGGTTGTTAATATTTCCTTTGGTTAGTATTCACACAGGCACGGTAGGGAGACTTTTGAAAGAGGATTTATAATTTTGTGATTTAAATCCCAAGAGAAATTTAATCCCGAATAATCTGGTGAGTAAGGAAGAAAAAACGCTCAAAAGCATTTTTTGTAATTTGTTGAGACTTTTGAGAGGGTTTTTTTCCACTTTTGCGAAATAAATTGATTTAAATGTGCATTTTTAGTGGATTTATAATTTTCAGATTATCACAATCAAGGCGGCCAAAAAGAAAACATGAGCTAGACGGGAAGACCCAAACGAGAACCTTGAGAACATGACGGCCCAACTTGAAGCTGCTGGTATCAAAGTAAACTAAGAAAAATGGATGATAGTCAGTTACCCTAGTTGAAACCATATTGTATGGTTCAGGATGAGATCAGCACCGGTAAACCAAGATGATCGAGGAAGGTATTAGTTTTAATTTCAATGCCAATGAATGGACATTCGGTTCTATGTATGAACCAAAACCAAACAAACCAATTGCAGTAACAAACCTTTTTCGTCGTTTTTCAAACTTAGTGCAACATATCATAGCAGACATAGACATAACGTTAAACAGAATGACATGAAATCGCCTGAAAATTTTCAGAATTTGAATTCTTTCGATTACAGTCTCATAACACAAAACAAAGTGCAAAATAATATCTCTTTGGAGGATAACCTTAGATTTATCTCTTTCAGTTTTAAAGACGCTGCATGAACAGTTGTAAAAATTGTTTTGCCATGCCAGAGCTAATCCCGTGGAGAGAGGCAACCAAGAACTTAATGGCGTCAAGTCATCAATAAAGCCCTGTTCATACTGAGAACCCGGAAAAACGCTGCAACCACTCAAACTCCTAGTATGGATTTGCTAGGCTACGAGTTGTCAGTCCCTGGAGATTGGTAGCTACCTGAATGTTTGCAGCCTAAACACCTGTATGGTAATAATAACAGAAATGATCTACAGGAGCAGGTTAAGGCTTGTCAGGCGAACTATTAATCACAGTGTAGTCAACCTGATCAGACCCCGCTTCTCAAGTTAAATATCGGAGAAAAGGTTTTTGTCCAAAACAACCGCTATTGATTCACCATGGAATTGGTCCCTATGAATTAGTAGAGAAGATAAGCGATGTAGTATTCGATATTTTATGAGAAAATAAAATTATTCCGGTTCATTTGGATGATCTCAGACTTGCTTGTTCTGGGAATCAGGTGCATGTGCCAGCCTCCACAATGTTAGCAGAAGAGACGAAGAGAGATAGTTCAGATGGTAGTTCCTCGATTAGTTCCTGTAGCCCGAACCAAACAGTGCTTGGACAAGAAAAAAAGCCGGTGTCATAATGACTTAAGTTTAGGTTAGAAAGAAAGAACAAAAAAAGAACAAAAAGACGTAGAATGTTTTCTATTCTTAAAAATTTAATTCTGAATTTCTTTTTTTTTTTGTAGTTGGGTATTTTAGGACTAGTTGTGTCTGTTTAATTCACAAGTACTTACTCTGCTATAATGTTTGTTAATTACACTTTTACTCAAATGAAAAAGATTCTTATTTAACCTGTTGGTTAAATCAAACACTTGGTAACCTTTAGGCTATTCTTATGAGCGTCGTTGCACCACTCTTCGAAAGGGGTGGGGGGGGGGGGGGTGTTGTAGAGCTTACTTACTTGTAAATATTGGGGGTTTAAAATTTTCGCGCAGTCGGTAAGATCGGTAATCCAACCAGGACACGGCCAAAATAAGGAGAAGAGTGACGCAACCACGCAAGGTGTGGCAAATGAAGAAGAGAGTAGTAATTAATATTTTCTTTGGTCAGAATTCACACAGATACGGTAGGGAGACTTCAGAAAGTGGTTTTCTAATTTTGTGATTTAAATCCCAAAGAGAAGTTTAATCCAGAACAGTCTGGTAGAGAACAAAATACGTTCAAAATTATTTTTTGTAATTTGTTGAGACTTTTGAGGGGGTTTTTCTAGTTTTGTGAGATAAAGTGATTTAAATACCACAAAAGCATTTTTAGTGGATTTATAAAAAACTAGATTACCACAATAGAGGCGCCCAAATAGAAAACATGAGCCAGTCGGGAAGACTCAAACGGGAACTATGAGAACAATACCTTCCATATTCTTTATTATGCCTTGAAAAAATCTGCAAAAGCCTTGTCACGAATGTCCTTTCGCGAAATGAATGTTTGAAGTTATCAAGCAGTTGTTGTTGTTGTTTTTGGATTAATGGCTCTGGTTGAAACCAAATGGCCAGCTCTCATTTTTCTCCCTTATCAAAGAGCTAAAAGTAAAAATTAACTGCAAGATATTTTCCGGGAAATAATACATGTTCGCTTACAGCCATGGTCAATAAAATCATAAATATAATGAGTTTATTAAACGTTTTCAATGCACATTTTCTCAAGATTTTAGCAGAAAAAGGCATAAATTATTACTGAGTTGTTTAACCTGTGTGTTGGATTAAAGTTATGTCTCCAATTCCTAAAATCCATTCATAATACTAAACTAAGTTTTCGTTTCTGTATTTTATCAAATTTGCAAAATTTGCTCTCTGCTGTTAAAACTAATTCATTAGATGCACTTTTGATGAGCTGTTTCCTTTTCAAACGAGTTTGTTGATATAATACGTATTCAATTTATATAAGGAAAATGTCTTTATAAACATGCAATCATAAATAATGTATAAATATATTTTTTATATTTATTTAAAACCAGCCACACCTACGTACGTTTGTAACGCCTTTGGGTCTACACTAATTCAATATTCTTTTAGAAGTGCATCAGCTAAGGGTAAAGTCAAGACCTTATCACGCCAGTCGACTTTTCAGTCTCGCCAGTGCTTTATCCAATCAGATTCATTATTCATTCGGGATCAAGTTGTCTGCGAAAATAATACCTATTCGGAAACGCCTCGTTCGTTGCATTTTCATTTGTATTTTCTGTGGAAATGTCAAAAGAAAAATGATCTTTACCTTTTCTTTTCTCTATGGCACAAAAGATGACGTATTGAGCTCATTAGGTCTTTAGTAATAGACATATGAAAGGGGCATTCTTGTATAAAAAAATATGTTTGTGACCTTATGAAATTAAATTAATACAATATAGATCTCTTCGGCATTTGACGTATATTGTTCTGTTTTATACTATCTTACTAACGTCATTTCTGACGTTTTCTGGGCTTTCCTGGCATTAGTATTGCTATTCAGGTGCTTCTAAAATGCATGCTTTATTGGATTGAGCGTCAGTGTAGCTTTAAGCCACTAAACGAAAAAGAAATTAATCAAGGGTTCTTAAAGACCGAAGAGCATTACATCTAATATATATATATATATATATATATATATATATATATATATATATATATATATATATATATATATATATATATATATATATATATATATATATATATATATATATATATCTCAGTGACTAAGGTACACCCTGAGAAGGTAACCTAAATAACATTTCCCTTCTGTTCAGACTCCCAAGGTACGTTAGTACTTAGGGTTGAAGTCTGCGTAGGTTGTCCAAGATACAGAAAACTTCTCAGAGTTTTTTATGTTACCGGGATAGAGAATATTACAGGTTGAAGGAATAAAATAATTTTAGAGCTTTAAAGTATGCTTTTTAGCAGTAATGTGGCTTTGTGTGATGTTTTGTCCAGCAAAGCTATTAATGCTTTATATGAACTCAAATATCGTAAAAAACGAATATATTCCTTTTTTAGACATCAGCTTCTTTTTATTTCCTTCACTGAAGAATTTACACGATACAAATTCTCAAACTGAATCGTAGTAACAACGAAAGTATCTATTTAATGTCGTCAACATTTGGGGCTGAAATCCTGTAACTAGCGTAGAATATCGGAGAGTTTATTTGAATAAAATTTATGAAGTGACAAATTGGTATGGCGCTAAGGTCGTAAAAGGGGAAGGATGAAACTTATTGATGTTATATATTACTACTACTGCGGTGGTTGTTGACACGTATTTATTTATGCTCTTTGGGTTTTTCTTGAAAAAAAAAACTAAAAGAAAATGGGCCCTTTTATTAAATTTAAGACAAGGGATTTTATATAAAAGAAATTCTATGGTCTACAGAGGACAAACATTATTATGCTCTCAAGTTGTGAAGATGATTTTAAAAATACGTTTGAATGACCATATGAAACAAGGCTTTACATTTTCATTCTTATAACCAACAATGGAAAAGGAATTGTTTCATAAACACTGTGGTCGCTTGAAATATATCTTAGTCTAGCTTAAAATAACAGAAATCTCCTGTTTGTCCACTAACTTTTACCAGTTGTTTGTGTAATTTTAATCAATACCAATACTGCTCATCTTCACCTCAACATTGGACCTGCTTAGTACATAATTTAAAGTCGTATCAATACACTCTTTTAACTTAGCTTGGACTACTGACGATAACCTTCGACTGTTGCCGACTGAAATTTTCTTTTAGCAACTCCCTAAATTTATTATATTTAATATAAAAATGTAGTAATGAATGAGGTCAACTTACTTTGTCAGGATTTCATGTAAATATATATATATATATATATATATATATATATATATATATATATATATATATATATATATATATACATATATATATATATATATATACATATATATATATATACATATATATATATATATATATATATATATATATATATATATATATATATATATATATATATATATATATTTATGTAAATATGAGAATCAGCTCTCTAACCACCTGACGATACCTTATATTATAAGGATATGAAACAAATAATGTTAAAACAGAAATTCTCCGGGCTATATGCCCCTCCGAGCGCTGGATTACATACCAAAATTTGCCGTATTTTTACTAACACTGCTAGACAAAAAAATACTTGTTTAGACTGAAAGAAACTACCAGGAAGAAGAAAGCTTTTTCTTTAGTTAGGATGTCGTTACCTGCATACCGGTTTCGAACTCTTTAGTTCTCGTCAGTACAGGATAAACGAACATAACTACCTTCCGAAACAGCAATCCTATGTTCGTTTATCCTGTACTGACGAGAACTAAAGAGTTCGAAACCGGTATGCAGGTAACGGCATCCTAACTAAAGAAAAAGCTTCCTTCTTCCTGGTAGTTTCTTGCAGTCTAACCAAGTATTTTTTAACAGTGTTAGTAAAAATACGGCAAATTTTGGTATGTAATCCAGCGCTCGGAGGGGCATATAGCACGGAGAATAGATGTTTTAACATTATTTGTTTCATATCCTTATAAAATAAGGTATCGTCAGGTGGTTAGAGAGCTGATTCTCATTTTTACATATGTATATATATATATATATATATATATATATATATATAAATGTAATGTTTGGCTGAGTTTTAGTTTTTAAAATATCCGTCCCCACTCTTAGTTTAAAACTTGTTGTCCGTATAACGTTAGTTCGATGGCTTAAATAGTTTTACTACCATGGTTAGCGAATGGCGCGGCGAGTGCAAAAGTATCACATTTTGGTGTGGTCAAAATGTATACCTAAACAATGTTAGTACGTCAAGGATTCGATAATCCCAAAATAGTTAATTCTCTTGTTAGTACGTAACATCAACCTTGCCAGTACTTGGATATAGCCGCCCTATAAATATTTTTTCTCTTTTGGTTTCATATCAGAGCTTTTTCGATATCGTTTTCAGTATCGGAATAAGTTTTCTACAAAACCGTGTTTTTATTTTTTAAAAGTTGGTAATGCAGTATGTAGTCATGTAATATTAAAATGATTTGTTAATCTATCAAGGTTACTATGATAAATAATTTGATAGTATTACCAAAATAAAATTTAGACATAAAAGTTAAAACATTTGTATGGCATATTTTCTTTTTAGATGTGGATTTTTTACTGAAAAAAAAAATGTGCAATTCCGGACGCTTAATTTGGAGTGCCCTAGCCAAATTCGAGCCTCACTACCAGACACTCATTTCTGGAAGTAGCTCGTAGTAGTTTTGGGCCTTCATTTCTTTTGTACAGGAGACGGTTATCGGGGTCAAATCTATTTTCTGGGCATAGGTTTGCAAACTTAAATAAACCTCTGTATTTAATATTTCTATCTCTTTTACTTTCCAAATTAATCAAATCCAAATTTTTGCACTCATTCACTGATCATCAAAATTCTAGGATACTTCCTGTGACCTTACAGTACTTAAATTCGGCAGAGAGGTAGGATTTAGCACAGAAACAAACAAAAACTAAAAGCCGGGACCTCTTCCTTACAACCTTAAAAGTAGGATTATAAAGTTTACAGGAATAGGTAGATCATAACCTTAATATTGTGAATGGATTAGTGGTCAATGTAAATTTCGTGTCGCGATTTCAGTATGCTAATAAAAATATCCAAGCATAAATAAGTAAAATAAATACACAAAACAAAAATATCCCGCAATAAACTTAACATTAAGTATAAAGTACACCTTCAAAATGAAATTACCGTCTAACAAGAAGCAGTAAAAACAGAAAAATTGCTGTAAAACGGAGCAAAGTTCTCGTGACTGTTCGGCCACAATAAGTAGTGTGGGATTTTGTGAAGAGCTAAGTTCAATAATATTGTTAATTATTGGGTTTGAAACTTTGATGCAATGTTTCTCTAAAGTTTAATGAATTTATGTCTTCAACCAAAAGTAACTTCATAAGTTATCTGGCTGTTACGCATTTTAAGTCATATTTAAAGTCATGTCACGTTTCTGTCAGTAGTATGTCTCTCTTTATTTTAAGTAATATGTAGTTAGCTTTCAACTCTCTTCATTTTAAATAATAGTCATAGTATTGTCACATTTCTGTAATATACAGGGTGTTATTTAATTCAGTGCATATATTGAAATGGGTGTGGTTTACAGACATACCCAATACTTTTTTTCCTAACCGAATATTTTTAAAAATTTCAAAAATACCCTAAAACCCGTCCATATTCGTCGCACCTTGCTGACCTCATGTTTGCTTGAAAATTTAACGCGAAGAAGCTAAAAACCATTGAATTGGTTGCAACGTTGACAGATATATAAATCATTAAGAACTTATTTTCTGTTTTTAAGCGTAATTTAAAACAAAGTTAAAAAAATAACCTTTTTTAAGAAAACACAAAAAAATTAGTAAAAAGGCCACGCCGAAATCACTCCTTTTTGCCAGCAGCCTTAGTTTTAACTAATATTTGCCTAACATTATTTAAATATCAATAAGTAAAGCTAATAAAAAAATAGAAGTTGCAAAAAATGATACTTATGTAGTAGGGAATATGTTAAAAATGTGCTAAGGCAATTGCTTCCAAGCAAAACAAACAAACAAAACAAACACTCTTCGCAGCGTCCCGAATCCGTTGAAAGAAATTCTCCATATTTCTTATTTCTTGGGCTGCCATTTCAACACAATTTCGCAGTTGTTTTAATTTTAGCACCACTGTACACTATTTCCTTAATTTTTTCACTCACAAGAAGAAGTTTCTTGGATGACCGATAAAAGCTCCATGGTCCCTTAGCTGTTGTACCACTGACACAAAATGTTCTTTCACTGGGAGGTTCGCAGTTAGGAAATCTTCCAATGTACAAAAGTAGCACTTGTCGAGCGTTTTCGTTAGCTGCTCCATAGCACAAAACGATATCTGCACGCTCAACAAAAGTTTTTGGCATTTTGGATTAAGAACAGATTCAAAATTGGTTAAAAATCTCTATCCAAAACTCGGCAAAAATAGTAGTAAATTGCGTTACCTTAGAAAACTTCTTGTTCAGTGCAGTTATAGCACTTCCTGTACCACATAAATATCGATGTAAAAAATACATACGTACTTTTTAATTACATTACAAATGAGAAGCCCTTATTATTTATAATATATTTTGTTAATTCAGTCAACACTAAATCGATTTGCATGCGATCGGCAACATGTGATTAAATCGAGCGAATTCAAATGGCACAGAATTAACCGATTTCAAATGGTAAACGGTCACGTCATGGTATATTGGTGTGTCAGTTTAAAAATCGGCTTTAAGATGCGTACTTAATATTCAGAAATTTTTTACGTAAATCGAATCTGTCCTTTTGTGTCCTTATAATGTGATTTTATACATTTTATATTTTATTATAAAAATATATTATTATAAAAATATAAATTATCGGAATGTCAGGATATCGACATTTTCTAAATATCGTTATATCGTTGCCATCACTAGCCACCGGTCTTCACTTCAGGTGACAAAAGTGAAGTCAATGACTCGCATTATATGATGAGCCTGCGAATTTTATTAGAATCTTTCAAAATTCTGTCATTCTCTTTATTAGTTAGTGAAAAGAAAATAGTTTACAGCCCTTTAATAGTGCCACAAGTAATAACAAAATATTTCCAATTTTTGTCACGGAAACTGATGAAAATGGAACAGCTTCTTGTCTATATTCCCATAAATATTTTAACAAAACACTTCTTAATAAAGACGATAAAAAATCATGAAATAATACAGTCAACGCCATCTATTAAGAGTGAATTAAACCTTATCTGTAAGAGTTTTACCACAGTTTTTAGTGAGATTTTCGGGAAAGTGTTGCCCCTTTAAAAAAAACATTTAGGGTACTTTAATCTTAAGAGATTTTACCAATATTTGTTTCTCTTCTTAAACTGCTTGACTTCTCACGATTTTGATTACAGTTTATTTTGATTTTAGGAATGCGTCAGTTTTTCATACTACTTAGCTTAACTTGTCATCAAAATAATTTCACATTTGTTGCAAGTTTCTTGGACCACCCTATAGATGCGCAATGGCACTCGCTAGCCGGATTCTAATATTAGTGATTGAGATCGATTTTTTTCATTTAAGAATTATATAGGTTTTCACGTCGGTAGTTTTGGTTGGTGATGTAGGTTAATTAAGCTTTAAAAACAACTTGTAATATAAAAAGTTTCACATCCGTTTAGTAAAAATGATGTTGATATCTCTAGCTTAGATCTCACAATTTTTTATTGCCGAACATTTACGCAAAGTTGGTTTTTGTTGGGATATAATCTGCTCGTCGGAAACCAAAGTGATGGTGCTTGATATGAAAATGCATGAGGGCCTCTGTAGGAGATAATACGTATTTCGCTGTTGTTCATCGAGCTAACTTAATTTTGTCCATTTGAAACAAGTATTAAGCTTATTTTTGTGGATTCACAAACGCTAAAATTACTAATATAATTATCTTTATTTTACATCTATTTAAATCCGCATATTTCTTACATTAACATATGCATGTATGTTCTACATTATCAACCGGTGCAATATTATTGCAGCAGGGTTCCAGCTAATTTATTCTCAGTAAATGAATCTAGCAGTTTAATATGTTGGTATCAAACGCAGACAAGTTGTTTTAAGTCAACACTGCCTTAGGTGGTATTATTGAACGTATTATTTTAACAGTAATACATGTACACAATTATACCTGCGGTTTTTCTGCAGGAAATACACATGCAGCTAAATAACTGATGTATTTACATAGTGTTATCTATTTAATGAACATCTGCATTTGACAGGGAATCATACAGGGTGATTTTTTTAAAGTGTTAGAAGGCGTATCTAGATAACGGTTTAAAATTTTTTTTATGAAATTTTAGTTAATTAATATGGATATGGAGGGGGCGGAGATAATTAACAATATTTTTTAGACTAACTTATTTGTTTTGATATTATCAAGACAAGCTATGTCCATTTTTTGACAGGATTGTGATCAAGGACTTTTTCTTAGGTATACTCAGTTTACATTGTTTTATTTCTTCTATATTCCTTAAATTAATTTTGAGAAAATCGTGTTTTTGGTTTATGTCATATATTACATATATAAAAAAAAATGACCAGAATATAATGTATATTGCTTAATTTTGATTTCTATAAATTTTGTTGTTTTAAAATTTAGGTATGTGTGAGTGTGTATAAAGTGTTGCGTCGTTTTAAGCTATTTATGGAATGTTTATAATTGTGTTTCTTTTTGATAATAAAGTTACAGATCTCAACTTCATCAAGTTTGATTTTCCTTTTCATATTCATGCTAGACCTGATATTTTAGAGTGGATTTAAACCTTAAGAATTTATTTGGCATTAAAACTATTTGGTTTTGATTCCAAATAAATTTTTAAGTTTTATTTGCTACTTTAAAATATTTAAAATAACCAAAAATATGAAGTTTTAAATTGCGCCTGCACCACCTTTAGTTCAATCGCCAGACACGGCCAGACCAATTGTCGCTGTAATTTGAGGTTTGATTGACATTTCATATGACATTCGACTCGATCCGTGATGCGACAAATAACAACGCTAGTTGCTATTCTTTCTGTAATAGTATTCGTTGCAAGACACAGTTCGTCGTCGGTAAGCGCTAGGTCGTTGGTAAGAAGTATTTTTATCTTAGCAGAATCTTCCGAGGCAACTAAGGCAAATATTTTTATTGAGATTTAATAAAAGTTGGCTTCAAACCATACTATATATTAATCAAAATATTAACCATAAGAGGGAAATTGAGTAGCAATTCTAATTCTATTCATTTTTGTGCAGAATTATATATGAAAAATTAATTAAGAAGTATATTTATACAGATTTTATTTAAAGCCGACAATTTCCCTGGCATTCACTAATTGGGTATCATTCTAACATAGTTTGAAACTGGATTTTCCAGCCTTAAATAGTTTCCGTCAACAACGGGTTTGT
This sequence comes from Philopedon plagiatum, assembly GCA_963971165.1. Taxonomy (NCBI): domain Eukaryota; kingdom Metazoa; phylum Arthropoda; class Insecta; order Coleoptera; family Curculionidae; genus Philopedon; species Philopedon plagiatum. The sequence continues at coordinate 25,462,655 of OZ020197.1, read as the reverse complement.
TTATTGCTAATCCCAGTACATGTTGCTTTCAAATTATTGGACTTGAATCCTTCAAGCAAAATTTAATCCTTTTCATCCCATTTTACAAACAACTAGCATTTGGGCAGTGGATATTTTAGTTTAATTGGATGTCCCTTACTTCACAAATGTTATTTCCCCAAAAATTTAATATTGGGAGCCTTTTAGACCCGTCACGTTCAGGGGACTGTCAGTATTTTCACATGGTGTATGAATTATCTGGTTTACACATTGCCCTACATCTGTGGCACTGCAAAAGTTTTAGTTGCTCCTAATACAAAGTAGTGTTTATTCGCATATTTTAATCCGTTATTTCTGGCTTATACCGTGCTTCTTATTTGTATGCTTTATGGTTTTATAGTTTGTAAAATCTTCTGAGAAATAACTCCTGTCGTTCTCGAAAATGTGAAAAGTGAGTTCCAAAATTGACTTTATTGTTGCCAAGAAGTTCATGGTGGTCATTTTAAACAACTTTTAAAGTAATAAGAGAAATAAAGGTATTTCAATTTTATTGCCATTGTCATTTAAAAACTAATTAAGATACGGACCTCGGAGTGGTAAAAGTGTTTCTTTTTGAGTAAGGCCTTAAAAAAGACTGACAGGTATATATGGGAGTAAAATTACGAATATATCAAAATCATCTGAAAAATTCTTTGGCAAATTTCACAATAAGCCCCGAAATTTTTTATGCGCGTATTTAGATTGACTGGTTTTGTAATAATATTAACATATTAAATGAAAACTGGAGACGACTGAACAATCCAAATTTAAAACTAAAAAAAAGGTTGAGCAAAAAATTAATATATTAATGATTGCCCATTTACTTGGTTAAACAGGCATTATTTAAAGTTTTGGGTATGTCTTAATAAATATGAATGTTGTAGGGCTAAATGGCAGACCTGCCTAAGGTAAAAAAAAGTTATACGATATTGTCACAGCAATACCTAAAACTCAAGAGCAGGACCTGTGTACGTGATCAGTAAGTTTGTTTTTAATCTGATGATCAGAACTACTTACTTTCAATCCAATAAATATACAATAAAAATTTTACATGTAGCAAAACCATATTCAAAATCTCAAGTAAGGATCTGTTTTTTTAGAGAAATAAAGGTAACATTCATAATAAAAAGTACAAAACTCTAAAAAAGACAGTATTTTCAGAGCATTTTTTGATTATGGTGGATGTGTGATTTACATCTTTGTAGAAACAGATATATTACCAGCTAATATGGGATATCCTTGTTTGTTATTCACACCTAGGAAGAGAGGATGACAAATTATCAGCTGACAGCTAGTCAGATCACAGATTCCGTAGAGAGTACACAGAGATATATTGGCAGCTTATAAAAATTATGTTAATTTTAATTGATTATTATTATATTATCAGAGAAGACTTTATTGTTTTTAATAATTAAGGTTAAATAGTTGCTGGTAACGCAGGGAAAAATAATTATGCATTTAATCATTCTTTAAACAATAAGCATCCCATTTTTCTAAAAACAAATTAATAGCCTAGAGTCTAGAGAATAGTAAAATATTCCTTTCAAACAAAATTTAATCCGATCTTTTAGACTATATTAAAAATATATTCAATAGGGCACCCACTCAGTATTCTAAATCGAACATACGGAAGTTACGGCGAGTTATAATTCTCCTGTAATACATTTCCTAAATCCTTTGATATTAAAAGTTGAAAAGGTAAGCGGACTTCTGGCCTTTTTATATAAAAACGGACTTTTTATTTGTGATTCAAACACTTTTATCCATAATTCGTATAATTTTATTAATATCGAAGAGGTTCAGATTTTGGCAAAGGTATATAGTACGTATTATGTATATTCTGAAACAGTTTTTATGCTTTATTGTGTATTTTTATTTCCATTTATGAATATAAGTACGGTACAGTTATATGTAAAGATGGAACATTCTCGAGAATTTATTTTTGGGAAATATTCTCCGAGAACAATGAAAATTTATCGGAAATTTTGGAGAAGTTATTTCATATGTCGGAGAATTTTAGGTTTTGACTGCATAAACTAAATGAACATATATTTTTACCAAAAGTAGTTTTTACAATAATTTTATCTGAGAAAATAAAGAAGTATAGAAATGAAACATTCTCGAGAATTTATTATTGGGAAATATTCTCTGAGAAAACGGTTTTCTTGCGATCAGTTAAGAGTTGTATAATTGTATTTTTTATTTTAATCCGTTTTTTTTTCTCAAATAGAGTGGACAATTCTCTTACTATTATGTTGTTACCTTTTTTTTTTTTTTTTTTTTATAGAGGATTGGGAAATCCATATCTGGACACCCGAGTTGATCGCCCGGATAGTGTCTGCCTCGTTGGACTAAAACTTTATGTTGTTACCTAACACACATAGGAATGGGCATGTTAAAAAGTTTGTACTATTTCTATTCAAACGCAAAAGAATAATCATAATAACTTCTTAATAGTTAGTTACCTATTGCAAAAAATACATTTTGTATTAGTATAATATTTTTTTCTAACTTGTCAAAGTTGCCTCAAAATCCTAACATCCCTTCCCTCGTCGTTGGCGTCATTTGTATTTTCAAAGTAAAGGCAATAAACCTGCTGATCCTTGTGCGATTAAATAAAATATGACTAAAACAAAAGTTAGGCGAGGGAGAAATCCAAACAACTGCGTACACTAATAAGGTTTGTTGAAACCAGAATATTAGTAATATTTAAATTTATAGCCGAAGAAACTCAAAAAACCGAGCATTGCCGTTTCACGTCCTCCCTCAAGGGAATGAAACATCCGGTTAGAGGCCTCCAATGTCGACGGTAACTGTCGTCGACTACTTAGAATTCAAGGCAAGACCGCGGCGAACAGTCAGACCTGGGTCTCCCTAATTGCAGGACTCGCCTTTACTAAAGTGGCATCTCACAGAAAGCATACAGAAACCGTTAATTGGATTTTGCTTTCGCAATTCTTTTTGTGATAATTTATAGAATTAGATACTGTTTCCTAAAATTAATATATCACTATTTTTCACATTTTATTGCTACCTTATTCATTACCTATTCTCCTCCATTTCACATGCTAGAAATTTAATTTAAAATTTCTTATATTTTCAAAACTGTGTGGTTTACCGTGAGATAGGTTTTTTTTTCGTTTAGATAACTTAAAAAAAATTTGACTAATTTTAATTGAAAGTGTAAAATTACTTTACATTTTGCCCCAAATTATCAAAACTTAAAAATTAACGACCAGTAGTAGATCTGCCCACGCTAGTAAGTAAGTTTTATCCACCGACCTCCAGCAAGGAGGAGACGCAACCGTTCATTCATAACTAGCCTTTTGCCTTGTTTCATACATTGTGCATGTGTAGGACAAAGAACGACCGTTATATTTCCTTATCATTTATTTATTTGTATACCAATTATAGATTTCATATTCAAATAATAATAAAATGTTTATAACAGTTAACAATTTCATATATTAACATAGGCCTTTGTCTGCCTTTCGTCACCTGTTTATGTCTGCAACACTACAGGTGATTTTCTTGACTACACTTCACCGGTGATTTTCTTGGCTACGCCTTTCCCATGTCTCACACATCTAATATCTGCGACACTGATGGTGATCCTCGTGAAGTTTTTCTTTATCTATTTCTTTACCAGAACCCCTATACCTGTTACTGTGCGCAGCGGACCTGCATGTACTTAATCACTTCGTCCCTTTTTATATATTACCCCTTTTCTTAAATAAACCAGACAACCTGCATTTTATTATTGGTATCACCCCTTCTGACGTGTACATATAATTTTTATTTACTCTTTAAATACCTTTAAACACTCAGTATCATCCCAAATTACGTACACGCTTGGCATAATGCGATTACGTAGGGTGGAAAGCCCTTCAGCGGAACCCCACTGTCGGACAATCCGTGAGGAGCCGAAAACCTGGGCAGTGTAACCCCACACTTATATTAATTTGCTGTAATTAACCGATTACAATCAGTATTCATTACCCAAACAAAATATCGGACACCTCAACGTATAACATTCAAAGGTGCAATAAAAGTTGGGAGTCCACCTATTCTGCGCATGTGTCACTTTTCTTCTCGAGCAAGTGTTGTTCTATTATTACTTAGGCACCGAAAACCGCCAGAGCGCACCATCGTCGGTTATAACCCTTTCTTAAGAAAACCCATCGCACCATTTTATATATACCTATTATGTGTTAACGTTCTACAGGCAGCATCATGTCAATATCTATACACCCTTCCTTTACTTTATTGTAATCAATCTTAATCATATGTTCGCAAAATGCGACCCTGCATATCTACTCTAACCCAACCCCTTTTAATATTTCTCGTTACTAATGCAGATTACGTTTAATTTATTAAAATATCCTTTTTAGATCTACCCTGTCGGTTCCTTGGCCTTTGTTTTATTCTTTGTAATGCCAAATAATCCCCGAAAGACAAACTGGCCATCTGTGTTTAACCAGAATGGTGATATTGCACTTGTCCTATAATACTGACCCTAATCTCGAAAGCAAAAGTTTATTGGCACTATTATCTGGTACCGTTAGAAACTAGGTCTCTTTTCCAGTCATAATTTATGTAAAATAGTATTTGATAATCAAATTTTATACTTTCATTTTAAGTTCTCCCCTAAATGTTGCCCCCTTTCTAAGATTGTAGTTTAATATTTTTATATAGATTCCTTTATATTATTGTTTTTAAGATTAAATAGTGACGTACGACTGCCAGTATTTGGTTTAATTAATATGGTAAATAAAATTACAGTAATGGATTTAATTTCATGACCAAAGATATCTCAACACTAGTTAGATAAGCCTCGGCGCGGCGTTTGCGCACCGTCAGCTTAAATCGGCGCACGAGGTATCCCACTAAGTAAAAAGAAATTCAATTCCTTTATAGAATTATTAATGCATACAAATTCACATAAATATACTTTAGACAAAGAGCAAGAGGACTTAACTGATAGTTTCACAACACAGAAACACTGAAAGGAGAAACCCCACTGGCAGCGTCCCGACTTAATATTAAAAAGAGGAAAATTTCACTGTCTATCTGACATCTGAACCTGAGTCTAAAACTGAATGAGAATCGAATGTGAATTTTGAATGTCCCTTCTGCGGTCGCTTCTAGCGCTTAAGTATACGCGCTTCCCCTTGGCCGCGGCGGGGAGGGTTAGCGTGACTTGGTGATGCAAGAGTTTCGATGGGCCATCTGTTTTTACTTAATCTAAAGCATTTGACCTTTTTACCGTTTTAGACTATTTTGAAGCAGAGGTTTTTATGTACGCATATTATTTTATATTTTATATTTTAAAATATTCACTTTTCTTTAGACGTCTTGCGAAAATTTTAACTGATGTAACAACCTGGGTACGGGCGGCTTCAGTGTTATGAAATTCACTGCATATGTATATTGAAACCTGTAAATCCTGGAATGAATTCAGATGGGGTAAAATAGTCATAAATGGCGCTTCGTGATAATAAGCTAAACGTTGTTCCTCAAAAAAAAATTTTAACCACTGAGCACCAATGCTAATAAACACATTTCCATATAAAAGCAGTGAGCACGTAAACAACCCTACTCGCTGTAGGGTTGCCAAGTCTCTCAACAATATGTAACAAGTTTGAGAAATAATACTTTTGTTACCTTTAAAGAAAGAAATCCTACTAACACTATATCATGTCTAGTTAAATCGATATTTAGTAAGAACAACGCTCTTTAGCTATTTATTTATAACATTATTAAATAGACTGCTAAATTACTTCATTACTTTTAAAAACCACGCCATAACCTGACTAATCAGAACGCGTCTGACCACGATCGTTAGTCGATCGTCTTCGTCAAAGTTCCAAAACAAGTTGTTTTGATCATCTTAGCACACATTTTGTATTTAATAGAATAATGTTTTTTTTTGACAAAATTTCCTGCTGTAATCGAAGAATATTGGTTATTATTTTATAATAGTGTGTAGATGTGTTCAATTAGTGTGATAGTAAATTATATGAAGCCATAGTGCGCCCACCGGGATCAAAGTTTTGCGTTTTGATTTTTACCCTTTTTTTTAAAGGCAGATAGTTTAAGTTAGTAGGAACAATGGTCATCTAAGTAGTAACATAATAGATAAGTAATAATTCTTTGTATTAAAGGTATAACATAGCCCGTTTCGTTTTGGATATAATTTCAACCTAATTTCACGAGTGTATGGTCCATGTTTTCCCATATTAAGTAAAGAAATGGCTATTAAATTAAAAGACACATTTTTAGCAAAATGTCTCATTGTAATTCAAAATACTTTGGATTATCTTCGGTTTTTACTAAAACTGCTAAAAAAATTAGTTGTCCAGGTAATATTTAAGTTTGCTAACGCTGCTGCTGAATCGTTTGTTTCCCCTTTAGAGAGAGGCCCGTACGGCCCCAGGGCAGCAAATGCAAAGGGAGGAAAAGATGCTTTACTCCAGTGTAAAACATATGATTGTTTCTAATACCTCCGAAAAAACCTCCAAATAATATTAACTAAGAAAAATAGTGTCTTCAAATACCTTATGTTTTTAATAAAAAATGCTTAGTTAGGCGATCTTATATTTTTCAATAAATACAACAAATAAACTCAATTGAAATGCCCCCTAACAAAGCTAAAATCTTTAATTAACAGAAAGATTTTTTTAAACAAGTCAAGTTGCCAATCAAATTATGACAGGGAAAACTGGTACTCACGTTCAGACGTTATCAAATGGTTTAAGAATTGCGGAAGAAACTGCTTCTTCATCGACAATTATTTATCCCTCCAACATTTCCTTTAACTGCAATACGAATAACATACCCACTAATTTCTCGGCTGAAGTTAACTTGAGTAATGTGACAAACTGTACATTTCATTTTTTTATAAGTCCTAAAATTGTTAATTTCTACAGTTTTTTAGTTTAGATAGTTTTTTCGTTCGTTAATTTACTTGTTAAAAAATACAACATAATATAAAATTAAAATAAATAAATTACCTGTACTTGAAAATTTATTTAATTTTTACTTTTCCTCCCTAGTGAGAAAAAATAACTTTTCCTCCCTAGGGAGGAAAAGTGCCCCTTTTAAACCTAAAATAAGGAAAGAAAAGTAAATTTTTAAAGAGTGTGTTTTCGGCTTAATGGGTAAAAGTATTGGGTATATCTGTAGACTGGCCCCAGGAGTCACCCATTCCAATATATTAAACTTTTCCATAACGCCCTCTATTTAAATTGTAGTACGCATTAAATCTAAACAATACACCTAAAGCAGCTAAACAATGTTCTGAGACCCTTCAAGTAGCATTAAAAATGAAATATTTCCCCCTTTTCATTGGATAAATTTATTGGTAGGCGCAGAGAATATAATATTCTTTATAGTTTTTGGTAGCAGGAAACAAAACAAGAATTTATTAAATATTTCTTACCTTGGATTTAGGTGAGTGAAATTTGCATTCAAAAGGCAAAATATGCCGAGAATTTGTATATATTTCTTAACAAGACACTAAATGAAATGAAAAGTTTTCTTTGTAAAATATTTATGATAATAATAAAACCACAATGAATAACATAATATTCTTGGAAAATCAGTAAAAGGCAGAAAACGGTGTTTAAGGTAGCATTTTCCAATCCTGTCCGTGGTGGCCAACTTAATTTCATTTTGATATGGCTTTTCGGCTTTAAAATTTTTAATAATAACATTATAAGTCTATTAAGTATAAATTCAAATCCTGCAAGCAATGTTCAGTCAATTATTTAAATTTTCAACGTATACCTATAATGATTTGATTCAGAAAATTTATATTTTAAGAGACGGTGTCATTTTTTAGACTAGGACCTCAATATTATTTGTAAATATTGTTTTAGTAAAATAAATCATAAAATATCTTAAAACTTTTATTAATACGTTAAAAAATATCCATAGAATATGAATATCGGTTAATATGTGAAAATATTCATACAAATGAAATATAAAGCTAAAAATTGTACTAGAATTAAGTTGGAAATAAATGGGTGTGGTCGGCAAATGCAGCTTTAAAGTCCCAAAAATTTTAATCTACGTACAATCAATCAGTGGTGCACCCAGGAGAGGCTGGGGGCTGCACCCCCCCCCCCCCATACCAGCAACCTAGACACAAAAAAATTAAAAAGTGCATTGAAAAAATTTATCGATTTGTGATACCTCACCTCACGCTGCAGACTGTCAGCCCCTCCCCCCCAAGTCAAAATAGCCCCCCAGGACAAAATCCTGGTTACGCCAGTGCAATCAATGTACAATAATGTTAAACTTTTAAAATTATAAAACAATCCAAAGGACTCCCCCAAAATAATTTCTGTAATTTGCGTCACCTTCCTCGTGCCCAGGGTCAAATGGGCTCCTTGTTACCATGTTTCCATATCCATTGAAATAGAAATTCTTACGAGTTAGATCAGCCCTAATAGTGCGACATACAAGATCCAACAATACAATGTTGACTGTCTCACTGGCGTGATCGCTTCTATTGAATTGGCTGGCTTATAAGATCTATTCTTAAATAAAATAATAATTCTTTTTTATTTTTCGTTTTCCTTACAATAAACTATTAACTGCTAAGTAAATGATAATTTGCAGAATATTTGACTTTCTCGAAAACGAAATTTGGCTCTATGTTTTGGTTAAATTTATTCTTTAATATAAAGGGATACAGGAGCCCCAAAAGAATTTTTCAACTCAAAGGCACTCTCGGGAAACAAACTAAATAAGAAAATTCCTGTTTTTTATCAGTCAAGGTAACGTGTAAAAGAATGTAGAACAGGATTGTTTGCCATATGTTTCGGTTGAAATTTACATATAGGACATATTATTATTTCATGCTATTTAAATAACAACAACGTTTATAGTTTTTTCTATGTTTTACTATATAGGCAAAATAAAGCGAAATGATTTGGGATTGGGTTTGCCATATGTTTCAGTAGAAATTAACATACGAAAACCACACTGCAAAAACAATAAATGTCACTTTACATTTATTCGCCAGAAAATGCGTTCAAAGATTTACAATGGAAACAATACTGATAGGTTTACCGCATGGTTACAGATAAAATATCATACGTAACGCAGTTCGTGAATGGGTTTCTACCGCACGCGAGTAATAGTTTGAGAATGAGCCGTCGGCGAGTTTTGCAAACTATCACCTAGGCGCGGTACAAACATAGTTGTTACCACCCTTAGTATATGATATACTCGAATTATTTTCTAAATAACGTCTAGACTTTCAGCAATAGTGCAGTGTGTCCTATGGCAGTATATTCTACTACCTTTGGGCTATTGTTTTATATTTGTAACTAATGTTGCGAAAACAAAAGTGGCCCTCATTGTTTTTGCAGTGTAGTCTTCATATAGGACATATTCCATGCTATTCAAATAACAAATAATGATTAAATTTATAGTTTTTCTGTTTTACTACACGGAGAAAAAAGTTACTATTTAAATATATATACAGTGTGTCTGCTTAAGTTCGCAGCATATGAGAAACTTTTTTATTATTAATTTTACGAAAAAAAGTTATTGTCCATAAAAAGTTCTGCATGGTCCAAAACCTAAAATGCAATCATCAGATATCGAAATTTCCCAGTCATATATGAGGTCTATCAGAAAATATGAATTTTACCCTACAGTAAAATACTTTTATTTTTGACAATATCGAAAACTTTTATGAAGAAAATTTATTTAGAATTTTAAACTAATTTCTAATAAACAGCTGTTGTTTATGTTTACCATCTTAGGCTTGATTTGATTTTTTCTTAATTTTAATGTCCTTCCTACAAATTGGATAGCTGTAGTATTTGGAAAAGATATTATGACGTAATATTACTAAAAAGGGTTAATGTCTGGTATTTGTATTTTAGAGTTTTAACTATTTTGTAAATGTTCAGATTGCCTCTTTCGTCAGAAATTCAGTCCTAAAATTCTTAAAGAAAATATCTAACCTTTAGTTTAGGATTATATAAAATAATTTCAAATAGGTAATTTTTCCTCAATAAGAAATGTTTTTAAATAATTTCTTAGTAAAATAATTCTTTGTTGTGCGGCGCATGGTTACAAGAACAAATGAGCCGAACATTGCATAATATTTTATGTGAATATGTTTCCCAAAATTACTACTTTTCAACACAAAAATATGCAAGATTAGCACAGAACATAATAAAACGATTTACATTGTTCGAGACGTCCATTATTTTATTTTAACAATAAAACACACTCTCTTTTTCATTCCGCCTCAACTTTCTATGTATATACTGTTCAAAATTCTCTACAGATTTTACACTCCCACTTTTTGATATAAACTAAACTTTGACATCAATAAATAATTCCAACTGCCCCTTCTATTTCGATGTAATTCAGTTACGTAACATTATGTTGTACAAAAAACTAGAAACACATCGATCTCCTGTCGAGTTAATTTACCGAAGAGCTTCAAGATAGATCCAGGCGGAACCGTCGTTTTACGCCTTTTTATGTTCTTTATTGCTCTTTAACTCGTTAAGGTTTTATTGGCCAATAGTTTGTTAAATAAATTTTAGTAGTTGCTGGATAAAATGGATACTTTGACTGATTCATATTTTTCAAACACTGTGTTTTAAAGCATGCAAGTAGTAGTATCAAGACAATATTTTATCATTAGCGTTCAGTTGCAAAAATAATTTAATTAAAAATTCACAAAAACACTTCAAAAACTTGTAATGTTACAGTACTAATGTTTATGTCATTGCCAAAGGTGACTCAAAACGTCAATTTAATTCCTTATTTGTTTAAACGTTTGGAACAGTAGCCGGTTAGTATTTTAATTTTTGAAAAAGTATAAGACACTCACACTGTTTGCATAAGATTTAGCAGACTGCACAACCTACAGGAGGAATTGTTTTTTTTTTAATTTAAGTAGTGACACGTTAAAATGGATCCGTATTTTTGAAACACCTTTTTATAAAACATGCACGTAGAAGTAACGTAAGATCAAAAAAAAAACGTCCTCAAAGTATGTATCAATCACGCATGTTTTCAATTATTACTCTTAAAAGATAACATAGGTAAATGGTATAGGTCAATGAAAAACAAAACTGTCAAGTTCTGAAGTTTTTATTTTTAAGAAAATTACATTATTGTCATTGTCATTACAGAATAAAAAAACATATACAACAAAGAACCTAAAATTATAAATTTAAACTAAATGAGAGACGTGTCCACCTTCTACTTCCAAGCATGTTATCATTCTTTTTTTACACTGTTAATCTCCTGAATTTATTTGTAATTCTAGCCCCTAGGTCGTCTAAATTTTCACAAGGGGTTTTGAAAACCAGGTTTTAAATGTGTGGCCATCTTAACCGTGGTGGCCACCTAACTGGCATATTACTACCACTGATTCGGTCTTCGAAAAATTCTACCAAAAATTTTAAATTATCAAGAGTTACGTGAATTGGTCCATCCTGCTGGAAGTAGCGTTGTCGCATCTTCTCATCGTCTGATGTGTTTAATTTTTTTTAATTTCATTACGTTATCGCGCCGAATTGAGATTCCCTTAAAAAAAATCGGTCCAATTAACCTTCTTTTCGATATGGCCGCCCACAGGCCGACTTTCTGTGAATGCAATGGCTGCTCTATAAAGAAATGTGAATTTTCAGAAAGCACATTCTCATTTGTTGAGAATTTACATAACCAGAGATGTAAAACCATGCCTCGTCAGTAAAAAAGTTTTTTTAAATACGTTTTAATTATTATGCAAATTACCCATAAATCACTTTGTAAATTGCATCGCTGCGCCTTGTCGTCTGATAACAATTCTTGGACTGAGCTTCGACGATAAGCGTGCATATGCAGGTCACATATGCACGCTGTATGGCAGGTTCCGCAGGATACATTTGCTTGCTGGACTAAACGCCGAATAGGGGTTTGTGGGTGTTCATTAACAGTTTGCCTCAATTCTTCTACTTTTTGTGCAGTACTAACTTTGGGTCACCCACTACCTTCCTTTTCATTCACCCTTCCTGTTTCTCTAAACAAGCCACAGATCTAGTGAAAACTTGGCGAAACTGGTCGAAATCCATGACTATGTGAGGAAATTCTGTTTGAAAATCCTGAATGGCATCCCGTGTTAAATAAACCCACTGGACATCAACCCTTTTACCATTTCTAAAGTAACTTTCGATCATAAAAGCTTTTTGTTCTGCCGTGATTACTACATTTAATTTTCTTAAAAATAAAAACTTCAGAACTTGACAGTTCTATTTTTCATGCACCTATACCTTTTACCTATGTTACCTTTCAAGAGAAATAATTCAAGACATGCGTGGTTGATTCCACGGCATACTTTGAAGACGTTTCCTTTTTGATATTACATTATCAAAGTAATAGTATCATTTAGTATTTTAAGTTCTGAAATGGTGCAAGCTTCAAAACACTTTACACTGTTAGCATAAGACTCAGCAGACTGTTCAACTCAATGGAGGAATAGTTTGTTAAATAAATTTTGGTAGTTGCTAGATAAAATGAATACACTGACTTAGGGTGCAATTATGTTGGAGCACAATATATGTCATTATTTTTTGACAATTCTACAATAAAAACCAGTGTATATGGCTGTTAAATGAACAATATTATATATTAATCCACTCCATTCGTTCGTGCAAAATTTTTGTTTAAGTAATTTAGTTTTATCACCGGAAAAAAACTAAAAATAACTTTTTATATATTCCTTGGGCTACTTATAAAAAAGAAACTTTAAATCTTCTTGACCATAATATGAGAACCCGTTTTTTTATGATCAGTCATAACCGAGAAAATAAAGACATAACTTACCCACAACTCCCAAACCTTCAATAACTTTGTCATTCACCTCATGAAATGTACACTAAGAAAATGTAGTAAACCATAAAAAAAGAACTCTGTGAAGAGTGTTTGATACATTCGAAAATTCAGTATAAATTTATTCGATAATAAAAAAATATATTAGTGTGGGTTGGATGACTTAAAATAAATTAGATTCTGATTTAATTTGTAATCTATTTTATATTTAAGAAATAAGTACATATTAATTTTCCCTTTTTATGGTTCCCTCGGAATTAGCTAGATATGTTTAATAAATGAAAGTTTAGTTCTATTAGGTTCAAGTGTCTATTGTTGGATATACACTAGATATGTTATATGTTATATAAAAATATGCTTTTAATAAAAAAAATAACGCCTTGATAAAATCCCTTACACTGTCATTTTTAATATTGATGTGATTTTTATTGCTTTCCTAAATGGCCATCGATTAAGGTCCTTCACCCAGGATATTTTTAATTAAGCCACAAAATGGAACAAAATGGAAATAGCGCAAAGCAAGGCTCAATCAAACCAATCTTAGAAATGTAACTTTTAAAAACCAATAGAGACATCCATAAAAATTTCTAATTATGTTTATTATATTACTGTAACGCGTAGCCTTCTCGATGTACTTCGCTAGACAGAGACAAATTACTCTCTGTCAAGCGAAGCACATCGAGAAGGATGTGCTGTAACGTTACTGTAACGTTTTTCAAGTAGTTTGCCCAGCTCTGCTTAATGCACTAGCTGTATGTGGCAGTGTTGTAAATGTTAATTATACTGACTAAAGAATCTAGAAATTTTTTCAATTGAATATGTTATGTTTATCACACACGGTCTATAATTGTTTGAGACCCTTTAACGGTATTATAAAAGGTCACAGACATGTTAAACAGGTGCATAAATATTTATCAAAAGATTTTTATTTAAATTACTGTTAATTTCACATTGCTTAAAAGAACAGAGTTAAAAAAGATGAAAGAAAAAAAGAAAGCATGTTGATATTAAATTATTTTAGATGAGTCAAGTAACACAAGGCCGCACAGTATCCTACTAAACAAGGACGTTTCCAATCAATCTAATGTAGGTTATGGTTTAAGTTTAAACATTTTTTGAATTGACTTAATTTAAAGGGAAAACCATTTTATTATTTATCTTATTTAGCTCATTTTTTGGTTCGTCTAACGCCTTTTTCTTTGATTTAAGATAATTTGATACGAACTCATATTTTATTAACGATTCCTGTCTTATGCTCCAATAGTTTCGATGTAAATAAGTAAATTGTATGCCCCTACGATATATAATATATTTTTTGTAAAACCAGCTCTACTGCAAATGTGGTAATAATCATAATTAGCGATAAATATCATTGCGCCAATATTATTTATCACTTAGACCTCGTTAGTATTAATATCCTGTAGTTATTAATTATTATATTTACCATAAAACATCAACTGTATGTATTTATAATAGTAACGGCAAAAACCTACCTGTTTTTTAATTTAAATTAATCTTTATTCAGCAACGTATAAAGTTTTTTTAGAATTGAAACAAAATGTAATAAAATACCAAACTCGAAGTTTGCCTTTCCTATTACCTTAAAATAAAAGTTTATATTTATAACGACAATAGAAAAGTTCGCTATCTTCAAAGTTTTAAAATATTCGGATTTCTAAAATAAAACTTTTCCCAAATCTCGTTTGTATTCGCTAAAGGTTACCGTTCCTTTAAATCGAATATTTTGTTCTTTTTTTTCTCTTAAATTACAGATAAATTGGGTTTATCATACAGTAAGATCATTTGTTTGAAAAAATTTATATTTTACTTTTCTTTAAACTTTATTTATACTTATTCGCTAATAATTTAGTCTTAAGGATTTTACAAAACATTTGTAGCAAACTAAAAGACTTAACAAAAAACCATATTAACATTGAATTATCTTAAAAGAGTCAAGTAACGCGAGGCCGCATATTATCCTACTAAACGTTTCCAATAAACCTAATGTCGGGTATATACCCAATGTCTAAAAATATGTCAGCTTCGAGGAGTAGGAAAGAGTTTACTTAAAGTAATTATAAAATGGTTAGTCGGTAATATAATTAGGTTAAAATAAATTTAAAAATTCGCTCTTCCCAAGGCATTTATTTTCTTCAGTTCATTTATAGCTTACTTGTCTCAAGAATAAAAATAATTAATATACTAAGCTTTGCAAAATAACCATATAAAAAATATTCGGTCTAGTCCTAGTTATACTTGCACAATCAGTGTTCCGTGCCATCAGCTCCCCACTTAACCTGAACAAACCTCGGCCGCCCGATCTCCGCCCAGGTTGGGTTTGATCGCCGCCGAGGGCACCAATGCCTAATCGCGCTGCAAGGAGCTGAGTGGGAAGCGTTTCCACTGAGCCAAATGAAAATTTTTAAAAACGTCTGAGAACAAAAGTTGTTCCTTATATCGTGAGAAATAGTTTTTGTCGAAAAACTTTTTCTCTAAAACCAGTGGTTCAGCAGTTATTAGTAAATAAACAATTAAATTGTTTATAACAAATGATCGCACTAGAATTTTTCAATACTGATGATTTTGGCTCAATCTATATACACCTAATTCTCAATGTTCATGATTTTTTCAGATTTTTCTGAGCGATCCTTTCAGTGATAATGGTGGGAGACACCAATTTTGAAGCGTTTTTCCCGAAAAATGTTTTAAAAAATACATAAAAATACATCATAGATATTGTTGGATTCGTGCTTTAATAAGCTTTCATTTGACACCTTATACGATGCCCTAGAATTTTTCCCCATTTCCCAATTTACCCCCTGAAATTAACCCCCAGAATCAAAATTCTACTTTTTATTCTTTACCATTAGGCCACCACACTTTATCTCTGTGCTAAATTTCTAATTTGTACGTCGAATAGTTTTAGAGAAAAATCGCCGTGACACACGGACGGATGGACCCCGAAGTGATTCCATAAGTGTTTCGTTTTGCTAATTTTAGCACGGAACACTAAAAACGAAGCCAGAAAAGATAGTTTAAATTTGCATAAAAGTCTTGTTAAGCCTGTTATTTACTATAACACTATAGGTGAGGAGCCGGTGCCACTGAAAGTACCGTCATCGCGGAATCAAAAATTTTTTATGTAAATTGATAGTTAATAGTCATACGAACCAAATGAGCTCGGTACGCCGGGATTCATTAAGCCGAAAGTATTTTTAAAACAATTAATTATTATAAAAAAGCAAAAATGTTTTTTTACCCAGGGTGTTTTCTAATTGAATGTCTATATTTAAGGGGCGATTTTTGGGTCCATTCTAAAAAGAAAACTTCATATGAACGTATGTCCTAAACGTCTTAACTTTTGAGATACAGGGTGGTAAAGTTTTCAAAAATAAATAGTTTTTTATTAAAATCTGTAATACCACTTTAGATATTTTAATTAAATTTGGCATACATGTACTATGTATCAAGAGGCATTGTTTAGTGTACCACAATTTTTTTTTTCTTTAAACCAGTGGCGTTCGTACGGAATTTCACCTGCCTATTTTGGCAGATATTGATGGTACGCCACTGATTTCTCGTAAAATTAAAATCATTCCTGAAATTCTCAATCATTTCTAAGCAAATTTGATCTCTTGCATTTTTTCAATCCGATGCACGGTTTTCGCTTAAAAAAATAAAAACCTTTTCTCTGCATGATCATAACAATATCGTTCATATAGCAGAGAAATGGTTTTGATTGGGTTTGATTGGGGGAAAAAATGCAAGAGATCAAATTTGCTTAGAAATGATTGGGAATTTCATAAATGATTTTAATTTTACGAGAAATCAGTGGCGTACCATCAATATCTGCCAAAATAGGCAGGTGAAATTCCGTACGAACGCCATTGGTTTAAAGAAAAAAAAATTGTGGTACACTAAATAATGCCTCTTGATACATAGTACATGTATGCCAAATTTAATTAAAATATCTAAAGTGGTATTACAGATTTTAATAAAAAACTATTTATTTTTGAAAACTTTACCACCCTGTATCTCAAAAGTTAAGACGTTTAGGACATACGTTCATATGAAGTTTTCTTTTTAGAATGGACCCAAAAATCGCCCCTTAAATATTGACATTCAATTAGAAAACACCCTGGGTAAAAAAACATTTTTGCTTTTTTATAATAATTAATTGTTTTAAAAATACTTTCGGCTTAATGAATCCCGGCGTACCGAGCTCATTTTGTTCGTATGACTATTAACTATCAATTTACATAAAAAATTTTTGATTCCGCGATGACGGTACCTACTGTCAGTGTCACCGGCTCCCGACCTATAACAATAGGAACAATGTCTCTATATAGGTACGAGAAAGTACTGTGCACGAAGTCAATAAGACAATTAACTAGATTTAAAAATAATGTAATTTTTAAATATTGGTTCTCCCAATACGGCCAACAGTTATGTTGATTAAACATACTTAAAAATAATGAGTTTAGTAATGATATATAGCTATATAAGATAACACTAATATCACTGGCAAATCTCTAATTCTAGTTTATTGTCCACAAATACTTTACAAGAACTTGACTCATCAGTTTTTCAAGCCCATTATCGAAGGATCTCTATTCCAGCTCTTTTTACGGCAAACGACAGATGTTTAACACATGCACAAGCTTAATTAAAGTAACGGACCGTCAAAATTGTTAATCCAGCTTAAAATCACCAGCACTTAATTTGTTTAATTAAACAGTTATTATAATACTAAGCAAGCAAATTCTAAATAAAGCACACGTGTGACCCTTTTCACAAATGATAATATGAAGTATGAATCGAGTTTTACGCCCGGCGCCAAGTCAGTAAAGTGAATGAGTTTAAAAAAAACTAGGAAGAAATTTTATTTTATGTGATAACTCCTTGGAACGTTACCAAGCAATTTCTACATTTTTTTCGCTCGTGCCGTGTACCGCCTTACAGGGATTTAAAAGTATCACAAATCAGTTTTTGGCAACTTTCTTTATTTCTTCTTCGTTTAATTACTACATGCAAAAATTTTTTATTGGGAAAATTCAAAATAAGGTCTCCATAAAAAGACAACATATTTTTAATCTGGGGTTACAAACCACTTGAGCTCTAAGTTTTACCACGAGAAGTTCATGTAGGTATATATTTCTTAAACTTTTGTTCTTAACTTAATAATTTGCGATAAAAGCCCTCGACCGTTAGTCTCGGGCTTTTATCGTCACATTATTAAGTCTCGAACATTTTGGAAGCATACGTTTTCGAAAAACCACCTACCACCTACGCAAAATTTGGTAAGAGCAACAGAGTAGAAGTCGTCCAACCTTTTTAATATTTGAATTCCGAGAATTCCGAAAAACTGATAAAAGCTACAAAAAACTTTTTGCAGAGAATTTAATTTGCACATAGTTGTTCCTAGCGTAAAGCTGATAAAAAGCGTAAAGAATGAATTTTTAGTCTCTGAATTCCCTGAAGCAAGAGGAGGAGATTTAGATTATTTATTTAATTATTGGCGAAATCCTCAGTAACAATTTCCTGACATCAAATTTAGTTGTGTAATCTTTTTCATCATGAAATGCTTGATATCTGCTCTATTTATAATATACACGTAATAAGCACAAGCTAGCACAGAGATACGACCTGTCTAATTGTTGTGTCGGCATAGGCGGTTCTAGACCTTTATTCTGGGGGGGGGTTAAGCCCCCGGTTTACATATTTGGAGGGACTTAAGTCCCTGGTTTATATATAGGCGGCTAGGCCACTCAGTTGGATTTGGGGGGGCTAATTCGAGATTTGGGGGGTTTAGCCCCCCCAAGCCCCCACCTAGAGACGCCTATGTCTGTCGGACAGATATATGTAACTCTAATTAAGTTCAGCCAGTGCTGCAGTGGTTTAATTGACCTTTATGGATACGTTGTATTAACACGGTTAACAAAACTTATCCGTTTGACTGGTCATTTGTGTTTATTAGTTACATTGAAACGACAAAATACTTTAACACAAACAATTTATTATCGTACAGGTAAATTTAGGGCGCTTTGATTATTAATTTTTTTAATATCGAATGATTATTTAATTAATTATTAATATAATATTAGATTACATATCGTTCAGTAATAAAAGGCAACTCCATCAATATTGTATATCTGTGAAAGCCTAAAATAAGCTATTATTTGCCTTAAAAAGCGAGTTTTTCGTATGAGAAAACTGCCAAATTCCATTATTATCCTTTTTCCAGCTACTTGAGATCCGTGATGTAATGCTGTTAAAAGTAACACAAATTGGGAATGCCAAGATTACAGTCTAGAGTTACAAGTTGAACTCTGCTTTTCTGAAATCACCATCTGCAAAACGATAATGTTGTGTACACATTTAAGCCGACGTGAACAGTAATCTTCGGGAATAAATGTTCAGCCCTACAATATAATCTCGTTCAAATTGAGGTAATTGCCTAAATCGTCCTGCCTAAACATAATAATAACAATAGCATAGTAAAACATAAATCATTTTTAAGCCCATAGTATTCAGTTAAAACTAGAGGGACAACAAATCTAACAACCAATAGGAAAAAATATGTTTAACAAAACATCTGACAAATGGAACTTTATCTCTAAAACTGGTCTAATTTTGTAACTAAATATTTAAACTAACAAGGCAATTCGATGTTGTACCATAAATTAACCTATTAAGCTTTTTTTCAAATTTAGAAACAAGCATTGTCTCTTCTAATTAATACGACAGATCTAAATTTCGCAAAATATGTCAATGCGGAAACCCATTAGAAAATCCAACAAATCGCAGAAATTATAAACCAAAATATACGTTAACATAAACAATTTTACAATAAAATATTGTCAAAACTTGACTAGTCAATTAGAAGGACTAAATTTTGTCTATACTTTTATATATTTTTTTGGGTAGTCTTAGCTCGAATATATTGTTTGGCTTTTACGCAAAAATTACTGAATATATAAATATTAGAAAAAATTATGTTTTTAGTTTTGGAAAAACTACATATATCTGTTCTTACACAATACTTTAAACATTAATTGCTTATTGGAGACATGTTTATAAATGTTGGAGAAGCTCTAAATATATTATTAAATGAAGAAGAAAAATTAAATATTTTGAATTGTTTCGACCGGCTAAGTTTTGACAATTGGGTTTGCTTGGGTTGTTTATTTCTAAACTTTAAAAAAGCCCCATAGTGGTTTATCTATTTCAATGCAAATTAGGTTGTAAATCAAGTTTAATTAAAAGTAAGTCGATGAGAGATGACGCATAATTTTTAAAATCAATATTAAAAATTGTAGTATTAATTTGAAATGACAACAAATACAGACCGTTAAAAGTCAAACGATGAGTTATGATATATTAGTTTAAATTAGATATCAATCTAAATTTAGTAGTAGTAGTTAACAAGCTGTATTAACGTAGCACTACAAGTATTATTTTTAATTAAATTACATATTAGGTATATTAACCAAAAGCCATATAGTCTGAAGGAAATTCATATGGGTGTTTTTTTCTGTAAATAGTTCTTTAAAAAATTACTCAAATTTAGGGATATTAAAGGCAACGAATGTTCCTAACTAAAGCAAATTTGTTAATGACTAATTTAATAATTTTTGTATGTAAGCAATTTAACCAGAAAATGTCTTATGTACTACCTTTTACATAACGCAGTTTACTTTCCCAATATTTAAAACAGGCTTTTTACCTGATTCTTCAGTTGAATTATATGGATTTAATATGTTATGCCCTATAGCTGACAGCAAAGTCAACAATGCATATTGACTAAAGCGCCACTTATTTTAAAAACTAATAAACACACGCAAAAATTAACAGGCATACTTAAATGGAAAAAAAAAATTATACAACGCATTCGTTTTTGTTGACTAAAATTTTAGTCATCCAAACAAAGTATATTAATTTTTTTCCTGAAATTTTAATTGTAAAATGCTTCCTATAAAGTTCTGTACCTATTTGTCGCTTAAGACCTTTTTACTTTCCACTGTAGATGTTATTTTCCCTTAAAAGTTGTTTTTTCAAACACAAAGTGACTCACTGGAAGATTTTTTACTTGAACTGATACTTGATAGCAAAAACTTGAAAATGAAATAAGATTTGACAGTCATGTTGCAGTCTAAAAATGTAAAATGCTGCTCCATTTAACTACTTAGCATTTTGTTCTAATATCTTGACTAGGAAAGAAGTTACATCATCTCGATACCAAGTGCGCGAACTCTCCTGAATTTGCCCTATATTACTGCTTTACATCGACGTGTAACAACTTTGGCTGAAACTGATTATTGAGATTATTCCTAGGTGCATCAACAATTTTCATGATAAGTGGTATATTAAAATTAACCCACTAGACATGCAAGTCTTGACTGAAAACACAAACGTCACCAGAAAATAATTTACGACGCTAACAAGCCATGTAAATTAATATCCAATTGACGGGAATCCCATATCGACTACAACAAAACTCTCGGAAACAGTATTTTTAAGGATCGTTAAACACATAATCAGGCATTCCGGATACCCCAAGTGCTTGACAGATACTTTATGCGGTGGCCTGTCCCAAACTTTAGCAATAACTAATAGCTTTTTAATTTCTTTTATCGTCCCCAACAGTTATTTCGATAGAAGCCTAGATTTTCCCATAAAACTTTCCTTTCAATGCCTTTCAGTAGTATTTGAAATGGGTTTTTTGCCCGTCTGGAAATTCGTTTTTAATGATTCAGATTTATCGCATTTTAGGTCTAGTGTAATTTATATCCTAGAACTATTCCCAATATTTATCGACTGACAGTATGTCATGCTTCAATGTATATGTACAGCTCATGAAAGTTTAGTGAGAATTCCAGACAGAATAATTTCAGCAACATGAAGAATTCTTATTGGTGTGCTGTGTCAGAAGATAAAAAAGTTATTGATTGTCTTCAAGAAAATACATTCAGATTTACTGTCACCACAAATATACATTCTTAAATTTAGCAACATCAAAGATCCCCCCACACAAAGTTTTATTGTAACCTAAAGTATTCCAAATACAAAAGCTTGACAACTTGCCTGAAACTTCGGCATGAAAAAACTGATTTTCTAACTTTGAAACATGTTTAATTTATTTATATGAAAATATGGAGAAGATAACGCGTTTTTTGTTTCTCTCTAAAAGTTAGTAGCTGCAGTATGAGATGAACTACTGTCGTAAGTTAACATGTTAGTGTATAAAACACTGATTAATTTGAATTAGTAAATTCACGAAGTTTGTTAGTAGAGAAACTTTGTGAATTTTAAATTGGACTAGTCAAAACTATTAAGCACTTATTGAAAATTACTTTTCACCACAGTGAACTCAGGTTTTAAGGTGCCTCGAATTTTGATGACCCCGGAAACAAATTAGAAAAAAAAACAGAAATTAAGTTAAAAAAATCAAATTTAAAAATGATATTGGCGCTCTCAGGAGTAAAATATTCCGTAGGTAAACTACCCCTCAATTTGGATCTCCGGGCGAGGGGTGCTCCAAGGGAGCTACTATTAAAGAATTCCAAAAGTATAATAACCTTTGCCAACATCTGTGGGCTTAATTCCAATTTGAACTCTGTCCACCACTACCTCCAATCATGAAAACTCCACATGTTTTTTCTGACAGAAACCAATCATCTCATTTTTCCAGGCTAGGAACTTCTTTTATCTTTTCGTCTTCATGGTGGTGTATGCGCCTTCGTTCGCACCAGACTCCCGAACCTGGAATCAGCCCCAGTCCCCATAAGACAACTCCTACAATGAGTTATTTGACGTTCTCGCGGCAAAAATTGGCCATATTATCTCTGAATTTCCCTCCGCTGAAGTTATCGTCCTAAGCTACTTTAACATCCATAGCAAGGAATGATTAGGATCCACAAAAATCGACTGAGAAAGCAGAGCAGCAGAGAATTTAATCAGGGAGCCAACATACTTTCCTAGCATCCCTACCCATAATCCAAACCCACTAAATATTTTAATTACCACCCATTCTGAGCCATATTTAACATCGATATGCGCTTCCCTTAGTCGTTCAGATCACGGCCTCATTACTCTCTCTTGTCCCAGACATCCCGAGTTCGTTGAAACCATGCCTTAAACCACGATCTAGCACTACAATTCTGCTGACTGGGATGGTTTTCGAAACTTCTTTTCTGTTTTCCGTTGGAATTGTGTCTCTTTTTCCACACCCGATCCCTCTGAAATTTGCTGTCGCATAACAGATATCATTCAAGTAGGCATTGGAAGTTTTATTTCACATACCCGCAAGAAATATAAACTCCACCATAAAAAGTTCTGGTTCTCAAATGCATGTGATAAAGCCAGGCTCAAAAAAATCGAAGCTCACAAAAGGATTCTTTAAAATCCTACGCCTGAAAATCTTCCGACGCAAGAAATCAATACAATTAAACTATTTTAAGGTCCAAAAATGCTTTTAACTACCGCATAAAAAATAAAGTACTTTCCAAGGGTATCCTCCCAGATAGCTGAAAGGCTGCTCGTGTGCAGCCTGTTTCGAACAAAAGTTCCCAGTCCCTTCCATCCAATTATAGATCTATCTCTCGTCTTTTTGTTGTCAGCAAAGTTATGGAAAAAAATCGTCAGCCGACACTTACTTATAGTAGCGAAACATGGACTTTAACAGAAAAACACAAATCGTGAATAAATGCTGTAGATATGGGATTTCTTAGAAAGATAGATGGGAAAACAAAGAAATCATAAGGAACGAAGTATTCGGACAAAAGTTAAATGTGAAAGCAATAAACGATAATAAGCGTAGAACAGTTCGGCCAAGTATGTCGTGTGCCGGAAAGTAGAATTACGAAAAGAGTGTATAAAATGCAAGTTCAGGAAAGAAACAAGACGGGAAGACCGAGGAACACTTGGAACGACGGCATACGAGAAGAGGCAAAGAAAACGGGGAGGGAATGGAAAGATAAAAAATCTCACACAGGACAGGATAGGATGGCGTGAGACATGCAGAACTCAACTCTGCCCACTCGCATTTCACCTAACGGTATAAAGGAGTAGGATTAAGTAACTAAGATATCAGATTTGAATAGTTTAAAACATGTTAACAGAAAAGACAGAAAAAGCTTGAGATGACGGAGGCTAATTAACCTAAACAAATGAGTGCAAGTGTTCAGGTTTGTTAAGGTTTGCTCACGTTGGATTGTTTATGCGACATATAACCAAACATAAAACCTATTGTTTTCAATAGAATGCCATTATACGCTCCACGTAACCATCGATGACGGTAAAGCAAAAAAACGGGAAAACCAAAACCGCATTTGATATTACCATACTTCAAATTTTTTCACATCCTATTTTAAAAGTGCACGATTAAACTGTTTCCCGTTTTAATTAGCGCACGCCTTTTGGACTTTTTAAACCTTAAATAACAATTAAACTTTGAAAAGGTTGTCTGAAGCGTACCAATTAATTTTTTCTTGCACTTTAAGGGGAGATGAATAATTTCAGCCGAACTTTTGTTTCCATAAACAAACTCGTCAAATTATACTCAAAGCAAATCCGGAAGCGTTTAATAATAAGCCACTACGTAACTTCAAAGGTTTAACTTTCATCCACAAAAACTGCTTCAGGAAAGTCAAGGGTGGTAAAATCGACGGATCCGTCATAGACACTTTTTAACTTTGCCGTGGGCTTTAGGAAAGCGGCGAAGATTATGCGATTTATATAGCATCGTGAAAGTTTTCTGTTAAAAATTTATATAAAACTTCGACTGCTGAAGGTAAGAAAACGTATCATAGGTATTGTTTTAAGTTTACTATTGTAAATAAACTTTCTTTTCAACTACGTTCTTTAAAAATTATATATACAGTGTGGTCCATTAAGTATGCAACAAATGGGAATTTTTTTTTATTAGTTGCAGAACCGAAATATAAATACCGTCATAAGTTGGTGCATGTCCGATAACTATATTAGGTGCACTTAGAATGGCTTCAAGTCAAATGGCATACAGAGCAGGCGAAAAAATATAAAAATCGTTCAGGAGTAAAATAGCCTTATTTGGAAAAATTCAGAAAAACTTTATGAAGAAAAGTTGTTTAGACCTAAAAGATATATCCAAATATAAAGTTTTAGCCTTCTATTCAAAAGAAATATATTTTTTGAAAATTTTAAATTACCCCCGTATAATGATTTTTTTATATTTAGCTATAATACATTTTTAAATTATCAACAATCAAATCTCCTCTGCATGATATTAATCAAATTGAAGCAAATTTGTAAAATTTTCTTGGATTTATATTTTTTTAAGTACCTAACCAAAAACTTTATATCTGTTGCAACGATATTACATACCATTTTCGAATTTCGCAAATATTCTTAAAAATAAGGCATATACCTTTCTAATAATAAGGTACATGGTAAAGAACTAATGATCATAGGAGTTGATGACATATGGAATAAGAAAAATTTAAAATTTTCAAAAAAATATATTTTCTTGAATAGAAGACCATGACTTTATATTTGGACTTTTAATTCTAAACAACTTTTCTTAATAACGTTTTTCTGTATTTTTTGAAATAATGGTATTTTACTCTTGAGCGATTTTTATATTTTTTGGCGTACCCTGTATGCTGTTTGAGAGTTGAAGCCATTCTAAGTGCACCTGACATGGTTTTGGCATCATTTATATTTCGGTTGTGCAACTACTAAAAAAATGTCCCATTTGTTGCACACTTAATGGACAATGGACATGCAAGGTAATTAGTTTTCTTTGTTTCACAGGTTATTAACTTATTATTAATCACGATTTGATTCAGCATTAAAGGAAATATAAAAACCTAGAATTATTATTATAGACAGTTATTATGTCACTTTGAATTTTGATATTATATCTAAAATAGAAGACTAACGTAAATTTAATTTCGTCAGCTCAAGCCTTTGCCTATTTTCGGTTTCAAGTTTCTTATGAAAAATTAAATTTGTTCAGAGGTAATGTTTATTATACACTAAGAAATTATGAGAAATTAGATAATGTTTATCATATATTTAATTTTGTGCACGAGGCATAAATACTACATTAGTAATATTTTAATTTCATCATAAGAAAGGGTTAACACCCGTAGTAAACAGAAAATTTACAAATCTTAATGAATTTCCGAACTGTCGGAAAGAAATTAAATTGGCATTGTATGCCATTGTCAGAAATATGTTTTCTATTTCGTGATTTTTTCACAACAGATGTGATATAGGAAAATATAATAAAACTTACATCTATTACTTTTGTTCCCACCATTTACTAAATAAGAACAAAATAATGCAAACCAACCCCAAAACTTTTTCAGAAGTAATATGTTTATTATACACTAAGAAATTATGAAAAATTAAATAATGTCTATCATATATTTAATTATTATGCACGTAGTCCAAATATATTATATTAGACATACTTTAATTTCGTCATACGAAAGGGTTGACATCCGTACTAAACAGAGAAATAGCAAACTTTAATGGCTTTGTGAACCGTCAAAAAAAAATTGAGATTGTATGCCAATATCAAATATATTTTTTCTATTTCGTGATTTTTTCATAACAGATGTTCTCTAGCAAAAATATGATAAAATTTACATGCATTACTTGTGTTATTTTAGTTATTTTATTGCAACTTAAATCCAATATTCGGCATTAAAATCGAATATGTAGCAGAATACCGAATCGTGAAAATGTACCCGAAAATTATTCGACTTTTGTCACATTTGTAATCGTAATATTTGATACTCAGTATTTAAAATTTGAGTATTTAAGATTTATTTGCTTACTTTAAATTAAAAATTTTTTTTTGGTCATTTGGATTGACTAAGTAAACTAAGCATAACTTTTTAATTATCACTGATGGCTGATCTACTTTGTTAAAACAGAAGAAATAACAGAAACGCTTCATACAAACCAAAAGAAACCAAAGCGTGAAGATCATAGTATAGAACAACGATTAATTTCATCTTTTAAATTTATAAAAACGAATGCCTTTTTGAATATTACGACTGCCTTGTTCTTAGTCTAATGCTATTATTTTTTTAAAATGGCACTTCTGAACTGTAACCTAACGCTGTAACCTACGTATAGTGATACAAGTTCCTAACAAATATTTCAGCGCTGTTCTTGACACATAATCTAACTTGGTCTGCCGAATGTATTCTCCGATCAAACTAATTTTTCTCATGCGGCTATTAGTAAGTCTATTTATCCACTATTTAATGGAATAATATATAATAATAACTTCAACATTTCAGAATGTAGAATAGTTTATGTACATCTAATTTTTTTTTTTAATTTGCTTTGCAGTCATACAGCAAGAAATCAATACAATCAAACTATCTTAGAGCCCAAATTGCTTTTAACAACCGCATAAATGATAAAGTGACTATTACAATGGCAGAAAATCTTTCTGGTTACTTGCCAAACACTAGTTAAATTATTGTAAAAGCACTTTTCCTTACCTGTCCTCTAACAACGAAATTATCTCCACCTCTAAGATTATCTATTTATCAAACAATTCGTTGCCAATTCCCCTCTTATTCCTCCTATTAATTTCGCTTTTCCAACCGCAAGTCATACTTAAAGTCAAACAAGTTCAAAAAATTCTTCAATCCCTTGTCACCTAATCCGGTCTGGACGGTATACCAGCAATTATTCAAAAAAAATGGGCTCCAGGGCTTGCACCCATCTTAACTCGTCTTTTCCCGATCTTCTATTATAAGGGTACAACATTCCTTTACTGTTTAGCCACAGTCTGAAAATCCTACTTCTCTGGCTCATTCAAACCTAGGATGTCCAGATTATGGACCAAATTGCCTGCAGAGATCTCTTTTTAGACTATACTATATCTAAATCAACAACAAAACAATTACCAGGAGCACTTAAATTATACTAATTGTATAAATAACACTATTTACTCTGTTATCCTTGTAAACGTGTAAACGTCATTTTATTTTTAGAAATATTTCTCATAAAACGTATATAAAATTCTCTTGAAACTTAGCTTTTACATCAAAGCAGAAGCATGACTTGCCGTTAAATTCGAGTTTTATTGAGAATCTGTACACAACTTCATAAAGGCTAAGCGACATTTAAATTCAAGTGATCCGTCGACATCGCAGACATATTTTGTTATAACTTTGCATGTTCTCGACAAATGGAGATGATTATGCTATGAGTATGGCTCTTAAAAGTTTTTCCATTTGCCAATGGAAATTCTGTTATACAATAAGCTACCAAAGAATATAATATTTCTTTATATGTATTTATTCGCTAATTAAATATTAATGAAAAAAACGGGAATATATACAGCAAACAGAGCAGACGCCAAGAACCATGGCGACACCAACCTCAAAGTTGTCTAAGAACTATTCCGGCCCTTATTTTTTGAGCTCGCGGAATATAATTATCTTTTTCTGCCTTGTGGTTACACACTTACGCTGTCTGATCAATTTTCTCGAATAGGTACAGGTTTAAGAAATTATCACCAAATTATCACCCCTTAAATATAACAGAAATGCCACAAGTTTAGTGTTTTCTTTTTTAATTTTACACTTTTAACCTTAAGTTGATACAATGAAGTATACAAGATTAATTTAATCCCAAACTTTAGGGTAATCTATGTTATTTGCCATCTCTAATGCCTAAATTCCTTTTACATGTTTAAAGCTCTAAATCTCATTACACCCTGAAAGGGTTAAATTCTGTCTAAAATGAAGTTGATTGGTGATCCTAAATTAGCCTAAATCCATAAAAGTCTATATCAAATAAAGGCTGGAAACTATAATTTTTTAAACATACCTGACATTTATGACTATTTAAAAATTTTTATAGTGAAATTAAATTTCATTCCACATACAGTTCGCTCGTCAAGAATGGATATCTAAACACGTACGAATACAGAAGTTTTCTGTTTAATTCATCAAAAACCCCTAGAAGTTGGTGAATTTATTTTATTTTTTAATATGCGCTTCAATAATTTCAGATTACAAAGGGTTGCCCAATAAAGCCAGGTACACAGTCGGTTTTGAAAAGTCACACTTTCACTGTACAAATTAGAAAAGTAACTAAGGTAATACCTAGTTATATGGCTAATTTTTAGTGTTCCGTCAAATGGAATACTTATGGAATGACTTCGGTGTCTGTCCGTCCGTCCGCCCGTTCGTCCTTCCGTCTGTCACAGGCGATTTTCTCTGAAACTATTCGACATAAGAATTTGAAATTTTGTACAGGGATAGACTCTAGTGGCCCAATTATAGACGTGAAGTATAAAAAGTTGAATTTTGATTGTGGGGGTTAATTTCAGGGGGTAAATTGGAAAATGGAAGAAAAGCTTTGAAGGGCATCGTGTAGGGTATCAAATTAAAGATTATTGAATCACGAATTGAACAATATATATATGATGTATTTTTGATGCATTTTTTTAAACATTTTTCGGGAAAAGCGCTCAAAAATTGCTGTCCCCCACCCTTATCACCAAAAAGGATCGATCAGAAAAATCTTTTAACAACAAACATTAAGAATTAGGTGTGGATTAAGCAAAAATTAGCAGGATTGAGAAATACTAGCGCGATCAATTGTTATAAACAATTTATTTGTTTATTTCCTTATAACTACTGAGCCCTTGGTTCTAGAGAAAAAGATTTTAAACAAAAAATATTTCCTATCATGTAAGGAACAAATTTTGACCTTAAACGTTTTTTAAAATTTTTAATTTGGCTCAGTCGAGACACTCCCCACCTAGCTACGCGCATACGCGATGTGATACGGCATTGGTGCCGTTGACGGCGGATAGCGCGGCAGATGGGCAGAGGTCGGGCGGCCGAGGTTTGCTCATGTTAAGTGGGGGGCTGATGGCACGGAACACTAATTGTGCAAGTATAGCTGGCGCTTGACCGATTTTTTTATATGTTACGTGTCACGTTTCAAACCAGACTGTAGTTACGAAAAGTCATATACTGTACCAATTAGTAGGAAATGTATTACAACCCTATCAAGCCAATCGAATCAACAAAAACTGTTATTTATTCTTCCAAATTCCAACTTGCAAATCGTCGCTGATCTTACTAAGGGGCGAAAGCGCCAATTTACTCACGTTGGGATTTTTGTGATGTTCGTTCCTTAGTCTGATCCTAATAATGTATTTAGTGTCGCTTCTGCCTATAGACGATTTGCTGTATACTCAAACAGCTAGAGTTGGAGGTCCGCCAGTTTGTCAGATCGTGGATACCTTTAAATCTAATCACTTCATACCCCAAACTCAACATCGAAGGAAGTGTCGCTTTCGCCCCTTGGTAAGATCAGCGACGAAATGATATACTAAATAAATACAGTTACCGAAACTGTCGATAACGATATCTACCACTAAGTCAATGTAATAGCTGATTATCGTAAGTAATTGGACTAATATTTGCCAATGATCTTAGAGATATGTGAGATAGAATTCGAATTGGAAGTTTCCAATATCGAGACAATTAAATTGTAATTATAGTATTTATGGTACATGGGGGAAAGTGAAAATTTAACGTTTAAATCTTCGTTAATTCTATTATGTAATACTGATAATAATAAAATGCATACAATTTACGTATATAAGCACATACACCTAATATTAAACAACACTATGTGTCTACTATCGATTTTGTTATTAGTAGTGATGTAACAACTGCAATAAAATTTATCGATAATTTTTTGTCAAAAGTTGTAGACATGTTTTCATTGCACGAATTGTATTTTATGAGAGAATTTCATGAAGTAAAATTTTGTGTTTTTGGTATACTACCCCCCCCCCCCCCCCTCCCCGCCCCTTAGGTATAAAACTTTATTGTCACAAAGAGTGTCAAAGAAATGGTAAAATCCAGTAGCCAGAGCTTCGTGGTCATGTCACAAAAGACAAATTATTGATTGTTATAGTCGTTTCCATGAAAGATCAATAAAGCAATACAAACGCCAACAAGTTTTCTCCTGTGTCCTGTGCTATTTTTTTAAACTCTATTCCTCAGTTCCCGCCCCGGGTGACAAATTTGCTTGCTACGTCACTGACTACGTATTGATTAAATTTTCATCAATATTTAAAAGAAGAAAATAACAGTTCATATTAAGTGGACGTTTTTTTAGTTAACACTACATGAAGCCGTGTCTTTATATGACTCCAAGCAGGCATAACGTCTAAAATTAGTTGCAAAACCCAATATGCTTTTAATTAAAACTGCCTACTTCATCCAGTATCTAACCGAGAGTTTTGCCGCCACCCACTGCCGTTTAAATTGCATTGCTTGATGCTTTTACACAGATTAATTTAACCGCAAGGAAATTTAGGGAATGAGAAAAATAATAAAAAATGCTCTAGTTAGACATTTCTGACTCTAATTGGTTTTAAATTAGAAGTATTTAAAATAGAATAGGGCTTTCAACAATAGTACTTCCTTATACATGACTAATTATATCCTTTATTTAAGTTAATTATTATTAATCAAGCTGCTGAATCAATCAAACACTGAAAATTGTGCTTAAAGAATATTCTCTGTTTTGAACTATGTCCTCTCTAAACCCCTTTTCTTTAACTAAAAGCGGGAAACAAATAGATCGAGAGCCAGTGAAAATTCTACTGAATGATCTTGTGTATGGATTAAGAATTAAACTTTATATATATGCTTAACACTGGTGAAATAGCTTTGCCATTTGTTCCTTTTTTTTTAAATAGTAGTGTAGTAGAAACCAGGTTGTTTCTAGTAATAATATTATAATAAATATTAATTATATTCGTTAATATAAAAGAACCCCCTATTTCCATGTTGTGGCAACGTTATAGTTTTGTCAGTATAAGATTTAGGGGGACATTTTTATTCTTAGTTGATTTTTATGAAAAATGTAACTTTTTCATAGTTTTTAGTTCACTCAAATAATAGAGAAAGTAGATATATGCTTAAACTCATACAATGAAAAGTAACTGTTTTCTGGTAACAAATAAAATAATTGAGTTATTTAGCACTGGATGTATAAAGAGTACGTGACGAGGAAAATATAACACCGTATAAACTATTCCAAATATTAATTTATTTTATTTATATGCATAGTGCAATAATAATTGGGTAATTATTCGGATTATTGTATACACCGAATTTTTTCATGAAATTTTGAACAGACCCTAATTTTGGGTCGTAGAAGACGAATCCGAAGTCAGTTTTTGGCGGTCTCGAATGGTTTTCCGAAATTTTTTTTTTATCTTTTAGGTTAGATTTTTCAATGAATTTCTTTAAATTTCGGCACTTTTACTTAAACACATCTATACAAGTCATTACACACTATTTTTCTGAACCATATTTAGGCAAATGTATGTAGAAACACATTAAAAAAAACAGAGAAAATATCAAAAAACTGAAAGAAAATAAACACGCAACCCGTGGTACACATACTCGAAATTTCTGCGCTGTTGCCAAATTTACACAAATCGTTTTTCCCAAAATGAACCAATATGCGTAAAAGGTGTATACACACAAGCAAATCAATGAAACTGAGCAAACCTGACCACCTTTTTGCTCACCCAACCTGAGCAAAAAGGTGGTCAGGTTTGCTCAGTTTTCATTGATATAGATATATAGGTATCTATATCAATGAAAACTGAGCAAACTTGACCACCTTTTTGCTCAGGTTAGCTTGGGTTGGGTATACACTTTTTTGTTCAGATATGGTTGCATGCATCAGCATGCAGGTGTTGGATTACTGATCAATAGGATTTTGGTTAGGTCTGATGTAGGTTAAAATTAAAAAATGTTGTTGAATAAGTTGGACAGAATAGTAACGTTGGTTTGTTATGGTTAGCTTTTTTATTATTCCTAATTTACAACTTTTTCATGAAAAATAAGCAAACCTGGCAACGCCGGACACTTGACCGCTGGGAAAATAATGGCGGCTAGTAGCAAGTAAAATGGAATTTTCTATAGGAAAAAGCAATTTTCTTAGCTAGTTTTGCCTAAATGTGGTGTTTTGTGTGACGAAATAAAATAAAAATTATAAGTTTACAGATATGTTTAAGTGAAAGTGTTGAAACTTAAAGGAATCTATAAAAAAAGGCAACCTAAAAGTTAAATTTTTTTTTTGGAAAATCTAGACCGCAAAAAACTGACTTCGGATTCGTGTTCTATGACCCAAAAATAGGGTCTGTGCAAAATTTTATGAAAAAATTCGGTGCATACAATAATCCGAATAATTACCAATAATTGTTACAGGTGTTATTGAGTTTAAATTAATATTATTTAGAGGTGAGGTTAGACAAATTACCAGAGTTGCCTTTGCTGATTTCTTAATTTTATCCACAATCAGATAGGTAACATACATTGAAGAGCATAAACCAATATTTTGTCCTCTGTATGTCAGATAAAAAGTGCATCTAGGTCTGGTAACAACCAATTTACATAATTACACAAAATACTTTAGTTAAATTTACTTTCAACATTTATTAAAAACTATTGAACTATTCGATTATCCGTCTGAAGTTCTAAAAAATATTATTTTCAAAGTGACTGACAGAAATGACTTTTATTGACACCCCGAGAATATATTACTGTCATTGTTGTGGAAGAAGTGCATACATATAAGACACCTAGCTTATTGCACAATTTTAAAGGCTTGAGTCGAAAACGATAGTAAACCAAAAATTCGACGTTTTTCAGTCCCAGATTTTTATTTAAAGCTAGATGCTACTATGAACTAGTAGATAGTGTTGTAAATATCCGTATTCATTAGATATCCGAATCATACGGAATCGGAATCAGCTAATATCCGTATCCATTATCCGAATTCGAATCCATTTCTTGACCCTCGCGAAAGCGGTTACAGATCATGTATACGTATGCATGCAACAGACTAAAACATTTTCTATCCGGATACACGGCTAGGTAGGTCGATGCGGTTACCAGTCGAAGTCGAAGTTTAGGGATAAGAAGGCACCGCGTCGCGCCGTTCTCGTTTGAATTCGGTTCGGGTGAGGCGGGACTATCTCATATGATACCCGTTACCCCGATAACTATGCCATCTTTTTTTAGGAAATGTCATTAGAAAGAGAAAGCACAATATCAAATATGCCAAATCGCAGACCGTGTTGTTCGCTTACACTCGATTCCGATTCCGTTTTCTCTTTGCACTTTGCATTAGTAACCAACCGATGCGAATTTATTTTGATTCCGAATCCGCATTCAAGTTCTCGGCCGGTTCCGGATAATCCGGATTCTTTTAATATTCGGATCCAACGGATTTTTGGATACGAATCCTTACATCACTACTAGTAGATTCGTTTGGACTGAACCACCAATAACTGCTCGACTGGGTGATCCCCAGATAAAACAAATCGTAGACGACCTAGAGAAATCAGAAATTTTCTGTATAAAAGATTACACTTGCCGCACACAAGACGTGGAAAGAGCAGTGAAAATGGAGACTGAAGCATCCATTGCAGATGAATTAGACATTCTAGGTCCATAATGACAAATTTCGAAAGCAAGAAAGATTCTCCTTCAAAGTGTTAAATTTCTAGTTTATTGTATTTTTTAAAATAAATGTTCAATTTTCTGTAGTTTGGTATTTTAATTTACTAATAAGTAGAATAGTTGTGGATAGTAAGACAAATATAAGAAGAAAAACATATTCGATTTTTACACTGCTTTTAATTGTGTGGCGGTAGAAAATATACTTGCAAATAAGTCTGAAAACGCTAAAAAAAGTTTTAATTTGTAAGTACAACTTTTCCAAAGTCGGGCAACTTCATTTTCAAAAAAGGGAAAAAAAAATATTTTGTCATCTTGTGGCGGTGGAGGGGACAAAATTAAAATTTCAAAAAAGTTCTATTTCCCAACCACAACTACCCTAAGGTCAGGCAATATCATTTTCAAAAAATAAAATTTTTAACAAAACGCCGTTTGCAAAAGATCTATGGGTCTTAAAAACCCTCTTAAACATTTTAAAAATGCGATGACGTTATTAAAGTTTTTTCATTAAATTAATTTAAGAAATTTTAATTTGGTGGGTAACTTTTTTTCAAATAGATATTTTTCAGATGTCGTAATTAGTTTACATAACAAGTAGACCCTAAAAGCTGTACAGTAACGGGTAAACAAACAGAATAACACTCTAAAGAACAAACTCTCCTAAATAAATGTTGGTTAGGTAAACCCTAAGTTTTGTGTACTTTATATTGATTTGGTAAAATTTAAGTCAATAAATGTGGTTTATATTGAAAAACAATAGCAGTGTCTCTAATATGAATAGGTAAATAATATCGATGAGTGAGATGACAAGAAAAAAATTGTTGGGCCCTATTTTTATATGGTGAAGAGTAATACTAATAGATTACTCAATTTACCTAAATCTACCTGCCCAAGAAATATTGGATGACATAAATAAAGCTTGTGTGTAACTCTGGTGATTTTCTATTGGATTCTCCTAACTTTCCCTAAGCAGAGATAGTCTTCCCCGGTATTTAGGTACTTAAGTTCCTGGATTTGCTCATTGTCATCAAAGAGAGATAGAGATAGTCAAGGGCGTGCATATATGGTGGAATAGAAAAATAAATATAAAAAGCACGAATGTACACATATGTTCTGGCAGTTTTAACCAATTTTATTAGCATTACTATACATTACAGTGAACTATAACGAAATTTTACATTCCCATATTACAATATACCTTAGTAGATATATATATCTTTCGTGCACTATTAAACAATATATTGGAAAACGTCAAATGTTATTTTTTATCATCCTCCTTTTTACAATGTTATTACTTCGGTAAATGAACGACGAAACAGAGAAAGGTAAATAATGGCAATTAACCCAGTTTCCGCTAAGGCAAAAAAGTAATTTACATAGATTTAATGGCGTTTAAGATCTACATGAGTTGCTTGTCTGCAAGGGCAGCTCCTATAAAGATACCACTTATTTGCCAATTACAGTCCTTTCGAAGCGAGACAATCTGATAACGTCTATATTTTAGAAAGAATTGTCTGAGCAGCAACAAGAATAAAGACTGATAGGTATATGACCCAATATTTGGGAATTTTTTTAGTATGCTTTCGCTTCGTATAATACCTTATTTACCTTCGTATAATACTTTAATTAACTCTAGTTTAGCTAACAATTTAATGCAAATGCACAAGATGATAATGATGTTTGGATATATTATGATGCATTTAGAGCTTTTCGAAAAACCCGACTTTCGTTTCTTAGTTTTTGGAATTACAAAAAAGAATTTTAAACTTAAAATGTATTAGTGCCAAAATTAAACGTTTTCTTATGTAACATGCATAGATTTCTGTGGACAAATGCAAGATAGGCCATATATTTTAATTTAAAAAAGGATTGGTAACCAAGTATTAATAAAGTTATAAAAACAAGGTGACAGGCAATTTTCGTGATCTAACAAAATTCAAGAACTCTTTTTAGGCTTAATTTTTTTCATTACCGATTCTTTAGAGTTTTTCATATAATTAGGTCTTCCAGTGGATTCTGTGTCCATTATTAAAGACATGTTGGTAACATGGTAACAGACGGATTTTAAGATTTCCATAGGGTCGGTGTAAGCACAAAGATTTGGGGCTGTTTTAAAGTTTTACTTGAAGAATAATCCAGGGAAAAAATATCGACCTATTTAGAAACGCCTCTTTAAAACAATTGGCCTGTTTTCAAAAGTTTTCTCAAACAAAAGTGCTGACCTTTCTGCACTTGCAGGCTCTAGGGATCCAAGGCCCTTCGAAAAGCTGTTTTTCGAAAATACTATTTGATTATTTGTTTACCTTAGAAGCTAAAACGATCCGGCGCAAATTTTGATAAAATCGCAGTGAGATGTCTAAGGAATGATTTTAGAATCAATCTAACAGTATGTAAATCAAAAATGCCAAAAAGGCTAATTTTACTTACCATATTTTTTCATAAAGTATATCAGATTTTATCGACAAATTCCAAATTTGGTGAAAGTATTCTAATTTTCCTTAAAGAAATGACATTTTAAATTATTTCTTAGACAAAATATTTTAGGGCAAAAATTTTAAAAACTAATTAATTTCAGGATATTAGAGGTAATTCAATAAAATTTGAATTCTATCGATAAAATCTTATACAATTGATGAAAAAAACATGGAAGTAAAATTTTATTCAGAACTTTCTCAGATCTCAGGTGAAGAGGTCCAAAAAATTAACTTTTTTCGCGAATTTTAAAATGAAATATTTTTTTACGAAAATGTTTCTAGGGTACCCAATGGTAACATCTTATAATTTGGTGTGGGTCCCATGCGTAGGAACTGAGTTACGACACATCTAAAATTTCAGGAACCGCCTCTGGTGTGTCTTAGCTTCAAAGTGTCATCAGTTGTAGTATATATTTTTAATAATAGCATTATATATATATATATATATATGTGTATATGTATGTATGTATGCAAAATTTCATCAAGCTATGTAGGTACATTATTTATGGATGTTGCAATTTTTATGATAAGTAGTTTATTTTTAGGTTTGTTTATTCAAGTAGTTCAGTTCATCGTTCTTCTATATCGATAGCGCCCCCCTCTAGAAATGAAACTCATTTTACTCTACCGTTATAGCTTTGTATTAAAATATATATACGTATTTGTTCTATTCTTATTAAAGCGGTTTTTCAGCAAGAGATGGTTTCAGTGCTGTTGCACTCTTTAAACATGAAATAGAACACCCAACATTATTATTTATTTTTATATACATATACAAAACAATTTAAAATGATAAAAGCTAGATTGGTGGTTACTGCAAAATGTACTCGTCGCGATAAGAGAAAAAATTATTTCTTATGAAAAATGAACATTAGGTAAATGAGGACTCGCTGGGTTTGCAAATCCCTTCTTGCCCATTTTGCAATAAACGATCATTTTTGCGATAAGTTTTTTTCGAATATGCTATACAAAGACATTTTTTAATAGGGTCCGATTGAGCCAACAAAAAAAATTGGCATATCATCGAATACAAAGAAAAAAAACTAACAAAGAAATGTTAGAACTATAAAGGCTGGCCGCGTACAAATAGAGCAAAAGAGTTTTAGTTAAAAACGTTTTTGTTTTGAACAAAAGCGTTTTTGTTTCAACAAGGAACATTTCATATGCAAGAAAAACAAAATTTTTAAAACAATTTCAGTTTAATTTAGGATGTCAGCTGACGACGATAAATCGGTGGAGGGTGCACTAGTTTTCTGGCACTGGTGCACCAGTGCTGGGATTCCAAAATGCTATTCGATATCGAAATATTCTATTTGGCGCAAAAAACCGCTTCCCGACCGTTTTCAGCTGATCGCGGATTGTCTAAAACAATAGCGATTCTTTCGATACCTCTAGAGATCCCTTTTCGGTCGATTTCAAGAAGACAGTTATTTTTAGGTTAGAATTATTAGTTTTTGTAGGTTTTGCAAGTTTTTTTTTTGTTTAAATTAACGATTATAATAAAATTAATAATTACTGTGTCGTTTCTAACCTTTCACATATGTGAAACATGTAGTAACAATATATAAAAAGTATATATTTAAAAAAAGACATTTTCGGACAAATCGGATACTTATGTTGTTGTTTAAGAGTGTGATTTTTAACATTTTTGATAACAAAACAATAAACACACTGTTCAGAAATGATCGTTCTTTCAACTGATTTTTTTGAAGTTTTCCCAGAAAATAATTTTAGGTTATAATTCACTACGCATGAGTGCTACCAATACGGTTTCCGATAGCGAAAAAAAGCGATGGAATAAACAACATCGAATGAGAATACCGAATTGGTCGATATCGCTTTTACTATCGAGTATCGAAAGCGTTACGACAGCTGTCGTATCGAGTGAAAGGGAATCCCAGCACTGAAATTTCCTCTCACAATTTGTCTATTAAATCCTGATATTGGTCTTGTATAAAGGTGGCCTGGCCTCAATCCACACACTTAGTTTTTCGGCGTCCACTTCCATGATTAAAAATCTAATGTCACTGTTGCCACGTGATTATCCATAATATTCGCTTGTACTTCCTGTACAAACACGTACCCAAAAAACAAAAATTCCGACTGCGCACACAAGTATCACGATAAAACGAGATCGACTTTGAATAGCCTGACTGTGACTAAATAGTCCTAAACTTGATTAAGACCCACAGTGTGCGTCGGACCATTTAATTTACATTAAAACATTCATATGGAACTCTTTTAGTCAAAAACGTTTTTGACTAAAATTGTTTTGCTATTTTTGTGTACGGCCAGCCTATGGATCAGATTACGGTCTTAAGGAATGAAGAATGGTGTTAGCTAAATAGTCAGAACGATCAGATATAAATGAAAGATATGAAAATGTTGCCAGCTATTGTCTGTTTTCATAATTTTAATAATTATCGTAACAATTTTCATTTATTGCGAAATTGGACTAGGAGGCATCCGGCAAACCAACGAGCTATTATTTACTAGAAATAGTTTCTTTTCCTGTATTCAATGATGTAGACTAACTTGCAGTTTCCGTTCTGCTTAATAAATGTATTTAAACTTTTGACTAAAATTCTACAATCAAACAGTGCAAAGATTGTTTTTAATCATAAATAATAAAAATGGAGCTGTAGTTCCGACGCAAAAACCAGTGTATTAATAAAAGGATCCTTCTATCCGTGCTTGTTTCCCATTTATATGTATATTGCCTCTCGAAAATCAGTATTCTTAGTGCGATGGACAATCGGACCTTTTAACATTCAGATCCCAGATAAAACAGATAACATCTTCATCTAGGTCTTCATCTAACAAGGAAAATCTTAAAGTAACTGTTACCTGGAATAAAACATACATATGTATATATACAGTGTCTGTCACAACGAGCTTGCATTTACAATTTATAAAAAAAGTCTATATCAAAATGTTAATATTTGTAAAGTTCATGTGTAATTATCGTTCCAGATTTTTTGGTTTCCATGGTAACCAATATCAACTTGATTATTTTAAATGGGGCACCCTAAATATTTGCCATTTTTAGGTTTCTTACTAAAAACATCATTTTTTATTCTGCATGTTTAGCAGTTATGTCTAACGCTTTATGTTTTCAAGATAACTGGCTTTGTTCAAAAGCTTGATGGGTTTCACCATAGTTTTTCCGTGAATATGTCACTACTTTTAATAATTTAATTATTCATAACAAAGGAATAAATTCTGAAAAAATGCACACAGCATTTTATACAGGGTGTTTAAAATTTTAAATATTTTTCAACGCATTAAGAAAACACAATTTTTTTGTTTTTTTCAAACGTACTGATGCTTATTTTTTAACTTTGTTGGATTCTACAGAAAATTTTAGTATTAGTTTATTTCTCTAGTGTTAGGTAAGAGGGACTTAAGTCAGAAATTATTGTTGTCCAGAAAATTAAGTCAAAGATTGCATTATTTTTTGTAAATCTGATTATTACTTTTAGAAACTTAACACAATTTAATTGTGTTATTATTCACTGCTGTTTTTTTATTAAGGGTAAAGGGTTTATTGAGGATAAATACTAGCTAATTGTTCCTAAAGTCTTGAGTTAGCAAAATCCAGGTAAGAACTCATTTATTTCTAAAATATGTATTGGGACTTTAAGCCAGCTTATTGTTATAATAATTATCTCCAAATATTGGTTTCTGACAGTAACTAGATGCGTAGACCGCCTAATCGCCCCCTCCCCGAGGGGCTCTATAATGTCGGCAATACCATAATTGTCACACCCTGAAAATTTCGTATTTCTAGAGCACGTATTAAGAAAGATTTCACACTCCTTCGGACTGATGATCAAGGATAGACCTCCTTTCGTATCCGTATCGCTATATACATACAAACACCTGCACATAGAAACATTCTTCCAGGGTCCTCTCCCCAAACGCGTAATTTTTTCAAGATCTTCCGCTTGCCAGAC
The DNA here is from genome assembly GCA_963971165.1 of Philopedon plagiatum. Classification (NCBI taxonomy): domain Eukaryota; kingdom Metazoa; phylum Arthropoda; class Insecta; order Coleoptera; family Curculionidae; genus Philopedon; species Philopedon plagiatum. The sequence continues at coordinate 25,421,831 of OZ020197.1, read as the reverse complement.
GGATATTTGCCCATACATAGACTTTTCGGACACCCTGTATACATACAAACAAATAACCACACATATAAGTACTAATATAGACGATTTTCTTGAAATCCGGCTTAATTAACTTTATTTTCGTACTAATGGAGATATTTGCCAATACTAAGACTTTTCGGACACCCTGTATAGATACATATAAATGCCGACAGATATAAATTCAAATATATGCGATTTGCCTGAAATCCGACTTAATTAGGTTTATCTTGGTAATAACAGAAGTCTATCCTAAGACTTTTTGGACACCCTGTATACATATACCCACACATGGCATTTTTGACCTGTATACATATACACCTACACACAAAAATACAAATATATACGATTTTCTTAACATCCGACTTAATTAAGATTATCTTCGAACATTCTAAAACTTTTCGGACAATCTTTATACATACAAACACCCACAGAAGTGGGGGTTATAATATTTAACGAAGTAATACAACCGACACACCATAGTATGTATCTACAGCCATTGAGAACTCAAACTTTCAGATATCCATTGCATTTTATATTTAGACCTGGAAGTTTGAACCTTTAACGGCTGTACATACAATAAATGAGTTTTGGCGTGGTTTTTATTTGTCTCTTTGAACAGACATTAGAATCATGCAGTATTATCCCAATATTTCAATTCCTTCTGCACAACAAAACTGCATTATTTCGCATTATACGGTGTATGAAAAATATTTTTTTGTTCATACCTCAGGAAAAATTGGAGGAATATTCAGTGAATACTGATAATTAACTTTTTCATTTTTGACTAGAGGACACTGAGTGTTAGTAATTCCATCACACGCGTCATCTTGTCCCAAATTATAATCTAGTTCAACTCCCATGCAGGAAGCATGAGCTTGTGGTTTTAGATGTTCCAGATATCTTGCTGAAATATTTTTAAAAAATTTAAATTATATAAAGTTCTGTAGATAAGTTATTCGCCTCTAAAATATTTTTTCATCTGCTAAGTACAAAAGAAAATGTAGTTTTAAATTTACTACTACAAGTAAAATTATTCTTTATGGAATATTTTTATTTTTATAATTAGATAGATTTTCAGTAATGTTGGGTGGGTATAGTCTACTTCTGAATATTATTTACAAGAATTGAGAAATGATGCCGTACAAAACACAGTGTTTGTACAAAAGTGAGTTTTGAGAAGTAAGTTATAAAATGATGAATCACGAATTACTGCTAGAAAATTTTAAATATGAACTCAAACAATAAATAAATCTTATATTTCCTAAGTTTCAATTAACTGTTGTATATTTAGTATCTAATAAAAACAGAAAAATATTAGAGCGCATACGTAAACATTATTCTATTTCTATTTTGAAAAATGATATATATGTATATATGTCAAACAATAGTGTGGCCGCTAAATTCATAGACTCTCTTCTTAAGAAATTAAACAGAATCAGTTAATTTATCAAGGTAAATTAATTATTAAATAGTTTTACTGGTTCTAATTAATGAATAATTTACTTGAATCTACTTACGTGCTGTAAAGTCTACACTAATAACAGACGGGCAATTAAGAATGCAGTCACAAGGGCTTGATTCACATATATAAGAATTTATGGAATAACTAACATTTGGATAAATTCCTTTAGAGTCGGTACCTACAAGTGAAAATATATGAATCTTTAAATAGTATCTACTTAACACAAAAAATCTGCACTAAACTTCTCTCGCAAAATAAAGTTAAGGGTAACAAAATTTTAAATTATATATCTACTATTTTGTCTTTCGTCAACAGTAACCCTACATTACATTCAGTACTTAGATTTATTAACCAGTCAAATTGCACTTAATTATGGTACTATTATAATACTTAAACATCCGTCAAATTGGAGTAATAATAATAAATATGTCCTAGAGTTGTAGTTATTTTTATATTTTAAAATTAAGAAAAATGCATCATTATAAATAAATCTAAACGAGCTTTAGTTTCTCCCCAAATAGATATACTATTAAACTTACATGAGCTCATTTCAGTGGAAAACGCCCTGGAAAAAAAGACACTACATACAACAAATAATATCTTAAAATACATGGTATTGAAATTTTTTATTCTATATTGCGTTAATTAGATCTGGTAAACAATTAACTTTCATATACGAAAAATATGTACTCCGTTATCTAAAATATTTGTTGATACAGGTGGCTCGAAAAGATAAAGATGACTAAATCGGACCAACAAAAAGAAATCAAAATTATAGTTATCATTATCTCTCAGGTGTTATATCGAGCATTGATTTTAGAAATGAATAATAAAAGTAGAGTGTACAACTGCGCAAATTAAGTTTGCCACTTGGGTTTTGTCATAGAATTGTTATTGTGTTCCATTATTGGAGCTGCACGAACGATGCATTCCTAAAAAATAAAGTTTTAAAATTACTTCAAAGTTATGTTATGTTCATGATTTCGGAGAATTTGTTACTAGTAATCAACAGAAAATCAGACAAATGTTAGCATAAAAATATAATCAAAAAAGTACTAAAATGACTAGTAATAAATAATTTATCACTTCCTACCACATATTAGGTCCATATGGTTCCTAATATATTAGTAATACTCTTATTGTAGATTCAATTTTAAATTACTAATTGACCCTATCCCATATTGGTAATATGAGATAGGGTCAATTGGTAATTTAAAATTGAATCTACAATAAGATTAAGATGTTCAAAAAGTGTTTGGATTAATTTAGAATAATACACAACTAACCAGTACGGGCGTTTAAACCGAAGATAGAGTTTCAATCCTACTTTAAAAAAATCTATTTTTAGCAAAAATACTTGATACGTCCAAGTAACATACATATCTCTGTGTTCCCTCAAGGTGTTATATGCGTAGTGATTTGAAAAAGTCATAAATAATCTTAACTTATTAGAAATTTAGTAACAGTTTGATGCTAGGATGTTCCAGAACTTAAACGAATTTAAAAAAACACGGTCATCAAAGCACAACCATGAACAAAAATGACGAAAACTTCACTATGTGTCACATCTCGACAGATTCAGGGTATCCGATACAGGAATATAACAAAGAAAACGATTTTTTTTTGGTTTGATGTCACTGATTGTATCTTAAAAGCAAAAAAATTACACAGTAAATTTAGAGCATAGACAGTGGTAATAGATCTCATCCAGAGAAGTTTCGCGGCACAGAGGGTCACGAAAGAAGGAACCTACCATATCAGTGGTAGGTAGCATTGCCAAAACCTGCAAAGAATCACAAATTATATGAGCTACTAAACCCAGAATTGAAAAGGAATGAATCATATCCGCCATATTATTTAGAAATAAATCAGACATTCATTTACCTGTTGTAAAGTTATTCAGATTGTTAAGTAAAACCAATTCTCTCCAGGTAATCATGGCTGATTTACTCTATATCCTACGATTTTTTTTGGTGAGACTCTGGTGAAAGTATTTTTGCCCTATGCAGAAAAGTCAAGCTTCTAAAGGTTCTACTATGCGGTATACAGTATGTCCGCGGAAGGGGTTTAGAAAAGAACAACTGGACCAAATTTTACAAGATATGTAAAAATGTCACTCCTAATAAAAGATTTTGCTTGTAAAATAAACAAGATTCGCGTTATGAAAAATTTAATTTTATATACAGGAAGCATAAAAAATACGAAAACGTTATTTTGAGTAAGAGCAAATATACATACTTTGTTTATTATTTTGTACCAAAAGAACAAATAAGAAATAATTTTTAAATTAAACCCTAATCCGAAGTTCAAGATTTCATTAAAAAATTTAAATGTAAAAATACTTACAAAGTTTTGTTACATTATTTTTTTAAAGACTATTCTCTCACACCTTTAACCTGAGTACTAGTTTCTACATAATGAACAATAATGACACTGGACATGATTACCAATGCCTTTATTAAATGAAGTATTATTTAAGTCAAAATCCTTCCGACTCGAGTGCATCTTTAAATAATACGAACATTTAATTAAACTCAAAAGAATATGATATTAACTGAGCAATACAATGAAGATATCAAAATTTAAAGACTTCACCCCCCATATTCAACATATTTTTCTAATTGCTTCCTTAGGTATCTAAAGAAATTTCTGATTTCTTCCTGGGATATTAAACGAACAGCCTGGGTAATTCTGCCTTTTAGCACGTCGATATTGTTTGGTATTGAAGTGGCATAAATATTTGTTTTAAACGGTCCCAACAAACCCAACCCGAGCCTGACATACTGGGATGCTACACTTCCATTAGTAAAAATTGTACATTCATGAGAAAACATAATAAATTTCTAAAAATAGATATTTCCACTTAAAATTTGGTCTCCCACCCATAAACAAAAATCTAGTTCGTTTCATCTCCCTCTTCCAATGTTTGGTTAAAGTGGGGTTTGAAAGAAAATAATTTATTTCCTTTTAAGATCATCTGAATATGAGTTTTTTCACAACTTCTAAATGATTTTTGAGGGGCATCACAGGAGTTTCTCTAACAGACTGAAGAACACAGAACTGTTGCATCATCGTTTTGGTCACATTTCTTCTTCTTTTTCTTGAGATTCAAAAGCGAACCAGTTCTTTAGAACATTTTTATTGTGTTGTAGATTGTCATTTCAGTTATTGAGATTCCTACAAATTTCTCGCTAAATTGTTCTATGATGTAGCGGTATGATACTTGGCCATGAATTTTTCATAACGTGACTCCTATTTATTTTATAAGCAAAAACTTTTATTCGGAGTGACATTTTTACGTATCTTGCAAAGTTTGGTCCATTTGTTCTCTTCTAACCCCATCCGCGGACATACTGTACACATGTACTTAACTTTAATATAAATTACCTCAAAAGGGGCCTCTTAATACCCCATGTGACAACCTATATTCACGAAAAAATATTTAAAAATCTGTTTTTATGATCATTGATGGTCCACAGGCTAGAAATTGCTGTTAGCATACACCTAATAGAGCAAATAATACTGATACGAAAATTCCAAATGGATAAAAACTTTTAAATCCATATACTCGAAAAATTGTGTGTGACTAATGTGATTACAGATGCCTAAGCATGCTATATCAGAAATCCTTATATTAGGCTATTTTTCCCGTCTTTTTAAAAACTTATTAACCTGTGAATAACAGCTCTTTGTCACGATAGATTGGTGGTAATAGTTTAGGACTACTTTTATTCGCCGAAAATGATTTTCAGTTTTCAGATTCAAATTCTTTTTATAGAGCTTATAAAATCCAGAATTCCATCTCTGAGAATATTAATGAATGTAGATATGGTAACGTTAGATACTAATTGTCCATAAACCATATACAAAAGTATATGCAATATCTTAAACCTGGGTGTATAATATCCATTGTGATTTTCAGCAATAATGTTTCACATTTTAAATATTTGTATTACTATGTGACATATCGGTCTGAAATCGATTCCCCACCTCAACATGCTTTTAATTAAAACTACTCGCTCCGTTTAGAGACAGGCGGGCGATTTCACCGGTTTTTAAAGGCCGTTTAAATTGCATTCATGCTGATTCAGGGATTAATATAACTGCTGTAAAATAAAACAAAAAAGCAAAAAACTCCTAAATGTGAACTGTTTCTAAAAAGACGTTATTATGAGATTAAACTTTGTATGGTATGGTAACTAGAACGTTGGCTTAATTATATAGATATAGGGTTGGATATGTCAGAGATAGAAAGTTTTTTAGACTAATATTTTTAATCAGACCATACACGGACAAAGCTTATACCGATAAACTGCCTATTAGGGTCCAATTTATTTTAAGAACAATACATCCCTTAAAGCAGCCAGTAGGGAGGGACATAATTATTGGACAACTTCTAGTCCCAGTTTAAAGTCCGAATATAGTGCAAACTTCGTCGTTCTATGTGCAGAAATTAGTTAATGTCTTACTTACGGTCTTTTTTAATTCCGATACAATTTTGAATTATTGATTTTTCTTTAAAATATACGGCACATTCATCCGTATTGGAATCCTTTAAATCTCAAATTGCATTATGACGGCACGTGAACCGTTTCCGAAAACTAAGTGGTCAAAATTCATTTAAAGATAATGTAAAAACAATTAGCTCACATTAGGTAATTTAAATTCACAAATGGTTGTATTCAGGTAGATACTTATAAAGATACAGGTGGGCAAAATGCCCTTAAATATTGCGGTTCCTATTCAGTCTTTGTTTGGCAGTGTAAGCTATCGTTCGTTTGTAAAGTGTATTGTGAAATAGATTTTGCAAGTGACAAAAATCGCCATGAATGTAATAACTGCAGGTAAGATTGTATTATTTTTAATACGTGTTTAGATAAATTAGTATTAGCTAGTATTAAACCCAAATAAAACCCAAGAAATTAAAATATCTTCAAACACCAAGATCTCAACTGGAAATAGTGCCAAGCTCCTGGGAATAAATATGGATGATTGGCTAACTTGAGCACTTATGTAAATGGTCTGACACCAAAACTGTCAAGTTCACTTTTTGCCTTTTTATCTTCTGACACCCCACGAAGACCAAAATCTAAATAGCATGTACACAGAAAAAACCGCTATGCTATTTTCAATAATAGTATTATGTTTGACCACTGTCACATTGGATATATTAAGGTTAATATTGTCTCAACAAAACATCATTGAAAAAACCAAAAAAAAAAAATATTGCATTGAATATAGACTTATTATTGGACCTCAAAGGATTCCTACTTCTTTGAAGACTCTATTACCATTATTTCAATGGCCAAAATACTATTGGAAACCAATAAATTTCTATTATTCCTCTAAGTGTAAAATTGTTACAGCCAAAAAATTAAACCATTTGATTTGAATGCTTAAATACAGTTGGGCGACAAATAGGCGGTGTTATTCCAATTACAATATATTTTATTAAACAAACAAGAACTACAGTCTAAACAGAAAATGTAAAAATTAAGTCAATAAACCTTATATCATTTCAATTAAAATAAACACTGCGATAAAACATATAATTTATTAGAGAAATAATAACAAATATTAATTCAATGGGTTCTATTGCTGGCTGAAATATTACTTCAATTGCTCGCGGACACCCTTTGTGCTACTGCAGTTGAATGGTCGTTTCAGCTTGCAGCCTGTTTGGTTATGTTATCATTTTGTGTATTGGCTTGTACAACTCAGTATACCTCCAAAAACGATAGATCTTTTGCAGGATTGGGGACTGGAGCAACTCATTCCAATGTTTTATGGTAAGTAAAACAAATCTAAAAACCTTTGCAATAATAAGTGTGTTTATTTGTAAATCTCTCTTGGCTAGTCTATTATAAGGCTGTTTACTCAGCCGATAGGTATTGTTAAAAAACTGTTAACATTAAATATGATCGCAAGTTAATTGTTGTATTTGTATTTGCTAAACATGGTTTCCACCAAATCAAGCTACAAATTTAGAAGATTCAAATGCAGTGGTAAGCGTCAAATTTGTTCCATCTTGCATCCTGTACCCCAAAGAAAATATAATACTGTACCCATACAAGCCAAAATTTTGCAAAGAAGCAAAATTCTATATTTTGAGTGAAATAAATATACAAAGTTTACCCCGTTCGCTTCAAAAAATGGTGTTAAAAAAGTGTCGTTCTTTTATATTTAAATTTTTAGAGAATATCTAAACAATGTTATGTACTAGGTAAATAAAAATTATTTTAAATTATTAAAACGTATTTTATTTGTTTTAAATATTAGTATAATTGATGTAATAGAAATTAATCATTATATTAAATAAGAGTTTTCAAAACACATATACAGGGTGTCCCTAACCACAAATGGACCTAATTTTTAATTTTTCGACAAAAAGTTGTTCTTCTAAAAAAATTCAATTTGTGGTAAGAAATATTTTAAGATCAGTATACTTTTCGCTTTTCCACTCCCACCATGTCTATAGAACTGTAATATGGGGTAATAGTCCTTCGTCTGCTGCAATTTTCAGATAAGCAAAAGTGTACCCTTAGAATAATGGCGAGCCTTCGCTACAAAGAACACTGCCAGCCATTTTATATTAAACTGGAAATAATGACACTTCCTTCAATCTATATTTATCAAGCGTTGTTAGAAATTCATAAAAATATATCTTCGTTTCACGCAAATCGTAATTTGCATGCTCATGAAACAAGGTCTGCAGATCAACTGAGACTTTCTCGTTTCAGGCTTGATAGATCTCGAAAAAACTTACTTGACTTGAGCATCTACAACAGGTTCTATGCTAATGTAAGATAATATTATTACAATAAATTAAAATCTGTTAAACAGCAACAGTAAGAGTTAATAAAACAGTTCATCTTGAAAAGAGGATTTTATTTGGTTACCGCATTGTCACAGATTGAATCATTTTTTATCTATGTCAGATTAAGCCAAATGAAACTGTAACATTTTCCACATTTTTGGTTCTTATAAATTATCTAGGATAAACTACACTCTTGACAAAGACGCCTTCTTGTAGTCACAGTAATATTCAAATGAAAGGAAGCTAAAGTTAGTGAATAATAGTACAAGACGCTACGTTACTCAATCCTAAATCTTGCAGTTGATCTAGAAGACTCAAGTTGTCGCCTTTTGAAGATAGAAGTTCTGGAAGTGGTCGCCATGCCATCTACAGATTTCTCCTGTCGCGCCGGCTCCCTCTTTAGGCCAATCATTAGAGCTTTTTGTGTGAAAAAAAGACTAGTAGAAAGCCACCTGTGCCATCATTTGAAAGACACTCCGTAGATATATTCTGATGTGTTTTCGACTAGCAACTCTCATTAATTAATTTGTTATTAACAATTTAGTGCAAAAAAACGCTTTTTTTTTTTGGTTTTTTGCTTATAAAACGAAAACTATTCGAAGAATTTCAATTCCGTAAATGGAAAAGTTGTAGAGAATTAAATTACGAAGAAAATGAGAGGTGGAGCGATCCGGTCGGTTGATTAGAACCGAAGAAAATCCGGAAAAAGCAGAAAATTCAGCTTATTTTCAAAAATTCATAACTTTTCCATTTATGAAGATTAAGAGCTGAAATTTGGCACAGAAGTAGATAATTATATCAACTTTAAGGGTGCGCCAGGCAGGTGCTGTCGGACTATTAGTTTTTGCGCAAGTGCAATTTCAATTTTTTTATGCCTTTTTTTGCCGGGAGCCTGCTTGCGTTAAAAATGGTCCTATTTTAATTCTAATACCGGGTTTCAAAACTAGAAGTAAAATACTATAAATCGTATATCCCAAGTTTTCATTAAAATACAGCGAAATGGATGAAACATGCACTTGAACATCGGTGTAAATGGCCTTGGGCGCGGGAGCGAGCGAGTGGTGGGGGAAGGAAGGGAAGCGTACAGGTATACACATACAGGCGGGCCGTGCGGAGAGTCGCATCTTTTCACTGGCTTTTCTCAGCGACTACTGCAGCTTTTTGGAAGATTCTTTTTTGATTTTGGGGTTACTGAATACGAGGACTCTGATTCTCTATTCAGATTCCACGAATAATTCAAGATAAAGCTACTATTCCGGATTTCGGAGTGGTCTAAGGATTAGAAGAGACGAGACATATATAGCTATAGCACGCTTAAATTTTGAATAGCTGTGTAACCGTCTAATGCGCCCCCTCCCTCTCTCTTCTATTGTTCGGTGGTATGGGTACAGCTGTTGCCTTGGGATTCAAACGAATAGAAGAGAAAGCGACGCCAACGGTTAGATGCTACAGAGCGCTCGGAGCTGTGAGTGGACTTTTCGATCTGATTGATCAATCTGCATCCGACCATGATTCTGACTTTGATAGTTTAATAGATAGCGAGCAGATCGAAGAAAATGAAATAAACTTTGCGGACCTTCCGAAAAGAAGGCGAATTTTATAACTAATGTATTCGGCGCAATAATATGTTCATGTTGTTTATCATCCATTTTTAATCATATTAATAAAACACTTTTGTGAAAAAAATAGTTATTTATTATACAAGGGGAAAAAAGTATTAAATTTTAGCTCGAGGTTGTGTTGTCTCTCGACGCGAAGCGGGGAGACAAAAAACCGAGAGCTAAAATCTAATATTTTTCCCGTGTATAATACACTATGTTTTTCTGCGACGGGAAAAACGACGATTTAATATTGAAAAAAACCGAGGAAAAAACCTATTATTACAATAATATTAAAGTCAGAAAATTATCGATGCGAAATTTGAATGTTTAAACTGGTAGGCTGTTGTACTTATAGCGACAATTAGACCTGCGTTGCTAAGGAAACCTATAAAGTAATCAAACATCTGTCATTTTAATTCTGTGATTTGATTTAAAAATTGCAAACTTAGTAGTTGTTTAGTAGTTATTCTGAATTATATACAGTTAAAAAATGTCTGAAAGGAAATGTAACTTTTGTATACTAAAATATTCTAAATTTAAATATCTACCTCTACTTATGTGTATATATATCCGGGAAAAAAGTACTCACTTTTTTCCCGGGGAAAAAATAATTTCATAAAAAGTGACATTTTGTTACCTGTCAACAGAGATAAAATGTCAAACGTTTTTCCCGTCACGGAAAAAAATATATATTTATGTGTTTAAATTAACAACCTTCCTGCTCGTTTATTTATAGAATAGAAATATAAGAATGTTACTCAAGAAGGTGGAATAGCAGCTTTATCTTGAATTATTCGTGGAATCTGAATAGAGGATCAGATTCCTCGTATTCAGTAACCCCTAAATCAAATAATGAATCTTCCAAAAAGGTGCAGTAGTCGCTGAGAAAATTCAGTGAAAAGATGCGACCCTTCGCACGGCGCGCCTGTATGTCTATATAATATGTACGCTTCCCCTCCTTCCTCCACCACTCGCTCGCTCGCGCGCCCAAGGCCATTTACACCGATGTTCAAGTTCATGTTTCATTCATTTCGCTGTATTTTAATGAAAACTTGGGATATACGATTTACAGTATTTTACTTCTAGTTTTGAAAACCGGTATTAGAATTAAAATAGGACCATTTTTAACGCAAGCAGGCTCCCGGCAAGAAAAGGCATAAAAAATTGAAATTGCACTTGCGCAAAAACTAATAGTCCGACAGCACCTGCCTTGCGCACACTTAAAGTTGATATAATTATCTACTTCTGTGCCAAATTTCAGCTCTTAATCTTCATAAATGGAAAAGTTATGAATTTTTGAAAATAAAGCTGAATTTTCCGCTTTTTCCGGATTTTCTTCGGTTCTAATCAACCGATCGGATCGCTCCACCTCTCATTTTCTTCGTAATTTAATTCTCTACAACTTTTCCATTTACGGAATTGAAATTCTTCGAATAGTGTTCGTTTTATAAGCAAAAAACCAAAAAAAAAAGCGTTTTTTTGCACTAAATTGTTAATAACAAATTAATTAATGAGAGTTGCTAGTCGAAAACACATCAGAATACATCTACGGACTGTCTTTTAAATGATGGCATAGGTGGTTTTCTACTAGTCTTTTTTGCAATATATGACTTTTTTTTTTTGCTCTAATGATTGGCCTACTTGACACCGACGGCCAACGAAGTTTGAACTTAAGTTTAATATGTCTATCTTGCCATTAAATAAAACCCTTGTCATGGTATAACAATAAGATATATATTATCGACATAAATGAAAATATGCTGTACAAAGAATTATATAACAATAGATAAAAAAATAATAAAGATATAAAATAACAAAGAACAATTTAACGAATGTTAAGTAATGAACTGATCAATGATCTGGACAAGCGTTTACTTATACAATAGAATTCAAATTGAAAAGATATAAAAAGATCATTGCTTTGTAATCTATCAATTCCCCAATTACTCATAAATATAACGTTAAAAATTTACCCTTACAAGAGTTAATCCCTTTAAAATGTATAGGTCCACTACATAATAATTAAGTTCAAACACAATGTGCGACGGTGGCGTCGCCACCTTCGGTACGGCCTACGATCCACTACCCTCGAAAACCCCGATCGACTGTCTCCTTGAAAGCCCGACTGGAGACTGCCCTCCGTACCTTTCCCCAGTACTACCTAGACTAGGGTCACTTTTAGCCCTTCGCCTGTTGCAGAGCCGTAGTACTGTCAAATTTTATTCAAAATAAATACAATTAAATTTTTCTTAGTTTAATGGATGGTTTATCCATTATATAAAGATTAAAACACTCTACTAATTTACGCTAAGGCACTTTGGATACGTGATCGAAAAAACATCCTTTAGGGTCCCTTTCCAAAGGTAAAAAATCACATCCAATAAAGCATTTACATAAGGAGCTCGAATTTTAGCCGTTACTTATTATCATTCCATCCTTTTCTATAAAGAAGAATATTCGTTATCTCGCGATAATTAGTAAATCGCCAAAACGTTTCTAGATAGGTCCCTGTTCGTTAATAACTTCTGTCTTTTTCTAACTCGTACAGAAATAAAAGGATCTTTTATTACTGTCTTTCACGTAAATTTTATAATTACAAATATTGGTTCTCAGTTTCAGTACTCGGCCTTTCTGCCCATTTTAGTTTTATAATCTCCCTGATGACAAACATATGGGTAAATTCTTGAGAAAGAGGTTTTAACTAATCTCCATAAAATAATCTGAAGCAATGTGACCCTTAATTTTATGGCTTTTCTTAAAATATGTTAGTCTCAAAAGTTATCCCTAATATTTTAATACACGTACTCGTTTTGTCACAAAATTTTTAGAATGTAGAGACATACCTTAGTTTCGTCTGTATTTTATCTCTATCTATTTGGAATATAACTTGTATGGTTTGACTTCTCTATCTTGTGAGACCCTTGGACTCACTCGTTCTTCGCAGTTTGTTAATTTTTTTTATAATGTTTGTATTTATTATTTGTTGCAAACTAAGTTTGGAAACTATATTTATATTGCTTGCGATGTGATGTATATATTTGTCTTTTTACAAATAATTTTTTAATTTTAATTATAATTGACAAACTACAGGTGTTCTGTATGGAATGTAGTAAATGGGTAAATAAATAAAATAACTATTTACATATTGTTTTTAACAGTATTTTTGACTATAGGCATACTTATGGTGGGCAGTTGGTTATTGTAATTGTAATGTCCCATGTGAAGCAAACAACATCTTCATCCAAATCTTCATCTACTATGGAGAATCTTAACGTAACCGTTACCTGCAATAGAATAAATGGATTGGTTATATGAGAAGTTTACCCTTCACTGGACAGGCAATGATTTTGACTAACGTGCCGAAACCAGAACACTCACGCAGTCGGCGAAATCTTTCTGGATCAATAAGTTAAGAAAATCATCACTGGACCATGGTAGAAGAAAACAAGATATGATCTCAGCGCAGCCAACACTCGACGAAGCACCGCATGACGAGTCATTAGACTGCATTTTCCGACCACACCCATTGATTGCCAACTTAATTTTGTTTTTTATACGTGAGACCTATCGTTTATAACGACATCGGATATTGCGACTAAACTAATATAGCGACGGAAAATCTGGTGAACTTTGGGTCAAATTATCTTTCATAACGACGGACTCGCGACGCGTACTAAGAAAACATCGCGAAATTACCGAATTAGCTAGGGAAATTACCGAGTTACCCACCTTTAGCTGAATGGCTTCACACTTTACCTGTAGTTAACCTGGCTACACAATAGAGTTGGGAAAATTTTTCAAATATTAATGATGAACTCGAAACGGATGATATGAACCAAGATGAAATTTTAACTCACTCAAATCAAAATTGGGGGTCAAAAATAAACAACGACGAAGTGGAAATGGACGAGATTGTCGAGTTAAAACCACCTACGATAAAGGATGCATTTTCAGCAGTTCAAATAATTCAACATTTTCTCACGTTTAATCAAAATTTACCGACCAGATTCTTCAACGGTAGTCCGGTCTAATTTTACAACCAAAAGTTTTAAACTGACAAGTGTAAGAATAATACAACTAAATTTTATACTATGAATTTGTTTCTGAGGTTACTTTCGACAATAACAGAACTAAATATATTCTAGCAACCCGTTCCAAGATGAAAAGCATTTGAGAACCAGCAAATCGCTGAAATATCATAAGAATTCATAAGTGTTTAATGACGACTTATTAACAATGACGGGACAAAAACATGTCAAAACATAACTGATCAACTAGAAGATCTTAATTTAAATCAGTACTAAATCTTAAACCTTCTTAGTGAATCTGAACGTCAGAATCTAAAACAGATTTTGCCTTGCTATATTTGGAAAAGTTGGGCACCATGGACGCGATTGGAAAATGCCTCCATAAGGGGGAAAAATCGGCCCTTCAGATTATGTGCTTTCATGGGGTACTGTACACGAGCGCAGCTGGAAATGCTAGTATGTTGCCAAACACATTACTTGACAAAGTCGGCATTTGGCAATATTGACTCGTGCCAATGTTTAACTTTAAAGATTAAAAATTATAAACAGTGTTGCCACATCGGTGACCTAAAGTCCAGACATTTAAGTTTCCTCTACGTGGCATCACGCAACAATGCACAATATCATATCTTTGATTCCTTCTACCTATGCACTAGACAAAAACAACGTCATTGTTTCGGTACTGAAAGAGAATTTATATGCAGCTTTAGTAAATATGAGACAAAAAGTCTATTTATACCTCAGGAATCCAAGGAGGAATATTCAATTCGTGCACATAATTAATTTTTTCGTCTTTAACAACAGGACATTGTGTATTGGTAAATCCTTCGCAGGCATCATTTTGTCCCAGATCATAGTCTTTTTCAATTCCCCCAAAGGAAAAAGTAGCTTTAGGTTTTAGGGTTTCCAAATATCTGGCTAAAACATTTTATGCAATATTTGACTTTTTTCGCTCAAAGTAAATATTGTAATCAGGAAAAATCACCATTGGTAATTTTTTCAGATCATTAAGTTATGGAGTGGAATGGATTACAAAAAAACAGATTTTCAACTTTCATCGATCTGTCTGTAAGACTGTCGGTCTGTCAGGTTGCATATAGATTAAGCCTAATCTAGCCTGAGAGCAGATGTGCTTTGGATGAATTTCACACAGCGTGATCTCATTAAAAAAATGCATTTCTTCATATTTTTATTTTAAATTAAAAACTACAGTTTAATAATAATAATACTATATTGTATAGATAGGGCTTTGGCCTATATCGAACCTGAATACACGTCGGGTCAAATATATACAAATATAAAAACCCGAGCAAACTCGAGTACATCAAAAATATTTTCTATTGATCAAAGTGCACAGGGTGCGCCAGGCCAAGTTCTCGCAAAACCAATCGCGCGCGCACTGTGCAATATTTACACGGTATAGCAATCGTTGCATAAAATATACTTAGAATTTCCCGTAGAATTTGAAAGCCTAATAACAATTTTTTTTATTGATAAAGCCTGCGGCGTTTACTATTATTAAAACTGGTCTGCAAGACCAACCATTAATTTTTCTCTAAATTCTTAAAATCTAAAATCCTTATATATATAGGAATTTCCAGATGTATTGTCAGGTACCAGCACCAGCTGACGAATTACAGACGCATGTAGAGTCAAAATCAATCGTGTAAAGTACAATGACGTTGGTGCAGGCGGAAAGATCGTTGCGGCGCCTCTCTCTCGAACCATGTGTAACTTATTAAAAATCAGTGGTTAACTAAAAGTTTTCCCTCCGCCGGCGCCGACGTCATTGTACTTTACACGACTGATTTTGGCTTTAACTTTTCTAGTTCAGTTATTAAATAGACCGCATTGTGAAAGTATTGCGTAGATTCTAATATTAATGATTGTGTTTATAATTATTAAAAATGCCGAAAACGTCTTTATGGGTGAAAAATTTCTCAGAGTTGGAGCTCGATGGCGATAAAGCGTTTTGCAAAGCTGGTCCTAAAATTATTGTCTATGGAAGAAAGTAACAGGCAGATTAATACGTAAAAACACCATTGCATAAAGCAAAGCTGTAAAAAAATGAAATCAGGACCAGTGCAGCAGTAAAACATCATTTAACAATAGTGGTGTCAAAACGAAAGTGAAAAGGAGGGATTTAATCATGCCTTTTGTAGAGCTTTGGTCACAGCCTTTAAAAGTCATATTCCTTTAAAAAACCTACAAAATCAACAACTAAGGAATTTTTGCAAAATACTGTAAACACACTATCTCGGATGAGTCTATATTAAGAATGAAAAATGTGTAAGCAATGTATAAAACCGGAATCCAAGAAATCAAAGTGGTGTTAAATGAAAATCATTTTTACATCATTGTTGTCTGATGCAGCACCTTATATGGTGTCGGTCAGAATTGAGTACCCCTTAGTAAATAAATTACTTTCAAATATCAAAAAGGGTTTTTAAAGTACCTTTAAGGGTACAACTATGTATACACATAAGTAAAAATTGCCCGGAGTTAACTTACCTCCGGAACACGTTGTCACCTGCTGGGGAACATGTACCATTTTGAAGTAATCAAGGAATTAATTCTGGGTATTCAAGATAGCTCACAGTGTGTGGTGCAAAGTCAAGGAATGTAAAAAAATTCGGCAGTTCTTAAGCAACTTATGTTTATAAAGGTTAATTTTAGTTTTATGCCAGGCATTATAGTTTCCTCAGAAAATAGGAATTTGAGTTTAAGAGCCTCCATTGGCATTGATCTGATTCAAGCGTTTTCTGATAAATGTAAAAATGTTCCCAGTAATATGGGTGTTAAAATAAAAGTTACATGTTACTCTAGAAAAAATGAGGGATTTAAATATTTAATGAAATTGGTAAATATGTTTGATGGTAAATTATCCGAAGAAGTTGTACCATGTTGTACCATTAACCATGAAGTTGTTAGCCATGCGGGTTAATACCAAAATTATAGTATTGTCCGATTACATCAGTAGATGTTGAAAGAAGATTTTTGGTGGCTAAACATATTTTTACGGACATAGGACAAAACTTTTAGTAGAAAATTTTGAAAAACATTTAACCATAAACTATTTTTTATAATATATCAAATTAAAATTTTTGCCTAGCTATAACTGTATTAGTATTGTATTCTTTTAATTTAAAAATATATGCTGCTTACTGTCAAAATCAATTATTGTTTCTTTTTATTTTCTAACCCCTATATTTTTCATGTGTAGGTAAAATTGCTGCATATTTTTGTTAAAAAAGATTTATTGCTATTATATTTTTTGATTTAAAAATAAAGGTTAGGCCGTCAAAATCAATTGAACGTGTATTTTTTTAATTTCTAATTTCTATGCATTTTGTATATTTAAGGTAAATTGTTTCATATTTTTGTTGAAAAGGATGCATATTTATGTGCATATTTTGATTCAATTTAGATGCATATCAGATTCCGCTCTCTAATTATGGATATTGAGTATGTCGTTGCCGGACAAAATTAGGTGCAATTTTAATAAATTTTAGAGGATGTATGTGCAATGTTTCATAATAAATTATATTCATTGATGCTCTAAAAAGTACTAAAATATTTACTTTTAATATATTCTACAGGGTGTACAACTTAAACATAAATTCTGGTTTTGCTGATATCAGGTTTAAATAAAATTTTGCTTTTACTAAAACTAAGTGTTCTTTTTATCTAAGAAATTCTATAAAATATTTTTTCAAGTTTTGTTATGGCTTATATTTACAAATATGTGTTCTTCAATGCAGAGCTTCTGAGGATTGTTTTTGCTTCTGTGCCTAAGTTGGTGCTATTAAAATTGTTATTTTTAATAATTTGCTCAGGTTTGCTCAGGTTTGTAGTATTACTAGTAAAATTTAAGAAATTGGATATCGTTTAAAAAAACTGTAAAAGGTGGAATATTTCGTGTACAATTTAATTTTAGAACCATATTAGTGGATAAAAATCAGAGCACTCTGTATCACTAGACCATGTTTAGTGCTGCCTACAAGCAACATTTCCTTAAACCATATTTTTCCCAGGAATACGATAATTCTCGAACTCTATATAGCTATAAGTAGTATTAGAGAATCTGTTATAGTCTCTGGTAGTATGCAACTTACTTACGTGCTACAAAGTCTACACTGATAGTTGCTGGGCAATTAGGTATACAGGAGCAGGGACTTGAATCGCAAACATATGAATTTATGTAGTAACTCACATTTGGATAAATTCCTTTAGAATCTGTACCTGTAAATACAAACAAGAAATGGTTATTATTAGTCACTATTAATTTATTTATGTTATATTGAGTTGTAAGGTATTAAAATGAAAAACTAACTTTCTTGTTACTCTAAATAGCTTGTGTCAGTACATTACCACTTTGTATAAAATCCCTAGTCATGAAAGCAACCAGAAGTCATTATTTTTAAGCAAGAAATAAGTGATTTATTAATTTTCAAAAAACAAAGTGATGAAAATTTCCGGATAAGATATCATAAGCCTGTCGGTGGAAAATGTATAAATTATCCATCAATAATGTTAGAAATGTTAATGAACTTTAGGATATTTAAGAACAATGGATTGGTGGTACAACAAAAAGAAATTATCCAATAAATAATCTGGACTGCCCCTTCATATTATAATAATAATATGAAATGCATTTTGATTAACTGTTTGTTTCTGTAGAAAATAAAACTTGTCCAAACTGACCAAAAAAAAAAAGTTTGCTTGAAAAAAAAAAAACTTATAATTTATAACAAACTGTCTCCTCACTTGTATACAGTGTGTGCCAAAATAATCAAAAAAATTTCAGCTGTTTTAAATCTGTAACAGGATAACTTTAAAGTTGTTTCGACTGAAATCTTACATGAATTCATTTCGGTGGAGAAGCCATTTGTAATAACACTACTTATAATAAATAACACTTTTAAATACATGACGGATAAACTTCTGGGTATCGTTTATATCACTTTAATTAACCCAAGTATCGGTTACAAGATACTTTCGTATTTTTAAGTTTATATACAAATTTTCTATTTAAAAGATTATTCATTATTGCAGGTGGCCTAATCTAATAAAGATAAATTAAAGTAATTACAAGGAAAATACATTTTTATATTGTCTCTGAAATACTATAACAATGACAAGGGTTAGATTTTAGAGATAGTAGCTTAGATTTTTAGAAAAGCAGGATGTACAAAACTTCAATTTTAAGAAATTATTATTTTTCCTATCATTTTTTAATTTGATTTGCAAGAAAAATTAACAAATATAATCGATACACTAGTGGTCAAAATTTCATCTTTTGGGTTATTAACAAGAAAATAATATATAACTTTAGAATTTCACTAATACGCAATACTTTTACTAACACTTCAGTTTATTTTACTCAAAAAGTAGTTCGTTTGGGTATTTATAAATGGTCAAACCATTTCAATTCAATTATTTTGTGAATTTCTTCTTCAGTAAGACCTTTTTTAAACGTCCTGGCCTCCTGATACCACTTGGCCTCCTGATACCACTTCTTTATACTTAAAAAGTCTTGGTGAAACCTCTCATTGTGTTCATCACTGACAACTCCCAGGATTTCGGGCAAAAATTCCAGATGCGAGTCCAAGAAATGCATTTTAAGGGATATCTTACATATCACACTTTTACGGTACGCTCTGACTTACTTGTATTGACTTTTATATCAATCAAGTAGTAAGCGTCAGATGCATGATCCATTGGTTTCTTCAAAATCATTGGAACTGCAAGTCTCCTTTGCCCATCCTGGCGATAGACTGGGTGACCAAATTATAGAAGACTAGCTTTCGCCCGTAACTTCGTCCGCGGTATAACAATTTTACTCCATTACAAACTTTGAACCCCCATTTCACCCGCCTTAGGTGTTGATTTATTAAAATTGTAAAACACGTGTTTAAACATTTTTTTTGGGAGTACTGCTATGAAGTTTCGAGTTAATAGGACCATTTAATACTTTTTCTCCATACAGAGTTTAAATCCCTGTTTTATTCCCTTAGGGGTTGAATTTTGATAAACCCTTCCTTAGTAGATGCCTTCGTTATGTAAGGAACCTCAGTGCAAAAGTTCAAGTTTCTAGACCCAGCGGTATGGGATGTGTGTTGATTGTCAGTCAATTTCTTCCTTTATATTATCTTGCGCCCGCGACTTCGTCCGCGGTATAACAATTTTACTCCATTACGAGCTTTGAACCCCCATTTCACCCTCTTTGGGACTGATTTATTAAAAACTGTAAAACACGTGTTTAAACATTTATTTTTTAGAGTACTTCTATTAAGTTTCAAGTAAATAGAACCATCTAATATTTTTTGTCCATACAAAGTTTGAACCCCTGTTTCACCCCCTTAGCGAATGAATTTTGAAGAACCGTCCCTAAATGCTATATAAGGAACCTCTGTGCAGAATTCCAAGTTTCTAGACCCAGCGGTGTGGAATGTGCGTTGATACGTCAGTCAGTCAATTTCTTCATTTAATATAGATTAGCTGGCGCCCGCGACTTCGTCCCAATTCATTACAAACTTTGAACCCCCATTTCACCCCCTTAGGAGTTGATTTATTAAAAACTGTAAAACACTTGTTTAAACATTTACGGCCAGATTCTCCAAAGCTAGTCCAGTCTAATTTGACAACCAAAAGTTTTAAACTGACAAGTGTAACACTAAGACAACTAAGTGTTATACTATGAATTTGTTTCTGAGCTTTCTTGCTAATTTACAAAGAAAAGGACAATTTTAGTACGTACTTTCGACCATAATAGAAATAAATTCATTCTAGCAACCCGTTCCAAGATGAAAATCATTTGGAAACCAAGCAAATCGCTGAAATATCAGAATAATTCATAAGTTTTTAATGACGACTTATTGACAATGGCAGGACATAAACCTGTCAAAACATAACTGATCAACTAGAAGATCTTAATTTAAACCAGTACTAAATCTTAAACCTTCTTAGTGAATCTGAACGATATTTTTGAGAGTAGTTCTATGAAGTTTCGAGTTAAAAGGACCATCTAGTATTTTTCACCATACAAAGTTTAAACCCCTGTTTCACCCCCTTAGGGGTTGAATTTTGAAAACCCCTACCTTAGTGCATGCCTACGTTGTATAAGGAACCTATGTGTAAAATTTCATGTTTCTAGACCCAGCGGTGTGGGCTGTGCGTTAATACGTTAATCAATCAGTCAGTCAGTATTTTCTTTTATATAACACTTGTTTATCAATGAGGTAAAATTTCTTTCTGGACAAAAACTGTGTGGTGCAACAATTTCAAGGCACAAGGGGTAATTGATGTAGTCGATACTTGATGGAAATCTCTGTATCGAAACAATTGTCATGGTCTAAGATAAGTTTTTAGTTTCTAATGGAGTGGAAATTATAACGTTACGACGTGTTATTAACTAAGTGTTTATTAACTTCTACAGTGTTAAACCTGTTAAAGATAACCAACAGGGTCCAGAGTATGAAACTCAATTCAATCGCCGAGTTTACCATAACTCTTTATTTAATACATACGATTAACAAAAGACAAAAGACGCAACCTGAGCAAACTCGATGAAAGAACGGATTTTCTTTTGCAGCAGCAGAATTTATTTATTCATAGGATTAAAGCTTCGTAACATGATAAACTCTCTAAAAATACTCTCTTATTCATTTAGAACTGTAGAATCTTCGAGAGAAAATCAATGTGACGTGTCGCCCAATAAAAACTAAAAGAATTAACTGAATCGGTGAGTGGAAAAACGATATAACTCCCAAAAATGTCGTTTTAAACCAAGATAGCCAAGATGATTTCTAGCACTGTATCTTTCCGCTGAGCCGAAAAACAGTTTAATAATCGAAACGTGTACGCTTCCTCATAGCGGTATAATTTTACGTTGAGTGTAATAACAATATAACTCCAGCATTTATATCGTTCTTCCACTCAACATCGCGCATGACCGCCTTCAATTCGGCGGTGGTAAATTGGGCGCGAAGGTTACCTGTGTGAAACGCGAAGCGCGAAGGTTACCAGCGTGAAGGTTACCAGCGTGAAGATTACCAGCGTGAAGGTTACCAGCGTGAAGATATTGGAAGCTTACCAGCGTGAAGGTTACCAGCGTGAAGGTTACCAACGTGAAGGTTACCAGCGTGAAGATTACCAGCGTGAAGGTTACCAGCGTGAAGATATTGGAAGCTTACCAGAGTGAAGGTTACCAGCGTGAAGATATTGGATGATTACCAGCGTGAAGGTTACCAGCGTGAAGATATTGGTGGAATAGTTTTTGACTATATTCAAAATATGCCACTGCCTGTTATACCCGTCCAAGAAATCTTTATTTGAGACAACTGTGGATATATGGGTTCGAAATACATGATTTGAAAAATGATACTGGGCAGTTTTATACGTATCATGAAGGAGAAGCCGCGAAGGGTCCCAATAAGGTATGCACATTTATTAACGATTATGTGCCGAAAATGCCTACAGAGATTCAAGAGCTTTACATATTCTCAGGTGGTTGCCCGGGCCAGACCCGGAACAACACCGTTATTAGCACTCGCGGCTTCAAAGCGGTTTCGTAAAATTTATCAGTACTTCCCAGTGCGTGGTCACTCTTTTTTGCCATGCGACAGGGACTTCGGCTCTCTCAAAAGAGAGATAAGAAAACACGATAGAATCTATCTTCCAGAGGATTACGAAAACATGATGCCCTCTTGCCGCAAATTAAAGTCATTCATATCAACAACGGTATAAAGATATAACCGACTACAAAAACTGGTGGCGCAACCACTCTGTTCATTAATTAACATTAATAATTCAAAGTATTATCAGTATTATCAAAGTTGGGTGGAAAAACAGTATAACTCCAAGTGACATTTTGTCGCACATGTCACTTAATATATAAAAAAAATTATATTTCACTTCACATTAGTTCAGAGAACTCGACTGTCTACAAATTTGCAATGTATACGATTCTTGTAGGATAAATAGTTTTTTTACAAAACAGTTTCTTGTCATTATCTCCAAATCACATTTTTGGAGTTGTATTGTTTTTCCACTCACCGATTCAACTAATTAAAAAAATGCGGCATGTGCATTTCTGGTATAATTGACTTGTGGCGTTCTAAATTTGACAACAGGATCAACAATGGAAAGTAAGACAAAACGTTCGAATATCTGCACAATAAATATTGGTTATATGCCACGCATGGTATTTGATCATATTATACACCCATTGGTCATGATTTTGATATTGCTCAACAGTTTAGCTAAATGTTAGGGCAGTTTTTTGGTGACCAAATCAGATTTTTTCCTTTTAAAATATCGTAGCAGACGCCATTATAAAAATGAAGAAGATGCCTTTAGTAATTATTCATAGTCTCCTTGTCCAAATAATTGAATTAAATCTACAGCTCTCTTATTAGAAGGTAAAGTAAGGAATCATAAAAGTTTAAAATCATAGACTCGTAGATACTCAAAATATTGTTTCTATTTCGGAATCCCACGGTCAATGTGACTGAAAATAAAATATGTGCAAGTGCAGAGTGTCGTTGCTTTTAGTTTTAGGCCATTAATGCATTGGAATTTTGTTATTTTTATTTTAATTTATTTACAACGGATAATTACAGCTTCACTAGATTAAACTATAGTACACTAAAGGTACAAGCAACTACAATATATCAATAGCAAGGAAAAGTCACTTTGAATATTGTCCTTTTGTTTTCGCGTTGTCCTTATCTTTCCTTTTGTTTTCGCGTTGTCCTTTTAGAGAATATGCACCTGGGAATCAAATGATGTCTTTAAACATTTTTATTCTTATATCACCATTTTTGGTAATATTAAAAACCATCATTTTATGATATATAATTATATAAACTTTACTGTTGGCATCTAGCTGCTATTTTAAAATTTTAGTTGTCACCTTTCTTTTTTGTTTTAATTTTAACAAACATTGGCCAATTGCTCGTTATGTTAATTTTAATATTTTGTCTGAATCTAAAGGAGTTGGTAGATATATTAAGATTAAATATATTTCGTTATTATATGGCCTAGAAAACTACACATATATCTAGTTTCATGAGAAGACATTCGTTCAATACTTAATCCCATTAGAAAACTGCTTGTCATACTCCATCATATTGTGAACAATGATTTTATCTACTTTCGTATTTTGTAAGACAGTTGCTAGATAAGATGTTCTGTAAACGGATTATTCTTGTTCAATGTATTGCCCAGAAACCACTCTTGACAAAATATTGGATAATGACGAATGCTCTATGCGATTATAAATTGACAGAAAGGATTTATTATTTTATTTTATAAATTCTTTCAGTTTACCTTGATCGAATATATCATTATTTAAAAAACACATCAACATTTTAAGTGTATATGCGATACAAAATACAAACTATTAATTTAAATTTATAATCACAAACTAGTAAAGGGCAGAATCTTATTGTTTTAATAATTCAGTTGATTAAGTTATGAATTCTTTATATAATTCGCATTAAATCACCTATGCTGAGTTGCATACGAATTACACTTTACCCCACTATTAATTCGTATTAGTTTATAATATTATTATTCTGATTTCCGATTAAGATAAACGACCTGCCTCTTTGCTCGGTAGGTGTCAGATGTTATTCGCAACTAGGATCTTTATTTCTACGAATTGCGCTGTTGTCGATTCTTACATATTTCTATTTACTTTACGTTCATTATCTTCAATAAGTTTTTTTTAGTTACCTTTACATATCAGGGCACCTGGATCTCCGGTAGACGACTTGTTAAGGCGCCAGCTTTGCAACCCCATTTTTAAGCTGATTTTTTGGATTTATTTTATCCAGCAATCCTAAATATAATTGTAAATAGTAAATGTAAATATCAAATAACTTTCAAACCCCTGTGTAAATTTAAACCTTGACTCTGCAAGCCTGGCGGAAAGAGTCGCCTCCCCCTGCATCGTCGCATCAACTGGAACCAAGGGCTAAGATCAGCCCCGGCCGCACCCCGGTCGCGTCGCCGGGTTGGACCTCCCCGGTTGGGGGTTGTAACCCGGGCCACTTAGCATGTACATAATTTTAAGTTACCAATGATGTAAATATATTAGAAATTAATAAATGTTTTGAAAGTAGCTTTGCAACCGAGAGGCGCGGGTTCGATTTCCGCTTCGACCATGGATATTTTGTTATTATTATTGGAAGGTGGTAGAGGAATTCTTCCTCGACCGAGGTGATACCACCCCACACATCCTCTTAAAGGGCTGGTGAAATCCCTACGGATACTTCCAGCTCTGGATGTGTGAGTCCATTCCCCAGTAAAACCACGGTACATAGTACTTAGACTTCGGTCTTCGGGGGCTGTCAGAAGATAAAAAAAAATATATCAGGTGAAGATAGCACACATTCCCTGACGTTTTAAACTTAAGTGTCAAAATTTGGAAAAAAAATATCCTTTCACGCTATTAATGAACAAATTGAAATGGTTTCAAACTGTAGTAGAATGTACTATCGAGAAGTCGATAACTTTGCAGCAGCTCATCCACGTCATCCAATGCCTAGCATGACGACAGTGCTACGATTGCACGAAAAATGTATGACTACAGATTGTGTCCTCAGTTCACTGTAGTGACCGAAGACTTTAGAATGGACCTCTACCTAGCAGTTGATAAAAATATATGTGCTAGTCTTAATTAGCTAGCTGAAAATTCCACAGGATCTCAAAGCAATTGCAACTAATTACTAAAGCAAGAAAAGGACAAATAAAGTCCTAAACGTTCCAGAGCTCTTACCACATGATTATCTCGAAAGGATGGAACGTTGTGAGTTCTGAATTAAATAGAATTAATAATGATCCCAATCATATTCTATTTACTAAAGGAAGTTCCGTTTGAAGAAATGAGGCGGACATAAACCAAATACAAGGATATGGGCTGGGAATATTATTATAATCAATAACCTTAATTACCCTTAGGTTGTAAAGGTATAAAAATATTCCTATATTAATAATTCAATTACTTGGTGTAATAAACCTTGTCCATTCTTTCTTGTTTTTTCCCATTCTTTTTGCATCCTTCCAGGATATTCCTCATTTGTTCAGGCTTTCTGCTGCTGTACTGTTCCATGTTTTTTTGGTCTACCTCTTTTCCGCTTGTGTGTTGATCTTGCCAGCCATACTGTTTTATCTACCTCCCTTCATCCATACGTATTACGTGTTCAAATCATTTCAATTGTTGTCCCTCTATAGGTACTTTCTAAAATCAGCTGTACCTTTAAGTCTTCTCTTACTTGTTCATATCTTATTTTGTCTCTTCGTGTAACTCCTTTAACCGCTGTTAAATACCTCATCTCCAGTTCTTATATTTTGCTCTTCGTTTGTTTGTTTAAGACCCAACTTTCACAGCCGTGTGTTAAAATACGTTTGAATACTGTGTTAAATACTGTCGTTTTAGTTTTCAACCTGTTCAATGCCATTTCCATCCAGTTTAATTATTATTTTTCTTTCGTTTTTCCCTATTGGCATGACTTTAGTTTTATCAGCGGTAACTTTCATGTTTCTCTTTCTTAAAGCTGTTTTCCATGTATTTAAGTTTGTTTGTAAATCCTTTTCATTTCTTGCATATATCACCAAGTCGTCAGCGAAGGCATTTTTTCACACTTCCACCATGTTCATATTTCTGTATCCTATTTGAAGTTTCTTTGTTTTTCTTTTAATTTTTTTAGGACATCATCTAGTGCTATGTTGAAGAGTGTAGCGCTAAGTACCCCTCCCTGTCGTATCATTCCTTAGTCTAAAATTCTTTCGAGTGCATATTACTCGTTCTCAGTTAGTTTTTGGTGTTCCTGTATGTCCTAGATATTGCATTTATCAATTTATTGTTTATTCCTTTTTTTCTAAAGCTATTCCATATCAGTTTTCTCGGTATACAGTTTCTCGATATCTATAAAAGCTACATATATTATAGTAGTATTGCTTATATTCTTTTCAATCAGCTGTTTCAACGTAAATATATTATCCTGTACCCTTTAAGTTTTCTAAATCCATTCTGTGGCTCTTCGAGTTGTGATTCAGTTGTCGCTTTTAGTCTTTTTTCAAGAATTCTACCATATATCTTTAACATGGTACTTAGTTCCTTCTTTTTTGTGCAATGGTCATAATATTCCTACTTCTTAGTTTTCAGGTATTCTTTGCTTATTCCAGATCTTGTTAAATAGAATTTCTGAAGTTACTATCCCATTTGCACTCATGCTTTTCACCGGCTCTGCCGTTATCCCATCGTTTCCTGTCGCCTTACTTCTTTTTAACTTCTTTGTTGCTTTCACTATTTCCCCTGTTGCTATTTCATCCTGTTCTATAAATTCGTTGCTTTCTGTGTGTACCTAATTTTCCTCCTCTTTTTATTTGTCGAATATATTAGTTCTGTATTGAGTAAATCTTTAAAATATTCCTGTCATGGTGTCATTGTTGCTTTTCCATCTTCTATTGTCTTCATTTCTTTTATTTTTTCTTAGCTTTTTCAATACTCCATAAAACAGTTTCTGATTTCCCTTACTGTCCCTATTTATTGTTTCTCTGAAGCCTTGCTCTGATTTTTGTTTGATTTTACAAATTCTTTGACTTTTATTCTCTGTTCTTTGTATCTGCTATAATTTTCGTTATTCTTGTTGCTAAGACTGGGGACATTCCATACGTAATTCATCAAACACATACCCAACGGCATAAAAATGTAAGTTTTTTTGCAGACATTCTAGAGAATATCGGTCCTTATTTCATAGTGAGTAGGTACACTAACAGAAGGGAAATATTTAGAACTTTTACAAATGGAAGTGTGTCTGTGTTAGTAACGGAGATATAATAATTCAACAAGGTGGAACTTCAGCTCACGGCGCAGCACTTGAGAACATAGATTTAGAAACAAGGAGGTACTACTGTTTAGATTTCAAAAGGACCATAGATTCCAAGGCTACTCTTAATCTGATTAATTACATGGCCCCCTACCTACTTTCTGAGAATAGCTATTACCAGGATTTCAGTTATGTGGCATATTTGCAGATTGATAAATCTGTTATTTCTCGTAGCAATAAATTTTTAATAATTTATTTCAGTTACGAGATATGGGTGATAGTGGCAACAGAGCTTTCTTTTCCTAGTCTTGTTCCAAGGAAGCTGTAGGGTTGCCGCCTCCAATTTCCCTGACTCATTCATAAATTAAACAGCTGTAGAGGTACAGTACGTTGGTGTACGTTGTGTACAGGGTTGCCCAGCGGTGGAAATACGTACTGTAGTGAAATTTTCAGTGTTTTTCGTTTCTTTAATAGGATTTCATCCATGAACATAAAGTTCATGGATGAAATGTTGTTGTTGTTACTTACTCAAGTATATGAGAAATTTTACTCTTTGTGTGTTATCTTCACCTGATTAGGAGCATTTTATGAAATATGGTAAAATTATGGAGTTAGGTAAACTTCTGTCTACTGTATATGGATTGGTCTCTAAAATTCTTAGACCTTTTACTAATAAAAATCATGGACTGTAAAGCTACATCTCTTTTATTTTTGTTTTAAAAGAATAGTTGAGAGACAGTAACAGTTAATTAAGAAACTTCGGGAAAACAGGCAATATTCAATCAATCAGTACCCAGTGAACACAAAGTGCTATATGCACTTTCGAATTTTGCTTAACTCTTTGTAGTCATATTACTTTATATCCTATTCAATTTTTTCCAAATCAGAATTAGTATCAGTAAAATTTTGCATTAAAGATAAGTTGATTTTATTTCTGGAACGTAACATCAAATACACTAAAATCTGTGGTTATTAAGGTAAGGTAGTCAGATAAATTTTCTATTGTATTATGAAAAAGGGTAGGTGATACGCGATATTCTGAATTCTGTATTTTGTTAAAGTCATAAGTGGTAAAGTAGAAAAACGGAACGGACACCAAGTAGTACAGATAGAATCAATCAAGAAAAACCAACGGCGTCATAGGTAAGCAACTGTTTCCAGCTACCTAAAAGAAAAGATGCCGATGGACCCACGTGAGAGGGCAATGAAATTAACCCGTTTACAACAGAATAGCTAATTGAAGCGACACAAACCATGAGATTGAATCGTGCACCAGGACCCGATAAAATACCCCCAGAAGCAGTAAAGCTGATAACCAGTCACAGACATTACTAGACTAGACACCTTCAACAGGCTGCTTTATGACCAAAGTTTCCTGAGAATATGAAGCTCCAGTGGTACTAATCTGGAAAGGAGGCGAACTGCAATCAGCGTCATCATATGGAACAATATGATTGATCGGTACCCTAAGGAAACTATATGAAAGACTGATAAGGGCTAAACTAGAGAAATCTATTGAAATAAAAGACTTTCCTCAAGACGATATGATTTCTCAAGTGATTTCCGTAAGGGAAAAGTAATAGAACAAGTGAGACATTACACTAGCAGATGGGTAATGTTGGTGGCAATAGATATCAAAAATGCTTTTAGTACTGCCAATGTGGGAACGCATAATGGACTGAAATACAGAGATATACAAGGGCACATGGCCAATTTAATCGACAGCTGTCTTAGCCACAGAAGTGTAACAGTAGGGAAAGAACAATTAAACCTCACAACGGGGGTTTCGCAGGGGTCAGTCCTGTTAAAATATCTGAAATTAAAACAAACAAAAAGTTAAAGTACTTGGGAGTAATGCTGGACGAAAAAATGAAACTCAAACTGGATATTAAATATGCGATATATAAGGCAGGGAAGAGAATGTCAACACTGACTCGGCTTATGCCCAACATCAGCTGACCAAGCCACATTACAAGAATAGCTCTATACGGAATTGTGCAGTCCATACTCCTCTATGAAGCCCCTGTATGGAAAGAAGTGATGAGTAGGAACAATATAGGGAAATGATGGAGGCCATACAGAAAAAATCACCTTTAAGAATAATTAGTGGCTACAGGACCATATCCACTGTAGCAACCCAGGTAAATAGCAGGAGGGCCCCCAGTTACAGTACTTACAGAAAAAAGAGACAGGTTACAGAAAAGAGGAGCTAAAGAATTTTCACCCAAAGAAAACATAGATCTGGAAGAGTTTTATTTCCAAGATTAGGGCGATAAAATTTTAATTCCATTCTGATTTGTCTTATTTATTTAATACGTTTTCAAAACGCTTGATTCAAATATTGCTTACACAACACTTTTTGGAGTAACCTGGTAACCTGATTTCCTTATTTGTTGTTAAATCCTCTTTAAGATTTTGTCGGTAGACTTTGGCAACATCCTGTAGGCAAATTACATTATGCCAAGTCCAATTATTGTAATAATCAAAAGTATTTTAATTTAACTGGGTCAAACAAACCCACGTGACATATTCTCGTAATCTAAATATAAAGTTTATAGAGTCGTCATATTATAGTTTAAAGTCTATGCCAAAAAAGTACAGCTTGACCCTTTCAGGCTCTAACTTTGTTTGCAATGTCAATAAATTTTAGGACAAATAGCTGCACAGATTTTAGAGTTTCTGAGGTTGTCCACAAACTGGACCTGTTTAATTTGTCGTTACTAACTTAGACTGAAAGTGGGTAATTAAATCCCGAGCTACCACAGCAAACATCTCTCGGGCGTTAAGGGCCGTTGTTTCTACGATAATTTAAATTTAGGTTCCTGGTTGGATAGTTACCTATGTTAACTTTAAAAAAACAACTTACCAACCTCTCCAAAATTTTGTCACTCGGTCTGTTTTTCTTTTTCTGTACGCTTGATACGCCTGTCGTGAACTATTAAAGACGTAAAATTTCTACAAATACTCGTACAATAATATGGACATTTTCTACACGTAAATTAAAATATGGCGCCCCAAAAGATCCGCCTAAAATACAGTTAATTAGTAATTAGGTACAAGTTGGACTATTTTCCGTCAAAACTTTTACACCCCGAAGGCACAAGCGTAACTAGGGAGGTGTGGGTCATTTGGGGGGCTTAACATCCCAAAACTAAAATTAGCCCTCCCCCCTAAAAAACTGAAAATGGTTACGCATATGGGCGAAGGTGTGAAATATTAGAGAGATATGGATAACACCAATAAAGTTGGTAGCACGCACGATACACTTACAACGGTATGCTACGCTATGACGCCACTTCGAGGGAAAACCCTAAATTGACGAGACGATTGCACCCCTTGTACATAAGTACAGGTCAGTTCATTGTCGGGTAGTGT
Source organism: Philopedon plagiatum (assembly GCA_963971165.1). NCBI lineage: Eukaryota > Metazoa > Arthropoda > Insecta > Coleoptera > Curculionidae > Philopedon > Philopedon plagiatum. Next base: position 25,390,692 of record OZ020197.1, on the reverse strand, counting down.
GTTGAGTTGACGTTTATTAAAATATTATTACAGGTCAGTTTATTGTCGGTTATTGTGTTGAGTTGACGTTTATTAAAATATAATTGTCATATTTCATTTGCTCAGGTAAGCGCGTAGTCAATTTAAGATTTTGCCTCGAAGTGACGTCATAACGTAGGATACCGTTGTAAGTGTATCGTGGTAGCACGCTCTTTGAATTGTTAGCTGTTGCTGTTGGCGAGAGTTATGGAAACTCATTGTAACCGTTAGGTATTAACTTGCTGGTTTATGTTGACACATGATGTGTGGCAAAGGAATCTAACAATATTTTAAGAGATTTGTGATTCTTTTGCAGATCCTCCCTGCATGCATCTATCCACTTTTTTCTCGGTCGCCCCCTTCGTCTTCCTCCCTCTTCTCTTTTTAATGCCAATTTGGTCCATCTGTTAGCTGGCATTCGCACTACATGACTCAGCCACCGCATTCTTTTTACTCTGACCCCCTGGCTAATTTCCGGTTTCCCATACAGCTCCTTGACCTCTGCATTCGTTTTCCTTCTTCATTCATTCTCATTTACTCTCACCCCTCCAAATATTAGCACTCATCTTTCCCGTGTATTCAATTTTCTCTCTTTTCTTCTATTCATTGTCCAGTTGTCATACCTATATTATCACCATTATATCACTGTTCTGTACAATCTAGCTTTAGCTGACTGCGAAATCAATTTGGATCTTAAAACATTGTCCATTATTTCTTTCACAAACACAATATATTGTATTGTGTAATCTGCTACTGCTTCATTTTTGTGGGTATGACTGGTAAATACAAGTAATTATACTATATGAAGGTTGAGAAATTGCTTGCCCGACCTCAACGGAGTGTCCTCGGTACGGCTCCACACAATGGAAAAACATCACCTTACCTTTTGTGCTTAAAACTTTCAGATCTCTTAAGTTCTAAGCTTAAATTGTAAATATTTTTAGCGAAATATTACCACAGCTAGGTATTTTTTTATTATAGTTTTACATTAGTAAATCGATCCCTTATATAATTTAAGATTTTATACAATATATTAAAATTATAACCTGTAAAAATATCACGGAATCATAATCAGAAACGGACGATAGAGCGCGATACGTTTCCCCAATATGTAAAATTGGTTTCATCAATCTCCATAAGTCTAAATGGCTTTTTTACTTTATCAAGGTATCTTCACATACATGATATATTAGGAATGCTATCTAAAAAAGCTGTAGATCTGACAGAAATGTTTCATTTTAAAAGCCCATGAATGGCCCCTTTTGTGAATAATTTTTCATTTCAGAAAATAACATCGACTTGATTATTTGCTATTTGCTTGCAACTTCTTGAAAAATTCCGTTTGAGCGACAATTCGAGTAATTTCTCCGTACTAACAAGATGAAATAGAATTTAGAATTTTAAATTGGCAGTGGCGGCTGCAGTAAAAAGTCTGCAGAGTAACGCAAATTTTTGCACCTCTACCAAGAAGTCATGCATCCCATCATGAAACTGGTCAACCGAATAGACAAATTATTATTTATAGATGATGAAACAAAATTTGCGAAAGTGACTAATTTATTTACAATAATTTCAAGATACTTACATTTATAAAATATCTTAAAAAAGCGTACTTCTGTTCTCATAACTATTACGTGAAATTGGCTCTTTATACTAGGTTAAGCTTTATCACACCACTATTTTAATAGTAAAATAATAAATAATTTGCTAGCGCTCGAACTAAGAAAGTGATGGGTCCAGAGCTGAAGGGAAATGGGATTACGGGGGGGGGGGGGGGGAGTTGATAGTTATTTTATTCTTTTGAGAATTATTATACTTCTGCCAAAAAAATTACTTTCTTTTCCCAAGAACGCGTATTCTCGGCTCCACAAAGGGTCAGAAGAAAATTTAATTCTTGCCATGAGTTTAACATATCCACGCGGATGTACAAGTACACTATATACTTAAGTAGAGTGTTTTATTATTGACTATAGATAGAATTTTTTTCTGAATGTAACAGTGATGACTCTGCATGAGGTATGATTTTATTGGCATTTCACTTCTTTTTGTGCAGTAGTAACTCGGTTTTAAATATGTAGTTTAGTTCATGCGTAGTTTATAGACGTAGATTTTTGTATATTTGTATTTTCTTATGCATTATTTATTGGTAAATTATATTTAATTACATAATAAGATCGAGAAACGAGGTTGACAATAAATAACGATTTTTAAAAGTATATGATCTACCTATTCTGTATTACCCCCACTTTCTGGACTGAAAGGAAGAAAGTCTCGCTTTTGAGACTTTTCTCTTTGTTTGTGTCCTGTACCCTACCTCTGTGCGGAATTTAATTATTCTAAAGCTGCGAAAAGTATCCTAGAATTTTGATGATCGATAAATGAATCAGTATCAAAATAGCTCATTTTGGATTTGAATACTTGAACGTAAATAAGATAGGGGCATACAATTAAGGGGCTTGTTCAGGTTTCTTTTAATCTTTTAGTTTGTAATCTTGCGAGCCTTTCTCCAGAATATAAATTTGAGGCATATACGTATACCTAATATCCTCCAGTGCAAAGATATGGGTACGGGATTTCGGAATCCCGGGATTGTACGTCCTAGAACCTACCTATTTTTAAAAAATGTATTTTTTGAAAAGATATTTTTGAAGAAATATACTTTCGAAATATGTGTTTTCGAGAAAACATTTTCAAAAAATTTCGTAAGTTAGTTTTCGAAAAAGCAGTTTTTCGAAAACTCGTGTTATAAATCTTATATTTATATTTTTGTGATATAAATTATTTCAAAGACCTTTCATAGCAAATGTTTGTTTCTGTTTATAATATTTTGTAGAATATTTATAAATGGCTAATATTTATGTTAGAAATATTTATTTTTATGAAATTCGCTATTGAGTTTTAAAGAAGATTTGTGTGGATTTTGATTAGAAGTAGGACAGTTTTGTATTATCAGTATGTTCTACCATAGACTAATAATTAGGGTGGGCCGAAAAAACTTTTTTTATTTTTTTAAAAACGCTATGCCATGAAAAACTTGCCTCTATGATAGATAAGTGAAAAGCACACGAACAAAATATTTTTTACGTAACCCCTAGGTAGCGCATCGCACTTGAAATTTCGATTTTTTGTCGAAATCACGATATCTTATAGGATTTTTTTTCAAATTTAACAGATTAATATATTGGACTGCTATAGTTAAAAACTTTATTAACAAAGGTTGAAAAATACCTACAAATATTAAAACATTTTATTTCAAGTAGCGCAAACCACACAAAAATTTCTAATTTATCGATTTTGAAGTGCCTGTTGGCGTTGGCTTTAGTTCGAAACACCGTATCTGCTTTGTAACACGATGTTCCCCCACCAAAGCTCGTTATCGATTGATGACGGCTTTCCCCTTTACGTAGACCGCGATCCATCATTGTACTGTGAGAGTCGTTGGCGTTTACTGTGTTAAAATTGTCGTAATATCTTTGCATTATGTCTCTACACAGGAAAATAACTCGCAGCGAGTTTAACTGTCCGTTGTTTGGCTACCCAAAGGAGTTACCTGTGAGTAAACTACCATCATATAAAGATGTAATTAGGTGCTGCTTTCACGAACAATATAACCTTAAGTTAAAATCTAGAAAGTCTGTTAATTTTACTCAAATTTCAAATATTGTGGCGCCAAAAGTAAAAGCTGTCTTTGATAAGGCTTCAATACCAACAGTAACGCCTTACAGAATTATTCAGCTGATCAATGCCTACCATACTAGATACCGTAGTTTAATGAAGTCTTATGAACGTGACAAAGAGAAAGAAAAGTTTAAAATGAAGGTGGAAGAATTTAAGAAAGAGGCTTTATTACTTTTTGATGTGTCTGCATGCAAGTGTAAGATAACATTCATCTGCAACTGCAAAAAGTCCTCTGAGGTCTGTGAATGTCCTGTATCCATTTCCTGTAAGTGTGAAAAAGAAAAGAAGATACCAACTATTGAACTGAAATTTATGTATTTTCAAAGAAATCTTGGCGTAGGTAAAATTGGAATTCTGGACGTAAAGGAAACAAAAAAAAATACACAACGGCAGGAAAGAAAGCTCTTGGAACATAATAAATATCTATCAAAGCCATCGTGCTCAAAAAGTGTAGAAACATTCTCACCAACTAGTAGTTCGCCTGAAGAAGCTAACAGTGATAGTGATCAAAGTTACAAAGAATCCAAGCGTAAAGTTAAGTCACCATGGCAAATGCGTATCAAACTGAAAAATACTGCGTTAATTAGTGATCGGTTTGGAATATCAGACAGGGCAACGGCAGCTATCGCTTCCAGTGTGTTGCAAGATGTTGGTATGATCACTGATGATGACCGTTCTCACGTTATTGATAAAAATAAAGTAAGAAGGGAAAAATGTGTCAATCGCACAGAAATTCAAAATCAGAGCAAGAAAGAACACAGCCTAATCCACGGACTTTACTTTGATGGAAGAAAAGACGACACACTTGTTATTGAAAAAGTACATCAAAAAAGCTTTCGAAGAACCATAAAGGAAGAACACTACTCAATTATACAAGAACCTGGATCTATTTATGTTGGCCATGTTTCACCCTTAACTGGATCTGCTAAAAACATAGCCAATAGTATAATTTCTCATTTGCTAGACGCTGGTTTTTTATTAGACGATCTCGATGTTATTGGATGTGATGGTACTGTCGTCAATACAGGTTGGAAAACGGGTGTTATCCGGATGATTGAAGAACAAGTTAAGAGACCACTGCAATGGGGAGTGTGCTTGCTTCATTTTAACGAATTGCCGCTTCGGCATTTGTTTCAAACTTTGGATGGTGTAACGACTGGGCCAAAATCGTTTAGTGGCCCAATTGGCGTACAATTAAATAAATGTGAAAAACTTCCGATAGTGATGTTTACAAGTGTTTACTGTGAGCTGCCAAACATTGATCGAAATATTTTAAGCAAAGACCAACAGTACCTATTAGACATATGTTCCGCTATCAAGTTAGGCAGCTGCTCTGAGGACTTATCTGTTCGTGAACCAGGCCCTCTTTCACACTCAAGGTGGTTAACGTTGGCAAATAGAGTTCTAAGACTATACCTAAGCGTTGAAAATCCCTCAGATGAACATATTATTTTGGTGAGATTTATACTTAAATCATACATGCCTGTATGGTTTAGTATTAAAAAAAGTAAGTTTTTTTCCGATGGCCCAAAGCATGTTTTCGAGGTTATAAAGTCCACTAGATTTTTACCCGATAGGTTACTTCAAATTATTAATCCCGTAATCGAACGAAACGCCTTCTTTGCTCATCCTGAAAACTTGCTTCTCAGTATGATTACAGATGAAAGGTCCCATATCAGAGAGTTAGGTTATAGAAGAATTGTGAAAGCTAGGCAATTAGCTTCCAAAACAAAGTCAATTAGAAGATTCCAATCTCCGAAAATGAACTTTGAAGCAAGCGAGTATACCGACATGATTGATTGGATCACAACCACTCTTTCATCACCACCTTTGCTGCGAAGGGTATCTAACGAAGAGATCTGGGCAAAAATCACATCAGGTGGAACAGCCAAGGAATGGAGCTTTCACAAGTTCCCTTGTCACACTCAAGCGGTGGAGCGGTGCGTAAAACTGGTCACCGAGGCATCCCAAAAAGTAGTCGGCGTTAAGAACAGAGACGGTTTGATTAGAAGTACCTTATTATCTAGAGGTGCGATGCCATTTTTTTCTAGTAAGAGGGATTTCAATACACCTAAAAACAAGTAAAGACTTTAAAGTTTTAGGGTATAATCTAAACATTATTTTTTTTATTTTTTTCTGGTGCCGAATTGCATTTTTTTGGTTTTTTTTTGGTAAAATGTGTTTTCTAAGTTTCAAAAATTATTTATAGATACGTTTATTAGTTATTAATGTTGTTATGTTAAAATTTATATAATATTATGTCATATATTATTATGTGCGTTATTTCATTTATTGACATTAAATGCGTAAATTAGGACATTTTGCGTGCTTTGCGCTACCTGAAATAAAATATTTAATACTCTTTTAATATTTCTAGGTCTTTTTCAACCTTCATTAATAAAGTTTTTTACTATAGCAGTCCAATATATGATTGTATCAAATTCGAAAAAAAATCCTGTAAGATATCGTGATTTTGACAAAAAACCGAAATTTCAAGTGCGATGCGCTACCTAAGGGTTACGTAAAAAATATTTCGGTTGTTTGCTTTTTACTTATCTATCATAGAGGCAAGTTTTTCATGGTATAGCGTTTGCAAAAAAATAAAAAAGTTTTTTCGGCCCACCCTACTAATAATACATAGACGAACACTGGCGTGTAATAAAAATGGACCAAAAAGCGGGTCGTCTCCCTGATTTTGGGGTTTTACTGGTTTACGGCTTAGGAATTTGTTAGTTCACCATTATACCCATATGTATATATAGGTACTATATAGATATATAATGGTAAACAAACAAATTCCTATACCGACCCAAATGTTTCAAGGGAGACCCGCTTTCGGTCCCATTTCGGTGTATTCAAGAATAATTTATCTATATTCTTTATAGTCTCTGGTAACTACTAGGTGTCAAATGCAGTTTGTAATAAGCATCAAGACATACTAGAGTGATCAGTCGTAGAGCACTGTATTGCATAATATATGAATTATCTGGAAACTAATACATATAGTTCCGAAAAAATTTTCGCTATTGGCTCTATTTTTTAAGTTTTGTGCATATGTTACCGGCAAAGTCCGTTTCATCGTCATACTTAAGTTTGCCTAGGTAACCCGCACATTGCCGGGACGTTTTTGGCAAAGTCCGAAATTGTTCTCTATTTCAGAGTTTGCCCAGAATGTAACCCGGCAAACTTAGGTTTGCCAAACATGTTTTAGGAAAAGTCCGAAATAATAAATTTGTGACCGTTACGTTGCTGTTGTTTCAACGTGTATAATGATTTCATTTAAAAGAGCAATATTTTAAAAGATCTATTGTGACTTTTTTTCTGACACTAGGACCTTAATATTCTGTTTAAATATTATTTTCCCAAAATGAATCATAAAATATCTTGAGGCTTTTATTAATACGTTAAAAATACCTATAGAATATGAATCTGCGGTTAATATTGTGACAATATTCATACAAAAGAAAAATAAAGCAAAACATTGTACTAAAATAAAATTAAGTCGGCAATAAATGGGTGTGGTCGGTAAATGCAGCCTTAAGCGGGGCGCGCATTGTATCGACTCGGTTCGTCTCGGCACGGCACGGCACAGTCAAAAGGTTTGGTATACATGCAATTATATGAAAAGGAGCGCATTGAATCGGTTTCACCCACTCGGAACGACCAAATCGGAATCAGAGCAAAAATTGCCGAAATGTCCGACTGCCTGCGATTCTCGTATTGAGACGCAAGCGGAAGAGATAGGTGTGCAATGGCGGACGAAGTTTTGATGGTAAACGTTCGTTTTTATGTTTTTTGTACGACCCGAAGAATCACGACAATGTGCGGAAGGAGAATGCTTAGGAGGAAATAGCGAAAAAACGTCTGATACGATACTACGTCTATACATCACAATAGTTGCAGCTGTTTTAAAGAACCGATAGCCGAATCAATGCGCTTTGACTGTCGGCATTTCGAACGAAACTTACCGAGCCGAGTCAATTCAATGCGCGCCATGCTTTGAGTGTTTGTCTATTCGTCTAACTGGACCGGGTTTGCTCAGGTTTGATATTATCATTTAATAAAAAAAGTTTAATAAGTATATTATGAAGGTATATTTAACTTAATGAAATACGATGTAATCATGTTATTTACAGGCTTAGCATCACTAGTATACCAATTGTCATGATGCAACACAAAGGTAAGAACATATTTCGGACTTTTCCTAAAACGTGTTTGACAAACCTAAGTTTGCCGGGTTACATTCTAGGCAAACTCCGAAATAGAGAACAATTTCGGACTTTGCAGAAAACGTACCGACAATGTGCGGTTTACCTAGGCAAACTTAAGTATGACGATGAAACGGACTTTGCCGGTAACACATACACCATCACCAAATTATAAAGCCACGAGCCGCCACTGATACACAGTGATGCCATTTTTTACTCTAACTGCATTTTAAGTACGCTTTAATTACACGGACAAAAGCTGCAATAAAAAACAAATTTAAAAACTTTTTGCTTTCAGAAAGAAAGTTTTCTAACAGAACGAAATAAGAAGGAAAGTTTGCAAAAGGTCTAAAGAAATTGCTGAAAGGTCGAATTGGATCATGGGACAAAATCCTATTCTCGTCGTCGTCGTTCTATCCTGTGTAGATTTTAATGAGTTGTGTCTGTGGCGATATCGGAAAATAAATGGCCATCGGAAGGGGACTATTCCGTTCCCGACGCTATTGACCGAGTGATATTGGGCCACATTCTCTTCCTTTTAATTTGATACAAAAGCCTATAAATAAGAAAGATTAGCCAGCTTTACGGGTAAGCAGGGATTGCTTCGACGTAATGAAATATTCCTTAATGTAGAGATAATTCCAGAAATTTGAGACTTAAGAATTTGATTAATTTCATACGGCCTTTTGCGAATAGCTCAGAGATATAATTGTGAAATTGTGTAGACAGTACCGGATTAAAAATATTTGATAATGATAACAAACATTTATAACTTTCATCCAGTGTTAACAATATCGTTGAAAATCACCAATTCAATAGGAAATTCTTTCAATCTATAATAGGTACCATATTGAAAAAGTGCAGAAATTATTTTTTTACTAGTTCAATTACAAGACCGTCAGCCAAATAACGATAAAAGGACTATTTTTGATTATGGTCCAGGTGCCCTTCTGATTTCGCGATTTCTGGGCTGTTGCCGTTCATTAGGCAGTAACTGAGAAACAGAACACTTTTTAACCAGAATCAGAGTCAAACCTTATTCACCCATGAGCACAAGCGCAACTAGCATTTAATTTGGGGAAGGGGGCTTAAATCCTTGATTGTGAGAATTATTTTGACCGCTGTATTAAAGCAGTGGGGTGCTAATTTTAATTTTGGAAGATTTGGAAGTGCTTAGCACCCCCAGCTCCCCCTTAGTTGCGCTTATGCCCATGGATGTGTTTTGAATGGTTCATGATACAAATGAAAGAATATATGATACCGCGCAGGTAGGCGTGGCCATGTGCGTCACGCTGTGAGTAACTCCGCCATATTTTGTAAACGAGACACGTCTTTGTTAAGATCGCATTGTGTTTAAAATTTATTTTTTAGTGTTCTTATATCACTTTTAAGAGTTTAAAAGTGAAAATGAGTGGTTTATGCCCGATATTAAAGTTTTTAGCTTCCCCAAAAACAAAGAAACACAAAGTGTTTGGAAGCCTCTGTGCAAACGAGAAGATAAGTTTAATGTGAAAAATGCTAGAATCTGTTCTAAACAATTTAACGAAAGTGATTATGAAGGTAATTTAAAGCATAAATTCTGTCATGTGATGAATGTCAAAAAATGTGTTTAATGTTTTTACAAACTCGCTTCAATAAAAAAGTTTACTGTGACAAACAATTGCTCACAATCTCTACGGTAACGAATCACCAGACTTTAATCGAGAAAATACGACAGTAGGAGATGGGGCAGGTTGGCGTGGGAAAATTTGAAAGGACCCCCCACGATGCCGCCTTTGATAAATGCCGCCTTTGATAGATGCCGCCTTTGATTAAAATGTCCGCCTTTGATAGATGCCGCCTTTGATAAAAAAAGCCGCCTTTGATAGATGCCGCCTTTGATAAATGCCGCCTGGACCCCCCCAAGATGCCGCCTTTGACAAATGCCGCCTCGACCCCCAGGTGTTTATTACCGACGCGTGCCGTCAGGTATGATTAATTGATTACTTCCGGGTAATTGTGATTAGTCGCGGGTGGTCCCTCCACGGGGACGAATATTTTTTATTAAGATGTTAATTGCTGTCTCCGACAAAAAGGGCACGTGCCCGATAAACCATTTTTAATGGGTAGGTTTGCGGTTTGGTATGACAAAAGGGATTGTGTAAAGATTTATGACCAGGCATACATAAACAGCCACCTGAACTATCGATGCTCGGGGGTAGTTAAACAGGTGTTAAAAAGGTCTTGAGTGGTTCAATTGTAAATTTATGAGTCGGTTGTTACTTTAGACATAAATAGTTTTTTATTATATAGAACGGGCGTTTTTAATTAATTAAGAGAAAAACAGGTGCCTGTCCCCAAATAATCTTTAAAAATATTGATGTACCCATTAAGACCTTCTTTTAGTGTATAAAAGTAGATACGCTGAGCTAGAAAGATCTTCAGGTGAATTGATTTTACAACGTTGGTTTGCTCACGCGTAGCAGTTTCGTTCCCGTTGCGTTGCTCACGCGTTGTAGTTCCGTCCCGTTCAGATTGAATTACGTATCATTTTTCACCCTATCTTGATAAAAAAAAAAGTACGGGGCATTTTATAGTAATACAGTATGCATCAGTCTGACATACAGCTGTGTATATATTTTAATATTGTTTCTATATATATATATATATATATATATATATATATATAGACGCATTACCCTCCCTTACGAAGCCAAAAATGACATATTTCACTCTTTATTCGAAGCCCACTCCGTCAATACGAAGCCCGACTTTGGGCTTCCTAAAAATAAGCGTGTATAAAGTGATCAACCTTTACGCCATCTGTTAGGAAGCAAGTAACCAAATTTTTGCTAGGGCTTCAAATTTATACCCTACCATCGCAAAACATACGCGATTCAGTTCACTACTTCGCTTAGTAGGGGGCGCTCTAGATAATCCGTGTAAAATAAATACACACTGTATACACCCTACGCATTATTCGAAGCCTGTAGTTACCCCTGTGCTTTTACGAAGCCTGTTGAATTGGCAACATCGTAATACATGTTTTCTCACGTGGTATTTTTTATTTTCTTGAATTATACATGCTTGTGTCTTTTTACTAAAGATTTTAAAGACCAGAAACTAATAGTCCGGGCGTCGTAAACGATTGACATCGTGAAGTATTAGTGTGCGTATATTAGCATTGTATTTATATTTATTCGTGTATGTTTGTGACAAATGTATCGTTCCAAACGAATTGTAGCCCTTGCATTAGGAAAGGGCCAAAAAGTAAGTACGAGTATATATATATATTTTTTATAAATAAGTTTTGGAACATTCTATGAATTTAAAAATATTTTTAGAATAAGAAACAATTTTCACTATATTAAACTCTTATTTTGCTTGCTGAGTAAAGTATTGTATTTGTAAAAAACAATCTAATACTTTTGTATTTATTGACGTTTTAGGGTCCCTGTATGACAAAAAACATTTCCTTGTTTTTGTCGGTCTGTCTGTTGCCGTAACAACTTCCAAAAAAAAATTATTTTTCGATTTCAAGTTTGTATGTACATTACTTAAAGGGAAAAATCGACCTATAATTTTTGAGTGACGCTGCTTTAGCGAAAGGTAGGCTTATATATTTTGTGAAATTTAAGCAATACTACTTGACTCTCCTTGTTTCTGGTTGTTGAAATAAGCTAATTTTAATAACGATTTATTGTTGTATATCAAGCTGGTTTAAGAGGGAATGTCAGAATGTAGCATATCGCATGCGCATGTCATTTTACGATATTTGGACACATAAACCGAAAATTATGCTATATTGTCATTATTTCCGAACATGGCCGGACTATACGTAGTTAAAAGTTTGGGATGAGATAACAATTTATCATATTATATTATATTATATTTACCATTAGGTATGCATATACATGTGCGATAACTTTCGAAAGGAATTATATATTGATTTTAAATTTGGTGCACGTATATTAAATAATATGGAAAAAATCTTAGAAATAAAAAATCGGTCAAGTGCAAGCTATACTTGCACAATTTTATTAGTGTTCCGTGCCATCAGTCCCCCACTGAGCAAACCTCGGCCGCCCGATCTCCGCCAATCTGCCGCCGACTTCACCAACGCCGTATCGCATCGCGTATGCGCGGAGCTAAGTGGGCCAAATTAAAAATTTTGAAAAATGTGTAAGAACAAAAGTTGTTCCTCACAGTGTGAGAAATATTTTTTGTCAAAAAACGTTTTCTCTAAAACTAGTGGTTCAGCAGTTATAAGGAAATAAACAATTAAATTGTTTATAACAATTGACTGTGCTAGAATTTTTTAATCCTGATAATTTTCGTGCAATCTACACCTAATTCTCAATGCCCATGAATTTTTTCAGATTTTTCAGAGCAATCCTTCTAGTAATAAGGGTGGAGGAGAGCAATTTTTAAGCGTTTTTCCCGAAAATTGTCAAAAAAAAACGCATTAAAAAAATGCATCATATTATATCGTTGAATTCGTGCTTCAATAAGCTTTCATTGATACCCTACACGATGTCAATTTTTTTTTTCATTTCTTAATTTACCCCCCCAAATTAACCCCCAGAATCAAAATTTAACTTTTTATACTTCACGTCTATAATTGGGCCACCACACTCTATCTCTGTTCCAAATTTCAAATTTTTACGTCGTGTAGTTTCAGCGAGAGTTTCAGATAAAATCGCCTGTGACAGACGGACGGACGGACACCAAAGTGATTCATTCCATAAGTGTTCCGTTTCACGGAACACTAGACAATGGTCGTGTTTACTTTTTGTCATTAGATTAATATATTAATTCTATTACAGTGCTATCGGGGTCAAGCGCGAAAGCAAAATCAGTGCCTGCCAGAGTAAAATGGCCGGAAAAAGAAAAAAGCTGGTTTATGAATATATTTTATTAAACACATAGAAAAGAAGATTACGTCCTAGAGACATGAATGCCACGATTTTCTGTCATTACATTCTGTTATAGGTAATGGAAAATCGAGACTGGGTGCGAATTAAAACATTTGTTTATAACACATTCTGTAAAAAATAATAAATTGTTAATTCATGGTCCTATACCTCACTTTTTTTCTTCTGTTTTAATGATTTAATGATATTTTACTAGGAATTTAAAGAAATGTAATACGTAGTAAAATGAAAGTTTTAAGACTATTTGAGTCGTATAGATGCAAAACCTGCCAAGTAATTTCCAGCTGATTTTGAGATATGTGAGAAAAACCTCTAGCAGGCAATTTGACAAATGGTATTTTTAACTTTTAGACGAAAAATCTATTTTTTAAAATCCAAATGTTGGTAGTGCTAAAAATGTTACTATTTAAAAATTATAGCAGGTTTTGTAGTTGAATTTTAATTTTGAATTTAAACGGAAACTTAAGTAAAATTATCGGGCATAATACCACGAGAGCATAAAAATTACCGATAATTTTTCACGATTGCGTGTTTTCTATAATTTCACGAGTCCGCAGGACGAGTGAAATTTGCAAAGAAAACACGTAAGAGTGAAAAATTATCAGTAATTTTAAAGCTCGAGTGGTATTTAGGGGATTATTTCACGAATGAAAACACAAACTGCTCGAGTGGTATTTATTATTAATATGACAACCAAGAAAATGACAGGAAAAAATTATCGGTGTAATTTTTTTTAATTGACATAACGTCAAAAAAAAATTATCGCTGTAATTTTAAAAAACTTCACTCATCTTACGGGACTTTTAACACATGAGTGAAATAATCGTACATATACTATCAGCGGGTTTTGAAATTAAATTATTGTCTGGTGTAGAAGAACTTAAACTATAGACTAGTAGTAATAACTCATATTTTGAGGTTTTTTTTTGACCTGGCCGGTTTTGCATCTATACAACTCATTTTTTGAATACACAGAGTGTAGAAAATATTGTATAATAACTCAGGCGCGTGCGTAGGGGGAGAAATTTGTAAGGTTAAAACCTACCTCAAAATTCAAATTAGTACAAATTCCTGTTTTATATTAAAAAATTCCATATTTTCTAATAAATTTAATAGTTTTTATTTTTATAACCACCCCGAAATTAATATCTCTCTCTAAAAAAATCCTGCGTACGCGCATGGTAAAACACTCACGCTTTATTTTTTCAGAATAATGTTTTTTTACAGAATAGAATTCAACTGTTTAGTTAAAACGAAACTGTTTTTACTGTATTTATTAAAGTTACGTGTTTCTGCTTTCTAACCTTGTAGCCTTATTTTCTGTACCTTTTAACTTTGTTAATTAAAAGCTGCTTGTGGCTGTTAATATCATTTGGCGGCTCAAATAACCAGGTTCCAATAAATGAGTACCATATTTTATTTTTTTCTTAAATATTTACAAATTAATTTTAATAAATAAAATTACGCTAATATAATACAAACATTATAATAATAATGTGCCCATCATGGAAAAAGCAGGCAGGAAAGGTTGCAGGTTGGCCGTGGAGATACAATCGATCTGAAATCAAATAAAGGTTACTATTGTGCCAATGGGAAATTCTTGAGGAATATCTAAACCAATTTATTTTCATAACAGATGCAGAAAGTAATACTTTCCCTCACGCAACCGTTTGTGCTTTTTGCGTTAGGTAGGATTAGCAATATATAAATAAGAGAAAAATTAACTAATCTAGAATAAAGTAGAATATCAAATAATAATTAATTACTCACTTAAACTTGAAAACAACAGTATCAGTAAATAACTACGTTTTTGCACACAATTTGGTCCAGAAACATGGACTTTTACGAGCTGCTGAGGGAAAAATTTACATGAAAAAGGATTTGACGGGAACTATATTTATTAATATGAAACCACTTTTATTTAACCGCAACACACAACAAATTGCATTGCCACCATTTGGGTTCCATGTCGTATTCGTTCTGTTTGTTTCACTTATTTGCAGAATCTATTATATATTGCCCATTACTCAACATATCGTCGCCTCAGAGCAACAGTAAGAATAGAACAGCAAAAAAAAATCGCGAAATTAAGATACCTGCCTTACGCCTTTAGAAATGCTGCCTTTATCCAGTGGAACACAAAGTTATGTTTCTAAAGAGAAAACAGTGACGCCACAAAGTATATATTTGTAATATAAGAGTGTGAACAATTAAAGTCCTATCTTCTTATAAAATTTATTTATTAAAGTCTACGCGTTTCGGTCTGAGTAGACCATCATCAGGACGTTAGGTCTTAGCACACAATTGCCATAGGTAGGGCGCGCCTTGGTCAACAGACAACCTAATTACGTAAAACTTGACATTTAAAACGAATTACAAACACAGGTAAATAACATGTCACCAATAGAACAACTAAAAACACAACCTGAGTTGTGTTTTTAGTTGTTCTATTGGTGACATGTTATTTACCTGTGTTTGTAATTCGTTTGATTTCGTGTAATTTCGGCAATTGTGTGCTAAGACCTCTAAGACCTAACGCCCTGATGATGGTCTACTCAGACCGAAACGCGTAGGCTTTAATAAATAAATTTTATAAGAAGGAAGATAGCACTTTAATTGTTCACACTCTTATATTTAACCATGTCCCTTCTGGATAGCAGCTACGACTTCATTATGTATATATTTGTGTTTCACTGGATCTGACTGGATTAAAGTAGCATTTTTAACGGCATAAAGGCAGATAAAATCTCAGTTTTGCATTTTTTTAGATGTCCTACTGTTGCTTTGAGGCGACTATATACAGGTCATATTTATAGGTCTGCGGCAGAGTCGAAACGTTGTAGTTAAATAAAAGTGGTTTTATATCAATAGTGGTTTTATATCAATAAATGCAGTTCTTATTCTCGTCAAATCTTTTTTTCATTTACATACCGAGGACATGAAAACAATGAAAAAATTTACTTTTTTATATTAGTAAGGGAAGATCATTATTTTAGCACACTGGTATAAAAAACGTAATATACTTACCATCCAAACTGTAACTTACAATTTACAAACCGTGTTATAGATACTTTTATTCCGAATCTAAGAATACATTCTTGCACAGTAATTAACATGGAAAATAATAAATTTGACGAAGAAAATCAGAAATATTTAACTATTTGCGAGATTAAAAAAAAAGCAGCAAAAGATATAAAAATAAATTGTTTTCAAATCGGTTTAAACTTGGAAGAAAAATTTTTTGTTTATAGATAATTTTATTTTAAATATGTTTGCTCTTCCGTTTGTCAAAGCTTTCAATTCTTTGTGAACTGTGTTTTAATATTTTATATACTCTGTACAGCACACTAGTAGAAAAAAAAAACATAATATGTTTACCATCCAAATTTTACCTTATAGTTTATGAACAGTGTTATACTTACTTTTTAAGGGGATTTCCTCATGTCCTTGGGAAAATGTGGCAACGCAGCTTGGCCTCGCATCATCACACAGATATATACATTTTATACAGTTGGGCAACCTATTACCATTAAAACTTGTAGGGATTCGAAAAAGCTAGTATACATAGCATATTTGTATACCAAAATTAAGCTACCCCTCTGTGGTTGCCTTGAATAATATTGAACCTAATTAATGTTTCGCATAAAATACACCTTCTCAAAACCAGTATGAAGGGCAGGACTCTGGTTGCCTGTTGAATATAGTGGGCTTCAAATAATGCGGCTAATGTGTATATATATATATATATATATATCATGGATTTATTAGGACTGGATACGGGATGAGTTCACATTCTTTGAAGCCAAAACAAACCATTCTAAACGACACTGTAAACACAATTTGTAAACATTGGCCTCATCTTATTTTACCTTGTATTTTTGTACAAAAATACGTTAGAAGCATCACAAGATTTACTAAAAGTAATAAAAGCCCCAAAATATTGTATTTTTCTGCTAAATAGTAATAAATTTAAGTTAAATAGGTTTTATTATTTATAGGTTATGTTATGTTAGGTTATTTCTAGAGGCGTTTATTTAAAGTCGCTCTGAGTCATTTATAAATCTATATAAATCTATACGTCGCACTTTTTCTTTTCTAGTTCATTAGACATATATATATATATATATATATATATATATATATATATATATATATATATATATATATATATATATATGTATATATATATATATATATATATATATATATATATATATATATATATATATATATATATATATATATATATATATATATATATATATATATATATATATATA